>CM031604.1:90629235-90691735 GCA_018398815.1 Conus ventricosus
TCGGTATGTGGAAGATCTATAATGTATTCATGCAGTGCATCTGTGTAAGCCAGCGCACAGCCCAAATAAACATTTTTTTTTCCTTCTTCCATTTTCTCCCCCTTCTTTCAGAGGCGGATGGAGGGAGGGATTTTTTCCCCTCTTTCTTCTTCTCTTCACACTTTTGTTTTTAACTTTCTACTTTTTATTTTTTCATTTGCCTTAAAAAATGTATTTTCGTATGTTTTTTTTTCTCTTGGCATGTATACTCTCTCTCTCTCTCTCTCTCTCTCTCTCTCTCTCTCTCTCTCTCTCTCTCTACAACACAACATTATTTCCTATTCCGTTCAGCCTTGTAAACCAATCTTGCTTTTTTTTTTTTTTTTTTTTTAAACAAGAATGTTGAATATGATTAAGTGCTAGTGCACTTGAACATAATGCCTCATGAACGACAGTTTATTCCTCCCAGGCTATGCTGCGGATATTACTTTGGTGTCAGATGCTCCGAAATCTTCTCTCCGTGTAGGAATATTATCATGCTACGTGTGTGTGTGTGTGTGTGTGTGTGTGTGTGTGTGTGTGTGTGTGTGTGTGTGTGTGTGTGTGTATGTGTGTGTGTGTTTGTGTGTGTGTGTGTGTGTGTGTGTGTGTGTGTGTGTGTGTGTGTGTGTGTGTGTGTGTGTGTGCGTGGCGCGCGCGCGCGTGTGCGCGTGTGCGTATGTTTTTACTCCTTTTTCTGCAATGCTGATATGAATCATCTCTGTTTCTTGTTATGATTATTTCTGTGTTGTGTAATGATGTTCTGTGTTGATATCCTTAGTTCCTGAACTGCTAAAAAGCATTTTTTGCTTATCTTGTGCCCTTGGGAATAAAGATATCAATCTCTCTCTCTCTCTCTCTCTCTCTCTCTCTCTCTCTCTCTCTCTCCCCTCTCTCTCTCTCTCTCTCTTGATCATTCATGCTCGTGCACTCCGACATGCACACATGCACACACTGGCATACATGTATGTACACACACACACACACACACACACACACACACACACACACACACACACACACACACGTGCAGTCGCTGGTGGGTGCATACACGCAAACGCAGAGAAAGGGGTGAGGGGGGGGGGGGGGGAGGATTAGGTGAGGGGAGGGGCCGGGAGAAGGCGGGAGGAAGAGGAGTTGAAGGGGGAGGGGGCACGGAGGCAGGCAGGCAGGCAGACGGACCAGGGCGGTAGACAGGCAGACGGACATATTAAAAACAACAACAACAACAAACGGACGGATGGACATTTAAAAAACAAATCCATCTGGACATCTTATGATAGTGTCCATCCTCAGATGGAGGAGTAAAAAAAAAAATAAAGAAAGAAAAGAAAAAGAAAACAAAAAGGAGGGAATTAAAAAAAAAGACAGAAAGAAAGAAATTAGAGAGGGGAAAAAAAAAAAAACCGGCACGCGATTTGGCCCGGGGTTCACTTCCTGCTCAGAACCCCGCGTACATTATAACAAGCATGATACATCGTATACACTGTGGCAAGGGCAACATTTAATCGAGTCAGCGCGCAGGGCTGTACTAGGTTCTCTCCCCTGCAGTGGTAAATAAAATAACCCCATGTCGATGCCCCGCAGCGATAAGACGACTGGCAAACCTCTCCTGTATCGCAGGGGAATTTCTCTGGTCTGTATACATGCAAGTCTCGGGGTTGCATGTATCAGAAGCAGCCTGACGTGTTGCACGTGGCCAGAATCTTTATCAACAAAATTTACTGGCAACAATGAAAATTACGCGATAGTGGAGCACAACAGTGACACAACTTCCATCATACAGTTTCCACCAAGGAGGATTTGACTTGCGTCCATTGATGTGTTTTTTGTCTGTCTGTCTGTCTGCCTCTCTGTCTGTCTGTGTCACGAGTTTGTCACGAGGCCTATGACGATTGACCCATCTAGGGTGGTGGAATTATTCATTTATTTATTGTCGTTGTTGTTGTCGTGTTATCCGTCCCTTAATGTGGCTTGTGGTGTGGTTGCACCTTAATGTAGCTCAGCTCAGGTTAGGTTTACTTTCTCTCTCTCTCTCTCTCTAATTCCACTGCCCGTGCAATTCATCCTGCAGGTTCACGGGTGGCTGGTACCTTTCGCTTGAACTGGCTGTCTCTATCGGCCTCTCGCCTGTCTTTTTACCTGCCGCACGTGCATCATTCCTCTTAGGCTTGAGGTATTCTCACTGTGACGTAGCGTGGCATGTTGGCTGCCATCGTTTAGGCAGGTTTTCTCTTCACTCGAGCGGAAGATGTCTCTGGGAGCGCCTGCTCCGGTTCTGGTTCTTCACCACTTCGTCGAAGGTACGGTCGGTACCTTCATTCCTACAGTCGGCCTGTAGGGGAGGGACATCACGTCATCTCTTTTCCGCATCTGCTCTGCTGTCCTCTCGACTGGACAGAGGGTAGAGAGTCGCTTGACCCGCCACTGGGGTCAACCACGGGTAGCTGGTAAGCATCAGTTTCGTGGTTTGTTTGTTGTTGTTTTTTTGTTAGCCGGCTAATTTTTCTCTTTTGCGCAATTTCTTTTGGTTTTCAAAATTATAAAAGAAATATTGTTTGAGACCACTTTTTCTGGTTAATTCAATCTTTAACCTGGCCAGTCAAAATTATATCCAAAATTCTTTATTCTTTTTATGCATCTGGTGATGCCGTAGTCGGTGGGGATGGGGGAGAGACTGGTGATTTAGGGTTGGGACTCGCTTGGTCTCGCTCGTCCGCCCCCTGTCACAATTGCCTGTCTCGTGTTCTTCGGCCACCGTCTGTGTGTGCAAGGGGAACGAGTTTTATGTTTGCGAGCGTGCGTGCGCATGATTAGTCGTTTGGATGCGTGGTTGGAGAATTGTGTCATTTTGAGATGTTGCTATAAAATGTGGGGATAATTGTGCCATTGAATTATTTGCAAATGTGGTGGCAGTTATAAAGCAATGGTTGCTGTATTAGTTCAGTTCCTAAGAAAGGAAAATGTTGAACGTGAGTGAGGGAAGGATGAAAATCTAATTTGCTATTCGTGTGTTTAGCCTGTGAATGTAATCTCTTACCTGCTTCGTGTGAGGAGACCTTTAGCGAACGTTCCTCAGTTGGTTTGTTTACTGTGTTATGCTCAGGTCTGTGTTGAGCTGGTGCTGTTAATTTATGCAGCAAACCTCCCCTCGCCCATCATGCGAGGGGCTGTTAGGATTTGACAGCATATGCCAGACTGTACTGACTGCGGGGTTCCAGTACCCTTTCTTCTTTCCTTCCAGTCCCTTCCGTTCCCTCTCCTCCCGGTGGGATTCACCGAAGCTTGCGCTGTTGGGGCCGCGCACTGGTTGAGAAGCACGTGGACTTTGCTGGAGGATCCTGGCCCCTGTCCGGGACCTTCAGCGACAACGCCTCGTCCCACGGGACGCGTTCTCCGCGGTCCTCGGACTTCCTACAGCCCGTGTCACCAGTGTGGTTCGATCTGTGTCGTGCAGTGTGTGTGTCAATGGTGTCGGCATTGAAAGACACTTCGTTCAAGAACCGACCCGGTTTGGGGCACTTGATGCGACTCGGTGCTCACAGTGGTCTTTGGAGAGGCAGGGGTGTGGGGAAACCACATGAAGCACGGAAGGGAATGTGGGCTGAAAATGCTTATTTATGATTATGGTTATATTGTGTGCGTTGAAATGCTTGTTTGTGACTATGGGTATGTCGTGTGTGTTGAAATGCTTGATTGCGTGTATGTCGTGTGTGTTGAAATGCTGGATTGTGATTGTGCATGTTGTGTGTGTTGGAATGCTTATTTGTGACTATGTGTGTGTTGGTGTGAATAAATGGGGTGTTGTATTGTAATCTTTCTTGTGTGGTCTCTTGCGGGGCGTGTGAGGTCAGTCACTCCCTTCACTCCCATCTAGACCGATCCTGTCAGGGCAGACCTCCAGGGGTCGGTCGTGACAGTCTGTCTGCAAGATAACTCAGAAACTACGGAACCATTTCCAACAAAATTCGGTGGAATGATTGAATGTGTCTTGAGAACAAAACCATGAAATTTTGTTGCACGTCTTTTCTCCCCATTTGATTTTTAGTTGATATGAAATGAGTTATGAAACGAGCCGTCCTGCTACGTTCAGTGACAAAACTACAATCACAGCTTCAACGAGTGAACACAAAACAAAGTGTAATATGCTTTTATGATCATCTTTGTTCTATATGATTACAATTGCCCTTCAAGGAGAGTTTCGAAGTGAGGTGACTGCAGGCATGAACTGAAACACAATTGAAAAAGGATTGTTAGTAAGTCAGTCAAACAATAGAGACAAACA
The DNA here is from genome assembly GCA_018398815.1 of Conus ventricosus. NCBI lineage: Eukaryota > Metazoa > Mollusca > Gastropoda > Neogastropoda > Conidae > Conus > Conus ventricosus. The sequence continues at coordinate 90,633,539 of CM031604.1, forward strand.
GATTACAAGACAAAACCCGCCTTGGCTTAAGGCTGTGTCAGACCAATTGACATAGGCTAGAACACCAAGGCTACATCAAAATGTTGTTATGCTCTGCATAGTTATGCGGGGATTGTCTTCAGTCGTGACAAGCTCCTAGCATAACACCATCAGTCTCCAAAATCCCTCGAAGTCGGAGTGTGGCTGCCCACGTGGCAGTACTTCGGCTGTTCGGATGATCCCTGGAGTCTTTTAGCCAGGGTACGACAACAACAGCAACAACAATACAAGCCAAACACGACGCATTTCGACCTCTTAGGTCTTCTTCAGGCAAGATAAACAACATTCAGGACAGTGAAAACGAAGAGCGAGCAATCACTTATCTTTTCAAGTACGGTGCAAGATGGGCGTTGAATATAATTTTGTTGTCAGCCATTTGTTTTATTTCTAAATGATTTGACTTCTTTCTGCAGTGTTTAGGGGAATAATGCATTGAGCAGTACTGGTTCTGATTTTAATGGATAATACTTCCACAGCCAATTGAAAAGCAACGGGAGACAAGGGACATCCTTGTCTTATACCTCAGGGCGAGGCAAAAAGTTCAGAAAACCACCCTCTGTGATTTTACTGCTTAAGGTATCACTGTTCAATACATAGATTCATTATTTTGAAAAAGCCCCAAAACTAACAACACGAAAAATACGCATCGTCGGAAATTTTTGTTGTTGTTGTTTTTTTTAATTCAGTTGAAGGCATCGGTGCAATCGATTGCAATGAACATCTGGGTGTCTTAAAAAAATTAATAGATAGGTAATGGTGTCGTCTGTTGATCTTATGATTGAATTAATCAAGCTGCATATGAAACCTACTTTTCACAGTTCATCCTTTATCAAATTATGTATGACTTTGCTGACTATGCTAACCATTCAGCTCAGTTATTTGTTCTAATTAGAAATTTGGTTAGAGTTATAGTTCTTCAATTGTGTACAGGTTCTCTGTTTGAAATAGACAAATAATTAAAAAAAAAAAAACAACAAAAAAAAAACCAACAACAACTTTACTCTTTGTAATAGCACAATTATTTCCATGCTTTTGTATTTCCCGAAAGTTCTCCTACACTAAAGGGCTCCTCAAAGAAATCTGTAATTATTTTAGTGTATTTCCACTAAAAACATAATCAGAAATTGTGGGCAATATCCTCACTACCAGGAATACATCCATTTCTTAATGAGCTCAGAGCGTATCGTTGTTTCTCCTGCTGAGATCATCCTCTCGCAAAGCTTCGTGATAAACTATACATATCTCCTGACTCTCCAGCTACTACCCTCCCCTCCCCTCCCCTCCCCTCCCCTGCCCGTTCACCCGACTCTCTGAGCCCCGCCTGCAACCCACTACTCTTATTACTCCTCCCTCCGCACACGCACATATATATTTCATACCCACACACGCGCGCACGTGCGTGAGCACGAAGATCTCGCTGACGTCTGTTTATGCCATGAATCAACTGTTTCCGCACTTATTCAGCGTTGTATATATACAGACAGAAACTATTTTTCAAAGGCAGACTCGCACGCGCGCGTGCTCGCACGTACACACACACACACGTGCATACGAACATACACACACAGGCAAACGTACGCGCGCGCACACACACATTTATAAACTGAACACACACACACACGCACACGCACACACACACACACACACACACACACGCGCGAGCGCGCACAGAGAGAGAGAGAGAGAGAGAGAGAGAGAGAGAGAGAGAGAGAGAGAGAGAGAGAGAGAGAGAGAGAGAGAGACAGACAGACAGATCGGCAGACAGACAGACAGAAGACGACTGTGACGGCAGAGTGATTTCCAGCACTGCCAAGGACGTGGATAACTGGATTATTGTTGATGTGGATGACAGGTAGGCTGGTATGTGAATAACCATGGAAATGGCTGGCACCTACCGATGTAGTCTATATCAGCTCTCTCTCTCTCTCTCTCTCTCTCTCTCTCTCTCTCTCTCACACACACACACACACAGCCTTAACTCTTTCATCCCTACAATCCGGTTTTCCGGTTTGCAGAAATCTTTATGAAACCTTTACATCTGTCGGTGTTATTTTGCAGCACGACTCTGCTACTTAGTGATGAAAGGTGTGTATTGTTATCATATGTGCATACTGTGGCCAGTTTGCCTGAAATCTTCATCCTTGAGAATTGAAGACTGATCAATCAACCAATCAATCAATCAACCAACCAATCAATCAATCAATCAAACTCTCTCCCCTCTCTCTTATTTTGCATCCCCCCCCCCCCCCCCCCCCCCCCCCCTTTCATCCCACCCCACTTTCCCTTCATCCAGACCAACTGCTGTTACGAAATACTGCGCGTAGTAAAAGAAGTCTCGAGTCGGGTGTTATTAAAATGACCAAAGCGTCAGTTTCCTAAACATAATCGCACATCACGTAAACTTGTGATACTCATACAAGATTTCAACCCCTTCATGAAAGTGCGTTCTCTTTCATTTCTTTCTTTCTTTTTTTTTTTTCCCTGAATTACTTTATTTCCGATTCCGATTGCCTGTATATTTATATTGACCCGGCTTTTCTACGTGATGGCACGTAGCACTGACATGACTCAGGGTGTCACAAAACAGAAACTAACGCATGTCTTTAAAAAAAATAAAAAATAAAAATAAAAATAAAAACAGCAGAAGAAAGCATTAACATAAGTTAACGGTGTATTGAGCTGAGACTACCGAAGCCTTTAGATCTTGAACGTTACTCGTATACAGAACACACAGACAAGCGGCGAGAAGACACAGACAAACGGCGAGAAATAGGCCTGCTGGTGACCGCGGTATGAACACGGATGTTAAAACCTGTGGGTATGAAAGGCGGAATGAAAGGGGGAGCACCCTACAATGACAGCGATAAACAGGCTTACTTCTCTTCTTCCTCTGTGTGTGTGTGTGTGTGTTTTGTTTTGTCGCTGGTTGAAGCGCCGGTATTCTCAAGCTCTCTGCTTCTCCTATCTTGCCTGGAAGGTGTGTGTGTCCACCCCCCCCCCCCCCCCCCCCTTCCTGCACCTGTGTGTGTGTTCTTTTGTCAGATAAGTAGGTCAAGATAGACGCTGTGTGTTCACAAGCAATGCATGCCGCATTTGAACATCCACAGGTCTTTGGACCAGTGTCTTTGGATCATCTGTGGTTAGGAGCCGCGTCTCATGGCATTACTAATACATCATCGGACCCGTTTGTGTCACTGCACTGCCTTTCTTTCCGAGTCGCTGGCCCTTCATTCGTGTTAATGGCACCCTCTAGGGGATGCTGGGGGCTCATACCTATACGGATGGTATTCTATGTGCTTGTCATTCTCCTTCAATTCTGGCAATCTTCATGACTTGCCCTTTATTCATATATATGGTAATTTGACTCCTCTGCCTTTTCAGTTTTAAGAAGAATGCAATCCCAGAAAAGGCTGGTGTGCAATACTGTAGTATGTTTGTTGAGTTTTCAAAAAACCAACCAAAGGTGCCATCTAAGAAGCAAAAGAAAATCATGAAAGAGCAAAACAAGCTACATTTTCTTGTGAAAAGTAGAAAATACAAAAAGATATCCTCTAAGACACAAGTGCTGAGGGCCAGTTTTTGGAATGAATCCGCAAGGGACTAAAATACAACAAACTAATAAATTCCAATTGAATTATATATATATAAATATATATATAATTGAATTATAAACAAAGCTTGCTCTTATGTCTTAGATTGAAGAAATAAGGGGAGATAAGCATTCATATCTGCAGTGGTAGATTATTCTACTAGTCCATGGAACAAAACGAGAGATGCAAATGTTTCTATGCTCCATATACACACACACACACACACACACTCTCTCTCTCTCTCTCTCCCTACATACACTCATGCACACACTAAAACCAACACTCAAGTTAACAAGAATGTTTATTATATCATCAGTCAGTTCATCTTGAAAACTTAAACATATTTCACTATACATAACACAACTCATGTACACACAATCATTCTTTTTGGCTCCTCTGCAAGATTTGCCTCCACAAAACCGCACACGACGTTCAACATCTACCAGGTCACTCAAACTCATACTCCTTTCAAGGTATCATGACAGATAACAAACAGTATGTTCACATACACATTTTACAAAGGGAGAAAAAAACAAAACCCAGGAACAGCCAGAATGTAAAATAAAACTATCAGGTGTGTGATCGGTGTCTTTGCACTGTTCAATCACTGGAGACTGCTAGCACAGGAGAATGATCAAGGAAAGGGACGATGGATTCATGACACAACATACCAGACAATGGCAATTCATACACATGTTTTTCATTATCGTACCAGTCCATGGGACAAGACGAGTGATGCAAACGGCTGTGAAAGAGAAATCAGCAATCCAAGTTTTATCTTCAAAACAATCTAATGCATACTTTGACAAAAAAAACCCAAAAAATCCCGGATACAGAAACCAAGAACAAGCAGAAGAAACAACATTTTTTTTTTACTCGTCCCAAGTTTGTCATTATACTCAGCACCAGAACAATGAAAGCAGACTATTGCAAGCACGACTTCATGGACTGCGTCTACATCACTGCCAAAACAAAAATGAAAGCAATCTGAAATCAATGAAAGACTTTCAGCATGCAATTGCGACTGATTGACAACAAAAAAAGCAGTTTATTTGCAAAGAAAACACAACTAAAGGAATGTTTCAGACTCTTACTCACCTCCTCTCTCTCTCAATATCCTCTCTCCCATCACCTCCACCACTCTTTTTCTCGGTCATCTTAAAGTGTTGTCCACATTGTTGACAATTGTGTGTGTGTGTGTGTGTGTGTGTGTGTGTGTGTGTGTGTGTGTGTGTGTGCGTGCGCACGGGTATGTGCATGTGTGTGCGGACATCATGCGTGCATGCGTGTGTGTGTGCGTGCGTGCATGTGTGTATATATACTGGGCTAACATAACCCTGGTTTTACCAACTGGGCAAAAAACACATGGACAGTGGTGTCTTTTATGTAAACCCGCTCCTTGTCAGAAATCCAGGTTGTTGTTTTTTATTGCATAGATCTCAGCGCATTTTCATTGTTGGAAATATTTCCACAAAGATTGAGACATCATAAATAATTGATTTACAAAATAAAACATTAGCATTTTAAAAGTAGATTTCTGAAAATGTTGAAAAAAAGTAAAAAAAATGGTCATTGTATAGCATTCTGGTGTCCCCAAAGTGAACGGCTTTAATACTGAAATTGCATGTATCTAAACTTTGCATTCTTTCCGTTAAGTATGTTGTTCTTATACACGCATGTGAAAAGTTGACAAGCCCAATTTGGGAATTGTGTATATATGAAGAGCGAGTGAGTGTGCATGAATGTGTGAGAGTGTGTGTGTGTGTGTGTGTGTGTGTGTGTGTGTGTGTGTGTGTGTGTGTGTGTGTGTGTGTGTCCTTCATTTGTGTATTTCTTCCTAGAGAAAAACCCAAGATCCGCGTGTTTCATAATCATGCATCTTTAATTCGACTGTTTGTACATTTAGCATTTTAAATTCTGTTTGTACATTCTATACACTATATTTCCCAGTGTGACAGCTGGATTATAACACAAATTCAGATCAATCATTTTTTGTTCCCTGGGATACGAGGGAACAGATTCTTATTTATGCATTTTTTTTTCAATTTCTCCATTTAAAGTTTCATACTTTCTGACAATATGGTTGTATGTTAGAAGAAGAAAAAAGTCTACCAGTAATTGTGTCACTTTACAGTTTACCAAAGCTGTGACCCATCATCTAACATGGCAAGCAAAACGCTATATACCTTTCAAATGTTTAGTCACTGTAAACCACAACACCCAGTCCTTAATCACTGACAGACACACACACACACACCCACACACATACACACACACATTCTCTTTCTCTCTCTCTCACACATACACACCATTTATGCTCAGACAACAGTGTATTTATAGACTGAAAATGTTCATGCCTTTACATGACAGCACACAAAGACCCATACAGACAGACACACAGACTGTCACTCTATCTTCTGTGCACCTGCCGGCACAAACTCAGCTTCGTTTAAACTGATGTATGTAACTCTTTCATTTTTCATTAAAATAACAATTGCAAACAAAAAAATAAATGAGGAAAAAGTAAACAATGAGATAAAAAAATAAGCTGTGTGCCTGCCAATAAGCAATTCAGATGAGAGAGAAAACAAACATGAATATTTATACACACGTAATCATTAGCAATAAATAACATAAACCATTGCACACGTAATTCACATGGCAACTAACAGATAACATCCTGTACAAACTCCGTGTTCAACACACAACACATACACGACCCGGTTGCTTACGCTCCTCTGTACACACTTTTTTGTGGTTAACACAAACGTCTTTAATACTTCAGGAAACATTGATTGAGGTTCAAAATCAAGTGTTTGATTTTCTTATCAACATCAGCATCATCATCATCACTGTAGTTTGCATTATCAATCATACACATTAACAACAGTCAGGGATGGAAAACATTATCTCCTCAGAATGCTTAAGACGAGAATTCTGTGAGACTGGGATCTCTCACTGAACTGGTTTGAAGCAAAACAACGCAGGAATGAAGAAGAGTCAACTGTTCTCACCTTGAGGTCTGCTTCTTAGAGGAGGCACTCACTGTGAGCGCCGGTATTTCTGCTTCAGGACTTAACCTAAAAGGCAAAAACTACACATGGCAAGTGTTTTAGGACAATATCACATGGACGTAACTAAACAGTATTTCCACACAGGTTTGCCACACAGCGTAACCTGTGATTCCTGCCTGACTTACTACAGTATGGAACTAATTCTGAAGCTGTTTCATGGGTGAATTCCTTTCATGATGCACACTAGTCCAGACACTGGTCTGGTGAATGAATTCATGACTTGCATTTTGCATCATGACCCCAATCAACAAGGCTGCTGGTGGACATGCCGCTCTTCCTCGGCTGATACACCAACAGCAGACACTGAAGCGGACAGACCCGTTTCAAAACGTAAACATCATAAATGCTTTATTTCAGACCATTTAATTCCAGGGCAATTGGAACTGTGGGGTGCAGTATTAAACACTGAAAGAATCAGACACCAAAATCCAACCAAGTGTGCCGACCTCACCCATGATTTTGTGCAAAAGACGAGCAGTCTTTTGTCTTCTTGTTCGAGTGGAAGTAGCAGGGTTCCGAGTACTACTTGGAACTCCAGGGCTTGTCCTGATCATTGCCCCCACATTGAGGGATAGGTTAGTATTGGACTTGGTTTGTCTGGATGTCCTGTGTCAGCTTTACGATGTCAGGAGATTCTCAGTTTGTGTTGCGGATAAGTCGGCTAAAGTAGTTGGCCACCTCCGTAAAGGATGCGAGGCTGGAATTAAAACCAGTTTCTATTTGCACACTTCTTTTGATGACCTTCCTGTAAGAAGATCAAAACTTTGTGGGATTTTCATCTTCAAAGCTTTATGCAGGTGTTGTGTTTTCCCCTTGAAATGTAATCAACTCAAGACGCTGTTAATATGCATCAATATCAACAAAACTGTTGCTAGCTGTTTCCTGACAAATAAAAGGATGACTGTACGAATTGTACATGTAGAATACACACTTACTTACCACAAAGTACACAACTTACCACAAAGTACACAAATCACTTTCTTTAAAATCAAACGGTAATATCAAAGAAACAAAAATTCACATCATCAAAGGAACCACCAACTTGGCCCAAACACATTCACACGCACACATACCATATGTGCATGCACTCTTGTGTATGGACAGCACACACATATATACATAATTTTACAAACCCGCACTTTAAGGAAAAAAAGAAAGAAAATTAGCATGATACTGCTTGAGCAATTAACCGTCCTTGAGGAAGGTGAGTAGGACCGTCATGTGACAAAATGAATGCAACTCCTCCATGCCTTTGGCCCAAGAATCCTCACCAAGGGCAAGAGAGATGCATGGTGTAAGCCAAGCGATGTGCTCCTGTAGCACTGGAAGGAATATGCCATGGGAAAGAAACACGGACGAAATGCGAGGAAATAGGATCCTGTCCCAAAACCCGAGACGTGAGCCAGCTGTGGTCCTCTGTTTACCATTACCTCTAAAGGGAGCTAAGTTATTGTTCACAGAGCTCATTTCAGAGGAGAGAGAGAGGAAGGAAGGAGAAGGATGTCTTGTGAATTATGCTTGGCTTTCCATTCTTTTTTTTCCCCGCTAATTTTTCTTTTCAGAGCAATGAGAAGGATACCTAGTGAATTATGCATGGCTTTTCATCCCCCACGCCACCATTCTCTTCTTTTCTGAGCAAAGTTTCTCTAGCTTTGGCCTCATGTTTACTATGAAAATGATGATCAACAAAAGTCCACCAGTTCTCTGTATCAGTGTTTCCAATAAGAGCCAAATGACCTGATGCTTTCAGTGCATGCTACTTGGGGCCTGTAAAGATCACACCCTTATTTCCTGACATTTCATGCAACAGATGAATAAATGTTGCCCCATACTTATATAAAGAATGTAAAACATTTCCAGTAAACTACTGACTGATTTTGAGTACACATACCATGTTCCTTATAACTTGGTGTTAACCTCATACTTATAAAGAATGTAAAATATTTCCAGTAAACAACTGACTGATTTTGAGTACACATACCACGTTCATCATAACTTGGCTTTCCTGACGTTGGATCACATGTGAATTCAAACATGAAATGAACTGGTCAGACTGTGAAGAACCCAAGGATGCTAACATTGAAAAGAAATCATGGCTGATTGTGAACTATTAGATCAGAACACTTGAACGCTGTCAGAAAGGAAAGCACAGAGCAAGTGGAGCCGTTTCCACAAAGGCCAACAATGAGGGTTACAGTGCCCCAGCAAAAGACCTAACAAGTCAGATTGCACCAATCTATTTTCAATGAGGTCCAGTAACGGGTTTGTTGAACAACATTCTTTCATCATCCCTGCATTCCTTTTTTTTAAATTCTTGCTCATATATATGCTGAAGATTCAGACATTCGTCTGTGGATTCTTTTTCTTTACAACAAAGAAAAAAAAAAATGCCCAGTTACTCACTCCTTTACTTTTGTTTAAAGAACAACAACAGCAAAAATTATGTCTTGACTACCACAGCTGTACAATATATCTCTGTGATTGACCAGTCCATACTCATACTTGCTGAAACATACATGCACATACAAAATTTTTAAACAGCTGATTATTACAAAATGGTCCAACTGTGTGTGTTTGTGGGGGGGGGGGGGGGGGGGGGGGGGGGAGACAGAGAAAGAGAGTGTGTGTGGACAGCCCTCTGTGTGTGTGTGTGTGTGCGTGTGCGTGTGCGTGTGTGTGTGTGCGCGCGCGCACGTGCGTGCAAAAACTCGCATATCCAGAAATATACCTGTGGCAATCCCCCTTTCCTCTTGGTTTCCTCCACTGTTTAATGGGCGTCATCTTGCACAATTTTCTCACCTATTTTAGCCTTTTCCTTCTTCCTTTTTAAAATTCATAAGACTAGCATTGAAACACACACACACAAACATTTGATTGAAGGAGGAAGATCTGCATGACTGATCACATCAGGGAATACAGAAAAAAAAACTGTTTTCTATCCACTTTGTGCATGTGGTGTGTGTGTGTGTGCGAGTGTATGTGTGGTGTGTGCGTGCATGCCTGCGTATGTGCATGCGCGCAAGTGTGTTTGGATGCGTGTCTCTGTTTTGTTTGTTTAATCTTGTGACCCTCCCTCCTGAAATAAGACCTAACGTTACATTTGTTCACTTTGCACTGGAGGAAAAAAACAAAACAGATAATGTAATTACTCCAATATGTGATTGGAACCGATTTACACTGCTCACCATCTCTGCTCTTCTTTCTCCATTCATTCTCCATGCCCCACAGTGGCCCCACTCCCCACACACACTGCTCACCATCACCAGCTCTTCTTTCTCCATTCATTCTCCACACCCCCACAGTGGCCCCACTCCCACACACACTGCTCAACAGCTCTGCTCTTCTTTCTCCGTTCATTCTCCATGCCCCACAGTGGCCCCACTCCCCACACACACTGCTCACCATCACCAGCTCTGCTCTTCTCTCTCCATTCATTCTCCATGCCCCGAAGTGGCCCCACTCCCCACACACACTGCTCACCATCTCTGCTCTTCTTTCTCCGTTCATTCTCCATGCCCCCAGTGTGGCCCCACTCCCCACACACACTGCTCACCATCTCTGCTCTTCTTTCTCCGTTCATTCTCCACCCCCACAGTGGCCCACTCCCCACACACACTGCTCACCATCACCAGCTCTGCTCTTCTTTCTCCATTCATTCTCCACCCCCCCCCCCCCCCCCCCCCACAGTGGCCCCACTCCCCACACACACTGCTCACCATCACCAGCTCTGCTCTTCTTTCTCCATTCATTCTCCATGCCCCCAGTGTGGCCCCACTCCCCACACACCTACCTCAGCCACTCCCTGCACTGCCACACCCAAACCTGTTCTGTTAGCAGACCAAGCACCAGTAGTGACCAGAGAGCCATCAACACTGCAGTGGGGTTGTGTGCAGTATGCTCCTTCTTTGTGTCATAACGCAGAAAGACAAATTCTAGACACCGTAAAATCCTTTCAATCCATTTGTTATCTTCAAAATTTCATTTAAGAAAAAAAAGGAGGAGGGGGGAGGGGTAGAGTCTTAAAGAAGGGAAAGGTTTCAAATGGGGGGTGGTGGAGGACCTAGAGGTCATTACACATGTGAACAGTTGTATGGACTGTCCCCCAAATGACAGGAATGAGCTTGACCAATGAGGCATCGTTGCTCGCAGTTTTAGTGATTGTCATGTTTCAAAACTGTAGCCTCAGGGATTCACTTTCCTCGCCTATAACTCTGATCTCGTCCTCCAGACCATGTTCACCAGCGTACCAGGCATTTAGCGTGATTCAACCATTTGCCACCATCTACCATTACCAGTTTACTTTTAATCCGTCAATCAAGGGTAACCTTACATTTCAAACTCACAGGCTTGTTTGAGAAGATGTCAGTACCGTTTCAGGGTCTTGTGGCATCTACTGCAGTATGAAAATGAGTATTGACACACTGCTTTGACCTCAGCAACCCCCTCCTCACCTCTTGGGTTTTCTTTTTCCACTTTATGTCTGGTGTGACAGACAATGAGAGGTTTTACTTTTCCACTTTATGTCTACTGTGACAATGATGACAGAGTGAGTGACCTGTCCATTTGACATGTCTGTGAACAATACAGCAGCCCAGGTGGGGTTGACACAAAAGCGATGAATCAGCAAGCAGTGTAATTCATACCAGCCTGTGTGCAGAGCATGATCTTTTACTTACTGCAATCTTTCTGTGACTAGGAAGGGAGGAGTTGGTGTCCACACGAGTATCCATCTTGGATTTGTGGAATAAAAGGGGGATAACCCACAATGGTCAGTTATAACTAGACATAGAAACAAACACACTGCACACTGTATCCCTTGCTAGATTTTAAGACAAAACTTGGTGCGATCTGGACCGGCAGTTGCTGTTCTGCAACATTTTTTTTTTCAGTGTCCCAGTTACATAAGTTCGTTTGGCACTCTAGCATAATTAATTTGGAGGCCACTTACACATTTATGAAAAAAAAAGGCATGTCAAAATTAAATGAAATCTATGTCAAATCCCAATTCTGATCCAATGGAATTGATGGCATCACTTCCAGTGGATATGGAGCACAATGCACATAATCTTCTCTCCTGGTCCAAAATTTTAACTCACAGACTGGTTTTGGTCATCAAAATGATTTCATGAAGTCAGAACCAAAAAAAAAAACCCATACAAACACCCCTCCCCCTCCACCCCCACATACATACGCACAAAGAAAACAAAAAAAAAAACCATCACTTTTTCATCGGGAAGTGTGTTACATTTATATGATGGGATGAAATGGAGAGATGGATGTTGAAAAAGCGCATGCCCACACAAACACATAGACCCATGTATACACACACACACAGGAGTTTCCTCCCCTACATCTGCATTGCTCCTGCATTTCAGCGGTCTTTGGCTCAGTCGGTCAGCGGAGAGAGAGAGAGAGAAGGAGAATCCTCTCGTCCAGAACTTGCATTAGGACGATGAGCTTGGAACTGAGGTTTTTTTGGAACGCTTCACTTTCCCTGTGACACTGGAAAGAAAAAAAGTTTTCTTTGGTGCATTTTCAGCCATGTACTTCCACGACAACACACTTTTGACAATGATTGGGGCAGACAAGTTTTTTTTATCACTTAAGAGTTGTCTCTCCAGCCGTCATCCATCTTTTGTTCCTGCTACTGTTTATTAAAAACACAGCCTGCTGTTTTGCTATCTACTTGATCAAGAATTGGTTCCAAAAGAAACGCCACAGTTTATCTTCTCAGTGAGCATTCTTCATGCCTGTATAAACGCATGTATCTATTCAGAAAAAGTTGAAGTGAGCCTCATGCTTCAAAATATGCATGTACTGTTTCTGATCCCACTTTCACCTCAGTCTTACCGCAGTTACCAACACAGTGTTCCATCCAACCAGACTGTCATGCCTGACAACGGCCCAGTCTTTCACTGACAACATCAGGGTTTACTTCGCTTTCAGCGCCAATGACACCAACTCAGTTCCATTCTTGATTATGTCCCTTTCATCAATAATGTCGGCAGTACCACTAACGGTTCAGTCATGGGGATGCAGTCACCGTCACGTCACAAACCGCCGCCATCACTGTTTTGATTTCCTCCCATCAATTTCTACAGCAATCTGCTGTCGACTGTTCTCTCTCTCACCAAAGTTCATAGAATACCTCATGGTCTGTCGTTAAAGAGACCATTGGTAAGTGTTTGGTGTAACACCATGAAAAATGCTCCGACCCACTGTACACTTCAACCTCCTGAAATCAAAGTGAAGAGCTCAAAAGGTGATCCACACGTCTCAAAGTTTCGAATCACGTTCAGCGTAACTCTCCCTTCCTCAGCAAACGTTGCGTGGCAAACAGTGCACCACAGGCAATTTCTACATCTACGTCACAATTTTTCACCGACAACGTCTTCGTTCACCTCGTCACCCGCGGTGGACGGCAATTCGGTGACACTGTCCTCGCAGACACCGTCGGAAGCGGTGAAGCCACTGTCCGCCTGGCTGACCTTGTCGCTGTTGCTGGTGGTGCTACTGCTGGTCGTGTTGTTGTTGTTGTTGTTGATGATGGTGGTGGTGGTGTCGCTGCCGCTGCTGGCAGAGCTGGAGTTGGACTGCGAGGAGAGGCGCTGCGATTCGTCAGGCAGCTGAGCCTTAACCAGCTTGCTCAGCATGGTCATCCACCTGCACACACACACGCTTGATATAGGCTGGTGTTTCAATTTCAGGAATCCTATCAAATTAGCCAGAATTGGGGGCCAGCTAATTGCTAACTGGAACCACATTCACAACAACTGATCTCTATAGCAGAGCACTGAGTCTTCTGCACTGTCGAGAATCTTCTTTTTCATTGGTCCATAAATTCATTAGCCAGAACGAGGCATTTAGCAGACGCCTAACTCTACAACTCCTACTTCATTAATTCACAGATTAAGCACAATGTAAATTAGAGAATCAATCAAAAAAAGAAAAAAAAAAAAAAAAAGCAGTGAAAAAAGGGGAAGAGCGGGAGAGAGAAAAATGCGCAGTAGAATTAACAGAGCACTGTATGTGTTTTTGGTATGCAGGGATACGACACTGATGTCATGTGATCTGGCATAAGCTTCTTTTGTAAGACCTGGAAGCCGCCATTTTGTCTATCCGGCTGTAAGCAAAACAGTGACATACTCTAACATTGTGCATTGTGCAAAATATTGCAAAAGTGAAAGAAACTGTCAAAAAAACAAAAAAAAAAACCACACACCTGTACAAGCAAACTGTCCTAGCTGTGGCTGGATTTGTGACTGGACAATACATCATTCGGTGCTCAGGTTTGCACCATTTCAAAAGTTTTTTTTTCTTTTCAAGGAGACAGGTGGGTGTGCGTGTTGGGGGGGGGGGGGGGGGGGGGGGGTGAAGGGGGGAGGGGAGAAGAGGGGTTTCCGTCACTGACATCTGTTCCTCCTCCATGGGCGCTGTGATCTTTCATCTCATGGAGTCACCCCCCTTGTCTCTCTCCAGTATGACCGTCCTTTTCTCTGCTCCACTTGCAAATGTGCGTACCATCGCCCAGTGGGTGCCTATCTTTGGTTACATCCCTGTAGGTCTTACTTTTCTTCTTTTGAACTGTTAGTGCTTATCTTTGGTTACATCCCTGTAGGTCTTATTTTTCTTCTTTTTTTTTTTTAACTCATCGTTGGTTACATCCCTGTCACTATTATTTTTCTTTTTCTTTTTTACCTATCTTTGGTTACATCTCTGTAGGTATTACTTTTCTTTCTTTTGAACTGTTAGTACTTGTCTTTGGTTACATCTCTGTAGGTATTACTTTTCTTTTTTTAACTGTTAGTACTTGTCTTTGGTTACATCTCTGTAGGTATTGCTTTTCTTTTTTTAACAGTTAGTACTTGTCTTTAGTTACATCTCTGTAGGTATTACTTTTCTTTTTTTTAACTGTTAGTGCTTGTCTTTGGTTACATCTCTGTAGGTATTACTTTTCTTTCTTTTGAACTGTTAGTGCTTGTCTTTGGTTACATCTCTGTAGGTATTACTTTTCTTTCTTTTGAACTGTTAGTACTCATCTTTGGTTACATCTCTGTAGGTATTACTTTTCTTTCTTTTGAACTGTTAGTACTCATCTTTGGTTACATCTCTGTAGGTATTACTTTTCTTTCTTTTGAACTGTTAGTACTTGTCTTTGGTTACATCTCTGTAGGTATTACTTTTCTTTTTTTTTAACTGTTAGTACTTGTCTTTGGTTACATCTCTGTAGGTATTACTTTCTTTTTTTTTTAACTGTTAGTACTTGTCTTTGGTTACATCTCTGTAGGTATTACTTTCTTTTTTTTAACTGTTAGTACTTGTCTTTGGTTACATCTCTGTAGGTATTACTTTTTTTTTTAATCTTTGGTTACATCTCTGTAGGTATTACTTTTCTTTTTTTTTAACCGTTAGGCACTGTCGACAAAAGTATTCCTCTTCCATTATGTAACATGTTACTTCCAAGTTCACTGACACGCTTCCCTGATTCTTGCCTACTTGCGCATGCACTCACACACGTACAAACTACACACAAAATACATGCTTACATATATTAGAGACCCTCACACACACATACACAGATAAACAATCCACTGACACCATTATAACAGATGCATATCCACAAAACATACTGCCAAAGCCTACAACCACTCGAACAGGTCACAGAGCACATTTCACACCTTCCACCGTATCATCTAATGCCATCTTTAGTGCTGGAAAGAGGTTTAACCAAGGTCAATAGTGTTCACTGAAAAAGCTTTGAGGAAAAGGGGCAATACGGTTGCTGTGAACTGCTTCGCTGATATAAGAACAGGTCCAAGCTGATTCCAGGGTTTTTTTTTTTGCAGATGTGCTCCTGCTCACACAAAACATACTCTCTGCGTATATGGGATTAAGTTCACACTGTACAGGGTGAGACGTCTGAAGTAATGATGACCCAAAATCGACGGGTGTGTGTTGCGCTTTTCTGACACTGCCACAGACCTCCCTTTGTAGGGGAGACCCTAGACAACAACAACAACAACAACAACAAAGGGGAAAAACAACAACAAATAAACAGGGAAAAATACTGCTAGGACTTGGAGCAGACAACTACATAGTTAAACAAAACGAAATACTGATTGCCAAGCACATTTGTTAATCATAAAAATCTTTAAAAAACAGATCCCTAATAGTGGCAATTGCGGACATTGCGAGCGCACACACCCACACAAATCCCTGCTTTTTAAAACAATTTCTGTCCTCAGCAAAAGTTCACCTGAATTCCATTCCACAGAGGTACACTTCCTGAACTGATCAACATACATTCTGAACAAAAGGACACACACATGCGCATACGCACGTGCACACACATTACATTCCTCCAAACATGACACAGCAGAACTCACTTCTTCATGATCTTATCGTTGTCAGCCTGGAAGAGGATTCCCTTCTTGTTGATGCTCCTGTGGTAGACACGCAGTGTGTTGGGCTTGTCGACATCCGTCACGGCCTCCACCACGTACCCAGGCAGGGGCAGGGACTGAAAAGCACTGACGTCCTGCAGCACAGACACACAGGAAGGACTGAATGTATGCGACTGATACAGTGTTTCAGGACAAACGAAAAAAACCAACCAACCAACCAAAACCACCACCACCAATATCAACCAAGCACACACACCATCATATCACCCCCACTGCCTGCGATGCCTGGCACGCCCACAGAGCAGGGAGTCGGGGGTGATCGTCTCCCTCAACCTAAACAGAGGCCTGGCACGCCCATAGAGCAGGGAGTCAGGGGTGATCGTCTCCCTCAACCTAAACAGAGGCCTGGCACGCCCACAGAGCAGGGAGTCAGGGGTGATCGTCTCCCTCAACCTAAACAGAGGCTTCAGGAACGCAACTCCCCCACAGAGAAATGGAAGCAAAACGAAGTGAATGACTTCCTGAGTGAACCAAACTGAGTGCATCCTCACCAAAAGAAAGGAGACTAAACAGTTCACTAATGGATGTGATGTATTCATTCAAAGGAGATCTTACAATGGAAAAAAGGTATTAAGGGCATATAGAGATTGAAAATTTAACTCCCTTTCTCTCGATTACTTTTCAGTTTCCTTGCCGACAAAGGCACATTCACGCCGACTAGATTGAGGCCCCTGTTAGGACAGGTAAGAGTGAGAAAAAAAACCACTTCAACATGTACAGTACACGGCCACACACTTTGAATTCACATGGCTGAATTTTTCACCAAGGATAACATTCGCCTGTTCAAAATCAACATGAAAGTATTGACGCACTCTCAAGTTCTCACGGTGGAATCTTTTACAAGTGATAACATTTATTTGTCAAAAATGAACGTGAATGAACTGACATGATTTAGATAGAAACATACAAAAAAGAATAAACTAAAACCGAACAAACAAACAAGGAGAGGAACAACAAAGATGTTTAGAACTGAAGATAAACTGACGATAAACGCTTTAAAATGTTTTCTTGCAAAATATACTTCAAATTCCAGAAGTTCTGAAAGACTTGATGTGGCACACTCCAGTTTTTCACCTGTCATGCCTTGAAGTGGTACATGACATCTAGAACTAAGGTAAACTGAACAGAAACGCTTTAAAATATTTTTCGTGAAATACTTCAAAATGCCAGAAGCTCTGAAAGCCTTGACCTGGCACCGTCCAGCTGTCTCACCTGTCGTGCTTTGAAGTGGTACATGACGAAGTCCTCGTGCAGGGCAAACCACCGCTTGTTCCAGGTCCGGCCCGCGTCCTCGCTGACGGTCAGGTATCCCGACAACAGCCCTGGGTCGTCCGCTTTAACCTGCAAAGTGTCCCAGGTGCAGGCTAAGTTCTCAGAATCTATAGGCCAGCTGTGGTAGCAAGAGGCATGTTCCTGCTAGCCCTTCCTCAAGTTGTGTGTCCACTTCACTGTCATTTTCAGGGTGGACATTAGTGTCTATGCATGTCCTGATATGCAGGTATATGGAGTTGAGAGGGGTGTGTGTATGTGTGCGTGAGAGAGAGAGAGAGAGAGAGAGAGAGAGAGAGAGAGAGAGAGAGAGAGAGAGTGTGTGTGTGCGTGTGTGTGTGTTTGTGTGCGTGCGTGCGTGCGTACGTGTTCATGAACACGTGTGTGCAGTGTGTGTGCATGTGTACATGTGCGTGTTGGGGTCTGAGAGAGAAAGACATTGTGCATGCATACAAATCTTTTTCTTTAAGTTCTTCATATCTCTGTGTGCCTTCGAAGGCATCACCCTTACACCACCCAGACCACCTCTCTCCACTACACAGTCACACCAAGATTTGTCCTTTCAGGGCCCTAGCACAGCAGTCCATGGGGTAAGTCAAGTCACCACACGGTCACACCATGATTTGTCCTTTCAGGGCCCTAGCACAGCAGTCCATGGGGTAAGTCAAGTCACCACACGGTCACACCAAGATTTGTCCTTTCAGGGCCCTAGCACAGCAGTCCATGGGGTAAGTCAAGTCATCACACAGTCACACCAAGATTTGTCCTTTCAGAGCCCTAGCACAGCAGTCCATGGGGTAAGTCAAGTTATCATGAAGACACAATGTGCTGTTCTCTGTCTCTCTCACACGCACACATAAGAGCATGCATACAGACAAGCCCCCCTCACCCCCCAACGCACACAGAGATTGTCACACATAGAGACTCTCTCTCTCTAACACACACACACACAAAAGCCTGCATGCATGCACACATACATACTCACACGAGCGTGCACACACACACACACACACACAAAGCACATGCAGACACTCCCTCTCTCTCTCACTGACACACACACACACACACAGACAGATTCTCCACCTGTAGGATTTTCCGTTTGCCGGTTTTGCCAGGTGACTGGACGTCACGTTTGCCAGCAAAGACAATGGCGTCATGGCACTCCAGGCAGACCCGGTCCAGCTTGTTGTTCATGTATTCCAGCGGCGCTTTCTTGCAACAGTTTTTGCAGATCAGCTGGGGGAGTAAAGAAAAAAACAAAACCCATCCAAATCATGATAACGGAAGTAATTAAATTCATGGGACAACATCAACAATTCGCTCACAGCTGGATAGAGAAGGCAATGGTTCTTATGAAAACCATAACACTGACAATAACAATAATAATATAAAATACAACATGCAGTATTCCGAGCATCTGCTGATGTCCGTGTGTAAGAGAGAGAGAGAGAGAGAGAGAGAGAGAGAGAGAGAGAGAGAGAGAGAGAGAGAAAGAGTGTGTGTGTGTGGTGTGTGTGTGTGTGTGTGTATGTGTGTGTGTGCGTGCGTGCGTGCGTGCGTGCGTGCGTGCGTGCGTGCGTGTGTGTGTGCCAGTCTACTTGAAAGAATTTTGTGTTATTTAACGACTGTTCCACTAGTCATCAGTTCCTACAGTTCTAACTAACACCAACTGTCATGAAATATCCATGTATTTCTTTCAAATACAGGTTATTTAGGAAGCTCTGAGTGTTCCAATATGTTGTTTGAGGATACTGGCAGTCATGGAAAGTGGCCGTCATTTGCAGTGGGCTTTGAAATTCAACACATCACTTTCAAGCTTGTAACAGGTGTGATCATGAACAACAGTGATTACCGATTTTCCATTCCACATGACTAGACTACTTCGTGTCCAAGATGCCTCTGGAATCAATAACAGTTGTTCAAGAAGCAAGCACAGACTGTATGGGAGAGAAGGTAAGGGGGCTGGGGAAGTTGCGATTGTTGAAAACTTCCGTGGCAGTATGTGAGACGACCAAGACGTGGGGAGCTGACATCAAAGTCATGGACGCCTTCTGAACTTTCCATAAACAAAAAAATCTTTCAAAGGAATTTTCAGAAACTCCTCCGGTTAACATGGACAAACAAATTACAAGACAAAACACGAAGCGTTTCAATCTGTTAGGTCTTCTTCAGGCAAGCTAAAAAACATTTAAGGACAATGAAAACGAAGAACAAACCATCGCTTATCTTCTTGTACTGGGCGAAAGATGGGCACTGAATGAACAGTCAGTCTTAAACATTAGCAACATACAACCAACCACAGGCTCAACAATCTCCATCCACTCCTAGATATTTCATAGCAACATACAACCAACCACAGGCTCAACAATCTCCATCCACTCCTAGATATTTCATAGCAACATACAACCAACCACAGGCTCAACAATCTCCATCCACTCCTAGATATTTCATAGCAACATACAACCAACCACAGGCTCAACAATCTCCATCCACTCCTAGATATTTCATAGCAACATACAACCAACCACAGGCTCAACAATCTCCATCCACTCCTAGATATTTCATAGCAACATACAACCAACCACAGGCTCAACAATCTCCATCCACTCCTAGATATTTCATAGCAACATACAACCAACCACAGGCTCAACAATCTCCATCCACTCCTAGATATTTCATAGCAACATACAACCAACCACAGGCTCAACAATCTCCATCCACTCCTAGATATTTCATAGCAACATACAACCAACCACAGGCTCAACAATCTCCATCCACTCCTAGATATTTCATAGCAACATACAACCAACCACAGGCTCAACAATCTCCATCCACTCCTAGATATTTCATAGCAACATACAACCAACCACAGGCTCAACAATCTCCATCCACTCCTAGATATTTCATAGCAACATACAACCAACCACAGGCTCAACAATCTCCATCCACTCCTAGATATTTCATAGCAACATACAACCAACCACAGGCTCAACAATCTCCATCCACTCCTAGATATTTCATAGCAACATACAACCAACCACAGGCTCAACAATCTCCATCCACTCCTAGATATTTCATAGCAACATACAACCAACCACAGGCTCAACAATCTCCATCCACTCCTAGATATTTCATAGCAACATACAACCAACCACAGGCTCAACAATCTCCATCCACTCCTAGATATTTCATAGCAACATACAACCAACCACAGGCTCAACAATCTCCATCCACTCCTAGATATTTCATAGCAACATACAACCAACCACAGGCTCAACAATCTCCATCCACTCCTAGATATTTCATAGCAACATACAACCAACCACAGGCTCAACAATCTCCATCCACTCCTAGATATTTCATAGCAACATACAACCAACCACAGGCTCAACAATCTCCATCCACTCCTAGATATTTCATAGCAACATACAACCAACCACAGGCTCAACAATCTCCATCCACTCCTAGATATTTCATAGCAACATACAACCAACCACAGGCTCAACAATCTCCATCCACTCCTAGATATTTCATAGCAACATACAACCACACAGGCTCAACAATTCCATCCCTCCTAATTCATAGCACATAACAACCACAGGCTCAACAATCCACTCCTAGATATTTCATAGCAACATACAACCAACCACAGGCTCAACAATCTCCATCCATTCCTAGATATTTCATAGCAACATACAACCAACCACAGGCTCAACAATCTCCATCCACTCCTAGATATTTCATAGCAACATACAACCAACCACAGGCTCAACAATCTCCATCCACTCCTAGATATTTCATAGCAACATACAACCAACCACAGGCTCAACAATCTCCATCCACTCCTAGATATTTCATAGCAACATACAAACAACCACAGGCTCAACAATCTCCATCCACTCCTAGATATTTCATAGCAACATACAAACAACCACAGGCTCAACAATCTCCATCCACTCCTAGATATTTCATAGCAACATACAAACAACCACAGGCTCAACAATCTCCATCCACTCCTAGATATTTCATAGCAACATACAAACAACCACAGGCTCAACAATCTCCATCCACTCCTAGATATTTCATAGCAACATACAAACAACCACAGGCTCAACAATCTCCATCCACTCCTAGATATTTCATAGCAACATACAAACAACCACAGGCTCAACAATCTCCATCAACTCCTAGATATTTCATACCATATTTAGCGTGATTGAGATCTGACCTAATCATTTTTTGCATTTGATTTTTTTTCTTTCAAGTTTCAAAGACTAAATTTAATTTCATGCTCTAAAAAAAAAAAAAAAATCAGCTTGCAACTGCAGGAATGTGACATCAAAAAGTTTGGAAATCAAAAGGAGTTTCCAGCAGTTCTACTGTCAGGCGACAGTAGAAACAGAAAGACGTGTGCTCCAAGCCTGTCTCCTTGCTCTCACCTTTCCGCAGGCCCGGCAGTGGTGGCGGCGTCGGAAAGTGTTAAAGGCCATCTCACACAACATGCACATGGTGACGGCGTCGTCAGGAATCCAGCGCGGCGCCTGCTTGCCGGGCGTGCTCTCCTGCTGCTGACCCAGACACACAGGCAACATCAGTCATTTCCATGAACCCTGCATGCTCATGCTGACTGCTGTCAGGGGGTGTTGTTCTGTGCATTTTCTGTTCTGCGGTTTACATCATCTACAGAAGACATGCTTGTTGACAGTTTTCTTATTGCTTTGCGCTGAACATAAAATCTGCGTTACTTTACACTATTTTTGTGTGTCTACTTGTAGTCTGCGCCTCTTTTCCAGTGACACCTCAGTCTGTTCCATTTCCTCTGAAGTCCACCATGTCAACGTATTATTGTCAAATACTGTATACCTGTCAGCAAAGTGTGCTGGAAAGTGGTGCTGCTCGGGAACTTGTCTTGTTCTGTTAGCAGTTTTCATTCATTCTTTGACCACTGCATATTATGTTGTGTAAATATGTGTGCAAATCTTTCTTGCATTACTTACTAGGCATTTTCTTTGATTGTAAAGTATAAAATTTCTTTGCAAATTGTGCGTGTAAATACACACACGCTTCAATACCTGTACTCGCTGTTTTCAGCGACCATTAAAAAGTGACTGACAAAACCTCATCCGAATGTGCACACACACACGCACACAGACACACATCACACACACCATACACACACACACACACCACAGACACACACACACCCACACCCACCACACACACACACACACTACATACACACACCACAGACATAGACACACACACTACAATTCTAAGGCCATGAAACAAGGACTTACCTCAGTGGGAGAGTTGAGAGCGGAGAATGAACACTTCTTGCTGCGCAGGTCACCAATCACTTGCTTCAGGACTGCATACACACACACACACACACACATACAGTTACACACACACACACACACACACACACGCACGCACGCACGCACGCACACACACACACACACACACACACACACACACACACACATGCCAACGCACACACACATGCCAACGCGCACACACACACACATACACAGAGGCATTAGTAAGACTAGCAAAAGATGACAGTACCATGAAGAAAGAGCACATTAGTTATAGAATATGACAATGAATAATCAATATCACTTTCACTTCTCTCTCATAAATACTGGCATCCTCCCCTCCTCTCCTTCATCACAACCCCACTTACTCCCCCTCCAACATAAAATGCATCCACACACAAAACCAAGCACACTGGCAAAAGTCTGCTTTGTCTTCATGTTCCCTTCTGTTTATCCTCTAGATTTCTTCCAGCATCTTCCATGGAAGCTTGCTAATTCACTTCAGGGAGACCTATAATAATCTGATATTTTTTTTATCTCTTCTGAATTTATCTTTTTCTTTTAATCCTAGAAATAAAATTGTGCATTTCTCTACCCATTATGCTAAAACAATATTAAAATCCACAGACTATGTGGCGTGTGCATCGTTTTGCTGATGACTTTATAAATTATTTTGTGGATTGCAAAACAACATGTGTGAGTGTCAGTATGTGTGTGTGTGTGTGTGTGTGTGCGCGTGCGTGCGTGCGTGCGTGCTTGCATGGTTGTGTGTATGTATGTGCGAGTGTGTGTGTGTGTGAGTGTGTATGCGTGTGTGTGTGGGTGTGTGTGCATGTGTGGGGAAGGGGGGTCGATGATTTTATGATAGGTTTGTGGACTGAAAATTTTTTTTCCATTTTTTCACAAGTTTTTACCTCAAGCCAACTGCTTCCATTTCCACTTGGTTGTCTGAAAAAAAAACAAAAAAAAACCCAGAAAGATAAACATGAAAGACAGTTAAATATCACATCGTCAAATGCTATATCAAAAGTAAGCATATGCTAAATTTAAGAGAATCACACAGACATTCAAATCAGGTGCTTGGTCAGTCCAATGTGACAAGACAAAATAAATTCCTAAGCTAACCAAAAAGTACAACACAACACCACAAAACTCACTTGATCAAGACAACTACGAATTTCTAAGCAAAATCTACCAACACAACTTCGAAAATTTGCTAAGCAAAATCTACCAATATGACTTTGAAAATTTGCTAAGCAAAATCTACAAATACAACTTCGAAAATTTGCTAAGCAAACTCTTCAATGTGATTTTGAAAATTTGCAGAGCAAAATCTACAATATGACTGTGAAAATTTGCTAAGCAAAATCTACCAATATGACTTCGAAAATTTGCAAAGCAAAATCTTCAATGTGACTTTGAAAATTTGCAGAGCAAAATCTACAATGTGACTGTTAAAGTTTGCTAAGCAAAATCCACAAAATGATGACCATATAGTATAGAAAACTCAGTCTATCAGGAGTTTTATCCTCTGTTCGGTATAAACCACAACAGACTGTCACCACAACACCCTACATTGCAACTCACTCTTCCAGGAGTTCGATGGCCTTCTGCTTGCTGTGCACCAGGAAAGTGTTGGGAATGGCCAGGTTATCTCCCTGCTTCACCTGATTGAGCACATACATTGAAGTTGTGTTGTTATTATGAGAACCGAGCATAAAGAGACACACGTGCGCACATGCACGCGCACAGACACACTCCACGCATATTCATATATGCACACACACATATATCTAAACGCACTCGCATCCGTTCACACATCTACTTAAAGGTCTACTTTAGAGGTTTTCGATAATTGGTCAGCTTATGCAGAAATATGAAATGTTTGATAAATTGGTAAAATAAACATCCGATTCGCTCCCGATCACACGAAATCGATCCACGAAAGTGGGCATTTTCACCTGTAATCAAGAAAACGGGAGGTAATCAACTAAATCTTGGCATGGCTTAACTACTCTTGGATGTGACGTCACATGATGGACTGGCCGTCAGCCGCGACCTACATAATAAGCCAACGGCGACAGAAAGCGATTCTGATGGTTCTTGCACATCTCGATCGGTATTTAATTTATCATGTAAAAGCAGTGACTATGATTGCGACAGCCAATGTAACTCTGGGGATGTTTCCACAAGGCCTTTACCTTATCAGTTTGAACGCCAAGTTCTTTTTACCACGTCAGTTCCAGCTGGACCACGGAAACGAGCTATTCAGTTCCAGCTGGACGCCCGAACACATCATTCCGAAGGCGTACGGACTTTACCGAAGTCTCGAGGGGGGCTACCGACTGACTTCTTGATGCGATCACGCGTGGACGGCGAGCGGAGATTCTCCTTCCTCAAGCCTTAACGTGTTCATTCAATTTAACAAGTGTGATCTGTCCATAGATAAAAACAGAATAAACGTGCGACTATCGGCATCTGTACGAGCTTACCACTCCGCCTTCAAAGTATACGCGCACAATGCAGACGAAGTTTTTGATCCACTCGAACGGGCTCGGCAATTGTCGGAACAGCTCGTTTCCGTGGTCCAGCTGGAACTGACGTGGTAAAAATAACTTAGTGGCCCGGCATGGTTGCACCAACCGAATCCACTTCTTTCGAGTATCTGGATCGGATGGAAATGAGTGCAAAGAATATCCGTCTCCTGCTGAGCTGCTGCACACGCCTACAGCACAATATCTGCCACCCCCTCGTGACTTTTTAGGCTGTGGGGATCGCAACTCGTGTTGATTTCACTTGGCGTTGGCTTGTTGTGTAGGTCGCGGCTGACGGCCAGTCCATCAAGTGACGTCACGGTTTTCGGTCTACCGCGCGGGGTTTGAACAGGTGTGCAAAACTCGTTTTTTATCTATTAAATTCTTCCGGCGACTTTTTTTTGAAAAATGAATACCATACTGTAGTTATATGACATGTAGACCTGTTTTTAACAAATTATCGAAAATCTCTAAAGTAGACCTTTAAAGACTGTTCCTCACTCACTCACCCACAAACACACCCACAAACACACACACACATAGTAACACACACACACAGAATAACACACAGTGACACACACACATACACACAGTGACAATTTCAAGCCATACTTTCCCCTCAGCCTGGTATCTTTTTCAAATCGTGTTTCAAATTACAGGTAATAAAAGCCAGAGCCAAGGGGAGAGGAGGAAGAGGGCAGACACTGCTAGCGAAAGACAGACTTCTACAGCGCCACACCAGAGTATGTGTTTTACCACCACCGACAACAACAATGGGAAAACATCAACACACATGTACACATGTTATAATCTAGTGTCCAGTAGACCTGCCTACCCAAAAATTGTCTATGGTGTACTTTCTCACAACAAACAGGTGTATATTGGAAAACGCCAGTGCTTTTCATTTTCGTTTTGAAGCAGATTCTATATGTACTAAAAATCTAATATTTCATCAGTTTTTAGCACATTTTGCATCTTCACAAACCAATACAGTTTGAGCCATGCTGACTTACAATGGCGCAGAGTACAAACAGTGGAACAGACATGCATGCGCAGTCCCTATGAAAGACACCCCGTGCTAAGAGTCCACAGATTCAGCATTCACACCATGTCCCATGTAGTGTACAAAACAAAACTTGGCTAGAATTGTTGCTTCATGTGTTTTCCGCCTGAGAGGTGTATGGTCGATTTCTGTGTCCAATGACCTACAAAATAAACCCTAAACGTGTGGACAGGCAGATCTGCAATATATCGTGAACAGCAGAACAAAATAATCACAGCAAACAGTTATTCAGACATTCTTACACACACCACGCAGTAACATCCTTACATAATGGAGAACTGTAAATGATACGAAAATCTGTGCATGTCAGAAAAACAAATAGATGACTGGTTGTGGAACAGGTTATTTTTAGAGCTTTTTACTGAAAAGGAAGCAATACTTCTTGTATGTGACATAAGTCATAGCATGGTGAATTTCTGTGAGCTTGTGCGTACTAAGAAAAAGAGTAGGACCCAAAAGTTTTTGTTTTCATGCAAACTGTGTCTGCAGAGGATCACATGGACAAAGTACAGATGGAGAAAACGTCAAGACAGGAGAAAAGCTAGAAACAAACAAAGTTGAGGCATAAAACAGCAGTTAATATCGAATTCTTTCATTTATGGAAAGCCAGTGAAGGCATTTGTGCAGAACCGAGATGCGACCATTCTGTACTTTTAAAATTGAAGCAAGCATTGATAGACAAGTTAGGAGGGGCAGGGTGGTGTTGGGGGAGTATAGAGAAAGGAGTGAGGAGGAAGGGGGGATGAAGGGGATTGTAGATGAAGGGGAAGAAGGGGAGTTGGAAACAGCGGGTGAAAAAATGAACGGTAAAAATGAAAGGCAAAAGAAAGAGGCCTACAATGACCCCAAGGCTAAGCGTGTAGAATGTTTCATGTCTGTTTTCTGAATAAAGCTACAGACTAAACCAGCAGTGGGGACAGTGCAAAACGAGGATGTGAAATGGTGAACAATGGATCATCTTTTTCCTGGTTGAATATTTCCTCTTTGCGAGAGCCGATTCTACACAATGGATGACAGAGAAATTTCCCTGTGCAAGTGACTTCTGTCATAAGGTCAGGCATCACGATCACATAATATTAAAGTGGCTGCCAATCTTTTTCCTCAATAATGAGCAGGAAAAACCTGTGGATCATTATGAGCAAGCACATGCCCACAAACATATCATCCACTATCGTTTTTGGTATAAAGACATTAAACACCAACCAACACACAAAAAAGACATTTCATTGCATTAGTCTAAAAGGCAACGAAACTGAACAAACAAAATGCATACGCTCATGCACACACAAACATACATATATATGCACCGCCATAAAAACCGCCCTGTTCTGGAAAAACATCAGGGGAAGATAATGCATGTCTTTCCATTGCAAACACAGTTTACATTTTCTCAGTTTACTGGCCATGCAAATATATCCAGAGAGTCAAATATTTCATTTCAAGCACCCCCCCGCCCCAGGATAACACTCGGGATATTTACCATCTGCATTGCTGGCACACCATCTCACACCCATGTTTTGACATTTTCGCTTTCTGATTGCACTTTGAAGATAACTGTTGGGGCAGACTGCTCTGGGCGTGCCCACAAGTGACATATATGTACCATGCAAAATGGAAGGGGGGTCAGGATCACTTTGCCGAATGCAAACTCTAATACAGATTACCTCCCTTGCAGATTTCAGCCCATGGTCTTTTGTAGTGTATGTGTTTGTGTAAGCGCAGGTATGTGGGAGCATATGCAAGAGCGTAATTATGTATTTTGTAAATGCGTGTCTAAATTAATCAATGAATACACAAAATGAATATAACAGCATGCACAACCCAAACACTGAAACAAAACCAGAACAAAGAGATAACAGAAGAGAGAGAGAGAGAGAGAGAGAGAGAGAGAGAAAAGAGAGAGAGAAGAGAGAGAGAGAGAGAGAGAGAGATGATAAGAAAGGCAGTGGAAAAAGAAAAAAATTCATGGAGAAGTAAAACAAATCTAGAAAAGAGAGACAGAGAGAAAAAGAAAGAAAGAGAGAGAAAGAGAGACAGAGGCAGAGAGAAAGAGAGAGAGAGAGAGGGAGGGAGGGAGAGAGAGACAGAGACAGAGAGGCAGACAGACAGACAGACAGACAAAACCAGCCCACCTCCATGCCATCCACGTCCAGCTGAGCGCGCACTCTGTAGGCACCAACGAGAGGCTCCGAACAGATCAGCAGTAAGTCGTTGAACTGAAACAACAACAAGTTTTCCAAATCCAGTTGACATGCTAACACACCCAATAAAAAACACTTCCAAAAGAATGATGAATCTAATACAAACCAAGTCACCAATGTTGATCTAGTTTACACATAAACACACCAGCAGACACACTCCTAACAGAACAATCAATCTAATCAAACAAAAAAAACAACAACAAAAACTCATAAATGCTGGTCTAGTTTACACATAAACAAGATCAGTAAAAACATTCCAAACAGAACAATCAATGTAATGGAAAAAAAAACCAAGTCATCAATGGCAAGGGGCCATAACAGAAAAGTGAAAAGCATCACTTTAATCTGTATAGCTTAGATCTGTAACACTATGGCAGCAGGCAGATCTAGAATAAATCATGACGACTTATACATGGAGGGGAAAGGGGGGGGGGGGGGGGGGGGGGGGGAGGGGGGGGGGGGATGACAATGGGATAAAGACTGGGCCTGAGTCCTGGACCCATCCTTATTTGAGGCAGCCTGGGGATTTTTTTCTTCACGTTGATGATGCACTGCGAACTTCTGCCTTGGGGGAGAGACTGGAACTCCACGCTTGACTGCACGACTTAAAGAAAAAGAAACGAACTGTCACCTATCCCGAGGTCTTGAAGGCAGGCCACGAAGACTTTGCAACCAGCTTCCCCAGCTTCCCAGTTCTCAGATGCTTTTAGGAGGCTGCTGTGTGTGGGCCCGTCCATGCACTGATGTCTCCATCTCTTTCTCCGTCTTCCTCTCCTTCTGTCTTCCCGCACTATTCCTTGTAGAATGGTTTTGGCAAGTCCTGCTGATCTTGATACATGACAATACCATCTCATTTTCCTTCTTTTCACTGTGGACAGCAGGTTCTTCGTATGGTCCAATGGCTTGCCTAGTCTGGTCTTGACCTCAAAGTTGGAAATGTCTTTGTGTGGGATGCCAAGGACCTCGTGGCATCTCAACTCTAATGCCTGAATCCTTCTCTCAAGTTCAGCTGTCAGAGTCCACGTCTCACGGGCACAGAGAAATATGGCAATGACCAGGGAGCGCATCAGTCTGATCTTGGAACTGACTGTGATGTTTCTGTCATTCCAGATGGGTCTTAGTCTGAACTGTATATACATTAACCTTCATTCCACTCCATCCTTTGTAGAACAGTATGCCTTCACATGCTGATGGGGCAGATGGTATCAAAGCAACAACAACCCACCACACACATACGATAATAAATTATCATCCTTGAAGACAGACTGCAAATGCCTTGAAGGTGGCATTAACAAAAGCTCATACAAAACAAAAAAAGTTCCAGCTGAGGTATAAAGAAGAAGAAAAGTGAACGCAGACACAAATAAAATCTTCAGAGTGATAGAAATGGACAGCTCCAAAGCGTGGAATTCTCACCAGGAAAAGGTAGCGAGACTGTTTCTCCCCGCTGCGGGCCGAATCTTGGTGATTGGTCCCTCGCGCACAAAGTCCCGGTGGGCTGATGAAATCCACCGCCACTCCCCGCAGTCTCTGGTAGATGTCCAGCAAGCGGTGGAATTTCTCCTGCACAGTTTACACAAATGTTAGTTAAATCATATCACATAATTTTGTATAAGCAGAAATTTTAAGATTGGGTTGATTTTTCATTCAATATTTTGTTGTTAAACAGACACACTCACACACACAATTACCAAAGATGAACTAACCTGACATTCGTTTAGTTTGATGTCAATCCTACAATCAAAACATCAACTCAGCATCTTTTCCTGGCTTCATTGTTCATTTCCTAGCCTCAATCAAACAAAAAACAATCTGAACTAGTCTATGTCTGTCAAGTATTTCCAGTACTCATCAGTGACAAACTCAGGAACAACTCACGATCTTTTTCATGGCCTCATTGGAATGCGTGGCTGCCGTGGTGACCAGATCAAGAGCCGCTGAAAATAGATCAAAGACATGAATGCATCATCGCCATTATCCTTTATCTGGTTCTACAGCAAAATCTCTTAATAATGTTGACTGGTGTAAGTAAAGAGCAAAATGTCCGAGATAGATGTGTCTGTAATTAAAGAGAGGAATTTTGCAGTTTGAAGAGTGGTTACTAAAAGGTATCACAACACATTTATGAAATCACCTGGCTTTGTTTTTTTGTTTTTTTTTATGAAGCCTTATACACTACCATTACTGTCACATTGATTTCATCACACTGTAGTCTTTTTTTTAATATAATTATAAATGCGCATTTGGAAGGAGGTGATGGGGGGTGAGGATCAGAATAAACTTTTTTAGTCATGACCAATATTTCAGTGAGTCACTGACTTTATGCATGTGTTAAGTATGCACACGCATGTGTGCATGCATATGTGAGGGTGTATGTATGCTGTATATCATGGTTTTGTGTGTGGTTGGGTGTCTGTTAATATATACATTTGCATCAATGCACACAGTAAATAATACACACAGTAAAAATGTGGGTAGATGTGCAAATTCCATATTTAACAGTGCTTTCTCCTTCCCCGTCCCCCATTATCTGACCTTTCCATATATTGCTGAAGTGTACTGATCAACTGAATAACAGAGATCAATCAGCAGCGTCACCTTACCTTGAGCATCGGGGCGGTCTGGGAGTCCTCAGGTAGGTGTTTCAGGTAATCTGCCACACACACACACACAAAGCTTACACTACACCTTGAAGAAAACAGCAGCAAGAAGGGAAGAACAGATGACACAGAGGATTGGGAGGGCTGGGAAGTGGGCAAGGAGGGGGGTGGGGGGGGGATGAGGGAGGGACAGGAGACATTAAAATTCATCTGTAATCCCCAAACCCAAGTATATAAACTTTTTGCTTAGTTTCTTTCACGTTTACAACTGAAAATGCAAAAGTGCCCTAACAATGCCTTCATGAAATTTTCAATCACATTTTTGTACAAACTGCATATTTAATAAAAAAAAAATGTTTCTGAAAGTAAATTGCCCCTCCAACGTGCTCATTACCAATCCAAGAATTTGCTTGAGGCAAAAAAAGAAAAGGGGGGGTGGGGGTGGGGGGGGGGATAAAGGCAAAAAAAAGGGGGGGGTTGGGGTGGGGGATCTGCTGACAATTTAACAGCTGGGATGCCTGTGAAGCTTGTGCACCATAGGATACAACACGAAAAATTCAAACCTAATGCCGCCAGGAACCCCACCCTTAACTGCGACCGGGGCCGACACAACCTGCCATCGGTGTACTCCTCACTCATTCAGTTGCATTGTCGTGAGTTTGCTCACGGCGGTGAGCACTGAATCCAGTTCTCAACCCAGCAGTTGCGCCGAAGAAGTCGGCCCGATTGCCGACGAAAGCTACGCACACAGCGAGTAGCCTTCTTTAACTGATTGACTTGTTTAGTCTGGTAGCCATTATATATACTAATGCATACTGAAATTCTTTGAAATTAGATTACTCTTCTTATCTGATGACCCCAAGTACTGCTTAATTCAGGTGCATTTATCAATTAAAAGAAAATTTTGCCAAAGCAGATCATCGCTAATATTAAGTCTTCCACTTTAGAGGGATTTTTTCCCCTAATTTATTTGCCATTAACAAGTTGACCAGTGACATGAACGGAGCGGTGACATCTGGATCTCACATAGTATTCTGCGTGCCTCAAACAGAAAGGTGTCTTAGGTCTGCTCTTGTTCAGGTGTACAATAAACAGAGAACGTCATGTACCAGAATTCAGTCACATGAAACTGTCTATAAACTATTCAGGATTTGGTTCAGGTGTACAATAAACAGAGAACGTCATGTACCAGAATTCATTCACATGAAACTGTCTATAAACTATTCAGGATTTGGTTCAGGTGTACAATAAACAGAGAACGTCATGTACCACAATTCAGTCACATGAAACTGTCTATAAACTATTCAGGATTTGGTTCAGGTGTACAACAAACAGAGAACGTCATGTACCAGAATTCATTCACATGAAACTGTCTATAAACTATTCAGGATTTGGTTCAGCAACGGTGATGGGAACAACAGAATATTTTTCTTCTGTGTGTGTGTGTGTGTGTGTGTATGCATGTGTGTGTGTGTGTGTGTGTGTGTGCATGTGTGTGTGCATGTGTGTGGGGATAGGTGTGGTCCGAGTTGATTGTCATTGCTCTGTTGTTTCTGATTATATGAATATTTTCATTCCGCATCCTCTGAGCAGGAAGAAACTCTAGGGTTGCTTGACAGCAGAACGTCTTCAGAGAAGACCCCCCCCCCCCCCCCCCCCCCCCCCCCCCCCCCCCCACCCACCCCCCTACTCCCACCCCACCCCCGACAAATGTTTCAGCCCCAAACTCCTCACACAAGGACAATGTTGTGTCTGGGCACACCAGCTCAGCTACAGATATGTGTGTGTTAAAGCATGAGTGCACACTCTAGAGCATCCTATGTGTGGGTATGCCAGATCATGGCCACAGAATGGGACTTTCGAGTGAAATTTTCACTTCAGTTTACCTGTCTCTCTCCCTCACCCCATCCCTCTACCCATTCCATTAAAAAAAAATCTTTTATTTACCTGGTCTTAATCCACCCTCAAAAATCCCCCCCCCCTCCTCCCCATTCCTCGGCCTTCCCTGCTCCTCCCCCTCCTCCACCACTAATTTCATTCATCTTGCCCACGCCGAAGTACACCACTCAAAATTTCTTCCTTTGTAACCAGACTGCCCCCTTTCTTACGATTTCCCAAGATAAAACTGCGGCAATAAAGGGAGACCACACCAGAATATTTACCTACTATGCTCTCCCCCCCAACCCACCCCCTGCTCTTCTTTCCATTCTTCCTTTGCTCCTCCATTCCTCTCCCCATGTCTTCTGGCGTTGGTAGGCCAGCCAGACTGACAACATCCAGGACAATCCATTCGGCCCATTCAGTCTATATCATTCAATATTGTTCATTCAATTTCCTTACTTCCTTCATTCTTTCCATTTCTCACGCAGGGTGCATGCTATGTGTAACGTGTCATCCATACCAACGGCCAAACTGGCCTTCTCTTCCGAACATTGGTGATGGGATTTTACGTGTGTGCAAGATGTTGTGCGTGCGTTCACACACGGAACCTCAGTTTACAGTTTCATTCGAAGGACTGTATGGGAAATGGAGTCAGAACCAATGTTAACTCCGAGGGAAAAATCCCCCTGTACCGAAACGGCCTGGCAGAGATTCAAACCCGCAACCCTCGGATTATGAGTCCGGTGCTCTACCAACTGAGCTTTTCAAGCCTCACAGACCAGGACAATCCATTCGGCCCAGGAGGAGAACCAGTGACACAAGACAGATGAGGACAACCCATTCGGCCCAAAAGAGCCAGAGACACAAGACAAGACCAGGACAATCCATTCGGCCCAGGAGAGCCAGAGACACAAGACAGACCAGGACAACCCATTCGGCCCAGGAGGACAGCCAGAGACACAAGACAGATCACGACAATCCATTCGGCCCAGGAGAGCCAGAGACACAAGACAAGACCAGGACAATCCATTCGGCCCAGGAGGAGAGCCAGTGACACAAGACAGACCAGGAAGAGCAGGAACGATGGGGGCAGACACAACGCAGTAAGTCAGTGGGGCTGCAGGGAGATAAGGGATTGGCCAATCACCTTTGAGCAGGAGTTCGTATCGGGGCACGCGCTGAATGGGCTCCAACATGTGGTGCTGCAGGGTCAGGCAGCCGCACTCTGGCAGTTTCTGTCCATGGAGAGAGAGCAACATTCCACTGGATGTTATTTCATGGGAGAGAGAGAGAGAGAGAGAGAGAGAGAGAGAGAGAGAGAGAGAGAGAGAGAGAGAGAGAGAGGAAAATTCAACTGAATGTTATTTGTGTGTGTGTGTGTGTGTGTGTATGTGGTGTGTGTGTGTGTGTGTGTGTGTGTGTGTGAGAGAGAGAGAGAGAGAGAGAGAGAGAGAGAGAAGAGGAGAGAGAGAGAGAGAGAGAGAGAGAGAGAGAGAGAGACAGAGAGAGAGACAGAGAAAGAGAGAGAGAGGGGCAGACAGACAGAGAGATAAAGACAGAGAGACAGACAGACAAGAGTCAGACAAACAAAGAGAAAGATAGGAAAATTAATCTGTGTGGTACTTCATTACAGCAACAGACACAATAACAGACAGATGGGGGTGTGGAAGGGGGAGGGAGGAGAGAAAAACTAGAAAACAGACAGACAAACAGAAAGACCAATGAGACAGAAAGACAGCCAGACAGACAGCAACAAGGAGACAGGTTGACAGACAGACACAGCATGATAAGAAAATAAAAACTCTTTATGACAAGAGCTGAGGAGTCGGAGAAGGAGAGGGGTGTGGGTGGGGGGCGGGGAATATGGGGAATGTGTGGAAGACAGGGAGGGACGCAGGAGATAGCTGTCTACAAGCGTCAATCAAAGCCATTAAACACAGGGAATCTGCAGACAGGAACGACTGCCAACACAGCTAACAGAAAACACTAGAAAACAATGAACATGAAGAAAAAAGAAAAGAAAAAGAAACAGCAAGGCTGAAAGTTCAGAGTGCAGAAGGAAGACAGAAGCAGAGGCAAGCAGCCACACAAAAACAAACACGCTAAACAGACACATGTAACAACAACAACCCCCCCCCCCCAAATCATTAAAGAGACAGATACACGCGTAGTCTGTCCAAGATTCTTTCACTTGAATTTCTTCAACAGTGGTAATCAGACATTTACGCCATCACACACAAAAAAAGATTACCTGAATTTCTTGAACGATAGCGGCAAACTTCTGGGACTTTTCCAGCCAATAGTTGATCAGGTTCATGGCGTTGTCGAAGTTCTTCACGTACGCAGTGTAGAGCTTCAGGAATGGAGCGTTCTTCTTCATCAAGTCCCCAATGCGACGTTCGTTCTCCCTGATTTGAAACACAACAACCGCTCGATCTCACTGACATTGGGGGAATCATGTTTTCTTCAGAATAACAACCGCTCGATCTCACTGACATTGGGGGAATCATGTTTTCTTCAGAATAACAACCGCTCGATCTCACTGACATTGGGGGAATCATGTTTTCTTCAGAATAACAACCGCTCGATCTCACTGACATTGGGGGAATCATGTTTTCTTCAGAATAACAACCGCTCGATCTCACTGACATTGGGGGAATCATGTTTTCTTCAGAATAACAACCGCTCGATCTCACTGACATTGGGGGAATCATGTTTTCTTCAGAATAACAACCGCTCGATCTCACTGACATTGGGGGAATCATGTTTTCTTCAGAATAACAACCGCTCGATCTCACTGACATTGGGGGAATCATGTTTTCTTCAGAATAACAACCGCTCGATCTCACTGACATTGGGGAATCATGTTTTCTTCAGAATAACAACCGCTCGATCTCACTGACATTGGGGAATCATGTTTTCTTCAGAATAACAACCGCTCGATCTCACTGACATGGGGGAATCATGTTTTCTTCAGAATAAGGCATTCGCATAATTTTGTCTTTGGCCAACTTTGGTCGCATCGTGAGATCTTTTTGCTTTAATGGTTTTTAGTAGGCGGGAGTTGTTTTAACTGTAGTTCTAATTAATCAAATGTTTAAGAATGGAGCCTCACTCTTCGTAAAGTTTCCAACACATCATTCATTGTAAAGTTTCCAACACATCATTCATTCTCCCTAATATATATATTTCATAATGCAGTAACCCCCTGATCTGAACAAACTTGTGTGGGCCCATGCCACTGTGTTTCAACGATTCTTGTGCATGTGCTCATTACCAATGGGATGTTCTCACCTGCTGTTGCATTGTGGTGTTTGGTGGTTACAATCAGTTCACTTCCAAACAAACTAAAGGCTACCTTCATGGAGACTGTTACAACTCGTCTTTGTGTCCTTTCTCTGCCGGCTCCTTCACTCTTCACGTCTCAGACCTTCCTTTCCACAAGACTCTTTAAACTCTGCTCAGGTCTTCTATTTTTACCCTCTCTGTGATGCCCCCACACTCCTAAACAAATCTCACGTTCGCTCACTCACAACCTCACTATCACTTGAGTGACCTATTACATATCCCCCACCTGCAATCTCACTAATTCTCAGATGCACTGTTACTTACATATTCCAACATTCATCATATGTGCATACACATCTTTCTAATAATACCAGATCATGCTTCAGCATGCAGTTTCAGTAGAATTTGTACAGTAACTGTATCCACAATAGCCGCAACTGAACCACAGAAAAGCATAGTGCTGATGGCAGAATGCTTTCCTTTTTTTCAGAAAAAAAAGAAACTACTATTTTTGTGGTCCTTTTATCATGAAATTTGTACTTATATACTTCATACCTTGTGTGTATTCCTTCATATGATACAGATAAAGACATTAATTGTTTGTTTGATAACTGTGGTATGTACCGATCCTAAGTTTGTCTGCACTCTTGTTTTGATGCTGTCTCTTTGGAAAGACACAATAGTTCTCTGCCAACAATTCCATCACCTGCAGAACTACCTGGCCATTCTTCTTAATTAGTTTACTGCAAACATTAACACAAAATACTTGTGACAATCTGGACACTTCTCCGACTCCCTGGCTCTTCTCACTCAAAACCCCCAGACCTTTATCCCATTAATCCTTTCATATATTCTGCATGAAACTTTACAGACAAAACAGCACACACCATTCTTGAGTCTCCTTGTAATCTCCTTTGCAATCTTTTTACTTTTGTTCTTTTCATTTCAATCAAACCCTTTCAAAGGGCTCGTCACATATTTCAGCATGATAGCATGTCTAGAGATAAGGAGAATGAGTAACATCATCACAAAACTCTTCTTTGTTTGTTTTTTGTTGTTTTCTGTTTGTTTGTTTTTTCAAGGTTCGCCTGCTGCAATGGTCTCCTTGGTGGCACTTTGAAACACTTGTTCCAAAAGCTCTATAAGGTTCAGTATAGTACTGCAAGGTTGATTTTCTTTTTTCAGATTTATCAAATAGGTGCACACTACTCCTCTTTTGAACTCTTTGCACTGGTTTCCCATTCCATCGAGGATTTTCAACAAACTGTCTCCTCTCTGCTTCTCATCTATATCTGGCACCGGCTCTGAACAAACGTCTGACATACTCCTTCCCGAAATATGTTTTTCCACTAAAAGAGAAGAATCAATAAGTCTTTCTCTCTATGTCCCAAAATATATCTTCCACTAAGAGAGCAAAATCTATAAGGTTCATGATGTAGGCATCTCATTTTCATCTGATATGATAAATTCTCGTGTGGGTGATGTAGGATAACTCAATCAGATAAAACAAAAACTTCGAATCATGGAGGGGTAGGTGGTGGAGGTGGAGGTGTTCATCCCAAAAAACAAACAAAAAAAACCCCTTCATGAGCTGAAATAAAAGGGTGAAGGAGGAAGGGTGCAGTGGGGAGGGGGAGAAGAAGCAGCATCAAACGGCCATTCATTTTGCTCACGTAATGACCGATATGCTTCCTGCACAGTTCCAGGAATGACACTATGCTAATACAAGACTTTCCCGGAATATTGGACACATTTGTCTGCCAAAATTTTTGTTTGAATAAGAGAGAATGTACCTCCAACATCTGTGGGTTTTAAACCTTAACCGATTCAGATATCACATGAAACTGTGATTAGAAAACCATCATATAAATTTGGACAAGCACCCTGCTGAAGCAGATATTTCTGTTATCTTGTGCGTCACGAGGGAATCGTCTTGTTTTCACAATTTCATTAAATCAGCAGAAACACGAACACAACATACCACGTATCTAATATGCCGGAAACACCACTGAAAATCCTCTTCCTTATTTTCTGTTTTCAAAAATACTCCTGCAGAGTAATCAATTTCCACTCCTTCACGAAACCCAGCACTGCCTTTTTCCCTCCACCCACAGAATCTCCAAACAGGAAAGCGATCTTCTCGGAATAACTGTGCAAAATCAACACGTCTGCAAACCATGCCAAGGACACAGGGCTAAAAATAATCTGTCAATGTTGTTTATTCTGAGTCCAAAGTAGCAAAACTGCACGAAACAGCAGAATCAAAATCGATCAACAACACCTTAAAAAAAAAAAAGTATTCTACTGAATGAATTACACATTCCTTTTCACTGAAACCACCATTACCAAGTAAATTTAATTTTTCTCGCTCTCTCTCTTTCTTTTTAACACACACACACACGCACACACACACAATGTGCAGCTGCTTGAGTGCAAACTTAAATATTCTCTCTGTCTCACACACACACACACACACACACACACACACACACACACACACACAGGCACACGCAATTTGCTAACTCATCTCCCCCCCCCCCCCCCAAAAAAAAATGTATGCTGTTTCTAAGGTGAGATAAAAAAAAATTTAAAGTGTTTCCAGTCACAGAAAATTTTCAACAGAATCATTTTTCTCGATACATTGGCATACTGACTGAAAAGCCTGTATATCACAAGCTGACAGAATCTCACAATGTTTGAAGAAATGGAGGGTCAAATAACCCACAGCAGGTGTTAAAGAAAGAGGCATCAGTTTTGAAAACGATGGACACTGTTCCACATCTTACAAG
Source organism: Conus ventricosus (assembly GCA_018398815.1). NCBI lineage: Eukaryota > Metazoa > Mollusca > Gastropoda > Neogastropoda > Conidae > Conus > Conus ventricosus. Next base: position 90,672,649 of record CM031604.1, read on the forward strand.
GACGGGATAGTGAGGTGGTGAAGGGACCGCTAAACTCTGACTTTGCCATGACGGAATTAAAAATGTACTGAATGCAACAGAACCCTGCACTTTTCCCTTTGTGATGTTTTGCAAATCTGAAGAACTTTGGGACCCTCGACTCAACCTCTGTCAACCGAATGATCACACAGCCTAAATGCCACTGCCCACCTTTATTGGCTGAAAAGGCTGTTCTGGTTCGAATACTCTTTGCCTTTGTTCCTCTGAGCTGTGTTGAATGATTTGCAACGCTGTACATTCAACGCCCTTCTTGCACCAAACATGAGAAGAGAAGTGATAGATTGTTCTTCGTTTTCATTGTCCTGAATGTTGTTTATTGTTCTTCGTTTTCATTGTCCTGAATGTTGTTTCATCTTACCTGAAGAAGACCTAAGAGGTCAGAATGTGCTTTGTATTGTAATTTGTATGTCCCTGTTGTTTGGCGGACTCACTAACCATTCTTTATTTAAAAACTGTTCACTCTCCAGTAAAGACAATGCTAAACCGACTGCAAGAATTGACACTCTCCAGCAAAGACAATGCTGACTGACTGCAAGAACTGACACTCTCCAGCAAAGACAATGCTGACTGACTGCAAGAATTGACACTCTCCAGCACAGACAATGCTGACTGACTGCAAGAATTTACACTCTCCAGCAAAGACAATGCTGACTGACTGCAAGAATTTACACTCTCCAGCAAAGACAATGCTAACTGACTGCAATAATTGACACTCTCCAGCAAAGACAATGCTGACTGACTGCAAGAATTGACACTCTCCAGCAAAGACAATGCTGACTGACTGCAAGAATTTACACTCTCCAGCACAGACAATGCTAACTGACTGCAAGAATTGACACTCTCCAGCACAGACAATGCTAACTGACTGCAAGAATTGACACTCTCCAGCACAGACAATGCTGACTGACTGCAAGAATTGACACTCTCCAGCACAGACAATGCTAACTGACTGCAAGAATTGACACTCTCCAGCACAGACAATGCTGACTGACTGCAAGAATTGACAACAGCCAACTGAAACAAGACGCAGTCCTTCTCCATCCAAAGGTTTCTCATTTTGTAGCTGATATAGCTCCCATCTGTATAAAATGCTGATTGTGCCTCATCACAAAATGCTGACTGTGCCTCATCACAAAATGATGACTGTGCCTCATCACAAAATGCTGACTGTGCCTCATCACAAAATGCTGACTGTGCCTCATCACAAAATGATGACTGTGCCTCATCACAAAATGATGACTGTGCCTCATCACAAAATGCTGACTGTGCCTTATCACAAAATGCTGTCTGTGCCTCATCACAAAATGACTGTGCCTCATCACAAAATGACTGTGCCTCATCACAAAATGCTGACTGTGCCTCATCACAAAATGACTGTGCCTCATCACAAAATGACTGTGCCTCATCACAAAATGCTGACTGTGCCTCATCACAAAATGCTGACTGTGCCTCATCACAAAATGATGACTGTGCCTCATCACAAAATGATTGTGCCTCATCACAAAATGACTGTGCCTCATCACAAAATGCTGACTGTGCCTCATCACAAAATGACTGTGCCTCATCACAAAATGACTGTGCCTCATCACAAAATGATGACTGTGCCTCATCACAAAATGATTGTGCCTCATCACAAAATGCTGATTGTGCCTCATCACAAGAGACCGACATTGGTTGATGGATGTGCGCCCAACAGGCACAACCGGTCAAAGTACAATGCATCATTTTTTTTCTGGATGGTGCAGATGCGTTATTTCTTTTTTGCGGCAATGCGTTATTTCTTTTTCCTTGACGGTGCGAGTGCACCGACAATCTGAAGGTCTGCATTGGTTTAAAAAAGAAAAAAGAAGAAAACCAACCAACCAACCAAATGAAAATGAAACATGATGCATAAGAATAGATACAATAGGACAAAATACAAATTAAAGGAGTGTCCAACAGAGCTCTGAATTGAACATTCAACTTGGAATTGTGCATGTGTGTGCGTGTGCGTGTGTGTGTGTGTGCGCGCGCGTGTGTGTGCGTGTGCATGTGTATGTGTGTGTGTGTGCGTGCGCATGTTTGTGTTTTTAGGAGTGTGAATGCATCTGCGCATGCATGTTTGCATGCGCAAGTGTGTGTGCATTTTATTAAACAGACAAGCATATAACTAAGATGGCGCTTATGTCATCTGGCAAATCCTCACTACGCAGCTACCAAAGTGACAACAGATTCACTGAAATCCAAGCACTTGTATCCTCTTTTCCTTCATCTATCTATCAATATCATGGAACTTCCGCACAACAGTAGTAAGAGCCCTAGCTTCCCAATCAATTACTGAGCTGTGCCCGCACATTTTTCGCTACATAAAACCTGCAGGCAACCACCGACCAGTTTACCCACAATGCAGTGGGCCTGGAGGCGGGCTCCAATCCCACAGATTGGGAAGGAAAGAGGAAAGGAAGAAGAGGAAGGAAGAACGACTATCCCTAACAGGAACTTCAAATTGTCCAAGTGGTGGGCTGCTTGTAGGTCACAAGCAGTGAACGGTGTCTAGGAATGAGTCTCTGCTGTACATTTATCATGAGACTGAGGGAAGATGTCGTTGTAAACTTTAGATGGTATGCCCGAAGATTCTGAGCGACTTAAAAAAAAAAAAAAATCTGTGTACATAACTGCTCCTAGCTGAGTTCATACAGTGATCCACACACACATGGAAAAAATGCACACAAAAACATGTACATGTATGAGTGCATCCACACACAACACAACATACAGGCACGCACGCTTACACATACGTATGAACACTTACAAGCCTGCTCATACAAACACTATATCTATCTACCTATACGTACAGAGTGAGAGAGGGGAGGACAGGGGGAGGACAGAGAGAGAGAGAGAGAGAGAGAGAGAGAGAGAGAGAGAGAAGAGAGAGAGAGAAGAGCTCACGAACACACAAATACATACACACATCTCTTATCACAGTAACATACAGATGTCCAAACAAAACACTTGTCACAGCACACACTCATACAGTCTCAAACATATCATATCCCTTATCCTCTTGACCTATCGTCTGATGTCACCTTTAAGTGGAAAGATTACACTCACACACAAAATCACAGTGGAAAGATGTTAAATTGGAGAGACATACACACACAAGCTCACACACACAATAACAGAGGAAAGATGTTAAAATGGAGAGAGAGACACACACACACGCTCACATACACAATAACAGAGGAAAGATGTTAAAATGGAGAGAGACACACACACGCTCACATACACAATAACAGAGGAAAGATGTTAAAATGGAGAGAGAGACACACACACACGCTCACATACACAATAACAGAGGAAAGATGTTAAAATGGAGAGAGAGACACACACACACGCTCACATACACAATAACAGAGGAAAGATGTTAAAATGGAGAGAGAGAGACACACACACGCTCACATACACAATAACAGAGGAAAGATGTTAAAATGGAGAGAGAGACACACACACACGCTCAAATACACAATAACAGAGGAAAGATGTTAAATTGGAGAGAGAGACACACACACACACGCTCACATACACAATAACAGAGGAAAGATGTTAAAATGGAGAGAGAGAGACACACACACACGCTCACATACACAATAACAGAGGAAAGATGTTAAAATGGAGAGAGAGAGACACACACACACGCTCACATACACAATAACAGAGGAAAGATGTTAAATTGGAGAGAGAGACACACACACACACGCTCACATACACAATAACAGAGGAAAGATGTTAAAATGGAGAGAGAGAGACACACACACACGCTCACATACACAATAACAGAGGAAAGATGTTAAAATGGAGAGAGAGAGACACACACACACACGCTCACATACACAATAACAGAGGAAAGATGTTAAAATGGAGAGAGAGAGACACACACACACGCTCACATACACAATAACAGAGGAAAGATGTTAAAATGGAGAGAGAGAGACACACACACACGCTCACATACACAATAACAGAGGAAAGATGTTAAAATGGAGAGAGAGAGACACACACACGCTCACACACACAATAACAGAGGAAAGATGTTAAAATGGAGAGAGAGAGACACACACACGCTCACATACACAATAACAGAGGAAAGATGTTATATCAGAGACACACACACGCTCATATGCAAGACCAAAGTGGAATAAAGTTAAATCCAAGCGAAACACATACACGCTCACACACACACACGGTGTAAAGTAGTGAGTGAGTGGATCATTTCACTTGAAACCATGACGGACATTCAAGGTCATTGCAAGATGGGAATCCATGAACGCACACAGACCACACACACTCTCTCTTTCACTCAATCCCTCCACACCCACACAGATGCACACCACATGAACATTTTTTCTATCTTCTACACCAATGACACACTTCCATGCCAGTCAATGCACCTTCTTTTATTTTTTTCACTTTTTTAAAAACTTTTTTTTTTAAATTCCCCACCACTCCTTTCACAGTTCCACATTTCTCCCTCCAGCCAGCCACCCTCTCCCCTCCCCCACCACTACCCCCCACCTCCATCCCTCACCATGTCCTCTTTGCCCTGTATGTCTGAGCAGTCAGGCTCAACTTTCACAACTTTGAAAAAAAAAAAAAATGGTTAAATCCATCCTTCTCAACTCCCTACTACCCCCACCCAACACACCATCCCCATCCCTCCCTCCTTCCCTCCCTGTCTGTCCCCTAGGAGTGTTTCAGTGTGAATCAGAATGTCAAACAACAGGTCTCTGGGTCATCTCTGAAGGTCGTGGGCTCCCCACTTAGCTCTTGTGCAAAGAGCACCATCATCACCACCTCATCATCATCACCACAGGCCCCCCTTCACTTATCACCCCCACCCCCACTCCTCATCCTAGCCCTCACTCACTCTCCCTCCAGCCGATCACTCCAGCAGTCCTGGCACACATGCCAAGCACAACAAGGTTTGTCAGCTTCACACCGGCTTCAGCTACTGCTGCCATCCATCTATCCATCCTTCCATCTATCTATCTGTATTTACTACAGTCCTATCTAAACCCTCCATACACATTTACCATGCCACCCTCCACCCCTGAATGCCCATATGCCCTACTGCCCACCCCTACCTCCCTAAGAACAATTAATCTTAACCCTCCCCCACTCCTGCCCCCCCCCCCCCCCCTCTCCCTCCCCTTCTCTCTCTTCTTCTACTGCTGTAAGGTTTTTCACTCTGTTAAAAAAACAACAACAAAAAACAAGTTTGTTTTCCTTTTCATCTTAAAAAACACCTTTCAGCAATAGAAAGAGAGAGAAATGGGGAAGAGTGAGAGAAGGGGAGAGAGAGAGAAAGAGAGAGAGAGAGAGAGAGAGAGAGAGAGAGAGAGAGAGAGAGAGAGAGAGAGAGAGAGAGAGAACAGACAGAGAGAGAGAGAGAAAGAACAAAGTCTATATTGCATTCACCATTTATGTGTACATCTTTTTGCAATAGTATTCACTCTTATCTATCTAGGTATGAATATGATTTACAGTGTGTGCGTTATAAGTGAACCACCACCAAACAAAGTGAATACAGACTTATGTAAACACAGGTTGTTGTTTTTTCCACCAAGAGCACTGACCAGTTCTTCATGCGCTCCTCCACCTCCTTGAGGAGGAAGTCGTTGTGGAACTGGTGAATGCTTTGGATGCTGGAGAACATCTGGGTTAGGGTGTCTCCGGGCAAAAAGCCTAGGGTTCGGTTCTCTTGGTCGATGCGAAAGTAGAACACCTGAAAATGAGGTCAAACGGTGGAAAGGTAGTTTCGATTGGACAAAAAAAATTTTTAAATGATAAAATCAGGCATGAACAACAGCAACAGAGACATGCTGATGTGAGTGCAGATTCATTCACACACACACACACACACACACACACACACACACACACACACACACACACACACACACACATATACACACACACACACACACATGTATACCCATTTGAATATAATCTTACATGTTATATGGATGTGCGAACATTTACATGCGAAAATCAGAGCATGCATACTCACAGGCACGATCTCTTACACCCCCTCCCAACACACACACACACACACACACACACACCCTTCCAACTCCTTACCCTCATCCAATTCCCCATGCCATCCCTAAACAACAACCTTTTCCGCTTCTTTTGAAGAACAGAAAATCAACAAAAGCAATCTCAAAACAAACAAAAAAAACAAAACAACAAAAAAAATACAACACACACACACACATGAAAACACAAAAATTAACACATTACATTACCACATACGACAAACAACAACCAAAATATTCCCGATCAAGCGCGCCCACTGCCCACTGTTCCATGAAGGAATGACTGAAACCATCAGTGTCCTCACATTGTGCAGCAGACTGAGGCGCTGGACGTAGGCTCTCTCCGTAGTCAGCAGTTCCAAGGCGATCTGATGGAGCTTGTCCTTGGGGGTACTGGGCGGTGCCTCGCCCACCTCCGTAGCCTGCGGTCACATAGGGCAACGTTTGGATCAGTTGCATCCAGTGAAGTACAGAGGAGACTGGATGAATTTTGTTTTTTAAATATGCCATGAATGCTAACTGCTATACATTCAAGATAAAAAAGAAGAACTATTTAGTGATGCTTTAAAATATCCCATAAATGCTAACTGTTAGACATTCAGGATGTATAACATGTTTGATGCCTAAAACAAAGAGTTAAAGAAAAAAATTAGCATGAAAAAGAAGAAGAAGAAGAAGAAGAAGAAGAAGACGAAAATGATCATTCAACTACATCTGGATGTGAATGATTGATCAGTCACAATCTGCATTAAAATGCTACATTTTTGTTAGTTATTTTTTAAACGTCTGCAATTAAGTAAAAGTATCTGGAGTCACATAAAGTAAACAAAAAAACTAAAGGATCAGTATCAGATCAATAACAGGTTTAGCAACAGGTGTGCAAAAAAACAATTGTTTTACTTATCACATGAACAGAATAATGTAACTATTAGTATTTAGTGCCCGAGTTTTCCTAAGATCTAGAATCAGCTGGCACTTCCTGCAGTAAAACTACAATTTGGGATAGCTTTCCTTACTCCATGAGTTTGTCTTACACATTGTTCATGCATCCAGACAGGCACCCCTAATTCGTACTGCACATCTCTTCAGCAGCACAACTCCACTCTCACCATCAAAGCTCTTTGGCCCTCTGGCAACTGATCCATCATTGCCACTTCCTTCAACTGGATCAGTCTTCACTGAGATACCTCAAGAAAACTTACACCCAGGATGGATCATTTCACCACACTGGGCTACATTGTGGTGCACAGAGGGTGAAAGACGCTCAGCAAAGTAGACGGAGATTTTATAATGGTGTAACAGAGTCGAGCAGATTGCTATGCCTTCTGTTGTGAAATATTTCATAAGGAAAGAATAGTTTCAGTGAAAACTCTCTTTCTCTCTCTCTCTCTTTCTCTCTCTCTCACACACACACACACACACACACACACACACACACACACACACACACACACACACACTGAGCGAAACGGAATTCTAAACAAACACCTCACGAATAAAACCAACAATACAAACCTCAGAGTCAGACAGCCAGTCACAGAGACAATCAACCTCACAGTACATCAGAAAATCCACCTCACACAGAAACAAATCTCTTAGTCACAGTACATGAACAGAGACCACGATATACTGATCAATACTATTACGACCAATAAAAAGCCAAGGACCACAACCACAGAGTGTTCATTGTCCTCCTGAAGGCACCTCTGTTTTGGCCCTCACCACTGGCTCTTTTATGCAGTGTCATGCTGAACACAGGGTGAACAGTGTTCACATTTCACACCCCTTGCACATACATCATGTAGTGCCACTATCCCTAAAGACTATTTATCATGGCTTGCTCATTAAACCTGTTTGGAAACAAGTTAAAAAAAAAACATTTTTGTGATTTTCCTGGATTGTTGTCCTCGGTCTGATCCATGATCTGATCAACAGCAAGGAGAAGGATGATTCACTGGCACAATCCATGATCTGATCAACAGCAAGGAGAAGGACGATTCAATGGCACAATCCATGATCTGATCAACAGCAAGGAGAAGGATGATTCACTGGCACAATCCATGATCTGATCAAGAGCAAGGAGAAGGATGATTCACTGGCACAATCCATGATCTGATCAACAGCAAGGAGAAGGACGATTCAATGGCACAATCCATGATCTGATCAACAGCAAGGAGAAGGATGATTCACTGGCACAATCCATGATCTGATCAACAGCAAGGAGAGGGATGATTCAATGGCACAATCCATGATCTGATCAACAGCAAGGAGGATGATTCAATGGCACAATCCATGATCTGATCAACAGCAAGGAGGATGATTCAATGGCACAATCCATGATCTGATCAACAGCAAGGAGAGGGATGATTCACTGGCACAATCCATGATCTGATCAACAGCAAGGTGAAGGATGATTCACTGGCACAATCCATGATCTGATCAACAGCAAGGAGAGGGATGATTCACTGGCACAATCCATGATCTGATCAACAGCAAGGTGAAGGATGATTCAATGGCACAATCCATGATCTGATCAACAGCAAGGAGAGGGATGATTCACTGGCACAATCCATGATCTGATCAACAGCAAGGTGAAGGATGATTCACTGGCACAATCCATGATCTGATCAACAGCAAGGAGAGGGATGATTCAATGGCACAATCCATGATCTGATCAACAGCAAGGAGGATGATTCACTGGCACAATCCATGATCTGATCAACAGCAAGGAGGATGATTCAATGGCACAATCCATGATCTGATCAACAGCAAGGTGAAGGATGATTCAATGGCACAAAGTACAATCTGAAGTGTTATTGTTGTCAGTTAATTGTCAGTGTTAAAGTGTATACTATTTTTCCCCCGTCAGATCTTCATTTGGAACTGCTGGAAAGCACAGCTGGTACTTAACCTTTCATATGTAATAGTTAGAATTATCGTCACACAGTAAACAAAAACACACAATAATTTCCTCTTGGTGTGAAACAAACAGTTATTCTCACATAGAACAGAAACTTCTCAGTAAAGAGAAACAATCAACCTCACAGTACGCGAACAATCAGCAAACCTTGCACAAAACAGTAACAATCAATGTCGCAGTATTCACTTTACAAAGAACAAATCAACCCTGAACCCAGTACACGGAAGCAATCGACCTCAGAGAAGAGTGAGCAAATTAAACTTTACAGCTCAGAGATCTATACACATATAAACCTGTGAGCAGAAACAAAAGAGTCCTAAGGTCCACAGTGAGCAGAAACAAAAGAGTCCTAAGGTCCACAGTGAGCAGAAACAAAAGAGTCCTAAGGTCCACAGTGAGCAGAAACCAAAGAGTCCTAAGGTCCACAGTGAGCAGAAACCAAAGAGTCCTAAGGTCCACAGTGAGCAGAAACAAAAGAGTCCTAAGGTCCACAGTGAGCAGAAACCAAAGAGTCCTAAGGTCCACAGTGAGCAGAAACCAAAGAGTCCTAAGGTCCACAGTGAGCAGAAACCAAAGAGTCCTAAGGTCCACAGTGAGCAGAAACCAAAGAGTCCTAAGGTCCACAGTGAGCACAAACCAAAGAGTCCTAAGGTCCACAGTGAGCACAAACCAAAGAGTCCTAAGGTCCACAGTGAGCACAAACCAAAGAGTCCTAAGGTCCACAGTGAGGCGACTGCGGGCGGAAACTGAAACCAACTTCATCTTAAGAATTTCAGGTTTTCATTCAACGTCCATTTTGCGCCCAATTTGAGAAGATAAGTGATCCTTTGTTCTTCGTTTTTCATTGTCCTGAATACAGAAAAGAAAGAAAGAAAGAAAGAAAGAAAAAGAAAGAAAGAGAGCATGATCTCCAAACACCCCTCCCCACAATGAACAGTTCCTCTAACAATCAGACTGACAGTACAGCACTTCACAGCTCAATAAAATAGTCAGCTTCACAGTTCTAAATCAGAAACAATCCATCAACCTCATAGTACACAGAAACGACTAGCCTCACTCAGAAAAACAATCAACCTCGTTAATATATAGAGGAACAAATCAACAGTCAATCAACCTCACAACAGCTCAAACAATCTCAGTCAAAGGACATTACACACAGAAACAACCAACTTATATGCACCAGTTACAGGAACAATCAATCAACCTCACACTACTCAACAAAAAATCTGCCTCAAAGTTCACAGAAACATTCAAGGAACCTCACACAGTACCTCACAGTACATAGAAACAATCAACCTCACAGTACGCCCTGATGTGGCCCTTTGCGGTCGGCTGGGCTATAAGCAACATTATCTTATCTTATCTTACCTCACAGTACATAGAAACAATCAACCTCACAGTACATAGAAACAATCAACCTCACAGTACATAGAAACAGTCAACCTCACAGTACATAGAAACAGTCAACCTCACAGTACGCAGAAACAATCAACCTCACAGTACATAGAAACAATCAACCTCACAGTACATAGAAAGTCAACCTCACAGTACATAGAAACAGTCAACCTCACAGTACATAGAAACAATCAACCTCACAGCACATAGAAACAATCAACCTCACAGCACACAGAAACAATCAACCTCACAGTACATAGAAACAGTCAACCTCACAGTACATAGATTGATAGAAACAGTCAACCTCACAGTACACAGAAACAATCAACCTCACAGTACATAGAAACAATCAACCTCACAGTATATAGAAACAATCAACCTCACAGTACACAGAAACAGTCAACCTCACAGTACATAGAAACAATCAACCTCACAGCACATAGAAACAATCAACCTCACAGTATATACACAAACAACCTGAAACTACCAATCTTACTCATACTACACAGAAACAAGACTTCACGGTAAACAGGATCCAACAATCAATCTCACTCCACACAGGTACAGTAACTCCCACAGTTCATAGTTCTAACCAATCAACATCACTGAACTGCACCGAGCTTCACAGAACACAGAATCAAGCAAGCAGCCTCACCCTTTGTAGAAACGCTCGATCTTACACTACACAGAATGAAAATGATAAGTCTCACACCAGTTAGAAACAATCCTTTTCACAGTATATAGAACGCACTTCAAACTACAGAGAACCAACCACTCTCACGGTACATACATCTATAGAAACAACCTCTTAGAACATAAAAAAAGCAATCAATCTCACCTGCAGAAACCAACAACAAACCTCACAGCACACAGAAATAAACAAACAATAAAAAAAAAACAGTTCTAAACAACAGACTTCACAGAACTCTTGACCTCATTCCACAGAAACAAACAAACAAACAAAAACACAACACAGTTCGAAACACCACACTTCACAGAACTCTCCACCTCAATCCACAAAAACTCACAGTTCACAGAACACAGTCAATCAACCTCACTGTACACCAAAACTACAACGCAACAACAGCCTTTACCTGCTGGGCGATGATGGAATCCTCCTCCCCCTCGCTGTCCGTGAATTCACTCTCGGAATCTGACCAGCTCATGTCGAACAGTTCATGGGGGTTGATGGTGGTGGAAGGGTAGTAAAACACACTATCGTAGGCAGTACTGCTGTTAGTGTTAGCCTCCATCTCCGTACAGCCACTTTCCCCACAGGAAACCCCCTGCCCTTTGTCCTGAGAGGATGACCTCGACCTCGACGACCTCTTGCCAGATGGACCGTCTGGCTTTTCCGGAGATTTTCTGGACTCCCCGTTCATGCTGGAATCTTGAGCGGGTTTGGCGGTGCCCAGCTTGGGCTTGGTGGCGTGGTCCACGGGCGGTTTGCTTCGGGAGGATTTGGGCGACAAGGGGGAGCGAGGTTCGGGGCTGGTACCCTTGCCAGGAGGTTGAGAACTGCTGGCAGGGTCCTGTGCTGACTTGGCTCTGTTGGAAGGGACGGCCGGGGGAGGGGATCGGGGCCTGTCCGAGTGTTTCCTCCTCGCCCTGGGTGACCACACGCGCTTCTCTGTCTTGGACGTGGTGTTGGTGTCGCCTTGGCTGCAGCTGGACTTGCTGTGAAGGGCATCAGAGGCAGACCCATCCTCCTCACCCGTGCCTGTCCCGTGCGGCATTGATTTTCCTTGTCGGCTCTTGTCAACGCTGTGTGGGTCACAGGCTTTCGGGCATGTGCATTTCACTTCTTCCTGCTTGGTTTCGGAACTTTCCTCTTTCACCTCAGTGTCGGGGCTCCCTTCCCTGGTGTCGCTGTGGCTATTTCCATCCTCTCCCTTTTCCTGGGGGTTTTCCTCACCCTCTTCCTCCCCCTCACCCTGGGCTGGCTGCAGGTTGCCGCTGTTGATCTGCTCGGCCAAGGCCCGCACGTACCCCTTTTCCATCACCGCTTTGGAGAAGCTTTCGTCTCGCGACAGACTGTAGTACCCCTTGATCCACCGGTCGGCCTTCTCCGCCACCGGGCTGAACCCACGCCGAGCACGCGGGGAGTCTGACGAGCTCCGGTCCTCGCTGCGTGCTCTGTCCGCAAACGGCGACCTCACAGACGGACCGACCAACTCCTCGTGGAAGCGGCGGTAACTTTCACATCGTTGTTTGACCAGCCCCGGCAGGATGGGGGAGAGGGGCGGGGAGACAGCATCTCTGTCACTCTCTCTGACGTTCTTATCTCTCTCCAGCACAGGAGAGCATGGCTCGGACTGGGCAGAGGTCAGGCCGTGGCGGTGACCTTCGACGGTGTCACGATGATCCTCGGAGTCGGGCAGGAGCTGGAAGTACCCTGTGGCTCCTTCATTGTCTGTGCTGCCACTGCTCACAAACTCCGCCTCCTCGTCCTCCGACTGGTCCGACCTCTCTGCGTGGCTGTCCTGGCTGGCCAGGAGACGACGGCCTCGTTTTTTGCGGGCGCGGTTTTCAGAGTACTTCTTGGTGTTGAGACTTCTGCTGGTGATCAGCCGGTCCAGGAACTTGGGCTTGGTTGGTGCTGGAAACAGAGAGAACCAAGTTCTGCGTGATTGGTTTGTTTCACAGTGTTGTGGTTGTGATAATGGTAGAAATAACAGGGTGTGCAGACTGCAGTGGAATCCAGCAATAAACTTCGAGAAACCTTTCATGACTGGGTCTGCATTGCTAGGTAAATCTTGTGTACACAAGGGGAAAAAAGGTCTAAGAAAGACCAGAAAAAAAGAACTTTCCTTGGAGGAAGTCTTAATCAGATGGGTCTTTAATGAAGGAAGGTTGACTGTATTGAGTTCACACACACACACACACACACACACACACACACACACACACACACACACACACATGTGCATAGGCGCACACACACACACACACACACACACACACGTGCACACACACATACACATGTGCGTTGGCGCACATGCAAACACACACACATACACACACATGTGCACACACACACACACACATGCGCGCACACACACACACACACACAAACACACACATTGTTAACAGGATTAGAGAGAATCCTCTCGGCATTCAGACCTGCTGATACTGTCCTAATGCAGGAAAGAAGACAGTAAAAGGGAACAAAACAGTAAAAAAAGAAAAATAAAGGGGGGAGGGGGAGGGGGGTGGGGAAGGAGGAGTAGATGAAGTGGAGACAGAGAAAAACATCTGCAACAGCAGCCAAAGCTGCACTGTCTGGAGGAACACAACAGCAAAACCATAATACTCATGTACAGTACATAACATAAACAAAAAAGAAAAGAAAAAAAGCACACAAAAAAGTGCTGGATTTTTAACCCGACATCATCACCTCAAGCTGGCATATTATTTTTTCCACTCATACAGATTCACTCTTCCATAATTTTACTGCGCTGTATCTTCCTCACAATTTTCCACATCACACCGTTTTCATGGAAATGGTCACTACAACACACTGTGCATTACACACACAGCATGGGAAAGAGCTATGGATGATCAATTATCATTGCAAACTCTTTGAACTGACTTCATATTAAACCATATCATACCTGGCTACACCGTCTGTGTTCTTGCTCTACAGGCAAACTCCTAGTATCACCACATCACATCAACCTAATACTTCCAAGGATCGCAACATTGAGCTCGATTTTCTTCCACCAAACACATTCGTGGCCTCTCCATAACCAGTTTGAAATACGACAAGGGTCTGAATATCTTCCTCGTTGCCACTTCCTCATTGAAACCAGTGCAAACAAACCCTCGACTGATGGAATGGACCCTCATTCACATTGTCAACACCTCCAAGTGCAAACAAACCCCCGACTGATCGAATGGACCCTCATTCACATTGTGAACAACTGAAGGCTTAACAACGCAAGTCTTGTATCAAGGATGGATCCAAGCATGTTACCAGAGAGACTTCTTTCCGACACCCGGGGCTGACGGCTAGACTCTCAACTTCAGGGTTGATGGTTCGATTTCCTGCGAGCCTTAAGCCGTTGTGAAGAGAGGAACTGGGGTTGTTCCAATCCTTCAGGTGAAGACATGCACCAACTTGCCGGTACCCGAGTCCTCTTCGTGTGCGTGTGTGCACACAAGATACTCAGGGTAAAGGTCTTGTGGTCCATGATAGTGACTAGTGAATCCTCTTCATGTGTGTATACACAAGATACTCAGGGTAAAGATCTTGTGGTCCATGTTAGCGTCTAGTGGATTAGGGAAATAAGGAAACATCCTGCATATGCCGGAATATTCAAAGAGATAGTTCCGCCAAGCATCCCTCCTTCGCCCTCTGAAATGAAGGGAGACGTACACACACAGCATGCACTGAAAGAATGAAAATATGAATGGAAAAAACTGATTGACTAACAGACTGAATGGTGCGGGAAACAGCAGGCACTTCTTCAGTCGGCTCTACCCAGGTAGGCAGCCCACTGCGTAAAAGAACGTGTGGATTCTAAAGTGCCTACAGCTTGGTCTCAAACCGATGACAGTTGCTACATTAAAGTACTCTCAATGATAAGATAAGATAATGTTGCTTATAGCCCAGCCGACCGCAAAGGGACACATCAGGGTTGTCACCATGTTAAAATCAACTCACAAGTCATTTTAAAAAAAAAATTTTTTTAAAACCCACCTTTCACACATCTCTTTAAATGACATCTTCTAGAAACGCACCAGAAACTTCGTTCAATGATAATAGTAATAATGATGATCATGATGATGATACTAACAATAATAATAAATGCTGTAATGGACAAGGTACCCACAAGGGACCACCACACACCTCAACGACTGAGGAACAGTCTCTGTCCCAACACCGCTATGACCAGATGGTCACCAGATGTGACGACAGATGAGACAGGTGACTGGACCCACAGACCGAGTGAACTTAGCAGAAGGCAGCTGGGAGAAGAGGAGACCTCACTGACCACACATCCTACTGGACAAAGAATAATGCTGAGCATGGCCCGTCTTGCACTCTCAGCAGCCAGACTGTTGAATGTTTTGATGCAGGAATGCAGTTAAGTTTGTTACATTTTTTTCTAACTTTTATGCAGAATAGAAGGGATCATGATACAGCGGAACCTTCGAAAAACACACCCAAGAAATTCTTAAAACGGGATCTTCATAGGAATGAAGGCTTAATTGAGAGGTAAATCTGGAGTAAATAAAGATGAAAACTCTCCAATTACAATGAATAAATAAATACAGATACATCAATCAATCAATGAAATCAATAAATACATAAATAAATGAACGAATAAACAAACAAATAAATCCATCAACAAACAAATAAACACGCAAACTAGCTTTCAGATGGAGCCTTGACCTGGCACACCTTCAGGGCTTCACTTTACTATACACATCAACAATCTTGAGAGGCACAAGGAAAATCATGGCCAACACTGCCAGATAACAACACAACAAGACCTCTCCAGCAGAGTTCTTTGACAGCGGTTTTCTTCCCCACCTTTCCCTCCATCAAGAGGTCTCTTAGCTCGCTGAATAAACCCAGCTCTGAAACAAGCTATGGGACAGAGTCCGCATCATACACGTGCATAGTTTTTTTTCCTGATGCTTAGGCAGAAAAAGGTCATGGAATGTGAAAAGAATGAGCTGATGGGCCAAGCTGTTGAAAATCAATTAAGACACCAGTCAGGGCTACCCCGCCCTCTCTCCTTTTCGATGACAGCATGAGTTACACGCCACTCATTCAATCTACTGTACTGCAGCTAGAAATAACTTTGTTTTCTCAATGGATCTTTTTGTTTTCTCAATGGATCTATCAGCATCTCTCTCTCTCTCTCTCTCTCTCTCTCTCTCTCTCTCTCTCTCTCTCAGTCTCTCTCTGTCTCCGTCTCTCTCTCTCTCTCTCCCCAACCTCTCTCCCTCCCTCAGTCTGTCCTCACCCAAACACAAGCACGTGCATGCATGAGCACAAACACACAGGGTAGGGCTCGAAGAAAACACAGAACAAGGAGAAACCCAAGGTGGAGATAAGAATGAAAGTGGGGGGTAAAGATGATGTCAAAGGGAGAGGCTGAGAAGAAAAAGAGCGATGAATGAAGGGAATGTGGGAGGGAGGAGAGTAAGAAGCAACAAGAAAAGGAGGAACGAACGGGGTGGGGGGGGGGGGGGGGGGGGGGTGGGGAATGGAAAAGAAAACGGGCAGATGGGTGCAGTAGTGAGTGGCATGACACACCAGATTTACCCCTTACCCCACGTATGAAGTGCCCCTGGCTCATCAAACAAAATATGTTTGGGCAGTGAGTGTGTAAATCGTTTTTAAAACTAGTACAGTAACTGGGTAAAAAAACAAAAAAAACACTTAAGCTCTTATGACAACCAGTACAAGTCAAGAGCTACAAATACAACAGTTCACTCATCTAAGGCCAACATTTTGTCAAATAAACAAATCAAACCCGTGTTTCATCCTAATGTCTCATATTCCTAACAGTATTTCATCATCAGAACTCATACATGTAGGTAGCAAGAAGTAAACACTAACCTTGTTTGGATCTTTTATCTTTTCTTTGTTTAATTTGTATGCATTACGCATTTTGATGAAAAGTAAATGTTGTAGGTTTGTATTTCTTTGTTTTACACTCATAATGCATTTTAACTGGAAATCAAAACTGTATCTGTAAGACAACAAAGATGATAATGTTAATGAAATTGTCAACAACAATTCTGCTGCCCCAAAAGACTTGAACCAAAGGACCTGAAACTGTTGTCTACTTTTGATCCCACAAAAATACTACTGCAAAACTACCACAAATATTCATCAAACAGAAAGATCCAGTATAACTCTTTTCATAACCACTCAAAACTGGAAATAACACAAACAGCAGTTGGTTTTTTTCATATTTAGTATGTCATACCCTGCATGTTTGTTCTTTTTCTTTCTTTCTTTCTTTTTTCTTAAACCTATCAGCAAAACTATCAGGGTCAAAATCTGCTAAGGGAGACTTTTTGGCAGGCTGGGCACTCTCCATCTCAGGCATCTTGGATGTCTGTGCACAAAGACGTCTGTGCGCTGCACCCCTATGCAGTGTCGGTGTGTAAAAGTATGAGAGTTTTGTACCATCAAAAACAGATACTAACCATTTTCTTAAAGGAAACATTCAATTTCTTCAAGAAAAGGGTGATCACGGATGCTGCTTCATAATGTGCAATTCTTGCGCTCTGCCCTGGTGTGGTGATAATGAAAACTGAACTTCACTGCTTAAGATTCAGGGAAACAAATAATCATAACTCATGAAAATGGTCAGCCATGACTGGTGTGCATGTGCACTGACATCACTATTGCTGGGAATGTGAATCTTGGTCTAAGGCTTGGAATGCTGTTAATATTTGCCATAATTCATTAATTTCTGGAATGCTGGTAATATCTGCCATAATTAATTAATTTCACAGCTCATGGCTTACAAGGATCACAAGCTGTTGCCTAACTTTTGACTCATCATCTGACATGTCAACAGTATCAAAACCAGCGATAATAACTGCTTTCACTTAAAAATTAGTTTCATGTCATTGTAGAAAAGTGATCTCCATGTCACTGTGAAAACTGCAATTCTAACCTTCCGAGGCCAGTGTGCTCCCATATCAATGTGTTTCAGCGCAGTGTTAGGGCTCGACAAGCTCCGAGTGAACTTGTGTTCGAAATAACCTTCCACGTCCTTTCCTCTGTCGCCCGCAGCATAATGCACCATACTCCCCTATTCCTTCAGTCATTTTCCACACAAGGATGACACACACGAGGGCTTGACAAACAGGCACAGGGAATGTCTGAGTGTGTCAAAACAGTGCTTTCAATCAGATTCTCAAATTCTTTTTCAGTTCATTTCTCCGAGCACACACACGCGTGCAGACGTGGACGGACACACGAACACAACTGCACGTATTGTGTATCACACTCAAGCACTAACACATGCACACAGACACAAAACACACACACACGCACACACACACACCGCGACCTAAAAGCCAGAGAGACCCAGTATGATAAACAGAGCGAAGGAGTGGAATTAACAGAACAGGCCAGCAGCCTGGCAAGAAGACGACGGAACAAGAACATGAAAGGATAGGCCGCAAAATCGGCATGCAGATGAGCTAGGGAGAAGGTGGGGTGGGTGGTGGGGATGGGGATTGAGAGAGAGAGAGAGAGAGAGAGAGAGAGAGAGTTGAACAGATGCAGGAAATGAGGGTCGATGATAAGTGGGGTGGGGGGGTGTTGGGGATGGGGGGTGGGGGGGGGGGGGGGGGGCGTTGCAGGGAGGGGTGGGGGTGGGGGTGCCTGGTAAATGGGAAAAGAGGCTAGGGCCCAGACAGAAATAGACATATCTGGCACATTCCGTGATTACTCATCCTTAAAATAAAACCATGATGGCTCTCCTCCAGACAAACAGAAGTTGGGTTCTGTTTAACGATAGACAGGCACCTGAATGTAGTTACATGAGGTGTTTGTGTTGGTTTATGGTAAATTATACTTTGCACGTGCATGTGCGTGCGCGTGTGGGCACACACACGCACACATGCAAACACACACAAAAGCAAACACACACACACACACACACACACACACACACAC
>CM031604.1:90696735-90704235 GCA_018398815.1 Conus ventricosus
ACACACACACAGAGTCACGCACGCGCGCGCGCACACACCTTTAATTAACGTTAGACTAAAAGATGATGATAAACTCCCTGAAATGCATAACATCAAAGTAAACAAAGCAGGAGTATTTAAGTTACTGACCAACATCAATGAAAACAAAGCTGCTGGTCCCGATGGCGTTCCTGGCAAGCTCTTAAAATTATGTGCCAATGAATTGAGTGAGGTATACCAACTACTTTACCAAGCTTAACTGGACCAAGGAGTAATACCTGATGAGTGGCGAGATGCGAGCATTGTTCCCTTATTCAAAAAGGGTGACAAAACAAAAGCAGAGAACTATAGACCTGTATCTCTTACATCCATGTCAGCTAAACTACTTGAACACATAATATATAGTAGCATAATGGACCATCTTGACAAATATGACTTCTTAAATAACGCCCAGCATGGTTTTAGACAGCGAAGCAGTTGTGAGACTCAACTTATAACAACTCTCAATGATTTTAATAACTGTCTTAACAACAGACAGCAAATAGATGCAATTTTATTAGACTTTTCTAAAGCCTTTGATAAGGTTGACCATGAGGGCCTGCTGCTTAAATTAGAACACATTAGCATTGGCGGTTCTTTGCTAAAATGGGCTAGATCATTCCTCGTTGGGAGAACGCAGAAAGTTGTTGTGGAAGGGTCGTCATCCCATTGTAAACCAGTCTTGTCAGGTGTACCACAGGGAACTGTTCTGGGGCCCTTGTTTTTCTTAATTTATATAAATGACATAAGTAGAAATCTCTCTCCTGGAACTACTATAAGGCTTTTTGCAGATAACAGTTTAGTATATAGAACAATTAGAAGCAAGAATGATACACGCATTCTACAAGAAGATCTAAACGCTTTACAAGAGTGGGAAAGAACTTGGAAAATGGAATTTCATCCCCAAAAGTGCCAAGTGTTGCGTATATGTAACAAACGCTCACCAATTAGATCAGATTATTCTATCTTTTCTTTCTTTCTTTCTGCGTACGCAGGCTGATACTCCTGCGGACACTCCCTGTATAGCCAGGCAGTGGAGTTTTGTGTGTATGACCCTTTTTTATTCCGCCATTAAGGCAGCCATACTCCATCTTCGGGGAAAGATTATTCTATCCATAATACTATTCTTAAAGAAACTAATGCTGCAAAATATTTAGGCGTGATTATAGATAGTCGTCTCAAATGGAAAGAACATTACAATTTAGTATGTAAGAAAGCAAATAACATCTTAGCTTTCTTATACAGGAATATCAATGACTGCCCCCAAAAGGTTAAAGACGACTGCTACAAAACACTGGTTAGACCAGTACTGGAATATGGTTGCTCAGTTTGGGATCCTTACCATCTAAAGGATATTGATAACCTCGAAAAGATTCAGAAGAGAGCAGCACGGTTCGTAACAGGGAACCACAAAAGGGGAATACTAGGAAGAACATGAGGAAATTAGAATGGAAACCCTTAGAAGAGAGAAGAGCTTTTTTCAAACTTAACATCTTCTTCAAAGGCAGAGCTAAAGTAATTGATATTCTAATGGAACAACCAGTATTGAATAAAAGTAGCACCAGGAGTCGCGGTCAATGTTATACCATACCTGCATCAAATATTGACAGCCACTTACATTCTTTTTATCCCAGTTCTGTACGGCTGTGGAACTCACTGCCGGGTGCCATCAAGATTGCCACAAGTGCAATCTCATTTAAAAAACAAATTGATTCGACAGTCTTGAGATCTGCATATTGATGAGTTTCTATTTTTACTTCCCCAGATGTTTTACTATTGCCTGGGCCTGAGTTTGGCCATTGCTTTTAACTTCTTGAATATCGAGTGCGACCCCTTGTTGCCAAATTTGCTCCAGGGGCCAACAGTCTGAGTCGCACTGTTTTATGTTATTTTATTTACTTTTTAACATGCGCGCTGGTGACCTACTCGTTTTTGAGTGAACCAGTGTTTTAGGAAGAAGAAGAAGAAGACACACACACACAGTCACGATCTACCAAACATCAAACTGACATCAACTGCACAACCTCGAGCAACAGCTGAACGTACCGATTTCTTAACACGTACATAGTGAGTTCACTGGCACCCTACGCCCAGTATATTCCACAACACAGGCTGCTGTGTCCCGCCGACGCTTTCTCCCGATCCGTCATGGTCTCGTCTCCCTCTAATAATCATCTGACACTGATCGGTTCACCCGTGAAGCCGCCTCTTGAAACACACACTGTATATATAGCCACAGTCTTCACCGTTCATATAAACTTGTGGTAGGTGTTGTCACGCTCAGCCTGACGGTGAAACACCACTGCCCCGTCTCGCTGGCTGACTTGCACTTGTCACTCTCCTCTTGTGTGCCTCATGATATAATATATATCTATATAATTATACTGTGTCAGGCGACCACTACGCGGTATTTTTGTTTTACGAGGAAAGCTGTTGTTCTAGTTTTCGTTGAGGGCGACGGTGAGGGGTGGAGTGGACGGGTAGGTTGTGTGTTTTGTTGTGTGTGGGGGGGGGGGGGGGGGGGGGGTGCCACCGCCAGGAACGACGGAAGCCTTTCATGAATTTCTGTCCGGCCACACCCCCGCTCGACTCTCCGGGCCACACAAAAAAGCTTCTTGAGAAAATCTTGTTTTATCAACAGTACACCGACCGACCGACCCACCTATTTCGGGCGAACTCCCCCACACTCCCACCCCCTTGCTCTTCATTCTCCCTCCCCAGCCCACGCCTCTCCCGTCCCTCTGGCAGTTCCGACACACAGGTTTGTACCTGAATGGCGTTCGGTGGAAGACAGTACCCGGCCTGGTAATCAATGTGCTTTACGAGTACATATAGACACACAGCCGGAAAAGTGTGTGTGTGTGTGTGTGTGTGTGTGTGTGTGTGTGTGTGTGTGTGTGTGTGTGTGTGTGTGTGTGCGCGCGCGCGCGCGCACGCGCGTGCGAGTAAATGTATGCGTGTGTGTGTGTGTGTGTGTGTGTGTGTGTGTGTGTGTGTGTGTGTGTGCGCGCGTGCGTGCGCGTGCGAGCGTATGTGCGTGCATGCACGCGTGTGTGTCCACGTGCATGCGTGTGAGTGTGTGTATATGTGTGTGTGTAGGGGGAGGGGGGGGGGGAAGGGGGTCACGACTGATGCGTCACGCACTGTCAACAGTCTGACCCAGAGAATGAGCCACAAACCACACATCTACACCCTATTCATGCCAGTCCACGCACACGTGGCGGCCTTCAGTCGCCGCACAGCAAGCAGCGCGACAGTCGGACTGCGGCCAGAAAAACAGTTGACGCTGACATCACGTCATGCTGCTCACAGCCCAGCCGACCACGAGGGGCCATATCAGGGCCGTCACCGCGTCAAAGTCAGTGCCTTGCATCTAGAGAGGTGGAGGGTAAAGCAAGAAACCCACACACACACACACACACACACATGCACGCACGCACACATGCGCGCGGGCGCGCGGGCGCGCGCGCGCGCTCACACACACACACACACACACACACACACACACACACACACACACACAGGTGTTTTGAGGCCAAACGCCACAATTGGAATTCTGCACTAAAACACTACATACTCCATACAGGCACTTTAAGGCCTGCCATAAAGTTGAGCCAGAATTTAATGTTAATTAATTAAACTGATAACTAATCAAAAGAACAACTCCCCACTAATTTCGTTTCCCTTGTCTTGGGGGGACTTTCACCTGTGACATCACAAACGATCTTCAAATACATGACCCGATCCTAAGTTGACGTCATGGCCAGATGAAAGAAACTGAGGAGAATCCACTTTCAGACACAATAAAAATTCTCAAAACAATCTACTTGCGCCAGTCTATATGAGGAGAATCCACTTTCAGACACAATAAAAGTTCTCAAAACAATCTACTTGCGCCAGTCTATATGATGAGAATCAACTTTCAGACACAATAAAAAAGAACATCTCAAAAACTAATTTGCGCCTGTCTATAAATAATGGACTCTTTAAGCAAGGCCTTGGCGCATGGACTTTTGGGTGTGCAGCCACTACGCCACTCGCACATCATTCAGGACTTGACGAACACAAGTGCACTGTAAGAATGCCTTCAACTGGTTCGTTCTGATTAGACAACCACATCAGCTGTCAGCCTCTCCCTCTCTTACACCCCGGCGCCGTCACCACAGTCCGCATTCCTGACGTAGCGTCGTCCACAGACTTACTCCATCTCTCTCTCTCTCTCTCTCTCTCTCTCTCTCTCTCTCTCTCTCTCTCCTCTTTGTGTACTTACTCTCACGTCTTGCCTCCACACCATCCACTCCCCCACCCACCCACCCCACCCTTTCTCCTCCTCCAAGGATGGGGAAAAACAAATCTCAACCGACCCCCATCTTATAATATATTCTATCATGGACGTTACCTTTTCAGTACTAGCTCTGACGCACATGGCGAAGTTTCAGCTCAGGTCTCGTTTGAAAAAAAAAAAAAAAAAGTTATTCGTGAACATGCATGACGGACAATTCAAATTTTAAAAAAAAGGAAAATTGTACATTAAAGAACATTCTTTATAATAACAACAATGACAATAATAATGAAAATAATAATAATGAAAATAACCAAGAGCATAACGTAGAAACGGCGATTAGCAAGAACGAGAACCTGAGAATGTGCTTTACTTACAACACGCTGACTGTTTTTCATCTGAATGCCGACAAGAACGGACACGTATGACTGATTACACAGGAAAAAGAATATGGTACCATTTTTTCTTTTCATATTCCTGGGAAATAATACGTTAAGTGAAGCATTACAAAATGTCGGGGTCAGAGAGAGAGAGAGAGAGAGAGGAGAGAGAGAGAGAGAGAGAGAGAGAGAGAGAGAGAGAGAGAGAGACAGACAGACAGACATAGACAGATAGACAGAGAGAGACACAGACAGACCAGAGAGAGAGAGAGAGAGAGAGGAGAGAGAGAGAGAGAGAGAGAGAGAGAGAGAGAGAGAGAGACCAGACAGAGAGAGAAAGACAGACAGACAGAGGGACACAGTGAGAGAGGAGAGAGAGAGAGAGAGAGAGAGAGAGAGAGAGAGAGAGAGAGAGAGAGAGAGAGAGACAGACCAGACAGACAGGCAGACACAGAGAGATAAAGAGACAGACAGACACACAGAGAGACAGACAGACCAGACAGAGAGACAGACAGACTGACACACACACAGAGAGAGAGAGAGAGAGAGAGAGAGAGAGAGAGAGAGAGAGAGAGAGAGAGAGAGAGAGGATTCACGTCGTTCAGTCGCCTATCAGACCACGGTCACACTCTATGATTCATTTTCAGCTGCTCACATTTATACTACACATGACCCCACAGTTCACATACACACACACACACACACACACACACACATCATGGGTAGTACCTTACCTTAACTCTCACACACATAAAAATCACACTTTGAATATTGAAACTGTATCACTGCTCTTCCACTGCGTACACGCGCGTAAGCCGGTTCTTACAACACCCCACCACCATACAGCCACACCAAATCAGCCCACACACCGTGCGGGTCGCGACAGTCCCGGGCCACCAACGTGTGTGTGTACGTAAAAACCGACAATGCAGCAGCAGCAGCACCACCACTACCACGACAGGAAACCTCTTGTGCCAATCCGCACCGACTACACTAACGGAGTCATCCAAAGCCACTTCATTCGCCCGCCACGCGCGGAGGAGGAGGAGGAGGAGTTGGAGTCAACAAAACGCCAATCCGCCGAGTCAAGCGATGGATGATGATGAGGATGATGTTGTTGGAAAGAGGAGTGAGCATCTGAACCGAGCTGACTGGCTCGAGGATTTTTCTTTTTTTTTTTTTTTTTTTTTTTTTTTTTTTTGGCACTGTCCCCATCATCTGTACAATTTTCATAGTTTCGGTGAGAAGAAAGAAAAAGAAAAAAAAAAACCGGAAAAAAAGGGGGAGCCAAAAAAAAAAAAATAAAGACTATCTCACGATCGTGTACCGTCCTTTGATTTTTTCTTTGACAGGTTTGTTTCTCTCCGCGTATGTTAATGCTCCCATCACCAGCAGATTAGTGGGGATGGGCGGGGGAGGACGAGGAAGGGGACGGGGGTAGGGGGTAGGGGTGGCGCGGGGGGGGGGGAGGGGGGAGGGCTACTTTCATTACTTGTAGAATTTCTGTCTTGGCAGTGTTCAGTATTATGGTATCGTTTGAAGCCCCGATACAGTCTTGGAGGGCGACCACGACCGGGCATATGCGCTGTCAGGGGGAGCAAGCACCAATGGAGGTGGAGGGGGGGGGGGGGGTCCAAACTGAGGTCGGGGTGCAAAAAAAAGGGGCCAGGATGGGGGGGGGGGGGGATGACACAGATCTTATAAAAGCAGGGTAAAGCAGAGACGGTGGGGGACTGAGGGGGGGGGGGGGGGGGGGGGGGGGATGACACAGATCTTATAAAAGCAGGGTAAAGCAGACGTGGGGAGGGGGGCGGGGGGGGGGGGGGGGGTGGGGGGACTGAGGGGGGGGGGGGGGGGGGGGGGGGGGGGGGGGGGGGATGACACAGATCTTATAAAGCAGGGTAAAGCAGAGACGGTGGGGGACTGAGGGGGGGGGGGGGGGATGACACAGAACTTATAAAGCAGGGTAAAGCAGAGACGGTGGGGGACTGAGGGGGGTGTTCCACTGTGATAATGAAATTTTTTAGGTACACTGGAGGACACGCCAGACAAATAATGACCATTTATTCAGAACGCATTGGTAGATGCTATTTTGTTTTTGGCCGGGGAGGAGGGGAAGGGGGTGGGGGGAAGTGTGACGGACAGGGTAGGGAGAATGGGTCGGGGGGAGGGGGCAAAATCCGCCCCTGGTCGTAGTTACTGTCATTTCTTCCAGCTGCTATTTTGTAGTCTGCTTGTACTGTAGTGCTTGTGGTCTGCCTGTACTATAGTGCTTGTAGTCTCCCTGCACTACAGTGCTTGTAGTCTCCCTGCACTACAGTGCTTGTAGTCTCCCTGTACTATAGTGCTTGTAGTCTCCCTGCACTACAGTGCTTGTAGTCTCCCTATACTATAATGCTTGCAGTCTCCCTGTACTATAATGCTTGCAGTCTCCCTGTACTACAATGCTTGTAGTCTCCCTGCACTACAGTGCTTGTAGTCTCCCTGTACTACAGTGCTTGTAGTCTCTCTGCACTATAGTGCTTGTAGTCTCCCTGTACTACAGTGCTTGTAGTCTCCCTGCACTACAGTGCTTGTAGTCTCCCTGCACTACAGTGCTTGTAGTCTCCCTATACTATAATGCTTGCAGTCTCCCTGTACTATAATGCTTGCAGTCTCCCTGTACTACAATGCTTGTAGTCTCCCTGCACTACAGTGCTTGTAGTCTCCCTGTACTACAGTGCTTGTAGTCTCTCTGCACTATAGTGCTTGTAGTCTCCCTGTACTACAGTGCTTGTAGTCTCCCTGCACTACAGTGCTTGTAGTCTCACTATACTATAA
>CM031604.1:90711735-90714235 GCA_018398815.1 Conus ventricosus
ACCGAAATCTGCACAGAGAAAACTCACATTACCCCCTTCAACAAACTGCATTACCTCTATCGGATATTCCCGATAGATTTGCCAAGCCTGTTTCCTTCCATCTCAGTCTGCAAAAGTTGTTTGGAAATAGAGGCCGAGAAGAAACTAGGACACTGACGCTACCGAGTTTCCATATCGTTTCCAAAGTGTGAACAGGTAGGCAACAAAATTTTTGTACACGAGACTGACTGAAATGACCCAAAAAAAAAAAGAAAGGCGAAAATAGCAGGGAAGTCCGTGCAAAACGCAGTGTGCGCAAAAAAAGGGGAGGAGCTTCGCAGTTTCTGTATAATTTCGTCGAGCGTTCACATTGTCGACAGAAACTCCAGTCACATTTATTTATAGACGGTTTCCAAAGCAGTTTCTTTAACGCGCAGACTGCCAGAGTTTCCCACAGTTTCCATAGTGTGAACCTAGCATAAGAGTTTTTGATCGTGCATTTATCCTTGTTTATGCTAATCATTACCCTACCCCACCACTCCCCTTCCCCTCTCCATCATACCTTTGAGCACGCGCGCGCGCGCACACACACATATATGTATATACATATATGTATGTATGTGTGTGTATATATATATATATATATATATATATATATATATATATATATATATATATATATATATATAAACACAAAGTACGAACAAAACAGCCGCTTGTTAATGAATGATTAGCGCTTTACGTGAGAACCCGATTGCGTCAAACGGCGCTGTAGACGATCACGCCCCAAAAAAGAACAAAGAACATGAACTCTTTTTCAACATGTACATGTATGACACAGTGATCGTTCCTTTTCATCGTCATCGCCGTTTTCCTCTACAGCAGAGCAAACTGATCAATACTTCACACACGCCGCCGCTAAATGTAGTCCGGGTTATGTCATGGAGACCAAAAAAAAAAAACAAAAAAAATGTGCCGTGCATTGCAGCTTTGAGAACATTCCTTCGAATGCTCTCCCACACTGCACAGCAATCGATTCTCCTTGGGACCAGCTTACTAATAAATCAACTGCAGTCTTCTAGGGTTACCCGCTTAGTGACGCAATTACTGGCGGAAAGAACTTCAATAAACAAGCATTTCTCTTCTCTTCTTCTTCCACCCCCCCCCCCCCCCCCCCCCCCCCCCCCCCCCCCCCCCCCCCCCCCCCCCCCCCAAGTACGACAAATATGGAGAGCTCAGCGCTGCCAGCGCCAAGTTTCTGCATTTCGGCCTTGATCGACTTACTACGACTTTCAGTTAGAAACCGATTGTTTCAGCCGGATGTTGTCAGGACGTTACGAAATTCTCACACACACACACACACACACACACACACACACACTCACACACGCTTACATACAGAAGAGAGAGAGAGAGAGAGAGAGAGAGAGAGAGAGAGAGAGAGAGAGAGAGAGAGAGAGAGAGAAAAGAGATGATTCGCCGGGGACAAGAAGAGGGTAATAATAAACTATGATTTGTCGTGGTTTTTGTTTTGAGAGTTCTCGTGTGAATCGAGGCTCAATCTCTTTTTCACAAACACGGTATACGGGAAAAGTACGTTTTGGATCAGCTTGATAAGCTAGACAGTATAATTATGGTGAAACATACGTGTTATCTTTCCAGAACTCTCTCTCTCTCTCTCACACACACACATACATTGACCATACACACACTCTCTCTCACACACATTTATCACACACACACACACAACACACACACACACTCTCTCTCTCTCTCAGACACACACACACAAGACACCCCCCCCCGTCTCTCAAGCCAGCAAAACCCCGCGCTGGGACAAAAGATAATGCCAGATTAACGTTGTTCTTGCTGGCGCGACACACACACACACACACCACCACCACACCACACCACACACACCACACCACGCACGCGCGCACACACAACACACCACACCACACACACACCACCACGCGCGCGCGCGCGCCACACACACACACACACACACACACACACACACACACACACACACACACATACACATGCTTTGTCATCAACTTACCGACTTATAAGAAAATTAATATTTTACCATTAGACGAACATAGAAAGCTAACACTTGCCAAATATGTAATAAAGTGTTCAACGCTCACAGGTGTGAACGAAAATGAGATTGCTATAAATCCTGAATCTCATTATCCAAAAAGAGCTCAGAGTATTTCATCATATTCTACCATTGGTTCTTGTACAGAAAAAAAAAATCTTTTGAAAGAGTCAACAGTCAGTTCTGAGACATTAGCGAAGGTGGCCTTGATTTCTCCTCCAGCTTGGGAAAGAAACAGGGCACATTTTGATCTTAATCACATCGATGTGAGCAAAACCGACCAACCAAATATTTTATCGTATTCTGTAAAGATGCATACACAAGAGAAATATCCTCAACATCTTAAATTTTACACAGATGGTTCAGTATTGTCTAACAATCAGTCAGGTTCTGCTTTTGCTATACCATCACAAAAGGCTG
>CM031604.1:90726735-90729235 GCA_018398815.1 Conus ventricosus
GTCTGTACTGTGGCAATAATAATAATAATAATAATAATAATAATAATAATAATGAATATGTCTATAGCGCAAATCCTAGATTAGCTCTAAGTGCTTTACAATACAAGGACTAACGAAAACACGCACGCACGCACACACACACACACGCGCGCGCGCGCGCGCGCGCGCGCGCACACACCGCATACTCAGGCCCGGGGAAGCAGATACGCACAGCACACACGGGAAAGCAGACACGCACAACCACCCGCGCACACTTCGCACACACGCACTAACACAAACTGACATCTGTGTATGACCGGGACTTTCGAATTATCAGCCGAAATAGACGGTAAAAAGATGAGTTTTTAGTTTCGTTTTAAACACTGGAAAAGAGTCACAGTGCCTGATGTCGTGTGGAAGAGAATTCCAAGTTTTAGGAGCCAGGAAGGAGAAGGAACGATCCCCCTTCTTTTGCATTTGAATCTGGGAGGAACCAGGAGCAACGAGTCAGAAGACGAGCGAAGGGTTCTAGCTGGGCAGTATGAGTTTAGAAGGTCGGACAAGATAGGCTGGAGTTCCAGATTTAACAGCATTGAAACAGAGGCATGCGATTTTATATGTCACCCTGGTTTTGACCGGCAACCAGTGAAGTCTGCGTAATAATAGTTGAGGGTGTTCTTTGAAGGGGGCTTTGAGGATTAGTCTAGCTGCACAGTTTTGAACGTGCTGATGTTTTTTGGTGAGGTAGTCGGGAAGGCCTGCTTGTAGAGAATTGCAATAATCGAGACGCGAAAGCACGAATGAAGTGGTGAGAGTTTTGGTTGCTTCAGTGGTAAGGAGATGTCGGATAGCACCTATACGTCTAATTTCCAGAAAGCATATTTTACACGCATAGTTCACCTGTGAATTCGGTGTCGTGTTACGTTTGTGTACACACACACACACACACACACACACACACAAGCGCGCCCACACACGCCCGCGCGCGCGCGCGCACGCACACACACACACACACACACACACACACACACACACGTACATACACACACGCGCGCGCGCGCGCGCACGCACGCACGCACGCACGTACACACACACACACACACACACACACACTCTCTCTCTCTCTCTCTCTCTCTCTCTCTCTCTCTCTCTCACTGCGCCTCACTCCTCTCCAACTTGCTAACACACAGAGATCCTCTCACCAACACGCTAACACACAGATCCTCTCACATACATGTAATCCTCTCTTTGTCTCTGTCCCCCCCCCCCCCCCCCCCCCCAATCTCTCTCTCTCTCTCACGCCTATCCCCACGTCTCTCTCTCTCTCTCTCTCTCTCTCTCTCTCTCTCTCTCCAACCATCCATTCCGCTCTTGGGAGCCGATGGCCAATCAATACCCTAAACAAATTCCTCCGCACTACTACGTACGACGTGGCCACAGGTTTTTCCCCCTCCCTCGCCCACCACGCACGTCACACACAGCCCGGGGTTCCACACAGTCAGAGACACCGGCTGCAGCAGCGAGGCTGACCTACAAATGGGAGACACAGGCAAACCCGACGCGCACGTGCACGACGGGTCAAGAAGACCACAGACAAAAAAAAAAAACCCACACACACACACAAAAGCCAGACGTCCTCCGGACCAAAGCCAACTCCGGGCACTCACCCGCCTCACCCTGCAGCACTACTCAGTGATGCAACCACACGGTCCACCATTTCCGTCTACACCCCTCCCCCAGCCGGCGCGCCACCCGCTCCTTTATGATGACAGCACAGACCAGACCATCTGGCACCGTCGATGCCAGAAAAAAACAATGAATGGTGGCGGAAGCAGCAGCAGCAAGGAAGCAAGCAAGCAATCGCCGGTAAAGACGATGGGGGTGGTGGGGGTGGCGGTGGTGGCTGTTATTGATCGAAACACAGTACCCCAATGAACAACTAAAAAGGCCACCAGCTCTTGAAGGTGCAGAGTAAGGATGACGGGGGGGATTTTCACCTTTCCACCCGAGTCGTTGGTGCGTGCACAAACAAGCAGCCGCGGTAGGTTTGCTGAATGAAGCCACTTACCCCACAAGCACAGGCCCGGCCCCACCGACTTGGATCTCCGGATGCCGCACATGGAGAACAGTGCACACGACATGGCGGAGCTCGGGGAGGCCGTTCGCCGCCGCCGCCGCCGCCGCTGCTCCGGTCCCCCGCGCTCGCTCTGTCGCCTGCTTGCTCCGATCGATCCCCGCTCGCTCTCCTCCTCCCCTCCTCGCTCCCTCCCGCCGCCCTCGCTCGGATGCCTGTTCGCTCGTCGTGCGGCTGGTGGTCGCTGCTGCTGCCTTCGCCGTGCGTCGTCGCCCCCTACCTCCCCGCCGCCAGACGGCCTCCTCGCCCCCTCCTCCCTCCCCCTTTCCCTCCCTTCAGTTCTCCTCCTCCTCCTCCTCTGGTCGCCGAGGTTCGTGTCCCTGTCCTCCTCTTCCCCTCATTGGTGAGGCAGTCAAGGTCACTCCTGTCCTCCCTCATCCCTGTCCT
>CM031604.1:90734235-90739235 GCA_018398815.1 Conus ventricosus
TAATGCTCCCATCTGTCGCACTAATTAATGCTCCCGTCTGTCGCACTGATTAATACTCCCATGTGCCGCACTAATTAATACTCCCGAGTCCCGCACTGGTAATACTCCCATCTGCCGAACTGATCAACTAATACTCCCGTCTGCCGCACTGATTAATACTCCCATGTGCCCCACTCATTAATACTCCCGTCTGCCGCACTGATTAGTTAATACTCCCGTCTGCTGCACTGATTAGTTAATACTCCCGTCTGCCGCACTGATTAGTTAATACTCCCGTCTGCTGCACTGATTAGTTAACACTCTCGTCTGACGATCTGATTAGTTAATACTCCCGTCTGCTGCACTGATGAGTTAATACTCCCGTCTGCCACACTGATGAGTTAATACTCCCGTCTGCCACACTGATTAGTTAATACTCCCATCTGCTACACTGATTAGTTAACACTCCCGTCTGACGCACTGAATAGTTAATACTCCCGTCTGCTTCACTGATTAGTTAATACTCCCGTCTGCCACACTGATTAGTTAATACTCCCATCTGCTGCACTGATTAATACTCCCGTCTGCCACACTGATGAGTTAATACTCCCGTCTGCCGCACTGATTAGTTAATACTCCCGTCTGCTGCACTGATTAGTTAACACTCCCGTCTGCTGCACTGATTAGTTAACACTCCCGTCTGCTTCACTGATGAGTTAATACTCCCGTCTGCCGCACTGATTAGTTAACACTCCTGTCTGCTGCACTGATGAGTTAATACTCCCGTCTGTTGCACTGATTAGTTAACACTCCCGTCTGCTGCACTGATGAGTTAATACTCCCGTCTGCCGCACTGATTAATACTCCCGTCTGCCGCACTGATTAGTTAATACTCCCGTCTGCTGCACTGATTAGTTAACACTCCCGTCTGCCACACTGATTAGTTAATACTCCCGTCTGCCACACTAATGAGTTAATACTCCCGTCTGCCGCACTGATTAGTTAATACTCCCGTCTGCCACACTGATGAGTTAATACTCCCGTCTGCCACACTGATGAATTAATACTCCCGTCTGCCGCACTGATTAGTTAATACTCCCGTCTGCTTCACTGACTCCCGTCTGCCGCACTGATGAGTTAATACTCCCGTCTGCCACACTGATGAGTTAATACTCCCGTCTGCCACACTGATGAATTAATACTCACGTCTGCCGAACCGATTAGTTAATACTCCCGTCTGCCGCACTGATTAGTTAACACTCCCGTCTGCTGCACTGATTAGTTAACACTCCCATCTGCTTCACTGATTAGTTAATACTCCCGTCTGCTGCACTGATTAGTTAATACTCCCGTCTGCTGCACTGATTAGTTAACACTCCCGTCTGCTGCACTGATTAGTTAACACTCCCGTCTGCTTCACTTAGTTAATACTCCCGTCTGCTGCACTGATTAGTTAATACTCCTGTCTGCTGCACTGATTAGTTAACACTCCCGTCTGCTTCACTGATTAGTTAATACTCCCGTCTGCTGCACTGATTAGTTAATACTCCCGTCTGCCGCACTGATTAGTTAATACTCCCGTCTGCTTCACTAATTAGTTAATACTCCCGTCTGCTGCACTGATTAGTTAACACTCCCGTCTGCCGCACTGATTAGTAAACACTCCCGTCTGCTGCACTGATTAGTTAATACTCCCGTCTGCTGCAGTGATTGGTTAATACTCCCGTCTGCTGCACTGATGAGTTAATACTCCCGTCTGCCGCACTGATTACTTAACACTCCCGTCTGCTGCACTGATTAGTTAATACTCCCGTCTGCTGCACTGATTAGTTAACACTCCCGTCTGCTGCACTGATTAATACTCCCGTCTGCCACACTGATTAGTTAATACTCCCGTCTGCTGCACAGATTAGTTAATACTCCCGTCTGCCACACTGATTAGTTAATACTCCCGTCTGCAGCACTGATGAGTTAATACTCCCGTTTGCTGCACTGATTAATACTCCCGTCTGCTGCACGGATTAATACTCCCGTCTGCTGCACTGATTAATACTCCCGTCTGCTGCACTGATGAGTTAATACTCCCGTCTGCTGCACTGATCAATACTCCCGTCTGCCACACTGATCAGTTAATACTCCCGTCTGTTGCACTGATTAGTTAATACTCCCGTCTGCTTCACCGATTAGTTAATACTCCCGTCTGCCGCACTGATTAGTTAATACTCCCGTCTGCTTCACCGATTAGTTAATACTCCCGTCTGTTGCACTGATTAGTTAATACTCCCGTCTGCTTCACCGATTAGTTAATACTCCTATCTGCTACACTGATGAGTTAATACCCCCGTCTGCTTTACTGATTAGTTAATACTCCCGTCTGCCGCACTGATGAGTTAATACTCCCGTCTGCTGCACTGATTAGTTAATACTCCCGTCTGCTTCACTGATTAGTTAATACTCCCGTCTGCCGCACTGATTAGTTAATACTCCCGTCTGCTGCACTGATTAATACTCCCGTCTGCTTCACTGATTAGTTAATACTCCCGTCTGCTTCACTGATTAGTTAATACTCCCGTCTGCCGCACTGATGAGTTAATACTCCCGTCTGCTTCACTGATTAATACTCCCGTCTGCCACACTGAATAGTTAATACTCCAGTGTACTGCACTAATTAATACTCCCGTGTGGGCAGTCCAGGTCTAAAAGCGCATCCTAAACTGATCGGCCAAGTCCCGACAAGCCAGTGCGTCAACGCAGGCCTACGGACCAATGTCTGTAGAATGACAAACTTTCATGTGCACAGAGCTGTTCATGTGTGCATGACCACGAAAGCGTGAATGAAAATACGTTTGTCAAACTCTGAATAGTTATGTGCACAAGTGACCTAACTAACGAAACGAAACGAACACACGCACACACACACACGCACGCACGCGCGCGCGCGCGCACACACACACTCACACACAAGCACGCACACACGCACGCACGCGCGCACACACACACACACACACACAGAAACAGACAAACCGACAGACAGACAGATAAAAGACAGACAGGCAGACTAATAGATAGATAGATAGACAGATATATAGATAGATGCAGACAGACAGACAGTATGTAGACAGACAGACGTACAGACAGCTAGCTAGCTACCAACAGACAGGAGGTAGACAGACAGACAGACAGACAGGCAGACAGACAGAAAGAAAGATAGATGAAGACAGACACAGTATGTAGACAGACAGACGTACAGACAGCTAGCTAGCTACCAACAGACAGGAGGTAGACAGACAGACAGACAGACAGGCAGACAGACAGGCAGGCAGGCAGACAGACAGACAGGCAGACTGATAGATAGATAGATAGATAGATAGATAGATAGATAGATGCAGACAGACAGACAGACAGGCAGACAGACAGGCAGACAGACTGATAGATAGATAGATAGATAGATAGATAGATAGATAGATAGATGCTATAGATAGATAGATAGATAGATGCAGACAGACCGACAGTATGTAGATAGACAGACGTACAGACAGCTAGCTAGCTACAGACAGACAGGAGGTAGATAGGCAGACAGACAGACAGACAGACAGGCAGGTGAACGGACAGACAGACAGAGAAGCAGGAAGACACATAAACAAATAGAGCACTTCATGCTCCGTCCGTTAGTGCTTCACGTTAAACGAGAATACTTAGGAACCAGCCTGTCTTCTACCGATCGATCGCCTCTCTCCTTTCCCCGTCTCGACTGCATCCTCTTCCTCCTCGATCCCCCCCCCCCTCCCTCCCCTCCATACACCTACCTCCCTCCACTTCCGCCCCGCCCCCCCCCCCCCCTCCATCCCGCCCCACGTCCACATCCGGTCCTCTGTGATGTCACCTCCGCTGTCACCACCACGATCAGGTCACCTCTACCATCTTGCTCACTCGCTGCGGTCATCCACGGGTATATTTGTTTACCTAACTCGGAGACAGAGACAAACAAAGTACAGGACAAGACATAATGCATTTTGACCTCTTGGGTCCTCTTCAGGCAAAAACAATTAACATTTAGGACAAATGAAAACAATGAAAACTTTGCTGTTCATATTCGTCACCCAAGGTGAATGAAAACAATCAACACTTAGACGTTACTAAGTTTTCATTGTGCTAAATGTTAACTGTTTTTGCCTAAAGAAAACCCAAGAGGTCGAAATGCGTTGTGTCTTGTCCTGTACTTTGTTTGTCTATGTCCTTAGCGGTAACTACCCCCCTCTCTTTCCAAGTTTTGCTTCGTTTTTCCGCCCTCCGTCACTCCGTTTTGAAACTTGCTCGGAGATTTCTCTCCACTGGGTATTATTGATCCTGAAGTATTTTGGAACTTCGTCGGTCGTAAGGTCTCGTGCAACATTGGGGAGTATGGGGTGGGGTGGGGGGGGGGGGGGGGGGGTGAGTGGAGTGAGGAAGGGAGGGAGGGACGGGGCGGTGTCTGTGTGGAGTGGAAGGGGGGACAGGTGAGGGGAGGGAAGAGAAACACGCTCGTGCGCATATTCCGGAGCACACGCCCTTCTCTCGCTCACACACACGCGTGCGTGCGCGCGCACACAAACACACACACTCTCTCTCTCTCTCACGCACGCACACACACACACACACACACACACACACACACACACACACACACACACACAGAGTTCTCTCTCTCTCTCCATCCCCCACCTCCATCCCCCCTGCCAACCAAACAATGTATACGTATGAAACACAACAATGTCGCGCGCTGTTACTTCTGAATACGCTTCTTTAGTCAATGTACTTTTTTTTCATTATTATTATTGTCAATTTGTTTATCATGTCTTTTGACGAACATCTCAACTGAGAGTCAATGTACTTTTTTTTCCCCATTATTATTATTGTCAATTTGTTTATCATGTATTTTGACGAACGTCTCAACTGAGAGTGTTTTGATTCCACGAACGCCGATTCATTATGTGGTCATAGTCACAAATCAGGAAAAGCATTCATAGTCTCTCTCTCTCTCT
>CM031604.1:90742538-90747538 GCA_018398815.1 Conus ventricosus
TAACACACTACATTACAAAATCCACTTATATTATATATTATATATATATATACACACAACCACACACACACACACCACCATGCTTTGCCGTGACGCGAGTTGGGAAAAACGGCTGATGTATCGTTCAACCCTGCTGTCCATCTGATGTGATGGCTGATCAGCGGCCACAAAGAGAAAGAAGGAATAGTACTACTCGTCAGTATCAATTTATTTTTCTTTTTGTTCAATTCGAACGTTTTGCACGATACTCTGTGTGTGTGTGTGTGTTGTGTGTGTGTGTGTGTGTGGTGTGTGTGTGTGTGTGTGTGTGCGATTGTTTATGTGTACACTTGTGCGCGAGCGCTTGCATGCGTGCGCACGCGCGTGTGAGTGTGTATGACAGTATGTGCATGTGTGTGGAAAGTGTAGTGCGCACATGCGCGCGTTTATATAACAGGCAGAGTTAGTTTACGAATTTTGTCACCAAACCACAGTTTTAGTGTGTGTGTTTGTGTGTGTGTGTGTGTGTGTGTGGTGTGTGTGTGTGAGTGTGTGTGTGGTGTGTGTGTGGTGTGTGTGTGTGTGTGTGTGTGTGTGAGTGTGTGTGTGTGTGTGTGTGTGTGTGTGTGTGTGTGTGTGTGTGTGTGTGAGAGAGAGAGAGAGAGAGAGAGAGAGAGAGAGAGAGAGAGAGAGAGAGAGAGAGAGAGGTGTGTGTGTGTGTGTGCGCGGGCGCATGTGTGTGTGTGTGGAGGGGGGGGGGGGGGGGGGGGGGGGGGAGAGAAAGACAAAAACAGGACCTTAAGGTCTTTACAAAACAGACGAACATGCACGCAAAGAAACGCGAAACACCAAGGTTCAACATAGAGATATTCATACACTGTACTTTCTCCTAAATCGACATCTTTGAAACAATGTCATGTCCACTCACTTCAACGTGTAATGTCTGTAATATGACAACTACAAGTCATATCCATAATATAACCACTAAGCTTACTAGTCATTGAATCATATGGCGAAAAGGCACAAAATCCACTAAAAACATATCAGAACTTCTCAACATATCACCTCTTTCTCTCTCTCTTAACCCTTATCCTTGCTGTATCTGTCATTGATTATGTTTATTCTTTTTTTTTCCTTTATGGAATACCAGTTACAAATACATCTTGTCGTTTTGTTATCTGTAATTCATCACATGTGGAATGAGTGTGTACATTGAAAAGTATCTGAAAGTATCACACACATAAAGATTCTTGATTTTTTTTTTTCCTGTTGTCAAATTTTCTCATTCTGTGGGGTGAACAAACAAACAAACCAGAAGTGCAAACAAACCACTTACCCTCAGATTCCATGACACTTTACCCTCAGATTCCATGACACTTACCCTCAGATTCCATGACACTTACCCTCAGATTCCATGACACTTACCCTCAGATTCCATGACAAACCGAACAGCTGCTTCCAAAACTACAGTGAAATTAAAAAGCGTCGCCTTCGGATGATAGCAAAAATCGAACCACGATAAAATATACACGTGAAAATAAAAATAACAAAGAAATATTTTCTTCTGGAAGCGGGGTCAGACGACCAAAATCAACACAGCGCAGAAAACCTCGTCGTTTGAAGTCAGGCTCGCTGTATCTGAGTGACGTCAATCAATATGTAGGCTAACTAAAACGATCGCACTTGTCAACTCAGGAAGATTATTTGGAGCAGACGCGCACGAGCTCAAGTGTCGCTCGCATTCACTGGTTCCGAACAGGGAAGTAGGCCGACAAAAACGAACAATACACAGAGCTTAATGGACGACACAACGCCGTAAGAACACTTAAGTACGGCCCGTCACACACCGCGAAAGCCTAAATTTCGAGAACACTCTACAGCTTTCATATACCTAATTCTGAATCCAAGGGGTTCTTTTTTAAAAGACAGTTTCCGTGAAATTTTCGTAACACTGGCCCCCCCCCCCCCCCCCCCCCCCCCCCCCCCTTTTTTTTTCCTTTCGATTTTTTTCCCACTGTCACACAACTTGAAGTCGATCCAGTTTATTCACTGGACTAACATATTGAATTTCTCCATACCCCATACCCACCCCCCTCCACACACACCTCCCATAACTCTCTTCCTCTTCTATAAGGCCTAGAAATAAGCCTTTACAACACTCGGAAGATGGTTGTACTAGAGCATACGTACCAACTGTACACAGACAAAAACTTTGTAATGCAAAAGTCGACAACTGGTCTAATGCAAATAAACACACACAATAAGGCGCAACGTAGTACTTACCTAGTACACACAATACCAAACCGACATTGTGAACTGTTAACACACATGCCTTTCTTCCACAAGACAAAGATATTTTTTAGAGAGAGAGAGAGAAAGACAGAGAGAGATAGAAAGCGCGAAACAACTGGCTGCTCCCTCGATCATTGATAGCAGAATATGTTAGGCCTATTCTGAAACATTTGAAACTGACATGTTTGTCGAAAATTCAGTTGTCGACTTTGTGTTGCATGTGTAAGTTTGTTCCAGCGTTAAGCGTTACTTTAAGTGCACCCTGTTTGGTGTGTGTACTTGTACGGCTGTTTTGGCTTGTTTTCAGTGTGTGCACTTGTCCGGCTTTTTGGGGCTTGTTTTCAGTGTGTGTACTTGTCCGGCTGTTTGGCTTGTTTTCAGTGTGTGTACTTGTACGGCTGTTTGGGCTTTTTTTTCAGTGTGTGTACTTGTCCGGCTGTTTGGGCTTGTTTTCAGTGTGTGTACTTGTCCGGCTGTTTGGGCTTGTTTCAGTGTGCGTACTTGTACGGCTGTTTGGGCTTGTTTTCAGTGTGTGTACTTGTACGGCTGTTTGGCTTGTTTTCAGTGTGTGTACTTGTACGGCTGTTTGGGCTTGTTTTCAGTGTTGTGTACTTGTACGTCTGTTTGGGCTTGTTTTCAGTGTGTGAACTTGTACGGCTGTTTGGGCTTGTTTTCAGTGTGTGTACTTGTACGGCTGTTTGGGCTTGTTTTCAGTGTGTGTACTTGTACGGCTGTTTTGGCTTGTTTTCACTTACTCTGCAGTCGGTTCAGTCTCAGCGAGATAAATGCCAAACGAAACAAACAAAAGGATTCTTTGAGTATATGACTTTGACATCATTTACTCTGCTACCGCTAGACATTCCTCGAATCAAACACGCTGGGAATGCGCCCCCCAAACCACCTTCGCCGACGACGAAGGTTCCAATGTGATCATCGCTCGGGCAAACCATGAACCACATGTGGCTACCTGCTGCCAGACTGCAACGCAGAAAACGACACAGATCCTCCCCTTGTCGCCCCTCCACTCTCCCATTGGAACCAGCTGGAGAGAACTCGTTCCAAAACCCAACACAGGATTCCACCACTTCCATCTGCTACTGGGCTAGCAGGCAGATCCCTCCACCACCACCTCCCCCCCCCCCCCCCCCCCCCCCCCCCCCCCCCTCTTCTCTACCATGCCATTTGACAAATGACTTGCTGTCCCCTCTTGGTATAGATCTGCGTGTCCCTCAAGCATCGTGTCCGCTGCGGAACAACCCCCCTACCCCGCTAACCGCCCCCCCATCCCACAGTGAGACCATCCATACGCACCCAGCTCTATAACCGCTCCTCCCCAGGTAATTGCCATGACGTCAGTTTGGGTTCTGGAACTGCACATAACATTACAATCTGCCGATTCTACTCTCTCCTCCTTTCCCCCTCTGTTATATCCTAGTAAACAGAAACTCTCTCTCTCTCTCTCTCTTGCATATTCTCCCGAGTTTCATCTCTCAGTACAGGTGTATGGATGTGAATGTATCTTCTCTTCTCACTTCCCCAGATTTGCACCTGACGTGGTGGCCTGTGGGTTGACTGCGTTTCAAACAACAGAGTTGATATTGTAACTACAATTCTCTCACATCACGTTCAGACATCTGCACTTGTCCTCCACCTGTCAATGGCCGCCATGCTGACTCCATGGCTGCTACAATGTAGTGTGTGTGTGTGTGTGTGTGTGGTGTGTGTGTGTGCGTGCGTGCGTGCGTGCGTGCGTGCGTGCGTGCGTGTGCTCGTGCGCATGTGTTTTCCACACATGCAATGGTCTTGTAGCACACTGAAACACAATACATGGGGGAAAATCATCACCAATCATGTACCACTGGACGGAGGGATAGGGAGCAAGGACATCCATTAAGAAAAAAAAAACCCTCCAGATGCAAGTGTTGTTCTTATGTACATAACTGTTACATGCAACAATAACTGTTGCTCAGTGAATAAAATCCAACACCATAAACACTTACTGACTAAAGCAAATTACATGCAAATTATAGTTTGTTTCTGAAGTAGCATCAACTAAAGTTACTCCACTTCTGATATGGAATCATGCACAAACCCTTGCCCACTCCAGACAAACAGATCAAAACTCAACAAAAGCTGAGAGGAAACTGTCAATGGAGATCACTAACTGTCCTGCAACAAACTATCAGAAAAGCTTCAGTTCATGAATGCATGAAACTTTACATTTTTCCTTTCTCTTTTTGACTGATTAATACATTTTGTCAGCAAATTGCAATGAACTAAAGAAAAGATTGTTTAAGAAACGTGTACAATATGACTGTCCATCCAGGCAGACAAACTATGCCTGCTGTGACCTTGACCTTGGGTCAAGTCGTTGGATGAGACCACTGCTTTAGGTACTGTGGGTGATCAGTCTGTAGTTCTAGTTCAAGGTCATCAAGGTAGCCTGTGAGCCATATATGTCTAAAGTAATACACTAATGCTGATTTCTTTCACCTAATGACCTTGAACTACAGTTGAGGTCAAAATGAGCCATCATTTCAACATAGTCCACTGTATTCAGAACAATCAGGTGTTCACGTTCAGCTGGTTTCAGGGATGCACCCACGCACACACACACACGCACACATGCATGCGCACACACACACACACACACTCACACACACCAGGGCCAGATGAGGGGGAGGGGGTGGGGGGGGTCCAGGGTTTCTGCCGCATGCGCGCCCACACAG
>CM031604.1:90765942-90799369 GCA_018398815.1 Conus ventricosus
TGTTCAGCACAAACAGTTGAATGTAAGCCTCACAATCCTGCTTGTATAACAAAACGTCAAAGCCATGGCAAAAAAACAAGGAATACCTGTTACATTGCATGAAAACGCTCCACACACTTATGGAAGCAAGAAAGAAAAAGAAACAAACAAAGAGAGATAAGGACAGTACTTTTTTTTCTCTCTCCCCCTCCACCTCCTCCCCACCCCTCTTATCCGCCCCTGAGCCTTCTCCCACCTCTTCTGTCCCCCACCCCCATCCCAACACTTTTTTCTTTCTTTCGTTCTTTGCTTGTTCATTAAAGGGAATCAACGTGTTCGTCATCTGGGCTCTATGAGTGCAAACTATCCACAGTCTAGTTCAGGTCATTAGCCAAGATCTGCAGAGAGACTCTGAGTTGTTTCTGTCATTTCTTTGTTGGTACTTCAAGGCTTATTTGTTCGGCCATCTTCTCTTTTCTTTATTTCGAGTTTTTTTTTTCCTGTGTACAGCTTACAGTTGCAGGGGATTGTCATCTGCAGTCGTGCTTGCACATGCTTGTTAGGGTGAAGGTGAGATTCACGCCCAATTAGCGGGGGACTCTGACGGACAAGTTGTGTCCAGATCGCAGTCTGTGCGATGTCGAGGCAAAATGCTCGTGAACAAAGCTCTTCCTTTGGAGTGCTCTTCACGATCGTTGTGTTGGAGTCCTCGACTGCAGTCTTCTTTTCACTCCATTCTTCTTTGGGATCCCCTTCTACAGTCATTTTTTTTTAAATTTTAAATACGAATCTTCTTTGCGATTCTCTTCTACAGTCTATTTTGTCACACTATTCTTTTTTTATGGTTCTCTTCTACCGCCTTCTTTTCGCTCGACTCTTGTTTGGGATCGTCTTTCACCGTTGTCTGTTCTCTCCATTCTTCTTTTTTGAGTTCCTCTTCTTCAAAGTTTCTTTCCACTCGACTCTTCTCTGTGATCCTTTTCTACAGTCTTCTTTTCACTCGAATCTTCTTTTTGAAGCTTTTCAACATGTTTTCTTTTCACGCTGTTTTCCTGTGTGATCCTCTTCTGCAGTCTTCTCTTTACACACTTCTTCACTGAAGTCCTCTTCTACAGTCTTCTCTTTACACAATTCTTCACTGACGTCCTCTTCTACAGTCTTCTCTTTACACAATTCTTCACTGAAGTCCTCTTCTACAGTCTTCTCTTTACACAATTCTTCACTGACGTTCTCTTCTACGGTCTTCTCTTTACACAATTCTTCACTGAAGTCCTCTTCTACGGTCTTCTCTTTACACAATTCTTCACTGACGTTCTCTTCTACGGTCTTCTCTTTACACAATTCTTCACTGACGTTCTCTTCTACGGTCTTCTTTTGACACAATTCTTCACTGAAGTCCTCTTCTACGGTCTTCTCTTTACACAATTCTTCACTGACGTTCTCTTCTACGGTCTTCTCTTTACACAATTCTTCACTGAAGTCCTCTTCTACGGTCTTCTCTTTACACAATTCTTCACTGACGTTCTCTTCTACGGTCTTCTCTTTACACAATTCTTCACTGACGTTCTCTTCTACGGTCTTCTCTTTACACAATTCTTCACTGACGTTCTCTTCTACGGTCTTCTCTTTACACAATTCTTCACTGACGTCCTCTTCTACAGTCTTCTCTTTACACAATTCTTCACTGACGTTCTCTTCTACGGTCTTCTCTTTACACAATTCTTCACTGAAGTCCTCTTCTACGGTCTTCTCTTTACACAATTCTTCACTGACGTTCTCTTCTACGGTCTTCTCTTTACACAATTCTTCACTGACGTTCTCTTCTACGGTCTTCTTTTGACACAATTCTTCACTGAAGTCCTCTTCTACGGTCTTCTCTTTACACAATTCTTCACTGACGTTCTCTTCTACGGTCTTCTCTTTACACAATTCTTCACTGAAGTCCTCTTCTACGGTCTTCTCTTTACACAATTCTTCACTGACGTTCTCTTCTATGGTCTTCTCTTTACACAATTCTTCACTGACGTTCTCTTCTACGGTCTTCTCTTTACACAATTCTTCACTGACGTCCTCTTCTACAGTCTTCTCTTTACACAATTCTTCACTGACGTTCTCTTCTACGGTCTTCTCTTTACACAATTCTTCACTGACGTCCTCTTCTACAGTCTTCTCTTTACACAATTCTTCACTGACGTTCTCTTCTACGGTCTTCTCTTTACACAATTCTTCACTGACGTTCTCTTCTACGGTCTTCTCTTTACACAATTCTTCACTGACGTTCTCTTCTATGGTCTTCTCTTTACACA
Source organism: Conus ventricosus (assembly GCA_018398815.1). NCBI lineage: Eukaryota > Metazoa > Mollusca > Gastropoda > Neogastropoda > Conidae > Conus > Conus ventricosus. Next base: position 90,768,228 of record CM031604.1, read on the forward strand.
ATTCTTCACTGACGTCCTCTTCTACAGTCTTCTCTTTACACAATTCTTCACTGACGTTCTCTTCTACGGTCTTCTCTTTACACAATTCTTCACTGACGTTCTCTTCTACGGTCTTCTCTTTACACAATTCTTCACTGACGTTCTCTTCTACGGTCTTCTCTTTACACAATTCTTCACTGACGTTCTCTTCTACGGTCTTCTCTTTACACAATTCTTCACTGACGTTCTCTTCTACGGTCTTCTCTTTACACAATTCTTCACTGACGTTCTCTTCTACGGTCTTCTCTTTACACAATTCTTCACTGACGTTCTCTTCTACGGTCTTCTCTTTACACAATTCTTCACTGACGTTCTCTTCTACGGTCTTCTCTTTACACAATTCTTCACTGACGTCCTCTTCTACAGTCTTCTTTTTACACAATTCTTCACTGACGTTCTCTTCTACGGTCTTCTCTTTACACAATTCTTCACTGACGTTCTCTTCTACAGTCTTCTTTTTACACATTCTGCACTGACGTTCTCTTCTACAGTCTTCTTTTCATTGGATTTTCGTTTCTTGATCTCAGCACCACCGCCTCTTTTCACAAAATTCTTCTTTGGATTCCTCTTCTACAGTCTTCTTTCCATGCAGCTCTCTCTTCTAAACTTCTCTCCACAAATATCATCTTTGGGATCCTATTGTACAGTCTTCAAAATCCTGTTTAACAGTCTTGTTTCGGGGGCCAGAATAGGTCAGTTGGTAGAGCGCCGGACTGGTAATCCAAGGGTTGCGGGCTCGAATCTCCGCCGGGCCGTTTCGGTACAGGGGGACTTTTCCCTCGGAGTTAACATTATTTCTGACTCCATTTCCCATACAGTCCTTCGAATGAGACTATAAACCGAGGTTCCGTTCCGTGTGTGAACGCACGCATAACATCATGCACACACGTAAAATCCCATCGCCAACTTTCGGAGGAGGAGGCCAGTTTGGCCGTTGGTATGGATGACACGTTACACATAGCATGCACCTTCCCCGAAGATGGAGTATGGCTGCCTTAATGGCGGGATAAAAACGGTCATACACACAAAACTCCACTCGCTTTGTTGGGTATATGGGATTAACACTTGCCTGTCCATATAGGGAGTGTCCGCAAGAGTATCAACCTGCGTACGCAGAAGAAGAAAAAGAAGTCTTGTTTCTACAAGCATCTTCCTTAGGATCACCCTCTACAGTTGTTGTTTTTTTTCACTTGATTCTTCTTTGAAGTCATCGTCTACAGTCTTTACTAGAATCTTCTTAGAGGTCATCTTCTACAGTCTTTCTTTATCCGTGACAAGATAATCCGCCATAAAACATTCATGAAGGGGATAAATGTAAACTTAACCCCTAGTCTTGCAACTAGCGTCCGTGGGCGGCAGCGGCGGACGCATGAAAAATCAACCACCATTTTCAGGGTCCTTATTGTCAGTCCTGCACAACAGGCCAGAGGGACTGTCTTCAGCTCAGTCTTTGTTGTTGTTGTTGTTGTTGTTGTTGTTGTTCATTATGGACTGTTGTACACCAGCTTTTGTGACCTCTGCCTCAGTGTGTGACCTCTGCCTTGGTGTGTGTGACCTCCGTCTCGGTGTGTGAGCTCTGCTTCGGTGTGTGACCTTTGCCTCGGTGTGTGACCTCTGACTCGGTGTGTGACCTCTGCTTCGGTGTGTGACCTTTGCCTCGGTGTGTGACCTATGACTCGGTGTGTGAGCTCTGCTTCGGTGTGTGACCTTTGCCTCGGTGTGTGATCTCTGCCTTGGTCTGTGACCTCTGCCTCGGTGTGTGACCTCTGCTTTGGTGTGTGACCTTTGCCTTGGGTGTGTGACCTCTGACTCGGTGTGTGACCTCTGCCTTGGTGTGCGACCTCTGCCTCAGGGTGTGACCTCTGCTCCGGTGTGTGACCTCTGCCTCGGGGTGTGACCTCTGCCTCGGTGTGTGACCTCTGCCCCGGTGTGTGACCTCTGCCTCGATGTGTGACCTCTGCCTCGGTGTGTGACCTCTGCCTCGGTGTGTGACCTCTGCCTCGGTGTGTGACATCTGCCTCGGTGTGTGACCGCTGCCTCGGTGTGTGACCTCTGCCTCGGTGTGTGACCTCTGCCTCGGGGTGTGACCTCTGCCTCGGTGTGTGACCTCTGCCCCGGTGTGTGACCTCTGCCTCGGTGTGTGACCTCTGCCTTGGTGTGTGTGACCTCCGTCTCGGTGTGTGAGCTCTGCTTCGGTGTGTGACCTTTGCCTCGGTGTGTGACCTCTGACTCGGTGTGTGACCTCTGCTTCGGTGTGTGACCTTTGCCTCGGTGTGTGACCTATGACTCGGTGTGTGAGCTCTGCTTCGGTGTGTGACCTTTGCCTTGGTGTGTGATCTCTGCCTTGGTGTGTGACCTCTGCCTCGGTGTGTGACCTCTGCTTCGGTGTGTGACCTTTGCCTTGGTGTGTGACCTCTGACTCGGTGTGTGACCTCTGCCTTGGTGTGTGACCTCTGCCTAGGTGTGTGACCTCTGCCCCGCTGTGTGACCTCTGCCTCGGTGTGTGACCTCTGCCTCGGGGTGTGACCTCTGCCTCGGTGTGTGACCTCTGCCTCGGTGTGGAATTCATGTGTGACCTCTGCCTCGGTGTGTGACCTCTGCCTCGGTGTGTGACCTCTGCCTCGGTGTGTGACCTCTGCCCCGGTGTGTGACCTCTGCCTCGGTGTGGAATTCATGTGTGACCTCTGCCTCGGTGTGTGACCTCTGCCCCGGTGTGTGACCTCTGCCTCGGTGTGGAATTCATGTGTGACCTCCGCCTCGGTGTGTGACCTCTGCCTCGGTGTGTGACCTCCGCCTCGGTGTGTGACCTCTGCCTCGGTGTGTGACCTCTGCCTCGGTGTGTGACCTCTGCCCTGGTGTGTGACCTCTGCCCCGGTGTGTGACCTCTGCCTCGGTGTGGAATTCATCTGATGTAAAACGCTGGTTACAAAGTGAGGTGACTGCAGGCGGAAATTGAAACGAATTTCAAAAGGAATTTGAAATTTCTTCTTCTGCGTTCCCTGGTCATGCTGGTCAGACAGAAAGTCCGGTAGCTTGGGCAAAGTCAGCGGTCTGTCGGAGTGAGTCCGCCGTTCCCCACAGCAATTTGAAATAATTCTGCCAGATAACAAGGACAAACGGATCACAAGACAAAACGCGACGCCTTTCGACTTCTTAGGTTTCATTAGGCAAGATAAACAACACTCAGGACACAACGAAAATGAAGAAAGAGCATTCACATCTTGCGCCGAATATGAGAACATAAGTGATCGCTCGTTCTTCGTTTCCGTTGTCCTGAGTGTTGTTTCTCTTGCCTGAAGAAGACCTAGGAGGTCGAAACGCGTCGTGATTTGTTTGTAATTCGTTTGTCTATGTTAATTGCCGGAGTTCTTTCAAATACCTTTTGAAAAATTTGAAAAATGCTGGACAAAAGTTAAACTCTGGCGTGCAGTGAATGATTCAGCATAAACAGCTTTAGACACTCTCGACTGTTAACATGTCTGTCAAAGACAATCTGACATTATGGGGTGGGGGGGGGGGGGGGGGGGGGGGTGGGGGGGGGGGGATGGCGGATAATGATGATGATGATGATGATGATGATGACGATGACGACGACGACGACGACGACGACGACGACGATGACGATGACGACGACGATGACGATGACGACGACGACGATGATGATGATGATAAGGTATTAAATTACGAGCCGCATTTAAAAGAAAGAAAGAAACAAACACAAATCCCGTGGGTATGTCTTCAGTCATGGGGAGGGTCAAGTACACCCTCGACCTCTTTACTTCCTGTTCAGCGGTGGCAACTCCTAATTGCGCACGCGCCAACGAGGCTAAGGCCGAGGCGGATGGTGACGTTCTTCCGGATATTTTGGGACCCGGGGTTTATCAAACACGACCCGCGGTGTTTACCTTCGCTTGTTAAGGGTTAACAACTCTCCAGGCCGGGCGAACTGCTGTAGAGAGAGTGGAGGCCCTGAATAGGCCACTCACCCAGTCTAGGAGAACGGGCACTGTTCTCCTTTGGTGTTTTAGCTGTGGAGGCAGACGTGATCTACTTCGTGGCCATGGCGTGGTATGGGAGGTGTGTTGACAAAGAACAAAGAGACTTCTTCAAAGTTTGCAGGGACTCTGTCCATCTTCTCTCTCTCTCTCTCTCCTCTCTCTCTCTCTCTCTCTCTCTCTCTCTCTCTCTCTCTCTCTCTCAAAGAAATACACACAGAGGGAGTTATCTATCCATCAATTTATCTGTTATCTGTGTGAGTGTGTGTGTGTGTGTGTGTGTGTGTGTGTGTGTGTGTGTGTGTGTGTGTGTGTGTGTTATACGAGTCGTTTTCATTGAAAAAACAGAGAAGTAACAAAGGATCGTAAAGGGAAGGGGAGAAGAGAGAGAGAGAGAGGGAGAGAGGGAGAAAGAGAGAAGGGGGTAAGAGGAGGGAGGGATGGCACAGGGGGTAATATATAGGAGGGAGAGTATGATGATGATGATTGATGATGATGATGATGATGATGATGATGATGATGATGATGATGATGATTTCTTCCAAGGGTAACAGATAAGCAAACACATGCTTTTTTTTCATCCGGCCCTTGCCCCGTTAAGGGACTAAGTATGACTGGCGACAAAGACTGACAAAACTTTTAACAAACACACATATCTTCATAACATTAAAAAGTTCATCCATTAACAGTTAAGGCGTAGATGACTTTATAAGGAAAAAAGAAACGATTTAAACAACAAACAAGAATAAAGAAATTGATTACAAAGAAGAAAAGAATCGGCACACAAAGATTGTCACACTGTCACTTTTGCATACCCGCATTCATGACAGCATTTACTCCATACGCACACGCAATCTTTCCAATCAACCAAAAGGCGCACTACCGAATGTTTTCTTCTCCCCCTCTCCTTCAGGGAAAACAATTTACTAAATCACATCAACCACTTGTAGACAGATTTTACACCTGTATCTCTCTCCACACTGAGAGACAAATAAATCTGCACACATGTATCTCTCCTCACACCGAGAGACAAATCAATCTTCACACATGTATCTCTCTTTACACTGAGAGAAAAAATAGTCTTCACCCATGTATCTCTCTTTACACTGAGAGATAAAATAATCTAGTTCCGCTCTATAAAGCCATGGCCTTCACATTCCGTTATCCAAAAAATCCGGACCAGGAGAATACATAACTCCCGTAATCACTGAGGCCCTGCCTGCCTCAAGTAAAAGCTTCCCTGCTTTCTCAATTCCCTGTCTCTCTCTCTGAGACAATATACTGCCCCCTCGAACTCTCCCGTCCTGGAGATACGAGTCTCGACTTCTCTTCCGCGACTTCTTCTGTCTCTTGCGAAACGGCGAGCTTCAACTCCTCTCCCTGGAGTTGGGTACTGGCTGGGGCTGAACTACCGGGTGTGTTCCCCACACCATGGCCATCTTCAACCACCTCACGGGGTGAAAGGTGAAGGGCGAAGGGTAAAGGGTGAAGGGTGAAATACGAATAAGGTTCGTGTAAGTAACCTGCTTCTCAATTCAACATATGAATTCTTTCTCTCTTCTTTAAGTTTTCCCCCTGTAGCTTTCCCCAACTATCTATCGCTCACCTGGTAATGACTGGTCAGCAAAGAGGACCACCGTCCTGACAGGTTCGAGTCTCTAGGCCATCTGCTGGGTTAAAACTGACTCTTTCCCCCCTTCTCCTAGTGAGTGCATACTCAGTGTTCAAAACACATGACCAGCACCTTACCTTACCAGCCCTGTTAAACTATCACTCAGTGGTCACTTTCACCCAATGACCACATTCGTTTCTTGAATGAGTCATACTCACAATTATTTTGGGGACGCCCGCTACACTAGTCAAGCCACATGAATATTCTTCCTTTAATTGTGGCACGGGGAAATGATTCATATCACTAACTTCATGTGATGGAGCGTCACATGCCTTGATGTGAGGCTACGTCACATGACACCCCCCATCCTGGATGAAAAAATTTTCTCCAGAAAATTTTTTAAAGGATATACAACTTCACTTAAACACATCTTCAGCCATGAATCTCAAAATGTGTAACCATCGCACATGATTCACCAAATTAATAATCAACGTATAGAATCAATCACCATGATCCACCATAAATAGCATGTTTCAAACTTTCAATCTTTCTAAAAAAAACCATTCATAATTGATCACCATATTTCACAAAATACATTTCACAAATTACATGGATAAAACAACTAGGGATATTAACAATTCAAAGTACAAATTGTGTTTATATATTAAGATGTGAAGCACATTTTCCCTTGATCTTTGTCTCACATCATATGTTTCAAAACCCTCATGAAAATGAGAATATTTCCAAGTGTAAATGTTTCTCAATAGACATGTAAACAAAATAAACATAGTTTAAACATAGTTTCTTTTTCCCACATGTAGTGTTATAGTCCATTGAAAAGTCACCTGCTTTCCATTGTTGACAGTGACAAATGAAAACAATTGGTTTGTCTCATTGCACAATCAAAACATGTGTATATACATTTCTAAAGAGTTATTTGCTCATCACACATACATATATATTCATCTTCACAAGCAAATTAGACATAAATAGTACTTGATTTTTTCCATTGTTTATCAAAGAATAAATATGTATTACATCAACATCAAGTAGTTGTTTGCTTGTAAAACATATAGTCACTTCAATAAGCAAATTATGCATAAATACCACTTGATTTAAATCGTCAGTAGCATACAATGCACTGTCAAAAGTGATCACACCGTAATCATTAAGAAAGACAAAAAACAGGAATAGTCTTTCCCTTGAAGACAGTTACATTGGTCCATGAATATTCACGCACGTGACAACAAATCTGCCATGACATTTTGTGTTCCAGGCACTGGTTCAACAGTAAACTGGAATTCCTGCAATGCAAAGACCATCTTAATAACCTGCTGTTCTTAGTCTTTGACGATTTCAAGAACGTCAGTGGCCTATGGTCAGTCTGTAACTGAAACTTTCTTCCAGTCAAGAACCTGGCGAACTTCTCACATGCCCATACAATAGCCAAGCACTCTCTCGACAACCTCTTTTTTTTTTTGGCAAACGGCAGGGGGTATGGTCTGGTTCGCACTGGTATTTCAGAAGTTAACTGAATACTATGGGGTTCAATACCAGTTACTGTACCTGGGGTATCCGTCAACACATCCTGAAAGTCTTTCAAAATGTCTTTGAGCTGTTCTGTTTGACTTGTAGACAAATCATTCGACAGAACTACATCCTCATAGGTTTCACCTTTGATAGACAGAATAGGAAGGGGTACAACATCATCTGCACTGGTAGATGTTAACACTCCTACATTTGCTGTTTTCATAACCTTTGATCTGTCCCTGTACGTTACATTGGGTACAAATTCATCACTGATAATGTCTGTCATGTTGACATCAGTTTCTGACATAGGACATATCCACTCAACTGACTGGTTGATGGCAACATTTGTACGTTCAACATACTTCTTCAACATGTTCACATGAAATACCTTCTCAGTGTTTGCCATTTTGATCTTATAATTTACTGCAGAAAGTTTTTCGACCACCTGAAAAGGACCCTTCCACATAACACGAAGCTTGTTATGTTCATCAGTGAGTAGCACAAGGACTTTTTCCCCAACGCTGAAGGAACGTAGAGAACAGGGAAAGGGGCATTCTGGGCCACTTCCGCCCTCACCCATTTCGGGGCGAAAGTAACCCAGAATGCCCCTTTCCCTGTTCTCTGACAAGTAAGACTTCAATAACTAAAAAATAACGATTATCTACAAACAAACATACTGTGCAGGGTTATTCGTTTTTAATACTAATTTACTAAACTTTTCAGATTTCAGTTTTCCGCGTTTTTCTGATCATTATCAATAACATCATTTTCGCGCAGACAGTCATTTTCAATACTATCATTTTTGCAGAGACAGTCACCAAACTAAAACTTAGCTGAGACACTGTGCGAACACCCCTAATTAGAGGGCTTGGGGTTTGTGGCAGGCAGTACCCTGGACGGATCCTATGACCTGTAATTATGGCGCCATAAGGTAGGGCTGGCGTAACCTGACCGTGTGGCGAAGGATTCTTTGTGATATTTTCATTTAGACACGGGGCCATAGGCATACGTGTTTTGCGTTTCACAAAATACGCCGCACACACACTCACACATGCACAACACACACCACACACACACACAGCACACACAGGTAGATGTTTTAAAAACCATTTTCCTACATTTGGGCTTTGTTTTTCTTTAAACCTTTTGATAAAAAAGACCCCTTTTTTTTAAAAACCCCGGGTTTTTTTACATTTTGGGTTTTCCCCAAAAATTAAAAAATTTTTCACTGAAAAAATTTGTTTTTTTTTTTTTTTTTTTTTTTTTTTTGTTTCTTTTTGGGGGTTTTTTTTTTTTACATTTTTTTTTTCAAAACATAAAAAATAAAACCCAAAAAAAACTGGTTGAGGCAATTTTGGGGCGCCCCCCCTAATTAACGGGGTTGGGGCACAGTCCCCAGTGGTTTTGACCCAAAAAAACCTGAAAATTTTCGCCATAAAAGGATTTCCCCTAACCCTTGACCTGGGCCCAAAGGTTTTTTTTTGTGAAGGAATTTTGGGGAAAGGGGGGCCTTTTGGGCCCATTCCCCGTTTTTTTGGGAAAAGAAAAATCCCCCCGCCACAATAAAACCCCATAACAAAAAAAAACAACCTCAAACAAACAACGGAAACAAACCAACTAAAACCAGTTTTCGCCCCCACAACAAAAACACAAAACCCGCAAACAAGCACAAACCAAACACACAAGACACACCAAACAAAAACACAAAATTTTAAAAAAAGGGGGCCCCTTGGGGTTTAGGGTGGCAAACCCCTCACCAAAACCTTTTGGGTGCCCCTTTTACAGGCGTTTGCCTTGGGGCCCAAAAAATTCTTTGTGATTATTCCCCCCCCCATTTTCCCCCCCGGGCCTGGCCCCGGGTTTTTTTTAAAAAAATATGAAACAATAAAAAAGAAAAAACAAAAAAAAAAAACAATAAACCCAAACCCGCCCCCCCCACAAAAAAAAAAAAAAACCAAAAAGACACAAAAAACACCAACCAAAAAAAAAAATTTTTAAAAAAGGGTTCCCCTTTTTACTTACAACCCCCAAAGTCCCCCCGCCTTGCGGTTCCCGGCCCAAAAAAAAAAACCCCCGCCCCAACCCCCCACCCCCCCCCCCTTTCCCCCCCAACCCCCTTTCCTTTAATACATCACCCAAAAACGGGCCCGCTTTCCCGGCGCTCCTACACCCCCGGCCCAAATAAATCGATTAACGTATGCTTCCGGGCGCTCACATGACTGGGAACCCACACATCTTTTCGCTACAGTCAGACGAGCAGGAGGTTTTTCTGTGGGGTGGGTGGGGTTAAATTTTAAAACCGGGTTTTACCGAAAAAACAGAATTTGTACTTAAAGGTTTTTTGGCTTTTTTGAAGCCCAATATTGTTGACAAAGATACAGCAGTTTTAATACGTGTTTGGCCATCAAAGAGTTTTTTTCGAAAGTGGGGGCCAAAGGGCAAAACAAACCATCACGGTTTTTGTTTGGGGTTGGGAGCTGCTGAGACACAAAAACCATTTTTAAAAAAACATGCGTTCTTTTCTTAAGGCGGAGGTAAACCCGCTGATTCGAATGCAAAAAAACTTATATTTGAAACATTTTTGCTTTTCCCTCCCAATTTAAAAAATTTTTTTCTTAGTTTGTTTTAGACTTGTTTTGATTGTTAACTACAGATTCGGGTGTTTATGTGGAAAAATGACCCGGTGTTTAAGATGGGGAAAAATTTTTTCTACTTTTAAAAATTTCTAACCAGTTTATCTGCCTTCAAGTGTGCCCTTATGCAACTGAAGGGGGCGATTTTTTTAATTTGTTCTGGCAAAAAAACTAGATGGGGTTGGGCAGACCTTGTAAAATCTACTAAAAAGGAAGGAGTAGTGTGGGCCGGGAAACTATTTCATAAAATGCCCAAAAACAAAGCCCCGGGTTTGTACAAACTACTGGCATTAGAGCCGCCAAATTTGCTGTAACTCTGCTAAAGCAAGTTGCAACGCCTACCATTTGACGTAAGATCTTTTTTTAAAATACTGCTCATGCGTGTTTGAACGGTACAATATTTAAGTCATGCCCAACTACAGCGTGGCTCGGCGTTTTCTGGGGTAAATCGGGCACTCCCCTGATTGACCCATTTTTTGCTGGGGGCCCCAAACCACTGACGAAAAGTTCCCTTTTTTTTTTTTTAGAAAACCGCTCTGCAGGAGGGGTCTTTTTTTGTTTAGATTTGGGCTTTTTAGCAACATTCCCCGCGACGGGAAGACCACTGCAGGCCTACCACTGAGGGTAAGATCTTTTTTTTTAGATCCCGCCCCATGCGGGACGGTCGGGTTTTTAAGAGTTGACTGCCTTAAATTTCCACCAAGCACTTCATGATTTTTTTTTATATTCCCGTGATTCCGGGCTTTCCCCTTCTTCGTTTCAAAAACGTCCTGCTTAAACTTTTTTTTGGCTCCCCGCACACCCCCACGCACGCCCCCCCCCCACCCCCACCCCACGAAAACGCACGTCCCCCCACCCCGCCCCACGAAACGCAACGCCCCCCCCCCCAACCCCCACCCCACGCCCCGCACGTCCCCCCCCCCCCCCCCCAAAAGGGAAACGCACGTCCTCCCCACCCCCCCCCCCCTTGTGTACACCACACACCTCCTCCCCAAAAAGTCGCCCCAAGTTTTTTAAATTTAAATTTTTTAATTAAGCCCCACCCCAATTCTTAATTAATTTTTTTAATTAAGTTATTTTCAAGTTCCTAAAATTTCTTAAGTAATTTTCTTAAAAAGGGTTTCTTGATCAATTTCCCTTTGGAAATTCTTGATTGTCATCCTTTTAAAACCCTAATTCTTTTTAAAAGTTATCTTAAAAATTTATCAAAAAAATACAAGCTTTTTTTTTTTATCTTAAATAGAAGATGTCTAAAAATAGAAACACAAAACCCCCAAAAAAACGTGACGTTGAGGATGTCTTGCTCAGCTTTCCTTTCATAGATTTTAAAGGGAAGGGTCTTACATCCGAAGAAACCGCATTGATTACAATTCTGGTCTATGGAAATCCCTTTTTTATAGAACCATGTTTTTTAATTTATTGACACCATCTTTTTTATAATACGCCATGATCTTTTTTTAAAATTAAAAAAAAATTTAAAATTAAGTTCTTAAAATTTTTTTCCCCTTTATAAATGGATCAAAAAGAAGCTTTGGGTTTTTGGGGGTTTTGGCGTGCTGGGGGCTTTTTTTCTGCTTTTTGTGGGTTTTAGATTTTTTTGATTTCTTTTGTTTTTTTGCCATTGTGTATATAAATTTATAGCCGCAATTTAAAAGGGCCCCCCAAAAGCGAAACAATGGCGCCCAAAAAAGGCAACCTTTTAAGTTTTAATATTCCATGAAGACTTTGGGGCCCCTTTTATCACATGGAGTTTTTTTTTAGCTGGCATGGAAAACAAATTGTTCTGGCGTTTTCGGCAATTTTGTTTTTATGAGATCAAAATTCTGTAACTTTAATTTTTTTTTGTCTGTTCCACTCGCTAATTTTTTTCCTGTTCAACACCCCAGATTTTTTAATGTCTCCCCGTTTCAGCGTTTTTTTGCTGATTTTTTGGGGTTGGTTTTTTTCCCACCTGATTCAGTGTTTTTTGGTTTTTGCTGTTTTTTTCCCGATCGTTCATTTTTTAAGGGAAAAAAATCTATAAAGATTAAAAAGTTATTTAAACCCATGATTAATGGCGATAACAATGTTCCAAAACTATAGTAAAAAATTTACACCCCAAAAGACTCAAAAGACTTTTTGGGTTTAAAAATTTGGGTCTTTCGTTAAAACATACGGAAATCTTGTTCCAAAACAATGGGCAAATCAAAAGACAGTTTGTTAAAAAACTAAGAAACCCTTTGCCCAAAGCTTTTTAAAAAAATTTTAGACCCCAGCTGCGCTTCATACCTGTTTGATACTTTTTAATGTCTTTTTGAAGAAATCTTTTTAATCTGTTTTTATGCTGAATTTAGTCCCGAGGAACGTTTTTTTCCCACATGGCCCAAAGAATACAGCCCTCCTTTTTTTTGGGATAAAGCTTGTTTTCAAATTGGCAAACCCTAAGTTTTAGGGGGGTTTTTGGCCGCCCCGTAGCTGTAGTAGATCATCCTGTTCCTGTTTTTTTAAAATTTCAAAATTTTAAATTTTTTTAAATTTAAAAAAATTTAGCCCTGAAAAAACTGTTGCTAAAACCTTTTAACCATTTTGCTTTTATTGGGGGCCTAAGTAAGGGTAAAACGATGCTTGGTAAAAAATTTTTAAGAATTAAACCAGCAATCTTTGGGAACAAAACTTTGAGGATTCAGCAAAGCGATTTCTAAACATTTCAGTTCGGTTTCCACGAAAGATTTTTCCCAGTCAAGCAAGGAATAATTCCAACAATAAAATAGTAAGAAAAAAAAAAACATTTATAAAAAAGGCTTTACCCGCCAAAAATTATAGGGGGGGCGCTGTGGGGAAAGGGGCTTGCTTTTTTGCGGAAGTATTTTGCATTTAGTAAACGGCGGGATGAAAGGCGAGAGAAAAGAAATAACAAAACTATGGAGCAACTAGACTGCAAAAAGAACGCCTATTTAAAAGCAAGACTTGAAACAGTTAGTTTTTATTTTAAAGAAAACACTGAAAAAAAAACAGGGGCATGGGAAACCTTTTAAAAACCAAAATTTTTAAATGTTGATCCAACAATAAAACAAATTACTAGGGAAAAGGCAAACCGGTCCCCGAACATTTCCCCCACCAAAATTCAGTGACATTTTAAACAAACCCCCGAAAAACAAAAGATCAAGAAATCGGGTTTTTTGTCGTTGGTATGACCGTCGTGTATTTTGGCGCAAAATATTGGCTGAATAAAAAAGGGAACCCAAAATCTATTTTTCGCCCAAAGGAAATTGGAAAGGGGATCACAGAATTTAAAAAACTAAAACCAAGCAGCGGGAGTCCCGGGAACAAACAGCAAAGGAATGGTTTAACTAAACAAGCGAATTGGCAAAATTTTTTTACCTTTCACCTAGGCGAATACAGAGGCCCCACTTTTTTGAACACACCCCCAAACGGGCACCCCTCAAAAGGGGTCTTCTAAAATTTATTACCCCCCTGATACAAATTTAAAGAAAAAGATTTAAGTACGAAATCACAGTCATTGACATAAACTCAATAAAAGAAAGCAGAACCCTTAACACAAAAGGTTTCTTTTGCTGTTTCTGTTGCCATACAACCCGATTACCAACAGGCCCACTAACTTTCCCTCGCATGATTCAAGTCGAGGGTGGGAAAAAAATTTTAAAGGGCCCCGGAATCAATTTTGTTAAAAACACAGGTTACTATTAGAAGAGGCATTCCGGGGGTTCACAGATCACAGGCTTTTGTTTAAAACCCTTTAACCAAAAATTAGCCAAAGAAATTTTCCCCCTACCAGTATCAAGAGAGCGATTGACAATTTCTCGCAACACAGAAAGGGTTAGAAGACTTTCCCTCAGTTTTGGGGGGCAGATTTTAAAATGAAAAATTTAAAGGGCTAAAGCCCGTACAAGGGAATCAAAAAAAAACAATAAAAAAGTTGCTGAAGGGGAGGCCCTTTAACCAGCAAAAATATTACCATTTGGGGTTGAAAAATAAGGTACCTTTATTTACCGGGGAAGCAGAAGGGACACTCGCAACAGGGCCAAACCGAACCAGTTTGGGGGTGTTTACCCATATAAATAAAAAGAATTGTAAAATGAAAACCGCCCGGTTTTATTTAAGAAAAACTGACACAAAAAAAACAGCCCCCCCAAAGATCTTTTTTGAAGGAAGAACTGCAAAAAACCCGCCAGGGAAAACCCTTCCGCTTTTTAAATTTAATTTTCGGTTCCCCTTTCCCGTTTTCAAAAAATTGGGAAAAATCTGGTTAAAAAAAAATACTCGGGGGGGGCTATCCCAACGACTTCTTTGTTACCAAATGTTTTTGTTTTTTTTCATGTAATTGATCGAGTTTTTTCGTGTCATATGAAAAGTCCCCCATTGCCAAACAATGCTTCTTTGTAGTTTTTCATGTAATGTTTTACCCCACAACCTGCGGAAAATTCCCTTTGCTTTTTAATGAATTTTTTTCCTGGTCGAAAAACTGTAAAATTTTCGACCTTTAAACCCCCCATACCCTTGTCACCTTTCCAGATAATTCCCTCCTTTATCTTTCCTAAAACCCCCTTTTTATTTTAAAGGGTGAATGTAAAGGGGAATCTTTAAAGGGTAATCAGATGTATCATACCATCCTGCATGGCCTTTAGCCACTTCGTTTCCATGTCTTTATAGATGTCTTCAGTAGGGATATCTATAACAAAACTATCTGTATCTGTGTAAAGTACTCTGGACTCAGGATACGAGGGCTTAAAGTAGTCATAAAGAAATTCTAACATCAAAAGCTTTGATAATTCTAAAACAGTAAACCCAATAAAAACAGGTTTGTCTAATTTGACTTTCTTTTTTTCATCATTATGCCGAAAAGCTGATCATGAAATCTTCTAAAGTCCTGATAATTAGGTTTTGAAGTCAGCTTAATTGCTTCATTCTCTTTGGTGACTAATCTGACATCTTTGCGCTTGTGCGGATTCTCCATAGTCTTTCCAAAACAGCTGTTGTTCATCAGCTTGAAAAAGTCTTTTTCTGAAGCATCTGTGGATTTGGTTCTGAGGTCAGTGTTCTTCATGATGTATGGTTTCATGAACTGTTCTTGATCAAAAGCAATTATACGATGAACAGCTGTCAACTTCAAACCATGCCTTAAATAAAATTGTAGAAGTCTGTAATGACAGACATAATTTTTTTTGCCTCGAAGATTAGGCACAAGTTTAGGCGGTTCTCTTGGATCCATCTTTAGACTTTCTGCTGCTAATGGATAGTCATTATGCAGGTCATGGAGTTCATGAGGATATTCTAAGTCAACTTCTAGAATGAAACCGCGCTGTTGGTCAGGCGTTAAACTGCCCAACCACTTTAATGCCTTTTGAATATTATTCGGATTGTCTTCTGTGTACATTTAAAGTTGCGTAATGGAAGCGATTGCGCCATTGCCCAACCATACAGATTGTTTGCATCTAAATACATGAGATAGTTAGACCTTTTACTCGGATCATAATGATCCAAGTATTTGTTGTTTGCTTTACAGTAATGATGCGACGCCATACTAATTCCCCCACGCAACCCGTTTTCAATCATCTGAATCATTGGTAAATCTGACAATAAATCAATTTGTACTCCAGTAAACTTTAAGAAAGCATCCCAACTCATCCCGGGCGCAGAAATGTAATGCGCAGGATCCAAACTGTAATGTTTCATGCAGGTCTTTCTATAATTTTCAAAAATAACCGCCAACAAACATACATCTGCCATCAAGTATGAATCATGATAGTCTCCCATTGTTTTACAATCTAACTTCTGCCACGCATCTTGAGCTTGCTGGTAATCAAAATCACAAATGTCCTTTCCTCGAGACTAGAAAAGAACGCGCCTTTAGGGGGAAGCGTCCCTTTCGTCAAACCTTTCCCAACTGTTCATGACTCATAAGGATAAACGCCCTTTCTAACGAGAGTCGGGTCAAAATATTTTCCGTTATTGGCAGGACTTTAAGGACATAGCCAGCGCCTCTAATGAGCCCATCATGTTTGCATAGAGTCGTAGAAAGACATATTATTAGTTTAAAAAGCACATGTACTTTTCTGATGACTGTGCAATGCATGCTACCCTAAAAGGCGCGGGGTTACGCTTGCATTAAAGGTGAGAGTCATAACCTCGCAAGTTGTGAAAGAATACAGGCAGCTTCCATGTCTTTGGTTCAAACTTTAGTTGAAGATTGCATTTGTTATGCGCTGCACCTCTAAATTTCCCACTAATGTGATCATGGTCTCTTACTGTGGGGTTTACACCCCTTGGGGCGTTAGCTCTAACCGCAAATCCAACAATGCGTGGCTGAGTCATACTGTTGTTGGCCCTTCGGGCGCCATTATGATTTCAGATAAGTTTAGTTTTATTAAACAGGCGTTACGCACTTGCTGCATGCGTTTTAAGAATTTTTTCTGCAGCATCTGGTCCTCTATATAATCTGGTTCTGAATAAACGCCATCCGACCTGACAACAATGAAGGCAAATGAACAAATCTGATGATTACTCATTAAGACTGTTTTTTCGAAGTTTTTGGCGCTGGCCCTTCATAAGGAAACAATGAGTGATTCAAAGTCTGCGTAAACAACATATGGAGAATGTTGCAGTTTTTTTCCAGTTCTTAAAACTAACTTTAGATCCGGGGGGGGGCGTAATTATTCTGTATTACAGTCTACAGAACTTTTACAATGTTTTATATGTTCACTCGCAGCTTGCACAGATGGAATTCTGTTAAACATTTTCTGCGAATTCTTTGTTTGCTATGTTTGTTTGTAGAATAACTCAATAATCTACTCATTGTGCGTATCAATGTTAATTGGGTAGCCCCGCTGGTGAAAACATTAGTAGTAAGTCAACATGATTTTGTCTGGTTCGCCTATTGTTGGACTGTTCTTGGACACTTTAATTGGCGCCAAAATTTTGTTTCCTCATCCCATGTGTATACATTAACAGTTATTGGGTTGTTTTGTTCTTCAAAACTGATCAATTTGGTCTACACTAACAGGAAAGGATATTCCATTGAAGTTAAGATCTTTGGTGTATTGCCGATAGTTTTGTCACCTCTCTGCGTGGTCGCGACATGATGCAGCCTTTGCAAGAACGCACCACATGAAACATTTGTCGTCTGAATTCTTTATGTTTAAACTGCTCTCTTTAAAAAACCCAAATCCGAGGGACGGAATGTAAAACCTTGCCTACAATCGGTGCATACTTAAACCTGTTTTAATCTAATCTCTAAGACTGCGCCCTCTGACCAACCAGAGCCTCTCATTTTTGCTTCTTCAGCGGCAGCGTCAAACTGTGTAAGCAGTTCGTCTGCCCAAACCCGGGGGTTAAGTCATTAAGGAAAGAATAGTCGTTTTTTTAGTCGAGACCCAGAACTTCTAAATTTCTTCATTTATTGTTTCATAGTCGATTAAAACAGCTAACATTACTTTAACTGGCGGTCTATTGTTAGTTTCCTGGAACTTGAGAAATAGCATGAACAACACTTGCCTGTACTTTGTTGGGTCAATGACTTTTTAAATCAATATCATTCAGTGCTCTTGATAAACGCTCTCTCTCAGCATTCCTTTAAACAATTTGTCCCTTTTCCTTCATATATCTTAGCCATGCTGTCTTTCTTTCTAAGCCAACATATTTATTTAAATTAAAAAAAATACAACGGGTTTAATCAGAATCAATATCGACGGTCCTTTTGTGCTTGGACTCATAAACTAAAGTATAAACACCTTTGGTGTTGTTTAATGTGACTGTTTAGAACAGAGTTTTTAAAGTCTCGTTTACCTTTTTTTAAGCATTCCTTTTTTATCTGCTCGGGGTCTGGCTGTTGAGAAAAAATTGTCACCGCCTTTCTTTGAAGATCAAACTTTTGTCTTTTGTAGTCATCAAAATCGGCCTGTAAACAATTAAATTCTTCATCCCTGATGTTTGAGTCACTAGTGCTTATTTATTGTCAGTTTTTAACGAGCTAAGTTTAGCTGTTTTTAGTTAACCATACTGTGGCTTTTGGAGTTTTGTTTTTTTAATTTTTTGCCAGCCGCACTTACAGCTAATGAGCACAGGCCGGAGCTAAAGACAAACCTCCTAGGGGTAAAGCTGCGGGTGCGCCTAGCCCGATGCTAAGAGGCCAACACTCGTTCCTGCTATAGAGCACTTATAGTTTATGCGCCAGTATTAACATATGTAACAGCAATTAAAGGCAGCAGCATACCTTCGTTTTGGTTTTTGCTGTATTTTGAAAGGTCCCGGCTCTAGTTTTGTGTTGCATTTGTGTAATGATTGTTAATCTGAAGGCTTTTATGTCGGGGGTTTCTATAATATCAGAATTGCCTGCTATCCTTCTCTTGTCATCTCCGGGTGCTGTAGGCACATTTGATAAACCTTAACAGACATGGCTTTTTTATAAAATTGAATAATAATTTAGTATAAGACATTATCTAATCTGTTTTTCCTTTATATTCACTGCGCATCATATAATGAAAACAAATGTTCATTAAGCGGTTTCTTCGGCTTCTTCTTCTTTTACATTTGAATGTTATTACGTCTCTCACTTTTCTCCCCTGCTCCATACAACTCATTATCCTATGTTGACCTTCAGGTCACTCCAAAACCGTATTTTGGTTGTTAAATAATCATCAAGCCTAACATTGTGAAGAATGAATCCTTTAGACACTAGTCTGGCTGTTTGATTTCTACCCCTCCCACCCCCAAACAATTTTTCTATATCGTCAAAATGAGATGATAAGGTATAAGCCCGCTAGCGTAGATTTGGTTAGGATAAAACTACCGTCAATTGTACATTGCACTTTTCGTTATTTTAGGATTAAAAAACTTTCGCTGCTCTTTTGAACGGTCTTCATCTCACACAGCCATAAAATACCTTTAAGCCGATATTGCTGTGGTGCTAAAAACTAAAATTCCCATATAGTGTCCTGCCCTGCTTCTTGGGATAAATGTTGTATGATGAATCACTCTTTCGTAATATATTGCAAATTTTGACTCATATTGTTGCTTAATCACCTTTGCTAAATCAGGGTTGCTAACAACGTCAAACTCTAACGAGATGTCAGAATTGCAGTACTTTGCTTCGGTGTCTGATGATTTGATAACACGTTTGGATTCGTTAAAAGTTAGTTCATATGACAATCTGTCTTTTAATGCACCCTTAAAGTATGGTGCATGCGGCTTTTATAAACAACTCAAAATCTAAGGGAATGGAAAAGCGATTTCATATACTCAAAATTTACAGCTAACAACTTTTTGCCCGTCTTTAATATCTGCAGCGCCTATTCTATGTTTTAGCGCTTTCTTCATTTTCAATTCCTTGAAACGAAAGATCGGCCCTTTCATTCCAGTTGTAGCCATAGATCAGAATAGGTAAAAATAGGTCTGCATTGTGTAAAAAAAAATATTTCATGCCCCTCAAGTTTTATAGAAATTTTCTTAACGATTGCCCGCACCAGATTCTGTACAACTGTCCTGTTTGAGTCTGTTTTGAAGCGAGTTCTATTTTGGAAAAGTAAGACGTGCAGATCTGGCACAATCACATCATTCCGCCCCTAGGTCTGAAATTTGACAGTAAGAATTTGATCCGCATCAATAGTAGATGGATGATTTGGAACAGTAATATTCCGCTTTATTTCCCTTCACGCCCATAGGGTTCTTTCAGTCTTCTATACGGGTTTAAGAATCGAGCCATGTGCTTGACATTCTTTATAAACAAAATTAAAAAGTTAATTAATTAAAACATGGCAGGAATTGAAGATGAAGAAATTATGATGTTTTTGACCCTGGAGACGATATGAGTGACATGACCCCTTTGAACACGGCATCGCTCATCGCTCTAAATCGGCGTGAATTACCAAAAGACGGTCGAGCATTTTTACCAAAAAGTTTTAGGTCAAGAACCTCCCGAATTTATAGACCCAAATGATTTTGAATTAGAATATGGACATTTGATTGTACAGGGCGATCAAGGAGAATACTGTTCGGCTGTACAACTAAAACCAACCCACAAGTTTTTAGCCAAGAGTACAATTATACAAAGACTCAGTGGAAAGATCAAAATCGCCTAGCTTGCTAGACCAAATTAAGATAGGAAGGCAGTTTCATAAACTTCAAACACACTACAAGAACTCCCAACAGCCTAACCAAATACAAAAAATGGAACTTATAGAATTAATCAAATCGGCAGATGAAATAATAAAATCAATAGAAGGGCAGAAACCAGTTTTTTTCAGAAGAAACAGTCTTTTATAGACTATACCGACTCCCCCGCTTACCATTACGCGAGAAATAGCGTCCCTTGATCATGCTTTGAGAAAGGATCAGAGGCGAATTAACAACCAATTTAGCAAAACTAGGTGAACTAGATGACATATAAAAAGAGAAAAAGAAAAACTCGTTGAGGCCTTGACGACCTCATCGTAGGGCGGAGATTAAAGAAAGAATAAGACAAAGACTAAAAGGCTTGAACAAGAAAGATCAGCAAGACTAGAAGTGCCTAACTACTAACCGAGCGGCAATTACGAACTCAAGTGGAATAGAATAAGAGAAACTATCGAAAAAATTTCATATAAATACACACGCTATCAGACGAATAAAATAACCTTGTTTAGAGAGCAGGGAGTTCACATTAGCAAGGCTTATAACAGCCTTAGGATTTGCAATAAGGTACAACTGGTGATGGCTATTACAGGCGGTGGTGGAGAGCAAAGTTCAGTGCCTCCGCCGCATTCGCCTCCACTCTCCACCGATTAAATCATGGCAATGGGTAAAAAAACGCTTGATCATCTATGCGATTTTATTAAAAAAAATTAGCCGTAAAGCCGTGGACGCTTTACCAGGAATATTGGGGAGTATCGTTTAGCTGGCTTTTGTCCTACTGCAAAGCAAAGTAGTTGGCTTTATGGCGAGCACTTATGGGCATTAGTTCTTGTAATGTTGGGTTTAATATTTCGTAGATAAGACGAGTAATCCTATGCCAGTTAATCCAAGAAACAACGGATGGTGGGACGGGCGAGCGGGGGAAAGCGCGGGCGTGGGGAGCGGGGACGTGAACGTTCGGAGCGGTACGGCAAGCTGGGGCGGGCGGGTGAGTAAAGACCGGCAGCGCGGGCGGGAGAAAGCGAGGGAGGGTGGCGAGCGAGCGTCGCGGCGGGGGTGGTGGTGCGGGAAGCGGGGAGGGGATCGCGCGAGCGCGCTGTCTTTTCATCTTCATGTGTCAACGCGAACAGAGCCCGCCGAGCTTTGCTGAGTCTTCAATGACTTTGTGGGTTGGACTTCGGGAATAGATGACTTAATCTTGGTGTTTGTTTACTGCTTGTAATTACTGGCCAGAATTAAGTCGTTTTTTTATCTCCCAACCTTCTTGTTCATTGCCGCTATAAAGAATGCATTATTAAAGTTTATTATTATTCCTACCTGGAGTCTAAAGGTCAGACGCAACATGTAATAAACCAGTGCCAACAGCAAAGCCTACTTTCGATCTTCGTATTGTAAAACATTTGGACCTTTTAATGCTTGAAGTAAATCAACTGTAAATTAATGGGGCGTCCTCCCAAATTTGCAAAGTATAGTTTTTAGCCGTCAAAGCCATAGAAGATCAGTTTATCTCGATCTTTGCCTGGCTTGCGGAACCCTAGCAAACACCACACGTAAGTACGAATAGATTCGTTTATTCTTCTATTCCCGCCCTAGTTAGCCCTTAGAAGTGTCTAAGATAAATGTTGTCCCAGGCCCTGGGGGGTTTTATTAATGCTCTTGCTGTAGGGACCCGGCTCAACAGTTGTGCCAAAAAAGAAAGATTTGAAAGGAGATGCCATCAAAGTTATACTTTCTGTGCGTGCCCGCGAAAATAAAGGTCGCTAGCCAGATTATGATCCAAGGCGCGGCCCCACACTGCTCACAAAAAAGCTCCTCTGTCTTGATGTTCTATGAATTCGTTACAGATCCTTTCAAAAGCCTTATCTACCCGACTGCACGACTCAGTATATCTATCCATGACTACTGCCACAAGAGCTAGTGGATTAAACGTTTGTCATTTGGTCTCCAACGGAGCTTGCAGTTCAGCAAAAAGATACGGTCTGAAGGTTGTCTCCAGCTCGAAGGATGAATCTGTACACTGACCTCACATAGGATTATGTGATGCGCATAGCTAAATAATCACATACGCCATCTCCACACCCAGTTGATGCGCAAAACACAGCAAAAGTTTAACATGGTTCTGATAAAACGCATCGGATGGACTAAACCACGCTTTCTTGTGTGGTCGTTTTCAATAGGGGGGGTTAAGATATCTCTTAATGGAGTGCCACCGTTTTTATGAAAAGAGCATCCTGGTACAGAAAACAATGTCAAGAGTATCAGTTGCTATATTTTTAAGATTGTAAGGCGGCCCAACAGAATATTTTGCAATCAGTATATTTGTCCGCGCTCATTATTATTTTCGTGCAACAAAATGTTTGTAACAATAACAACCCAAGACGCCCTTCGTTTTTTAGAACATGCCTATTGATACAATTGCGGGGGTTCGGGGCCAAAATGGTCCGCGCTCCATGAAATATTCTACAAAGTACGTATGGTTAAATATAAGCGAAGCCAGAAGAATAATAAGATTCAAAAAATTGATAATGCAGGAACATTAGTTAGCCAAGTTAACAATAGCTGATGGTGATTACGGGTTTTGCTCACTAAAAGACGCAATGAGTAACTTCGACATTACTCTCAAACTTAACAATGCGAATCTAAAAACAATGTTACATTCAAGCCTGAAGAAGAAGTAGGTTACTATTTTGATAAAGAACTAGCTAAAATGTTGCTTTAACAGCTAACATTAATATATTTAAGTACACCAAACCAAAACTTACTTAAGAGGTGGAAAGTCCGCTCGATCTGCATTACATTCATTACTCTATGTTCATTGGATAGCTAAGCACTGATGAAAACTAATAAAAGACGAAGGCCCTCAACTGTTTTAAGAGCTCATCACATCAGGGAAAGCTGCATATTGCGATATGAAATTATACAATTCCCTAATTTACAGTTTAAAAGATTAGTTAGTGTGAGGGTCGGGTCTTTAATATAAAAATCAAAGATACAAAGCGGGGAAAGTTTAAAATGCGATAACCTGCACATTGTTTTAGAAGAAAATAATACGTTACTACAAAATAATGTCGCGTGGGCCAGAAGAGAACCAGGTGTTACATTAGCGGCCTGTGAGGTGTATAACATTAAATTCAAAAGACCTTGGACAGACGTTGCGGGACTTTGAACAGAATGGCGGTGAGATCGCCGCTTTGTAATGGATTGAGGTACACTAAAGATGGTGATTATAAACGCAAAGAGGTTGGCGATAGCAAAAAGTTTCCTAAACTATAGAAAACTGCGCAATCTAGAGAAGCAAATAATGTGGGACAGTACGAATATAAAAATATTACGAAAGCCTGACCACCATTGCACTTAGAACCATATTAGAATGGGATAAAAATTTGAATTCCAAACAGCCCATTTACAATTTTTTGGCCGCCAAAACAGGTTTCAGAAAGCATTCAACCTCTGGCCCTTTACATGAAAGTCTTATGGCCGGATGCCAATAGTCGAAAGAGATTGAAAATAAAGCCGTATGGGAAAAAACAGTACATCCTCCCAAGAAGAGAAACGGTTTTTCAATAGATCTTCTACAAAATTACAGTTCATGCCGCAAATGAATTCGGTTGGACACGTTCACAATGATATTTGAAATTTCTGTCTTAAAAGATAAGGAGAGGGAAGGTTGTGGGCGTTAGTGACCGTTCCCTTTTTAAAGGAATTCTAATTAGCTGGCAAAATTATAGAGACGTTTGACAGTCTTAAAGTTACTGTCGTCGTTCTTCACAATGGCGAGGATATTAAGGTCTTAACAACAAGCAACAAAATCAATATAATCCCTAAATAGAAACAATCTTAAAGCACTGAATTGATTAATCTTACACATTTAGGCTCAGAGGATTTTATTATACTGAACAGGTTCTAATCAAGAGTATAATAAAAATAATAACTGATTAGATTAAATTCTTCTATACACTAGGAGCTATTTAAAACTTTATGACAAAACTCCTCATTGCTCATGGATTTTGTGGGCAGACTGGTTGTGGGAAAAACAATATTTATCCTCGACCTTAACAAACACTATCGTTATAATTTTAATCATTATATGTGATTTCTGTCCAACACTTAAATGGAACCAAAGCATATCATGGATAGAAGGTTTATATGGACAGGATATGACATATAATTTTAGTTAATCCTAGCAATAAATCTGAGTGAGTGTTTCAGAACATATTATAGAGCTGTTTGAAGGAACGCAGACACTGTTTATTATAATGACGTTCGGCAGAAAGAGACATAGTTAAAAAGAGAAACACTTTGACGAAACCTAGCTGTCAGCGGAAGACATGCTGGTATAGTGTGTGGATTTTATGCCAAAAATATAACTCATTTTAAAAGACTTTAGAGAACAGTTAAAGACTGTAGTTCTATTCACATGAAAGGACAGAGACTCATTTGAAGAATGTTTGGCGTGAAAATGATGTTTAATTGAAAACGACCAGGAAAAACACAGGATTAAGCAAAACTGGAAATCTAAACAGATTAATAAATTAGTAATGAAAAACGGATACCCCTACGCAGACGTTTGTTTGTCAGATAATCGTATTTTTAGTTATTGAAGTCTTACTTGGTCAAGAACAGGAAAGGGGCATTCTGGTTACTTTCGCCCGAAAACTGGGTGAGGGCCGAAGTGGCCCAGAATGCCCCTTTCCCTGTTTCTCTAACGTGCCTTTGCTTTTCTGTCTGCAAAGACCTCTTGTACACATCTGTTATTCCGTATCAGCTGACTATTGAGCAAGCTCACATGCATGCCTTCAAACGATTATGCAGTTCAAAAACGTATTGTAAACAGTTTTACTGTCAGGTATGTCCGTCTTTTCCGTCCCATTGTGTTCATCAATAGATCCAAAGGTCCCCTTAGTGATTGTCCAAAAAGAAGCTCAAAAGGTGATAAATCCCAGCGTTTTCGTTCGCATTTCCCTGTATGCAAAAAGCAAAGCCGGTATGAAAGATCCCATTCCTGGGCTCCTGCCTTGCAACCATTCTCAACATGACTTTAAACGTTCCATTGAAACGTTCAAAACCATGCCAATCGACTTGGGGATGATATGCGTGGTTGAACTGGGAAAGTCGACAACAGTCTGTAATTTCTCTCATGAGATCAGAAATGAATTGCGTTCCACCATCCGAAGAGAATTTCGTCTGGAAGACCCCACTCTGGAAAAAAATTGCAAGTAAGGCTTCAGCGACAGATACTGTAGGGGTCAATCTTCTCATGGAATCGCTTCTGGTTACCTGTTGCCTGAGTATCCACCAAAGTCAAGATATAGCGATATCCCGAAGAAGACAGTGGTAGCGGCCAACAAGAACAATAGCTACCTTTCCGAAATGGAACGGAATTGAGAGCATTTTGTGCAAAGGTCCATGGTACGCGACCTTTCTGAGGATGTCTTTGGCAGATGTCACATAGCGGCAGTATTTCGTAAACTTCCCTTGTGACACCCGGCCAATAAAAAGAATCAGAACTCTCTTAATGTTCTTTTGAATTCCGCGTGACCAGGCGACAATGCATCATGAGCCTGCGCAGTACCTGGTTCTCTAAGTGGTTTTGGACCCAACTAGTCTGATGTCCTGTCCAGGTACACACCTGAGAGAATGTCAGGTCCAGTATGTACGTTGGTTTGTCCGTGGTACGTCCAGTGACATCTGTTTTAGGCACAGAAAGTATTGTCGTCACGTCTCGTCTTTTCCTGCATTTCTTTTTAAATCACTGGGTAATCTGGAGTCATCCAGTTTTGAGACTGTTTAGGCGGCTTTGTAGCTTTCCCTGCTCATGACATTTTGATCTAGACTCACAAGACAAGGAACAAACATACCTCCAGCACACAACGATGTACTGTAGCGACACCTGGCAAATTGCCCAAGAACAGTCGCAGACTGGGTTATCATTGACACAGGCGGTAAGAAAACCGAGTAAGTACGGTGTATCGACTGAAATTTTCGCCAGCGAAACGTTTCAATCTTGCCTTCCAAAACGACCTACACTTTTGGACGTGGTTGAGATACTGGTCTTGCAGCACGAAAGACATTCCGTCCACCAGCAGTCAATGCACACCAGTTCTCGCAATAGACCGAAGCCTGCAATCCATTGATGGCTCCGTTTTCTAACACCAGTCCATCAACAGATTGAATTCTGGTGCCAAAACACGGCCATCCTTCACAATCCATGGAGACTCAACGGGTTTTGAATCATTTGGTTTCGAAAGGGCAATATTTCCTCAAATGGAACTTGCCATCACAAAAAAAACATCCGCATTGTCTGATTCGCCAACTGACTGATTTTTGGTGAACTTCTGTTCTGTCACGAACTTGGCCCAAAAGGTCTACGTGGTGGTCGTTGTCCACGACCTCGAACGTTTTGCTGAGGGTAACGGGTCCGATTCCGGCGGTGAGTACTGGTAAATGACGAAAGTCACTCGACCGCGGAAAGATCCCTGTCCGTTCCTAGGATAGTATATCCTTGAGGACACAAAAATGACCCCAACGATTTCCTTTCCTGTAACTTCCCTGTCCCTGATGGATAGTACATGACGCATGGAAGACTCAAAATGGAAAATTCTCCTTTCCTAGCCACCCCTTATCTGGGTGAGCGATACAATACTGATCAGTCCATCTGACAACACAATTCCTCCACGTTTTCAAAATTGCCTTTCTTTAATGGAAAGTGCCAGATCTTTGCTCACGCTCTGGAAAAGTTGTTCTCTAAGAAGGAGATCTCGCAGTGATTGAAAGTTTTTGTTTCGTTTTAGATAAATCGATCCTCGATCCAAACAATGACTCATACGGATCAGAAATGACGAAACGTTTCTCCTTTTTCAGGGCGCCAGAACGGAAACGTTCGTGAAAACGATCAGCAGAACTTGAAATTTCTTGAGGAGTTCTTCTTCAACTGGATCCCAAGTTAAATTTTGTTTCGTCTGCATGTTGATGTACAGTGTCAAGCGCTACCCTTAAACAACGACGCAATAATACATTGTCCACTTTTCCTTTGGCCAACCACAAGACGTTGCGTGACTTTCAAATCGGAAAGAAAAACTATCAATGTCATCCCGTTTTTCCTCAAAAGGAGTGTAACTTTGGAATATATGCCGCTTTTGGTTGAGGCATGGCTGCGGAACCGACTGGAGAAACTGGTGGAGGTTCTCTTGATGCCTGTATATTCTGTATATTCAGCATCAGTCTCTATTTTCTAAACTGTCTCATACTTAAATTGACGTTCTTCAGCGTCAGGCTTCCTCTGTAATCTTTTTTCTTCAATTTCAGATTCCCTCTTAGTTTATTTTCTTCAGCTTCCCTCTTATTTATTCTCTTCACTTCCCTTCTGTAGTTTGATTTTCTCTCTCTCTCTAGCTTCTGCCCATCTGTGCATTGTATGCACAAGTTAGTAAGTTTTTCTCCCTCACAACCCAAGCTTCCGCTGTTTACATATTTATCAAAATCATCCATAATGAAATCGTCATATATAAACACCAAACAATTCTCAAAGATGAATAAAAATATGCGATATAGGATGATATATGTTTCACAAAACCGAAATTATAGTAATATACAAATACAGAATTCAATTTCCGGTGTACACAAAAAACAGCTTCCTTAAAACGGGAGATATGAAATCCAGGAATGTATTTTTCCCAAAAAAAATAATTTGCAATTTACAAAACAAAATGAACGTTTAATACAAAACTGTTTTCTCCTAAGAAAGAAAAAAATAAACACAATAAAGTTTTCCTTAAAATAAAATTCTTTTAAAGTTTTTGTTCTCAAATGTTCTTGTTGTCAGTCTTCTTTCTTACGTAATATCAAACGAATTTACAAAACAAATGTACCGCCTTATACAAAAAAAGAATATAAATTTACAAAAACAAATGGAATCAACAAACAATTAAAAAAGTGAAGAAACACAAACTAACGGAAAATCTTACCTAAAAGATGAAAATGGTAGAAAAGAAAAACCTAGATAGGCGCTATATTGAGGAGAAGGTTTAGAGGTGTTGAAAAGGGTGAAAAAGGAAATAAAAGGATACACAAGGACCGAACAGATAAGAAATCAAGAAACGCAAAAGAAACCCCTTAGAACAGCACCCTAGTGGTTTACTTCTCCCGTAAAACTGAGACGGGAAAACAATCACTGCACAATATACACACACTACAGAATAATACAAAAAGACTAAACAATCAATCAATAAATCACATTCACACCAAACTCAAAGAAAATCCGCACCACACCCTGAAAAAAAAAGAATCAAAAGATAAAGATGTTTATTTGGGCAGAGTCGGTAATTCAACTCCACCTCACCTACACTATTAACGTGACGAGGAGAAGTTGATCCCACACTCTGAGGGGCAAGGGGAAAATCAAACTGAAACAATAGGAAAGCGAAGAAAATAGATATTTATGAGAAGGAAAGAACTATTGACTCCCAAACGCCATGTCCCCCGCTAAACGCAGGAAGAGGTTGGGGTCTAATCTGTCCTGGAAAGGGACAAAAATACAAATCCTCTAGGGAAGGATAACGACTCCCACAACGCCCTGCCCCCTTGCGGCCAGGTTCGAGCGAGGAGGTTGAGGCTAACGGTCCTGAGGTGGGGAAGGTCAAAAGAAATCCTACCAAAAAAAAAAAACCCATACGGAGTAGAGCAACCAAAAGAAAAGTACAACCACCCAAAACACATATAGAAATAGCAAAAACCACAACAAATGCAAATATTATACACAATACAATAATCATCTAATTTCTTTTTTTTTTTTCCTTCCCTCCAACCCTTGAGGCACAAATAGAAATCCCAATTTTTTTATTATGCTTCGCTCAAACCCTTGAGGGTACAAATAATACAACTTTTTTTTAATTAACCCCAAGGCAACAAATAGAAATCTTTCTTTTTTTTTTCTTTTTTTTCCGGAAACAACGGCAGCTAACGCCGTGAGAACTGTAGACCGGGGTCACCACAGTCACACTGTCACTGTTTGCATACCCGCATTCATGACAGCATTTTTCTCCATACGCACACGCAATCCTTCGCATCAACCAAAAGCGCACTACCGAATGTTTTCTTCTCCCCCTCCCTTCAGGAAAACAATTTACTAAATCACATCAACCACTTGTAGACAAGATTTTACACCTGTATCTCTCTTCCACACTGAGATACAAATAAATCTGCACACATGTATCCTCTCCTCACACCGAGAGACAAATCAATCTACACACATGTATCTCTCTCTTTTTACCACTGAGCGAAAAAAATAGTCTTCACCCATGATCTTCTCTCTTTAAACACTGAGAGATAAATAATCCTAGTTCCGCATCTATAAAAGACCAAGGCCTTCAACATTCCGTTATCCCATAAAATCCGGACGCCGGAGAAGTACATAACTCAACTCCCGTAATCACTGAGGCCCTGCCTGCCTCAAGATAAAAAGCTGCCCGCTTCCTCAATTCCCTGTCACTCTCTCTCTCTGATACAATATACTGCCGGCCTCGAACTCTCCCGTCCCGGAGATACGAGTCTCGACTTCTCTTCCGCGATTCTTCTACTGTCTCTTGCGAAACGCGAGCTTCAACTCCTCTCCCTGGAGTTGGTACTGGCTGGGGCTGTACTACCGGTGTGTTCCCCAACCATGGCCATCTTCAACCACCTGCACGGAGTGAAAGGTGAAGGGCGAAGGGTAAAGGGTGAAGGGTGAAATACGACTAAGGTTCGGTAAGTAACCTCTTCTCAACTTCAACATATGAATTCTTTCTCTCTTCATTTAAAGTTTTCCCCCTGTAGCATTTTCCCAACTATCTAATCGCTAACCCTGGTAGTGAACTGGTCAGCCAAGAGGAACCAACCGTCCTGACAGGTTCGAGTCTCTAGGCCATCTGCTGGGTTAAACTGACTCTTTCCCCCCTTTTCCTAGTGAAGTGCATACTCAGGTGTTTCAAAACACAAGACCAGCACCTTACCTAACCAAGCCGCCTGTTAAACTATCACTCAGTGGTCACTTTCATTCACCCAATGGACCCACATTCGTTTCTTGAATGAGTCATATCCACAATTATTTTTGGGGACGCCCGCTACACGAGTCAAGCCACATGAATATTCTTCCTTATTAATTGTGGCACGGGGAAATGATTCATATCACTAACTTCATGTGATGGAGCGTCACATGCCTTGATGTGAGGCTACGTCACATGACAAAGATATAGAATAAGCGATCCTCCTATCGAAGGGGGGGGGGGGGGGGGGGGGGGTAGAGAGAGAGAGAGAGAGAGAGAGAGAGAGAGAGAGAGAGAGAGAGAGTGAGTTACATTCCTTTGTAAAAAATTAGCATACAACAAACTGCTAAGGATGATAATTAGACAATTACAATGCATCAATAATATCAACATTTGTACTTTCTTTTACATTTACATGATGTGGTTATAAGGCAAATACGTGAACGAACAATCAGTTATCAGTAAGCAGCAATAAATTCCTAGCATCAATAATCATAACACATTTATCATGATGTGGGAGTGGAGTGGAGTGGAGTGGAGTGGAGTGGAGTGAGATGCCATTATTATTTACCTTCCCCTTCCATCTTTTCTGTTTTCTTTTTGACCATTCATACACTACCCAAACTATAATTATTAATTAAGCGACAATCCATCGAAACGCAGCCGTAATTAACGGAGAGAGAGAGAGAGAGAGAGGAGAGAGAGAGAGAGAGAGAGAGAGAGAGAGAGAGAGAGAGAGAGAGATTATAATTCCAGTTTTCTATCCAAAATATCACATGCTAAACATTGCTATAAATTTGAATAAAGAGCAATACATCAATATGATCAACAGTAATCCGGACACACATTTATCACCTTGCAGTTACAGTGCTCGAAGAAATCAAAGTATTAAGACATCAATCAATTAGTGACAATGCACCAATAAAACCAGCGACCACAACAGTCATTCATCATGATATAATTTCAATCATTAATAAAACCGATAGTAACCATATCTCTCATTTATCATTATCTGGTTTTGAAAACATCAGTGGAAAGGAAACGGCGTATCAGTTTAATATGCAGCAAAACAGAGGGTGTGCCCTGGTATATGTATTTTGACCCTAATGGCAATGGTCTGCTGTGAAATGTGTAATTAGTTTTTCCCTGGGAGAGAGAGAGAGAGAGAGAGAGAGAGAGAGAGAGAGAGAGAGAGAGAGAGAGAGAGAGA
>CM031604.1:90799469-90809469 GCA_018398815.1 Conus ventricosus
GATCTGGACTGCATTTCTATTCCAGTTGTAACGAAAATGGAATATACACTAAGGATAATGTTCCCCTTCAAGACAGAAAACAATACTGCATGCTTCGTTCCGGTGTTAACGACAATTTTTTAACTCCCCGAATGGTTTAACTCCCAGGGATTTTAAACTGTTTCATTTGTAAATTTTACTCCCTGGAGTAAAACTAGAATATAAAAACTAACTCCCTCCGTGTTTCAGTTTGACTCCGGGGGAGTTATTCTGACATACCACCAGAATGACTCCCACCCACACCCACTCCCCGCACCTCGCTACCACCCATGCATCTTTATATATTATTTTATATATATATATATATATATATTTTATATATATATATATATTATATATATATACATACATATATATAGATAGTTTATATATATTATATTACACACACACAACACCACAACACACACACAAAACACACACACACACACATTTTATATATATATATATATATATATATATAATATTTATATATATAATATATGTGTGTGTGTGTGTGGGGGTGTGTGTGTGTGTGTGTGTATGTGTGTGGGTGTGTGTGTGTGTGTGTATGTGTGTGTGTGTGTGTTTTGTGTGTGTGTGTGTGTGTGTGTGTTCGAAATGTGTGTGTGTGTGTGTGCGTGCGTGCGTGCGTGTGTGTGTGTGTGTGTGTGTGTGTGTGTGGGGTGTGTGTGTGTGTGTGTGTGTGTGTGTTTGGTGTGTGTTCTTACACTAACTTCCCCAGATCAAGACTTTCAGGTGAATTGTTTCCTTCGATTTGTTTGTTTCTGTGAATTGGTCACGTGCCCTGAATTTTTTTTGAAAAATGTGGGGGTTTTTTTTTTTTTTTGATTGGCTGGCTGTCATGTGACGTAGCCTCACATCAAGGGCATGGGGGCGCTCCATCGCATGTAGTTAGTAATATAAATCATTTCCCATCCCAAACTACTAGAAAGGAAGGATATTCATGTGGCTTGACTAGTGTAGCGGGGCGTCCCCAAATAATTGTGAGTATGACTCGGTAAAGAAAGAAGCGTGGTCATTGGGTGAAATGACCACTGAGTGATAGTTAACAAGGGCTGGGAAGGTAAGGTGCTGGTCATGTGTTTTGAACACTGAGTATGCACTCACTAGGAGAAGGGAGGGAAAGAGGTCAGTTTTTACCCAGCAGGATGGCCCTAGAGACTCGAACCTGTCAGGACGGTGGTCCTCTCTGCTGACCAGTCATTACAGGTGAGCGATAGATAATGGTGGGAAAGCTGGCACGCTACAGGGGAAAACTTAAAGGAAAAAGAAGAAAAGAGAAGAAAGAAGTCATATGTTGAATAGAAGGTTTTACACGAACCTTATTCGATGTTTCAGCCCTTCACCCTTTTACCCTTTCGCCCTTCACCCTTCACCTTTCACCCCCGTGAGGTGGTTGAAAAGATGGCCATGGTGTGAGGAACACACCGGTAGTTCAGCCCAGCAAGTTCCAACTCCAGGGAGAGGAAGTTGAGTCGTCGTTTCTCAAGAGACAGACGAACTCCAGGCCGAGAAGTCGAGGCCTCGTATCTCCAGGCCAGGAGATACGAGGGGGCGTATTATTGTCTCGGAGAGACAGGAATGAGGAAAGCGTGCAGGAAGCTTTTACGTGAGGCAGGAAGGTCCTCAGTGATTACGGAGTTATGTATTCTCCTGGTCCGGATTTTTTGGATAACGGAATTTGAGGCACGGTCTTTATAGAAGCGGAACAAGATTGTTTATCTCTCAGTGAGAGGAGAGATACATGTGTGAAGCCTGTGGTTTTTTCTTCCGTGTTTAAAGCGCCTCCATGTGGGGAAGATTGATTTTGTCTCCCGACGTGCGGAGAGAATACATGTGGTGCAGATTTATTTGTCTCTCAGTGATGGAGAGAGATACATAGGTAAAATCAGTTTCCAAGTGGAAGATGTGATTTAGTTAAATTGTTTTCCCTGACAGGACGGGGGGGGAAGAATACCATTTCGGTAGTGCGCCTTTTGGTTGTTTGGAAAGATTGCGTGTGCGTAAGGAGTCATGCTGTCATGAAGGCGGGTCTGCAAGCGTGACAGAGTGACAGTTTGGTGACCCCGACTCAGTTTCACCGGGTAGCTGCGTTTGTTTCCCGGGAAGAGAAAAAAAAAAAAAAAAAAAAAAAAGGAATTTCTTTTGTGCCCTCAAGGGTTCGCAGGGAAGAGAAAAAAAAGGAATTTCTAATTGTGCCTCAAGGGTTGATGAGGAAGATGAAAAAAAGGATTTCTTTTTGTGCCTTCGGGTTGAGGGGAGGAAAAAAAAAGGAAATAGAACTTAGTTGAATTATTGTTGTGTATAATATTTGACTTTGTTGTTGTTTTTTGCTATTTCTATATGTGTTTTGGGTGGTTGACATTTTTGGCCCTTGCTCTACTCGTTAAGGGTTTTTTTTTTAGTAGGATTTCTTTTTGACCTTCCCCACTCAGGACCGCTGCCTCAACCTCTCTTGCTCGAACCTGGCAGCAAGGGGGCAGGGCGTTTTTGAGGAGGTCGTTTTCCTTCCCTAGAGGATTAGACATTTTTGTCCCCTTTCCAGGATGATGCCCCAACCTCTTCTGCGTTTAGCAGGGGGGGGACATGGCGGTGGGGAGTCAATGTCTTTCCCTTCATAAGTATCTATTTCTTCGCTTTTCCTCTTGTTCAGTTTGATTTTTCCCTTGCCCCTCAGAGTGTGGATCAACTTCTCCTCCGTCACGCTTTAGTGTAGGTGGTCGGAGTTTTGAATACGCTCTGCCCAAATAAACATCTTTATTTTTGATCAATTTTTTTTTTTTGGGTGTGGTGCGAGATTTTCTTTGAGTTTGGAGTGAATGTGCATTTATTTGATTGATTGTTTAGAATTTTTGTATTCAATATCTCTGTAGTGTGGTGTATATTGGCAGTGATTTGTTTTTCCGTCTCCAGTTTCAGGGGGGGACAGTGACCACGTGGGTGCTGTTGTGGGTTCTTTTGCTTTTCTTGATTTTGCTCACTATTCCGGTCCTGTGTATCCTTTCATTTCCTTTTCACCCCCTTTTTCAAAACTCTCTTAAAATCTCACCAATAGGCTCCTATTCTCGTTTTCTTTTCACCCTTTTCATCTTTTAGGTAGGATGTCGCTCGTTTTGTGTTTCTTCCCCTCTTTTTTATTGTTTGTGCTTCCCATATGATTTGTAAATTTATATTCATTTTTTGTATAGGCGGTACATTGTGATTTGTTAAAATTCATTTTGGAATTAAATAAGACAGAAAGACTGACAAAACAAGAACATTTAAGAACTAAAACTTTATTCAGAATTACTTTTCAGAAAACTTTAGTGTGGTTATTTCCTTTCTTAAGGGAAACAGTTTGCATTAAACTTTCATTTTTGTTTATCTAAATTCCACATTGATAGCAGTAGCAACTTATTTTTGGACAAAATACATTCCTTGGATGTCATAATCTTACCCTGTTTAAGTAAGCTGTTTTTGTTTTATTCGGAAATTGAATTCTGTATATGTATCTACTATAATTACGGTTTTGTGAACATAACATTAGCATATAATCGCTTATTTTTATTTCATACTTTGAGATTGTTTGGTGTTTATATCTGACGATTCAGTTTGGATGATTTGATACATATGTTAAACAAGCGGAACGCTAGGGTTTTGATGGGAGATTAAATTTACTAACTATGGTGCAACAATGCCCGGATAGAGGCGACAGGCTAAGACAGCGGAAGCTGAAGCTGAAGGAAATAGGACTACAGAGGGAAGCTGCAAGCAAATCGACTACAGAGGGGAAGCTGACATTGAAGAAAAAGATTACAGAGGGAAGTGAAAGCTGAAAGAAAATAGACTACAGAGGGAGCTGAAGCTGAAGAAGTCAATTTAAGTGAGGCAGTTAGAATCGAGATGAGCTGAAATTAAAGCATCCAGGCATCAAGAGCACCTCCACCGTTCACAGTCGGTTCGCAGCCGCGCCCTCAACCAAAAGCGGCATAACTATCCCACATTACCACCTTTCGAGGCGGAAAACGGGATGACATAGATAGTTTTCTTTTCCGATTTGAGTCACGCAACGTCTTGTGGTTGGCAAAGGAAAAGGGGAATTGATATATTGCGTCGTTGATTTACGGGTAGCGCTTTGACATTGTACCACTCACTTGCAGCGACGAACAAATTTAAACTTGGGATCAGTTGAAAGACGAACTCCTCCAGAAATTTCAATGTTCTGCTGGATCGTTTTCACGAACGTTTCCGTCTGTGCGCCCTGGAAAGCGAGAATCGGTTTCCGTCGTTCTGATCCGTATGAGTCTGTTTGGATCGATGGATCGATTTATCTAAACGAACAAAAACTTTTCAGGCACTGCGAGATCTCCATGCTTAGAGAACAACTTTTCCAGAGCGTGAGCAAGATCTGGCACTTTCCTTAAAGAAAGTCCATTTTGAAAACGGGAGGAAAAGTGTCAGATGGCCTGCGCAGTATTGTGTCGCTCAACCCAGATAAGGCGTGGGTCGGAAAGGAGAATTTTCATCTTTGGTCTCAGGTCATGTACTATCCCATCAGGATGGGAGTTACAGGCAAGGAAATCGTGGGTCATTTTTGAGTCCATCTGGATTACTATCCTAGGAACGGACAGGGATCTTTCCGCGGTTCGAGTGACTTACGTCAATTCAGTACTCACCGCCGGAAGGACCCGTTACTTCTCAGCAAACGTTCGAGGTCGTGGAAACGCCACCACGTCGACCTTTTGGGCCAGTTCGTGGGGACAGAAGAAGTTCACAAAATCAGTCAGCTTGCGATCAGACACTGCGCTGTTTCTATTGTGATGGCACAAGTTCCTCTGAAACCGAATTGCCCTTACAGACCGGGTGATATCAACACCGCATTAGTCTCCACTGATTGTGAAGAAGGCCTTGTTTTGAACACCAGATCATCTGTTGATGGACTGGTGTTGGAATACGGAGCCATCAAAAGGATTTGCAAGGCTTCGGTTTTGCGAGACACTGGGTTGCACCACTGCTGGTGTACGGAAGTCCTTTCGTGCTTCAAGGACCAGTCTCTCAAACACTGTCCAAAAGTGTAGGTCGTTTGGAGGCCAAGATTGAAACGTTTCCGCTGGCGAAAATTACAGTCGAACACCTTACTACTCCGGCTTTCTTCGCTGTGTCATTGATAAACCAGTCTGCGACTTGATATTGGGCAATTTGCCAGGTGATCGACCTCAGTACATGGTGGTGCTGGAGGCTCGTTGTTCCTTGTCTTGTGGAAGTCACTCGATCAAATGTCATAGAAGCAGGGAAGGCTACAACGCCGCTAAAGTCTCAACACTGGATGAACTCCTGATTTACCCCAGTTGATTTTAAAAGAAATGCAGGGAAAAGACGCGACGCTGACGACAATACATTCTGCTGCTAAACAGGACTGTCACAGACGTACAAACGGCCAAACCCCTCGTACCTCTGGACTCTAACATTCTCTACAGCGTGTGTACCTGGGACAGGACAAAGACAGGTTTTGGTTCCACACCCCTTAGAGAAAACAGTTGCTGCACACGGCTCTGGATCCATTGTTCGGCTGGGTCACTGTTGGATCAAAAGACGTTAACCGAGGTTTTGTTCTTTTATGGCCGGGTGTCACAAAGGAAGTTACGAAATTACTGCGCTCATGTGACATCTGCCAAAAGACATCTCAGAAAGGTACGCGAGTCCATGTGCACCTTTGCACAAAATGCCTCTCATTACTGTTCCATTCGGAAGGTAGCTATTGTCTTGTTGGGACCTTTACCACTGTCTTCTTGGGATACGCTATATCTTGACTTTGGTGGATACGAGCATAAGGTCTCCAGAAGCGGATTCCTGCTGCTGAAGAAAATTGTACAGTATCTGTCGCTGAAGCCTTACTTGCAATTGTTTCCGGCGAGGGTCTTCCAACGAACTTCTTCGGAATTGTGGGCAGCAATTCATTTCTGATTCATGAGAGAAATTTACCGGACTTTTGTCAATCTCTTCATTTCACCCACGCCTCTCCTCCACCAATCGAATGGCCATGGTTGAACGTTTCAATGGATACGTTGAAGTCAATGTTGAGAAGGGTTGCATGGCAAGAACCCCAGGAATGGGTCGTCTCATTTCCTACCGGTTTGCTTGCTTTTTGCATTACAGGGAAATGTCGAACGAAACGCTGGGATTCTCTCCATTTGGCTTCTTTTTCGGAACTCACCAAGGGTCCTTTGGATCTATTGATGACACAATGGAGGAAAAGACGGCCATTCCTGACCGTAAAACTGTTTACCAATACGTTTATGAAATGCATAATCGTTTGAAGGCTGCATGTGAGCTTGCTCCACAGTCAGCTGATCGGAAAACGTTGTGTTATACAAGGTCTTTGCAGACAGAAAAAGCAAGGCGTTTTTAGTGTTGGGGATATATAAGTCCTTGTGCTACTAACTGATGAACATAACAAGCTTCTGTTATGTGAAGGGTCCTTTTCGGTGTCGAAACCTTTCTGAAGTAAATATAAGATCAAAATGGCAAACCACTGACGAAGGTATTCATGTGAACCTGTTGAAGAAGTATGTTGAACGTACAACTGTTTGCATCACCAGTCGGTTTGGGAGTGGATATGTCCTGTGTCAGAAACTGAAGTCAACCTGACAGACTTATCAGTGAAGAATTTGTACCATGTAGTCCAGGAAGATCAAAGGTTATGAAAAATCCGCAAATGTAGGAGTTAACATTTCTACCAGTGCTGATGATGATTTACCCCTTCCTTTCTGTCTATCAAGGTGACACTATGGAGGATGTGATTTTTGTTCGAATGATTTGTCTTCAATGTCAAAAGAACAGCTCAAAGACATTTTGCATAGACTTCAGGATGTGTTGACGGAGTACCCCAGGTACAGTAATGGTATGACCCATAGTTTTCAATTAACTTATGAAGTACCAGATGCATACGCCAGTAAGAAGTACTCAAGACACAGAGAAATACTCCACTATTGAGAGAGAGTGCTTGGTATTGTCCATGGGCATGAGAGAAGTTCGCCGTTCTTGACTGGACGAAAGTTTTCAGTACAGACTGACTTAGGGCCACTGACGTTCTGAAAATGTCAAAGACTAAGAACAGCAGTTTATTAAGCCTGGTCTTTGGCATTGCAGGAAGGGAATACAGTTACTGTTGAAAACCATTGCCCCCCCCTGGAACACACATGTCCTGGAAGATTAATTGTTCACGTGTTCTAAATATTCATGGACAAATGTAAACTGTCCTTCAAGGGGGAAAGACTATTCCTGTTTTTGTCTTTCTTAATGATTACGGTGTTGATCACTTTTGACGGGAATGTATGCTACTGATGATTTAAATCAGTGGTATTTATGCATAATTTGTTATTGAAGTGACTATATGTTTTGCAAGCAAACAAACTACTTGATGTGATGATAATCCATATAAAATCTTTGGTAAACCATGGAAATCACAGTACATTTCTGTCTAATTTGGCTTGTGAGTGAATCTTATATGTTTGTGTGATGAGCAAATAACTCTTTAGAAATGTATATATAGATGTTTTGATTGTGCCATTGAGACAAACCAATTGTTTTCATTTGTCACTTGTCAACAATGGAAAGCCATGTGACTTTTCATGGACTATAACCATTTACATGTGGGGAAAAAGAATTATCTTTAAACTAGGTAAATTTTGGTTACATGTTATTGAGAAACATTTACATTGGCAATATTCTCATATTATGAGGGTTTTGAAACCTATGATGTTGAGGACAAGATCAAGGGAAAATGTGCTTCACATCTTAATGTATGAAAACCAATTTGTACTTTGCATTGGTAATTTCCCTAATTGTTTTATCCATGTAATTTGTTGAATGTATTTTGTGAGATGTGGTGCTCAATCTGACTGTTTTTTTTTTTAGAAAGACTGAAGTTGAAATATGCTTTTTATGGTGGAATCATGATGATTGATTCTATACGTAGATTATTAAATTTGGTGTCTCATGAGTGCTGCTTACCCATTTGCAGTTCATGGCTGAAGATGTGTTAAGTGGAAGTAGTATCTACTTAAAAATTTTCTGGAGCAAATTTTTTCATCCAGGATGGGGGGGTGTCATGTGGACGTAGCCTCACATAAGGCCATTGTGCCGCTCCATCGCATTTCGTTAGTAAATATGAATCATTTCCCATGCCACTACTAGGAAAGGAGGAAATTCATGTGGCTGGACTAGTGTAGCGGGCGTCCACAACTAATTGTGAGTATGACTCGGTAAAGAAAGAAGCGTGGTCATTGTGTGGTAAAAGTGACACTGAGATGATAGTTTAACAAGGGCTCGGGTAAGGTAAGGTGCTGGTCCTGTGAATTGCACCTGAGTAATGCACTCACTAGGAGGAAGGGAGGAAAGAGTCCGTTTTAACCCAGCAGATTGGCCTAGCGACTCGAACTGACAGGGACGTGGTCCTCTCTGCTGACAGTCATTACCAGAGTGAGCGCTAGATAGTAGGGGGGAAAGCTACAGGCGGAAAACGTAAAAAGAACGAGAAAGAAAAGCAGTATATGTTGAATAAGAAGGTTACCTTACACGAACTTATTCGTTGTTTCAGCCCTTCACCCTTTGACCCTTCGCCTCACCTTCACCTTTACCCCGTGAGGTGGTTGAAGCTGGCCAAGGTGTGCGGAACACACCGGTAGTTCAGCCCCAGAAGTTCCAACTTCCGGGAGAGGTGTTGAAGCTCGACGTTTCTCAAGGAGACAGAAGAAATCAAGGAGAGAATCGAGATCGTTCTCTCCAGGGACAGGAGG
The DNA here is from genome assembly GCA_018398815.1 of Conus ventricosus. Classification (NCBI taxonomy): domain Eukaryota; kingdom Metazoa; phylum Mollusca; class Gastropoda; order Neogastropoda; family Conidae; genus Conus; species Conus ventricosus. The sequence goes on from CM031604.1 coordinate 90,808,286, forward strand.
AATTCGATGGGGGCAGGTCTATTGTCTCGGAGAGACAGGGAATTGAGAAAGCGGAGACATTTTTACGTGATGCAGGCAGGTCCTCCAGCTGCATACGGGAGTTTATGTATTTCCTGGTCCGGATTTTTGGATCAACGGAATGTGGAGGGCCCGGCTTTATAGACGCGGAATAGATTGTTTCATCTCTCAGTGTGAGGAGGAGATACAAGTGTGAAGACTGTGTTTTTTCTCTCAGAGTTAAAGAGCGATACATGTGGAGATTGAGTTGCTCCGAACGTGAGGAAGAGATACATGTGTGCGATTTTTTGTTCTCCGTGTGGGAGAGGTACAGAGGTAAAATCTGTTTACAAGTGGAAGATGTGATTTAGTAATTGTTTTCCTGAAGGAGAGGGGGGGAATGAAACATTCGGTAGAGCGCCTAATGGTTGTTTGGAAAGATTTTGCGTGAGCGTATTGGAGTAATGCTGTCAAGAATGCGGGTATGACACGGAGTTGACAGTGTGACACAGGCCGACTTTCATTTCAGTGGCACACGACACCACCACACCTGTGACGAGTCACTTGACAACTTCATCAGATCGGTCCCAAGCAGCCACCCTCTTGTACAAATTGTACAAACAGCCCCCCCCCCCCCCCCCCCCCCCCCCTTTCTCTATCCCATGTTGTCTCACAAAAATTCTATTATGCAACCCTTTTTTCTCCTTTCTTCTCTCCCCAGATGTCGGGGTCAATACAAACAATTGTACGTCACGTCGCGACTACTCGTCATTCTCTTCCACCTTCCTTACCCTCTCAACGACCCCCCTCCCTCACTCCCTAATTTGGCGGCATAACACACTGAAAAATTGAAAATTTTCCATTTATACACCATTTGAGTGTAATGGCCTACACTTATGGGTGACTGTTTGATAGTCACATAGATCCCATGAGAGAGAGAGAGAGAGGAGAGAGAGAGAGAGAGAGAGAGAGACAAGACAAGACAAGACAAAATTCTTTATTTACGAGGATAATAGATAAGCACTAACGTGCTTTTTTACATCCAGTCCTCGCCCTGAGTAGGGACTACAACATGCAGTGAAATCAATTAATGTAAGAAATCAAAGAAGCAGGCAAAGCGGTCATGTAATCATAGAGGAACATCAAATGAAAACAGAAGATAAATGAAAACAAAACAAAAAATAAGA
>CM031604.1:90811969-90839469 GCA_018398815.1 Conus ventricosus
CTAGTTTTCTTCAGAAGGATTAGTTTGAGCGCTCGTTTATGTAGGCTGAACAATGGTTTTAGTGTGTTTGCACTTGCAGAATCCCATATAGTCGATGCATAATCAACATGAGACTGAATATGAGCATGGAAAAAAAGTTTTCGTGAATGAAGGTCAAGAAAGTGTTTGATTTTGGTGAGCTGATAGACTTTCTGGGAGAGCTTTTTGCATAGTAACGTTATGTGGGGATTCCAGCTGAGACTATTGTCAATTATTAGTCCTAATACTTTATGATGAGTGACTTGTTCCACAAGTACATTATTGAGGTGTATAGGAGGGAAATCATTGGTGAGCTTTTGTCTTTTTTGCCTAGTTGTAATGTACATGAGTTTTGTTTTTTGAGGGTGAAGTGACATATGATTTAGTTCGGTCCATTTTACAAGGTCGTTGGTACTCTCTTGCAAATGTTTTGAAAGACTGGAAGGATCATTATGGCTGGTGTGAATTGTGGTGTCATCTGCAAAGAGGTCGCATGTAGATCTCACATGTAGGGGTAGGTCATTAATGTAGATTGAGAAGAGTAGCGGGCCTAAAATGGAGCCTTGTGGAACGCCATACTTAAGAGTTGTTATAGAAGAGACAGCCGTCCCCGATAAGACGCATTGTTGTCGTTTTGTGATGTATGATTTTAGAAGGATAAGGGCGGATTTTGAAAGACCGTATATCTCCAGAGAGAGAGAGAGGAGAGAGAGAGGAGAGAGAGAGAGAGAGAGAGAGAGAGAACGCCAAAGACAGAAGGTACAGTATTTTTACCAAAGGCATCAAACCATTAATTCATGTATATACAGATTTTACATACAGATTATATACAAAAAGCCATAGTAAAATATCAAGGACATGCATAGATGAGCACATTAATATGTACACGGACAATTCCTTTCCCTATGATGATGATGATCATGAGCGTTAAATCCCCTTGTCCATTCTCTTACCGAAAGACACCTGGGAATAGGTGGGTGGGGAGTCATCTTAGTCATGATCAGATTAACTCCCCCTCTGTTACAAAGTAACTCCCTGGGAGTCAGAAAACACGTGTACACATTAACTCCCAGGGGAGTTATTCTAAACTGTGAAAAACTGACTCCCCTTAGTGGGCAGGGAGTTAAACGTTTACACGCTTGGATTAACTCCCGGGAGTTAATCTGTTTTAACTCCCAGGGGGGTCATTCTGTTACAGGGTGGGAGTTAAGTCTGATATATGTACAAAATGACTCCCCCCTTAATGTTTCAAGAATTTGTTGAGACTTGTACAAAAAAGATTTTAGAACATTTTGAAGTTTTACTGAGTGGAGTTATTTTGGCACCGGGTGGGAGTCATTCTAGTTTAACTCCCAGGGAGTTAAAATTTACATATGAACAGTTTAACTCCCTGGGAGTTAAACCATTCGGGGAGTTAAAACTTTTCGTTACACCGGTATTTGTTATTTGCTGTGAGTCTGCCGAGAACACTTTTTACCAGTTATCCGCCCGTTCCTGGAAATGAAACACTTCACACACTTTAAATCAAGGATTCTGTTTACTTGATTCTTTATTTACATCAGCTATCAACTTATCTGGAAGTTTTTTTTGTTTTGTTTTGTTTTGTTTTTTCACCGGGATAGATTCAAGAGTTTTGTGAGAAAAGGTATGTATCGAATGAAGTTTGCTATTTTCCTGTTTTCTGACTTATTGACTTGATTCAACAGACTTGCAGATGGAGTTCATGGTTGATGAACAATGTTCTGTTTCATTTGTGTCTGTTTTCTGAAGTTCACTGGACAGACTTGGATATAGAGTTTATGGTTGATGAATATTGTTCTGTTTTATTTCCGTTTTCTTGACTTCTCTCAACTGACTTGTATATGGCGTTTACGGTTGATGAACAATGTTTTGTTTGTGTCTTCTCTTGAGTTCACTGAAAAGACTCGCATAATTATGGAGTTTGTGGTTGATGAACAATGTTCTGTTTGTGTCTTCTCTTGAGTTCACTGAAAAGACTCGCATAATTATGAAGTTTGTGGTTGATGAACATCATTCTGTACATTTCTGTATTTTTGACTTCACTAAACAGACTTGGATGTGGAGTTGATGGTTGATGAATATTGTTCTGTACATTTCTGTATTTCTGACTTCACTAAACAGACTTGGATGTGGAGTTGATGGTTGATGAATATTGTTCTGTTTATTTCTGTTTTCTAAACTTTACTCAACAGACCTGCATATGGAGTTTATGGTTGATGAACAATGTTCTATTTGTGTCTGTTTTCTTGTCTACATTGGACAGACTTGGATATGGAGTTTATGGTAGATGAATATTGTTCTGTTTATATCCAGGTTTTTGACCTCACTCAGTCGACTTAGATATGGAGTTTGTGGTTGATGAATATTAATCTGTTTCTTTCTGTTTTCTTGAATTCACTCAACAGACTTTATTCTGGAGTTTATGATTGATGAATATTGATCTTTTCACCAATTTGGCTTCACAAGGGGAGTATTGCGCATGTTAATGTCTGTACTGTTTTTGTACTGTTTTATTTTGTTGTCGCTGAGGAAGGCATATTGCCGAAAATTTCTTGTCCTGTTTTGTGTCGTGCATTAAATCTGCGTTACTTCACGCTTTGTTTTGTGTGCTCTTCTGCTTTTTTGTCGAATATTGATCTGTTTATTTCTGTTTTCTTGACTTCACTCCACAGTCTTCCATATGGAGTTTATAGTTGATGGATCGTGTTCTGTTTAACTCCACAGGAAGAAAACCACAACAAAGAAACAGACAGACAGACATGCCAACGTGTTCATGCTGACCGTTTGTTGTTTGCAGTTCTGTGGATGACATCGATCTGTTCAGCGGCATCATGTTTGTTGTTTGCAGTTCTGTGGATGACATCGATCTGTTCAGCGGCATCATGTTTGTTGTTTGCAGTTCTGTGGATGACATCGATCTGTTCAGCGGCATCATGTTTGTTGTTTGCAGTTCTGTGGATGACATCGATCTGTTCAGCGGCATCATGTTTGTTGTTTGCAGTTCTGTGGATGACATCGATCTGTTCAGCGGCATCATGTTTGTTGTTTGCAGTTCTGTGGATGACATCGATCTGTTCAGCGGCATCATGTCGGAACCACCAACGTCTGGCATTGTGGGAGAGACCCTGGCCTGTCTCCTTGGCAACCAGTTCCACGCCCTCAAATTTGGAGACCGCTTCTTCTATGAAACGAGCCGTCCTACGGAAGGCTTTACTGATGGTGTGTGTGTGTGTGTGTGTGTGTGTGTGTGTGTGTGTGTGTGTGTGTGTGTGTGTGTGTGTGCGCGCGCGCGCACGCGCACGCTGTTTTTTTGCACTGTGTGTGTGCATGCGTACTCTGTATTTGTGCTCCCTGTGCGACCACTTCCGTTTATCATCAAGTTAATCAATCAAGCAATAATATCTGTTATCTGAAAGTACACTAAACTTGTGTCAGTTCTTTGTTGCTAATACTTTATTTAATGTTTGAACTCATCTCTAATTCTTAAAAAAAAAATCTTTTAATAGGCACACATAAAGAAAGTATTTCACTGGACAATAGCGACATTATTTACAAACATCAAACAAAGTCATGTAACATGTCACATAGTGTCCTCATAGATACATCATGATATTTAGAGCAAATACGTTACATAATCATATTTCAGTCATATTGTTCCATTTGATTCCCAAGGTCGCGGACAACATGCAAAACAAAGGGAATTATATTCTATGCATTATTAACATTATTCTTGTATAAGTGTTATGTATGGAAACCACTTTGTCCCATATTCTGCATAATTCATCTCCATCGAGAACATATGTTTCTCAATTTTATGTCTTTTTATGTCTATAGCATAGTTCCTTTAGAAACATTATTAGGTTAGGTTTCATCTTATTCATTCTACATTTGTGTATGAAATATTTTCCCATTAAAATGATTAAGTCTAGCATATCATCTGTTTTTGTTTTCTCATCAGTGCCAAACAATATAAGCTCTACATTAAATGACAATCTTTCGCAGTGTGAACACTTACTTTTTAGAATATTTTCAAGTTCTTTCCAGAAAGTATGTGCAAATTCACATTCCCACAAGTAGTGACTAATTGAATCTTTCTCTCTATTACAGAAATTACACATGTCACTATCCACAACCTGCATTCTTTTCAAAATACTGTTAGTTACCAAAATTCTGTGACATATTTTAAGCTGGAACCATTTCAGTTTTATTTCTTTAATTTTTTTAATTCTTTTTTAGTACGTCTGTCCAATTAACAGGTATATTAGGACGCTGTTCCCATTTCATAAAAGAGCTGATGTTTAAAACTTCAATGTCTTCTATCATTATATCATAGTGAATGCGTGCCCCTTTAGTGGCGCTACAGATTTTTTTGTAATGCTAATGTTCTGTCATTACTGGTATTACTGTCGAGTTTCGTCAACATTTTCTTCGCATAGTCTTTTATTGATTGTACGCAACTTATATAATTTAGAAAATTGACCCCAGAGAGAACGGATAAATTCCAATCCTAGCTCAACCGCCCTCAACCAGTTTCGGCCGGTTGCCCTAGGATAGGCATTTATCCGTTCTCTAACTAGTAAACCCTACAAACATGCATACTGTGTAGGATTATCCGTTTTCAATACTAGTTTACTAAACTTTTCAGATTTTAGTTTTTGCTTAATCCTGTGTTTTTCCTGATCATTTTCAATAACATCATTTTCACGCATACATTCATCAAATGCATCTCTGTCTTTCATGTGAAATAAAAACTACAGTCTTTAACTGTTCTCTAAAAGTATTTTAAAATCCACACACTTATCCTAGCATGACAAATCTTATAAAACGAAGTAGACAGACAGACAGACAGACAGACAAACACTAGGTAATGGTGGGGTAGGTAAGGCTGGCCGGATCACACCATTGTCTTTAATTCACTCTTTGTCGGCCTGCCTAAGGAAAAAAATTTCCACACTGCCAGAATACTGCAGAGACCTGTCATTAGGCTGACACCTGATTACTTAATTTGTGTTGTTGGGTCTTATGACTTGGCAAGGTGCAATACTGCGTGACCAGACATGACGATCTTGAATCAACGCCCCCAACCAGCGCCTCTCAGTTTAGCCATGGCTTTCAATGCAGACGGACATGTTTTTCACAGAGGAACAGCTTCTTGCTATAGATGATTATGTGTTTTATAACAACTGTATGGCGGAGTATCTAAACAAAGAAAATTAGGCGAGCCCAGTTTTTTACCTCCTAAGCCAAAGAGAAGTATTGCTTTTTTTGGAAGGTGAGGGCGCGACATTTTGTTGTTGATTCCACTGGGCATGTGCATTAACGAGATAAAACCAACCTGTATTACACAGTTTATAACAGTCTTGTTTAGCAAAGCCCAAGCTGAACGTGTTGTGATCTATGGCTAAGTGTGATGATGATGTAGACCTTCAACAGCTGAACATCACAATAACAACAGCTGTTAAAATTTATCAAATCTACAATCAGCTCTGCAAGTTTTTCCAACAGACACCTACAAGTGGACCAAAGTTTAAGTAAGTGTTTTTTTCCTGCACTTTTCTAGAATAGTCTAGAAATAGGAAGTGAGAATTTTTTAAGCTGCTCTTGAGGGAGTGTTCTTCAATTAAGTTCTTAATCAAGTCTCCTCAAGTTCTTAATAAGTTCTTGATCAAGTCACCTTAAGTCACCTCAAGTTCTTAGTTAAGTTTTTAATCAAGTCACCACAAGTTCTTTAATTAAGTTCTTAATCAAGTCACCCAAGTTCTTAATAAAGTTCTTAATCAAGTTCTTACTCAAGTCACCTCAAGTTTCTACTTAAGTCGCCTCAAGTTCTTAATCAAGTCCTTGATCAAGTCACCTCAAGTTCTTAACTTAAATCACCTCAAGATCATAACTAAGTCATCCTCTAAGTACAACCAAGTTCTTATTCAAGTCAACTTATAATTATTTATTAAGTTCTTAAAGTATTATTGCATCTGAAATGGATCAAAATGATCTTTTGTTGTTGGCGGTTCTGGCATGCTTTTTTGTTCGGCTTCTGTATTTAGTGGTTGAGATTTTTTTGACTGCTTTGGTTTTTGCTGTCTTTGTTTATATATTTTATAACCGTAATAACCCCCCAGCAGCAATGCCGCCAAAAATGACAATTGCTTTAAGAAAATTCCATGAAGACTTTGGCAGTGTAGGCAACCTGTTCTTGTTGTAGGTCTTGAATCAACTTGTTCTGGTGTTTTTATAGCTGGCATTGAAACAACTGACTGCGGCTCTAGCACTTTTTCATTATGGGCTATATTCTGTGCTTGTAACATTAATTTTGTTTGTTTGTTCCACTCTGCTAATTTTTTTCCTGCTGCAACACGCCCGGGTTGAGGAGGCTTTTTACTGGTCACTTTCTCCACCTGATTCAGTGTTTTCTGATTCTGATTCTGCTGATTTTCTGGCTCGGTCATATTTTAGGGAAACAAAATCTATATGATTAAAAGTAATTAATCCCATGATTAGCGGGGACAATAATGTTCCAAATCTGTAATTATAGATCACATCCTAGAGACTCTAATGACTTTGTTAAAACTGGATCCTGTGTTAAATCATACATAAAGTCTTGTTCAGAATCAATAGGCGCAAATTTACTTACTAGTTTAGTGTACAAACTAAGAACGTTTGTCCTACACTTTTTACCATTCTTGATCCTAGTTGCGCTTCATACCTGTTATGATACTTTACAATGTCTTGTGGCGACATTTGTTGAATCTGTTCTATGCTGAATTCATTTCCGAGGAACTGTTTTGTTTTTCCGCATGCTGCCAAAGAATACAGTCTTTCTTTTTTGGCATAACAGCTTGGTCATCAACTTGATCATTTGTAATCACAAGTTCAGGAATGTTTAGCAGATCGTCGCCGTTCATGTTTTATTACTAAATATAATTTATTATTTTTTTTTAAAAATGAGCACCGATAAAACTGTTACCAACCTTGTATACCATTCTGCTGTTATTGGAGGCCTAAGTGTAGGATACACAATGCTTGGTAAAAGCCTGTTAAAAATAAAACCGGCTGATCTTGGCAAGCTAGACTTTGAGGATTCAGCAAAGCTAATTGCTGTTATTACAGCTTCGTTTGCTACGAAAGATTTTCTAGTTAAGCAAGGAATAATTCCTGACAGCATCAATATGTAAAATTAAAAAATACATTTATAAAAATGGCTTCACTCGTAATGATGATAGGCGGCGCAGTAGTGAATGCGCTTGCTTTTAGCGGAAGTAATTATGCATTTAGTAAACTGCGGGATGACCGCGAGAGAAAAAGACATAACAAAGCTATGGAGCAACTAGCAGCTGCACAAGATTACTATGAAAAGCAGAGAATTGAGTAGTTAGATTTTATTAACGACAAACTGAAAAACAGGGACATGCAGCTTACACATTTAAAGATGTTGATCAAGCAATAAAAGAATATTATCTTGTAACAGGCAAACCAATCGAGACATAGCCCCACCAAAATTCAGCGACTTTTATCAACCATCAGAAAAAACAAAAGATGCAGAAATCGTGTTTATCGTCTTTGGTATGACCGTTGTGTATTTTGTTGCACATAATATTGGCCTGAATAAAATGAACAAAATCTATTATTCACCGAAAGGATATTGGAAGGGAATCACGGCAATAAAAAGCTAAGCCAAGCAGCGGGAGTCAGTGAACAAACAGCAAAGGAATGGTTATCTAAACAAGCGATTGGCAAATTTATTTACCTGCGCCTAGACGAATACGAGACCACACTTTGTGAATACAATACTGAACGACACCCATCCAATGGACCTTCTATATTTACCCCATGATACGATTAGACGAAAAAGATTTAAGTTACGCACTCGCAGTCATTGACATAGCTTCAAGATACAAGATGTGGAACCATTAACACAAAGAGTGCTTCTGCTGTTGCTGTCGCCATACAAACTGATATACCAATGAGGCCCGCTAACTTATCCTCGCATGATTCAAGTCGATGATGGAAAAGAATTTAAAGGCCAAGTGAATCAATTATTGTTAAAACATAGAGTTACCATTAAAAGAGGCATTCCAGGGGTTCACAGATCACAGGCTTTAGTTGAAAACTTTAACAAACAGTTATCTGAAAGACTTTTTTCCTACCAGTATCACAGAGAGCTGATTGACAATTCTCGCAACACAGAATGGGTTAGAAGACTCCCCTCAGTTTTGCGCGCAATGAATAATGAGAATTTAAAGGGCTAAAACCGTACAAGCAATCAAAAAACAAACAATAAATGTTGCTGAAGACTCCAGTACAACCAGCAAACTATTACCGTTTGGTTTAAAAGTAAGGTACCTTTATTTACCGGGGGAAGCAGAAGGGGACACTCGCATCAGGGCAACCGATCCAGTTTGGAGTGTTGATCATTGAAATAAAAAGAATTGTAAAAATGAATCCACCCGTGTATTATTTACGAGAAACTGACACACAAAACAACCAGCTCCTCAAAGATCTTTTGTAAAGGGAAAAACTGCAGATAATCCCACCAGACACAGTTCCAGTTGCTTAATTAATTTTTAATTTACAGAAATATATTTGAGTCTAAAATGGAAGCTCAGAAGGAAGCACAGAACGAAACAAGAATGATAAAGGAAGAGACCTTGGAATTGATAGGGGAATCATATGATACGTGTTCTACTATTAAGGAAACATTTGCGTGGATTTATCGGTACATGGCAAAGCATCCGGGATCACCTAAACCCAAATTCCCCAAATTTTGATCATCAGATATGGGGAAAAGAATATCTTAAAAATAATAAAAAAATTCGAGACATCAAGCAAACATGAAAAATAATTTGGCTGAATTGGATAATGATATGATTGAGTTATAATAAAACTTGAGGAAAAATATGAAGAAGGTATGTATTTATGACTTTCTCCAGTGCCCAATTGCATATGAAAACTCTGGATTAACAATTACTCGTTTAGTGTTTGTTCTATCTAATGACTTCTTTGTTACAACAGTTGTGTTGATTCTATGTAGATTAGATCGTAGTTTTACGTTGTCATGATGAAAAGTCTTATTGCAACAATGCTTCTTTGTAGTTGTCATGCGATATGTTTGACTGCAACAACACTGCGAGATATTCCTTTTGCTTTCTTAATGGTTTTCTCCTGGCTCGAAATACTGTACTTTTTTCGACCTTAACCAATAAACCCTTGATTCACCCCTCCAGATAATTAATCCTTCATCTTTCCTAAAACCTTCTTGTAACAGTTGAATGCAAAGGCGAATCTTTAGGATAATCAGATGTATCTCCATCCCGCATGCCCTTCAGCTACTTCTATTTCCATGTCTTTATAGATGTCTTCAGTGGGGATATCTATAACAAAAAACTATCCATATCTGTGTAAAGTACTCTGGACTCTGGATACGGGGTTTAAAGTAGTCTTAAAGAAATTTCAACTCAAAGCTTTGATAATTCTAAACAGTAAACCCAATAAATACAGGTTTGTCCAATTTGGACTTTCTTTTTTTTCAACATTATGCCAAAAAGCCCATCTTTGAAATTTCTAAAGGTCCTAAAAATTTAAAGGTTTTGAAGTCAGCTTAATTCCCTCGTTCTCTTTGGTGACCAATCTGACATCTTTACGTTGTGTGGTTTTTCCCACAGTCTTTCCGAAACAGCTGTTGTTCATCAGTTTGAAAAAGTCTTTTTCTGAAGCATCTGTGGATTTAGTTCTAAGTTCAGTGTTCTTCATAATGTATGGTTTCTTAAACTGTTCTTGATCAAAAGCAATTACACGATGAACTGCTGTTAGCTTTAAACCATGTCTTAAATAAAATTGTAGAAGCTGTAATGACAGACATAATTTTTTTTGCCTCGAGATTAGGCACAAGTTTAGGTGGCTCTGTTGGATTCATCTTTAGCTTTCTGCAGCTAATGGGTAGTCATTATGTAGGTCATGGGGTTCATGGGATATTCTAAGTCAACTTCTAGAATAAAGCCTCTTTTACGATCAGCTGTTAAGAGTATGCAGTTGTTCTACAAATTTTTGAATGTCTTCAACACCTTTTGTGCGCATTTTAAGTTACGTAATGGAAGTGATTGCGCCATAGCCCCAACCCTACAGATTGTTTGCATCTATACATGAGATAGTTAGACCTTTTACTTGGATCATAATCATTAGGTATTTGTTGTTTGCTTTACAGTAATGATGCGACGCCATAACTAATTCCTCCACGCAATCCGTTTTCAATCATCTGAATCATTGGTAATTCTGACAATAAATCAATCTTTTCTCCAGTAAACTTTAAGAAAGCATCCAACTCATCCCGGGGCGCAGAAAAGTAATGCGCGGGATCCAGGCTATAAAGTTTTTTTGAGGTCTTTCTGTAAATTTTTAAAAATGTCCGGCCCAACAAACAAACGTCAGCCTTCAAGTATGAATCATGATAGTCTCCCATCGTTTACACTCTAACTTCTGCCATGCTTCTTGAGCATGCTGGTAATCAGATCGCTGAGTCCTTTCCTCTAAGACTAGAAAAGAACGCCCTTTAGGTGGAAGTGAATCTTCATCAAACCTTTCCAACTGTTCATGTACTCATAAGGGTAAACGCCCTTTCTAAAAAAGAGTTGGGTCAAAAAAATTTTTTCTGTTATTGGGCGGGACTTTAAGGACATAGCCTGTGGGTCTAATGATCCCATCAGGTGTTGCATAGAGTCATAAAAGACATGTTATTTAAAGTGAAACACATGTACTTTTCTGATGATGTGCAATGCATGACACCCTGAAGTCGCTGAAGTCGCTGGAGTCGCTGGTGTCGCTGGTGCCGTTGGTTACTGCTTGCATTATAAGATTGAGAGTCGTAACCTCGCAAGTTATGAAGAAGATGGGCAGCTTCCATGTTGCTGGGTTTAAACTTTAGTTGAGATTGCAGCTGTTGTGCGCTGCTCCTCTGAACTTTCCGCTATTGTGATCATGGTCTCTTACTGTTGGATTTACACTCTTGGGCGTTTAGCTCTAAACCGCAAATCCAACAATGTGTGGCTGAGTCATACTGTTGTTGTTTTTCAGGAGTCATAATAATGTCTGAGGATTCAAAATTTTTGAACAGACGTTACGCACTTGCTGCATGCGTTTAAGAAGTATTTTGCAGCATTAGGCCCTCTTTTCAATTTGGTTCTGAATGGACGCCATCCGACCTGACAATGAATAAAAGGGAAATGAACAGATCTGATGATTTCTAATTTAAAACAGTTTTCGGAAGTTTCTGTGGGGTTGGCCCTTTCATAAGGAAAAATAAGCGACTCGAGTCTGCGTAAAATACGTATGGACTTGTTTGCAGCCGTTTCCAGTTCTTAAAACTAACTTTAGATCCGGGTGGGGGCGGATTAGTTCTGTCTTACAGTTACAGAACTTTACAATGTTTTATATGTTCAAGCGCGGTTTGAACGGATGGAATTCTTGTTAAAATTTTTCTACAGAATTCTTGTTTGTGCCCATTTTTTTGAAGTATGCTGCATTAGTTTACTCATTGTTTCGTATCAATGTGTAATGTTGTGGCCCGCCCTGTTGGCGAAGACATTGGAGTAAGTCCACATGGCTTTTGTCTGGATCACTATGTTGGGCTGTCTTTAGACACTCTAATAGGCACCAAATTTGTTTTCTCAGACCATGTGTTTTACATTAACAGTTATTGGTTTGTTTTGTTCTTCCAATGATCAATTTTGTCCACGCTAAACGGAAAGGATATTCCACTAAAGTTTAAGATTTATTGATGGTAAGGTTCATAGTTGGATACTCTCTCCGCGTTTTTTGCGGAAGTAATGCAGCCTTGCAAGAACACACCACATAAAACATTTGTTGTCTGAATTCTTTATGTTTAGAACTGCTCTTTTTGCGACTAATGCTGGAGGTAGTGCCTTGCCAACAATCGGCTCATACTTAGCCTGTTTTAATCTGATCTCTAAGACTTCACCCTCTGACCAACCAGAGCCTCTCATTTTGGCTTCTTCGGCGGCCACATCAAACTGTGTAAGCAGTTGGTCTGCCCAACCAGGTGTTAAGTCATTATGAGAAAGAATAGTCTGTTGTTTAGTTGAGACCCAGACTTCTAGATTTTCTTCATTTATTGTTATATAGTCGATTAAAACAGCTAACATTACTTTAACTGGCGGGTCTATTGTTAGTTTACCTGGAACTTGAGAAATAGCATGAACAACACTTGCCTGTACGTTTGTTGGATCAATGACTTCTAGATTAATATCATTTAAAGCTTTTGACAAACGCTCTCCCTCGAGCATTCCTTCAAACAATTCATCCGGTCCTTCATATATCCTAGCCATGTTGAGTGTTCTTTTCTAACTCAAACTATTTATTTAAATTAAAAAAAAATACAACGACTCCAAAGTCGTCTTAATCAGAATCAATATCAACGGTCTTTTTGTGCTTGGACTCATAAACTAAAGTATAAACGCCCTTTGATGTTGTTAATGTGAGCTGTTTAGAACAGAGTTTAATGTCTCGTTTACTTTTTTTAAACATTCCTTTTTTATCTGCTCGGTGTCTGGCTGTTGAGAAAAACTTGCCCTTGCCTTTTTTTGAAGATCAAACCTTTGTCTTTTATAGTCATCAAAATCGGCCTGTAAACGACTAAATTCTTCATCCGTGATGTTTGAGTCAACTAGTGCTTTATTTATTGTCAGTTTGAACGAACTAAGTTTAGCTGTTATTAGTTGAACCATAGCTGTGTGCTTTTGGAGTTTAGTTTTTAATTTTTTGCTAGCAGCACTTACAGCTAATGAACACAGGCCAAGAGTTAAAGACAAACCGCCTAGAGGTAAAGCTGCGGGTGCGCCTACGCCTGTTGCTAAGAGGCCTACACTTGTTCCTGCTGATAGAGCACTCAAAGTCGATGCTCCAGTATTAACATATGTAACAGCATTAAAGGCAGCAGAATACCTTCGTTTGGTTTTGCTGTATTTTGAAAGGTCCTGCTCTAGTTTTTGTTGCATTTGTGTAATGTTGGTTAATCTAAAGGTTTTTATGTTAGGGGTTTCTACTATCCCTTCTTTTGGCGACTCTGGCGCTGTAGGTACTTTTGGATAATGCTTAACAGACATGCTTTTTTAAAATAAAAATAATTTAGTAATGTATATCTTTTAATCTGTTATCTTGAATATTCAGCTGCGCATCATATATAAAAAAAATGTACATTAACTGGTTTATCGCCATCTTTTTCTTTATCAATTTGAATGTTTATTCCATCTTTAACAGTTCTCCCACTTCCATGCAACTGATTATCCTCTGTTGACCTTAGGTCAATCCATAACCGTATTTTTGTTGTTAAATAATCATCAAGTCTACACTGTGAAGGTGTAGATCTTTAGACACAAGGTCTACTGTCGGACTTCTACACTCCCACCCCCAAACAATTTTCTTATTTCGTCAAATGCTGATAAGGTCTAAGCCCGCTAGCGTAGATTTGGTTAGGACTACCCTCAATCGAACATTGTACTTTCGTTATTTTAGGATTAATAAACTTTTCACTTCCTCTTTTGAATGATTCTTCATCTTCACACAGCAATAAAATACCTTTAAGTGATCTTGCTGCGGCACTAAACTAAAATTCCATATAGCGTCATTCTTGCTTCTGGGATATGTTGTATGATGAATCACTCTTTCGTAATATATTGCTAATTTTGACTGATATTGCTGCTCAATCAGCCTTGCTAAATTAGAGTTGCTAACAACGTCAAACTCTAACGAGATGTCAGAAATGCTGTACTTTGCTTCGGTGTCTGATGATCTGATTAACACGTTTGTATTCATTAAAAGTTAGTTCATATGACAATCTATCTTTTAATGCTCCTTGAATGTATGGCGCATGGTGCTTTTAACAACTCAAAATCTAAGGGAATAGAAAAGCGATTTCCATACGCAAAATTTACAGCTACATACTTTTTGCGTCTTTAGCATCTTCAGCGCCTATTCTATGTTTTAGTGCTTCTTCATTTTCGATTCCTTGAAACGCAAAGTCGGCCCTTTCATTCGCGGTTAGCCATAGATCAGAATAGGTTAAAAATATGTCGCATTGTGTAAAGAAAATATTTCTTGCCCCTCCAGTTTTATAGAATTTTCTTAACGATTGCCCGTCCCAGATTTGGACAACTGTCCTGTTTGGTCTGTTTCTGATGCGAGTTCTATTTTGAAAGTAAGTCGCACAGAGCCTGGCACAATCACTTCATCTGCTCCTAGGTCTGGAAATTTGACAGTAAGAATTTGATCTGCATCAATAGTAGATGGATTATTTGGAACAGTAATATTCCGTTTATTTCCCTTCACGCCAAAGGGCTCTTTCAGTCTTCTATGCGGGTCAAGAATTGAACCATATGCTTGTGACATTTTTATGAAGCAAAATTAAAAAAGTTAATTATTTAAAAACATGGCAGGAATTGAAGGTGAAGAAGATTATGATGTTTTTGATCCTGGAGACGACATGAGTGAAATGATCCCTTTGACACGCATCGCTCAGCGCCTCATTGCGGCGTGAATTACAGAAGTAAGGTCAGATCATTTTACCAAAGTTTAGGTCAAGAACCCCGAATTTATACCCCTGATGATTTTGAGTAAAAGATGACCATTTGTTTGTGAAAAACGATCAAGGACAACTTGTTCGGCTTACAGATAAACGAGACCCATTCAAAGTTTGTAGGCATGAAAACAATTATACAAAGACTTAGGGTGAAAGATCGAAATCGCCTTGGCATTGTTAAAACAAAATTAGGTGGGGAGGCTGTTTCTAAACTTCAAAACATACAACAAAAACTCCCAACAGATAACCAAATACAAAACATGGAACGTCAAGATTTAAGTCAAACAGCAGACAAAATAATGCAAGCAGAAACCAGTTTTTCAGAAGAAACAGCATTAAAAACTATCCATGATCCGCCGTTACCCATGCGAGAAATAACGGCCCTTGATCATGCTTTGAGAACCATTAGAGGTGAATTAACAAACAATTTAGCAAAAATAGGTGAAATAGATGAGCATATAAAAAGAGAAAAAGAAAAACTCGTTGAGGCTGACGACTCCAACTTAGGGCCTGGTGTTAAAGAAAGAATAACCCGAAGACTACATGATCTTGAACAAGAGAGATCAGCAAGACTAGAAGTTTTGTCTACTAACCGAGAACAATTACGAACTCAAGTGAATAGAATAAGAGAAACTATCCAAAGAATTTTATATGAAGACACAACACTAGCAGAACGAATCCGAACACTGTTTAGAGAGCAAGGTGTCACATTAGCAAGCGTTATAACAGCCTTAGGATTTGCAATAAGTACACTGGTGTTGGCTATTACAGGTGGCGGTGGTCAAAGTTCAGTGCCTCCCCCGCCATCACCTCCATCACCACCTGATAAATCATGGGTAAAAAAACAGCTTGATCATCTTGCGGGTTTATTGAAAAAATTAGCCAGTAAAGCCATGGACTCTTTACCTGGTATATTAGGGAGTGTCGTTAGCTGGCTTTTGTCTACTGCAAGCAAAGTAGTTGGCTTTATGGCCGAGCACTTATGGACATTAGTTCTCTTAATAGTTGGGTTAATTTTTAGTAAAATAAAGAAGGAGTAATCCTAGGCCAGTTAATCCAAAAACAAGTGCTGTCTTTTCATATTCATGGTCATTATTTTTTTTGACTTCAACGGTCTCTGGGCTTTGGGCCACGGGGATTGGATGACTTATTCTTTGGGGTCGACTTGTTTGTTTACTGCTTGCAATATTACTGGCTCAGAATTTATTTCGTTTTTCAACCTTCTGTTCATTGCCTGCCACAAGGATTTCATTATTGTAGTTTATTATTGTGCCTATCTGGAGTTGAGGTCAGAAGGCAGCATGTATAAACCAGTGCCAACAGCAAAGTCTACTTTCGATCTTGCGTATTGTAAAACATTTTGGTACCTTTTAATACTTGAAGGTAAATCAACTGTAGAATTAATGGCGTCCTCTAAATTTGCTAAGTATTGTTTTTGTGCATCAAAACCAGTAGAAGGATCTGTTATGCTCGATCTCGTTTGTGCTTGCGAACCTAGCAAACACCAAACGTAAGTACGAACAGAGTCGTTTATTCGTTCTATTCCTGCTTTAGTTAGGCCCTTAGAAGTGTCTAAGATAAATGTTGTCCATGCTGTTTTATGCTCTTCCTCTATGGACCCTAGGTGAACAGCTGTGCCTGAAGAGAAAGATGTGTAAGGAGGATCCCAGTCATAGTTATACTTTCTGTGCACGCCCCAAAAATAAGGGGTGCCTAGACCATGATTAAGATCCAACTTTTGTCTAAAGTCTGTCTTAACATTAATATTGAATTCGTTACAGATCCTTTCAAAAGCCTTCATGTCTATTCTGTTGCTGAATGGATTAAACGGTTTGTCATTCGGTAATGGCGCTTGCAGTTCAGTCAAAATACGTCTGAAGGTGTAATAAAAATGAAATCTGTACACTGACCTCACCAAAGGATCAGGATGATTTAAGTGATCAGCATACGACACTCACACACCCAGTTGATGCACAAAACACAGCAAAGTTTAACTGGTTCTGATAAAACTGCATCGGATGACTAAACCACACTTCCGGGATGCGGTCGTTTTTAATAGGAGGGTTAAGATAGCTCTTCAATGGAGTACTAACCTTTACTTGAAAGGCGTCAGACTGAGTCACAGAAATGTCAAGAGTATCAGTTGTTATATTTTTAAGATTGTAGTGTGGCCCAACAGAATATTTTGCATCAGTATATTTAAATGCGCTCATTTTTATTTCGTTTAAAAAATGTTTGTAACAATAACAACTCAAGACCGTCCTTCGTTTTTAGAACATGCTTTGATAACGATTGCGGAACCAGAATGGTCGCACTCCATGAAATATTTTACAAAGTCGTATGGTTTAATATAAGTGAATCCAAGGAGAATAATAAGATTAAAAAAGTTGATAATAGAGGAAAATTAGTTAGCCAGTTAACCATATCCTGATGGTTATTACGGGTTTTGCTCACTAAAAGAAGCAATGAGTAACTTTGACATTACTCTCAAACTTAACAATGCGAATCTGAAAACATGTTGACCTTCAAACCTGAAGAAGAAGAAGTAGGTTACTATTTTGATGGAGAGCTAGCTAAAATGTTAGGCTTTACAATGCCAATCGACCATTCTAGTTTTAGAGTTACACCAAACAAAACTACTTATGAGGGGGAAAATCCGCTCGATCTTGCATTACAGTCATTACTCTATGTTCATTTGGACGAGCTAAGCACTGATGAAAACTTATATAATGGAAGGCCCTCAACTGTTTTAAGAGCTCTTCCGTCAGGGAAAGCTGCATATTGCGATTATGAAATTATACAATTCCCTAATTTACAGTTTAAACGATTAGTTTGTGGGAGGGTCGGATCATTTAATATAAAAATCGCAGACAAAGCAGGAAAAGTTGTGAAATGTGATAACCTACACATTGTTTTGGAAATAAAATAATAAGTTGTACTAAAAAATGTTGCGTGGGCCAGAAGAATCAGGAGTTACATTAGCGCCTGTGAGGTGTATAACTTTAGAATTAAAAGACCTTGCAGACGTTGCGGACTTTGAACAGAATGGTGAGATAGGCGCTTTGTATGGTTTTGAGTACACTAAAGATGGTGATTATAAACGCAAAGAGGTTGGCGACAACAAAAGGTTTCCTAAACTAGAACAACTACGCAATCTAGAAGCAAATAATGCTGGCCAGTATGAATATAAAATAGTTCGAAAACCTGACAGCAAATGGCACTTAGAACCATATTTAGAATGGGATATAAAATTTGAATTCATAAGCCCATTTACATTTTTTAGCCGTCAAAAAAGTTTCAGAAAAGCATTCAACTCTGGCCCTTTACATGTAAGTCTTATGCCAGAGGACAATAGTCGGAAAGAGATTGAAATAAAGCCGTATGGGGATAAACAGTACATCCTCCACAGAAGAGAATCGGTTTTGAAAGATGCTTCTACAAAATTACAGTTCATTCCACAAATGAAATTAGGAGACACGTTCACAATGATATTTGAAATTTCTGTCTTAAAAGATGTGGAGAGGGATGGGGTTGTGGGCGTTAGTGACGTCCTTATAAAAGGAATTCTAATTAGCTGGCAAAACTTAGACGTTGAAAAACTTAAAGTTACTGTCGTCATTCTTAACAGCGGTGGGGAGATTAAGGTCATTAAAACCAGTGACAAAATCAATATTAGTCTAAATAGAAGCAATCTCAGAGAACTGACTTGGATTTATCTTACACATTTAGATCTTATAGGATTTTATTATACTGAACAAGTTTTGACAGAGAGTATGATAAACATAATAACCGGATTAGATTAAATTCTGTTATAGAACTATGGTGCAGTTAAACTTTATGACAAAAACTCCTCATTGTTCATTGATTTGTGGACAGACTGGTTGTGGAAAAACAATATTTGTCCTTGACCTATTACAAACAGTTTATCGCTATAATTTTGATCATATTGTGATTTTCTGTCCAACTCTTAAATGGAACAAAGCATATCATGATAGAAGGTTTATATGGGCAGATGATGACATATATTTAGTTGATCCTAGCAATAAACTGAGTGAGTGTTTAGAACACTTTTATAGACTGTTTGAAGGAACCCAGACACTATTTATTATAGATGACTGTTCGGCAGAAAGAGACATAGTTAAAAAGAGAAACACTTTGTCAAAACTGGCTTTCAGTGGAAGACATGCTGGGATAAGTGTGTGGATTTTATGTCAGAAATATAACTCAGTTTTAAAAGACTTTAGAGAAAAGTTAAAGACTAGTTTTATTTCACATGAAAGACAGAGACGCATTTGATGAATGTATGTGTGAAAATGATGTTATTGAAAATGATCAGGAAAAACACAGGATTAAGCAAAAACTAAAATCTGAAAAGTTTAGTAAATTAGTATTGAAAACGGATAATCCTACACAGTATGTTTGTTTGTAGATAATCGTTATTTTTTGGTTATTGAAGTCTTACTTGTCAGAGAACAGGAAAATGTCGATTCTAGGTCGCCCGGTCGAAACTGGTTGAGACCGGGTGAGTTAGAATCGACATTTTCCTGTTCTCTTCAGTTATTCATATTCAGAACACAGTGTGGAGGATAAATAAATAAATAAATAAATAAATGCATAAATAAATGAGTAGCGCCTCGCTCACTTCCAACTGTCCTCTCGCGTCACTCCATTGTGACATAAAAGTTGTGGCTACAATTTGTCGCACATTTATTCCAGCTCCGGGTAGAATAAAGATCTGCTGTCTCTCACTTTAGAAATCCTCAACTTTTTTCTTATATTGTCGCAAGTAAAAGAAAAGACACATTTACACCACATAGATGTAGGCCATACTAGTGGATGAAATATGTATGGCTGGAGAGAACAGGCGTGATTGCGGAGCGCTCGCTCGGGACGTCCGACTCGGTCGGCGAGCGCAAGTCAAGTCTCATCTCTAACTCTGTCACTCTGAGCTACAAGCACCTTTAGGTGCACAAGCTTAAGTAGGATGATCCCTGAGCCATTTTTTAGTATTTCATTAACAGTCCCGAGAAAAGTAAAAATTTCTTTCGATGACTAGTACCGGAAAGTTGCTCCTTCCCTAACTAGTAAGAGAGAGGGTGGAGGTGAATTATAGGCTAATACACAACCCCTCTATCACTGTAACAGAGAAAACCTTCTGAATCCTTCCCTAACTAGTAAGAGAGAGGGTGGAGGTGAATTATAGGCTAATACACAGCCCCTCTATCACTGTAACAGAGAAAACCTTCTGAATCCTTCCCCTTGAGGTCCAGCTCCTCTCCCTCCCCCGCCCTCCCCCCAACTCTCAACACAGGCACCCCAAATCCAAAATTAATGACTACACGACCTCTGAGACCTTCCATTTCATATGTTTTGCCTGGCTGCCTGGTGGCGGCCAGGTTTCCTATGTTCTGTATTCCTGTAATTCCTGTCATTCCTGATTGGTGTTCACAGATCAGCTGAATAACATTCGGAACATCACCATGGCTCACGTGTGCTGCCAGGTTAAGGGAGTACCCTGGGTGCCTCGTTCCATCTTCCTGAACTTGAATGACACCTCGTAGGTCTTCTCGGTGTGCTGCTGTTAAGTGTGTGTGTGTGTGTGTGTGTGTGTGTGTGTGTGTGTGTGTGTGTGTGTGTGTGTGTGTGTGTGTGTGCGCGCGTACGTACGTGCGTGCGTGGTGCGTTCGTGCGTGCGTGGTGCGTTCGTGGTGCGTTCGTGCGTGTGTGGTGCGTTCGTGGTGCGTTCGTGCGTGCGTGCGTGCGTGTGTGTGTGTCTGTGTGTGTGCCGTATGGCTTTTTGCTTTCCATGTGTATGTAGTTGTGTAGTCTGTGTGTTCAACGTACCTTCGTGTGTTCTTCATACTATGTGGACAGGTGAAGGCATTGTGTTGAGCATACGTACTGAATGTGTGTTCCCTCTTGTGGCCTAGGCCTGTCTTTACCTATATGTATTGTGTGTACAACAAGTGAGCTACTGGCATAAACGTGTTGTTGTCTGCTTCTCTGCTTACCTAATTTACCTTTTCTCCGTGTATTCTCTCTGTGTCTCTTTCTATCCGTCTCTTCGCCTAACTCTTTGTCTGTCTTGTGGATGTAGCCAGGGAGAAAGCGACAACACATGAATGATACAGAACATAGAGACCAGGCATGTGCTGGCTTCTATTGAAATCGCCCTTTCCTTTACAAACATCAGGTTATGTATCAGGTGAAAACAACTCATTCACTTGGCTACACGACTGAGCTGCAAATCACATGGTTGTAGCTTGGGCCACAGCGTGCTAGGGCATGGGTACTGGCGAATAGTATTCACAACTCATTACATGTGTGTGTGTGTGTGTGTGTGTGTGTGTGTGTGCGCGTGTGTGTGTGTATGTGAGAGAGACACATGTTACATGTCTGTCTGTGTCTGTCTGTCTCTTTGTCTGTCTGCCTCTATCTCTGTCTCTGTCTCTCTCTATCTCTCTGTTTCTGTCTGTCTGTCTCTCCCCTGCCCCCCCCTCTCTCTCTCTCTCTCTCTCTCTCTCTCTCTCTCTCTCTCTCTCTCTCTCTTAGCACGCCCGCACGCGTGAACATGCATGTTTGTATATGTACATGTATGGGGGGGGGGGGGGGGGGATGGGGGGAGCAGAGGGCGGGAGGAGGAGGGGAGAAACTCGCCCCTTCTTGTTTTGCGGTTTCTAAGAGCTAACTGCTCTGACATATTGTCTGCACTGTTTGTCTCCCTCAGAAAGTCATAGAACATAACATAGAAATAGTATATCGCAGTGGGCTGTCTCCCTCAGAAAGTCATAGAACCTAACATAGAAATAGTATATCGCAGTGGGCTGTCTCCCTCAGAAAGTCATAGAACCTAACATAGAAATAGTATATCGCAGTGGGCTTACCCTGCAGCACCAAATCTATCATCCAACATTATCAGGCCCTGTTACCGTTGCTGCTAGTAGTACCTTTAATGTACACCAGTGAACCATGCGACTCGTTGTTGACCAAAATGGGGGACGCCTTATTGTCAGAAGGCCCGTTAGTCAGAAGACCCACTAGTCAGAAGGCCCGTTAGTCAGAAAATCAGTTGGCATCAGCATCGTCCATATCCTTCTTCATCTGCTCCCAGTCAGCCTGCGTGAACTTGAGGCACTTGCGTGCTTTCTGGCGGGTGACTTGCGGCTTGGTGTTGAAGTCGGTACAGACGATGTCGTGGTCGGACACACCTGGGATGCTAACAGAGGACTTGACAAGGGTGGGGTTAGACGTAAAGACCAGGTCGAGTATGTTCTTACCACGGGTTGGGGTATGCTGGACTTGGCTAAAGGGGGGGGGGGGGGGACGCCTTATTGTCAGAAGGCCCGTTAGTCAGAAGGCCCGTTAGTCAGAAGGCCCACTAGTCAGAAGGCCCGTTAGTCAGAAAATCAGTTGGCATTCAGTTGATTTTCTGACTAATGGGCCTTCTGACTAGTGGGCCCTCTGACTAGTGGGCCTTCTGACTAATGGGCCTTCTGACAAATAGGTGGTCACCGACCAAAATAACGGTCTCCAACATAATCCATTTCTGTGCTGTCATTCTGTTTTCTTTTTCATCGTTCGTTACAGGAATCCGGCTGTCTTGTGCGATGAGCTCCGTGGTTACTTCATAGACTTCTCACTGTGGGAAAACTTCCCGGGACTGTGAGAAGAGGGAGACAAGGTGTTACTTCATAGACTTCTCACTGTGGGAACACTTCCCGGGACTGTGAGAAGAGGGAGACAAGGTCTCGGATTAAACTTCCTGTACCAAACGTTATAACTGTATTTCTCTCTCTCTCTCTCTCTCTCTCTCTCTCTCTCTCTCTCTCTCTCTCTCTCTCTCTCTCTCTCTCTTTTAACTAAAACGTGTGATTGTGTATCATTTTTTTCTCCATAGCCTTTGACAAATTTAATCGTTCATGTGTCTTAAAAAAAACACAAACTTTTTCTTATCTATTTTTCTTTTTAATTTTGTTGTTGTTGTTGTATTCTGTGGTATTGGTTGTGTTTACGTAACAAAACCTTGGAGACTAATTCTAGGTAGAACTCATTCCTGATTCCTGTCACATTCCCAATCAACGGCCTCCGTGCCGTGCACAGGCCTACCACGGCAGTGGGAGTATAGCAGCATTGACGAACGCTGCCCCAAGTTTGTGTGTGTGTGGTGGGGGGGGGGGGGGGGGGGGGGGGGAAGAATAGTGGACGGGTGGATACAGGGGACCAATCTTACACTACCCCACACCACCAGAATGACATCCCGTGAAAGAGACAAAAACTATATTTGCTGTTTGGTGTCAGAGGGATTCGACGTCACAACGTCTATTCATTTGAAGCGTGTATAGATGTATGTACACCCACTGTGTCTTTGACGTCACAACGTCTATTCCTTTGAAGCGTGTTTTGGTTATGTATACCCACTGTGTCTTTGAAAAAGGCACGGTTGTTAAGTGTGTGTTGGTTAAGGAGACGTCAACTTGGTGGTGAAACTCATATTTTCTGTCATTTCTTCTTTTTGCGATCTGTATTTGTTTCGCCATTGGTTTTCTACGCAAATGTCTCTCAGTCAGAGAGAGAGAGAGAGAGAGAGAGAGAGAGAGAGAGAGAGAGAGAGAGAGAGAGAGGAGAGAGAGAGGACTGGCTCAATCCATCTGTTTTTTTTAACGTATTTCTCAGTCCACTCTGTCTGTCTGCCTGTCTGTCTGTCTGTCTCTCTCTCTCTCTCTCTCTCTCTCTCTCTCTCTCTCTCTCTCTCTCTCTCTCTCTCTCTCTCTCTCTCTCTCTCTCTCTCCTCTCTCTCTGTTTACTCACACCATATTTTACTGTATGTACACTGATCCATGACTATTTGCATTCCATCGTTGTTCGCCCCTCAGCCATGTTTCTCAGCCCCCAACCAAATCATGATGCGTCTGTGGTTTAATCCTAGCTTGCCTGTTTGATTGTTTTTTGTTTATTTTTAACCTGACATCCACGATTTGACCCTAATCCCTGTGACTTGATCTGACATCCCTGTGACTTGATCCTAATCCCTGTGACTTGATCCCTATCCCTGTGACTTGATCCCAATCCTGTGACCTGATCCTTATCCCTGTGACTTGATCCTAATCCCTGTGACTTGATCCTAATCCCTGTGACTTGATCCCTATCCCTGTGACCTGATCCTTATCCCTGTGACCTGATCCTAATCCCTGTGACTTGATCCCTATCCCTGTGACTTGATCCCTATCCCTATGACTTGATCCTAATCCCTGTGACTTGATCCTAATCCCTGTGACTTGATCCTAATCCCTATGACTTGATCCTAATCCCTGTGACTTGATCCTAATCCCTGTGACTTGATCCTAATCCCTGTGACTTGATCCCTATCCCTGTGATTTGATCCTAATCCCTGTGATTTGATCCTAATCCCTGTGACTTGATCCTAATCCCTATGACTTGATCCTAATCCCTATGACTTGATCCTAATCCCTGTGACTTGATCCTAATCCCTGTGACTTGATCCTTATCCCTGTGACTTGATCCCTATCCCTGTGACTTGATCCTAATCCCTGTGACTTGATCCTAATCCCTGTGACTTGATCCTAATCCCTGTGACTTGATCCTAATCCCTGTGACTTGATCCTAATCCCTATGACTTGATCCCTATCCCTGTGATTTGATCCTAATCCCTGTGACTTGATCCTAATCCCTGTGACTTCATCCTAATCCCTATGACTTGATCCTAATCCCTGTGACTTTATCCTAATCCCTGTGACTTGATCCTAATCCCTGTGACTTGATCCTTATCCCTGTGACTTGATCCTAATCCCTGTGACTTGATCCTAATCCCTGTGACTTGATCTGACATCCCTGTGACTTGATCTGACATCCCTGTGACTTGATCTGACATCCCTGTGACTTGATCTGACATCCCTGTGACTTGATCTGACATCCCTGTGACTTGATCCTTATCCCTGTGACTTGATCCTTATCCTTGTGACTTGATCCTTATCCCTGTGACTTGATCTGACATCCCTGTGACTTGATCTGACATCCATGTGACATGATCCTAATCCCTGTGACTTGATCCTTATCCCTGTGACTTGATCTGACATCCCTGTGACTTGATCCTTATCCCTGTGACTTGATCTGACATCCCTGTGACTTGATCTGACATCCCTGTGACTTGATCTGACATCCCTGTGACTTGATCTGACATCCCTGTGACTTGATCTGACATCCCCTGTGACTTGATCTGACATCCCTGTGACTTGATCCTTATCTCTGTGATTTGATCTTCATCCTTTTGACTTGATCCTAATCCCTGTGACGTAATTGTAATCCTTGTGATTTTATCCTTATCCTGTGACTTAATCCTAATCCCCATGACTAAATCCTAATCCCTGTAACTTAATCATAATCCCTGTGACCTAATCCTAATCCTGTGACGTAATTGTAATCCCTGTGATTTTATCCTTATCCCTGTGACTTAATCCTAATCCCCATGACTAAATCCTAATCCCTGTCATTTGATTTGATATTCCTGTGTTTTTATTGTGTCATGACATACATCTCGGTTATTTCACTATGTTCGTGTAGGGAAGCCTTTTTGTCAGAAAATAAACTTTTCCTTTGGAAAAAAAAAAGAATCAAAACAACAAATTCTGGACTTCATGTTGTTGGACGGGTGGGCACAAATATAGTCGTCAAGACATTACACGCATACAGACACAGACACGCAGACACAGAAACACACTCACGCGCACACACGCACACACACACACACACACACACACACACACACACACACACACACACACACACACACACACACACACACTCACACGCACACACACACACACACACACACACACACACACACACACACACACAGCACGCACACACACACACACACACACACACTCACACGCACACGCACGCGCGCGCGCACGCACGCACGCACGCAAGCACGCACGCACGCTCACACACACTCACACTCACACACACACACACACACACTCACACACACACACACACACACACAACACACACACACACACACACACACACACACACAACGCGTGCGCGTGTTGACAAAGTGTCTAAACCCCTCTCTCTCTCTCTCACACACACACACACATACACACACACACACACACACACACACACACACACACACACACACACACACACACACACACACACACACACACACGCACACACACAGAAACGCGCGCGAAATTAACGAATGTGATATTCAATGAATAACCCCAAAGCAATGCTGTGCTTCTTGTCTATACCGATCACACATTTCCTTCTGTTTGTTGTCAATGTTGTCCCCAACCTTAAACCGACTGGAGCACTTAATCACCTCGTGTGAATTGGTGGTTTTAGGACACAGCATGCCTGTTGTCACTGTTTGAATGATACAGCATTTGCATGGCACCTAATCCTCAGTAATGCCCGGACCGTCTGCCAGCCTGCATGGACCTTGGTCCCAGCACGTTGGCCGACCGCTGCCAATCAACACACCTGGCCGCCTCTGGAACCGGGCCAGACCATGGTCAAGCGGTCTGTATAGCCTTGTCTGCTTCATGAAAACGACTGGACGGTGACGCTAATTCCTGGACTGTAGAGTACATAGTAAGCAGGCTTGGAGCTTTCCGATCTCGCCCGCCAGTCGTGACGTGTGTGGTGGGTCTTACTTATTGGAGCGGTTGATATTTACAAGTGGGTGTGTGAATAGTGGCGCAGTTGATATTTTCAAGTGGGTGTGTGAATAGGCGGCGCAGTTGATATTTTCAAGTGGGTGTGTGAATAGTGGCGCGGCGACGACAAAAGCATAAGCATGAATGAATTGATGGGTGGATTGATTGATTGATTGATTGATGGATGGATGGACTGATTGATTGATTGATCGATTGATTGATGGATTGATTGATTGATTGATTGATTGACTGATTGATCGATTAATAACAAAGTAAGTAACTAACTAGTTGGTTGTGTGTTGGTTGGTTGACTGACGGGCTGGCTGGCTGGTTGGTTGGTTGGTAGATAAACAACAAGAACAGCAACAACAAAGTATTTAGAGTGTCTTGCAAGTTATTCTACAGTCACCTCAGTCTGACCATGTATGTCATGACCTCTCTACCAACGGACAATGACTACAATCAGAGAAGAGACATTTGATGTATTTTGTTTTATTTTTTTGAAGGGTCGGGAGAAGGGCGTAGAAGGATGGTGAGAGGGGCTCAAGAACTGCTTTGGTTTGCACTGTAATGCAGCCTGTTCTGGCATATATCACATTGTCTGGTATTGTGTAATGATATTTGATAAACCTTTTGACAAACACACATATTTTCACAAATATGGTAAAATGTTTCTTTCTTTTCTTTCTTTCTGCATACGCAGGCTGATACTCCTGCGGACACTCCCTGTATAGCCAGGCAGTGGAGTTTTGTGTGTATGACCCTTTTTTATCCCGCCATTAAGGCAGCCATACTCCATCTTCGGGGAAGGTGCATGCTATGTGTCACGTGTCATCCATACCAACGGCCAAACTGGCCTTCTCTTCCGAAAGTTGGTGATGGGATTTTACGTGTGTGCAAGATGTTATGCGTGCGTTCACACACGGAACCTCGGTTTATAGTCTCATTCGAAGGACTATATGGGGAATGGAGTCAGAACCAATGTTAACTCCGAGGGAAAAATCCCCCTATACCGAAATTCGAACCCGCAACCCCAGGATCACGAGTCCGGCGCTCTACCAACTGAGCTATTCCGGCCCCGGTAAAATGTTAAATGAGTTGTTCCTCCATTAACATTGAGGCGTAGATGAATTTAAAGGGGGGGGGGGGGGGGGGGGGGAAGCGATAGAAACAGCAAACAAGAATAAAGA
>CM031604.1:90841969-90846969 GCA_018398815.1 Conus ventricosus
CAGCAGCAGTAGTAGTAGTAGTTGTAGTAGTAGTAGTAGTCGTAGTAGCAGCAGCAGTAGCAGCATCAGCAGCATCAGCAGCAGTAGTAGTAGTAGTAGCAACAGCAGCAGCAGCAGCAGCAGTAGTACTAGTAGTAGTAGTAGTAGCAACAGCAGCAGCAGCAGCAGCAGTAGTAGTAGTAGTAGTAGCAACAGCAGCAGCAGCAGCAGCAGTAGTAGTAGTAGCAGTAGTAGTAGTAGTAGTAGTAGTAGCAACAGCAGCAGCAGCAGCAGCAGCAGCAGTAGTAGCAGTAGTAGTAGTAGTAGCAACAGCAGTAGCAGCAGCAGCAGCAGTAGTAGTAGTAGTAGTAGCAACAGCAGCAGCAGCAGCAGCAGCAGCAGTAGTAGTAGTAGTAGCAACAGCAGCAGCAGCAGTAGTAGTAGTAGTAGCAACAGCAGCAGCAGCAGCAGTAGTAGTAGTAGTAGTAGTAGTAGCAACAGCAGCAGCAGCAGCAGTAGTAGTAGTAGTAGTAGCAACAGCAGCAGCAGCAGCAGCAGTAGTAGTAGTAGTAGTAGCAACAGCAGCAGCAGCAGCAGTAGTAGTAGTAGTAGTAGTAGTAGTAGCAACAGAAGCAGCAGCAGCAGCAGTAGTAGTAGTAGTAGTAGTAGCAACAGCAGCAGCAGCAGCAGCAGCAGCAGCAGCAGTAGCAGTAGTAGTAGCAACAGCAGCAGCAGCAGTAGTAGTAGTAGTAGTAGTAGTAGTAGCAACAGCAGCAGCAGCAGCAGTAGTAGTAGTAGTAGTAGTAGTAGCAACAGCAGCAGCAGCAGCAGCAGTAGTAGTAGTAGTAGTAGCAACAGCAGCAGCAGCAGTAGTAGTAGTAGTAGTAGTAGTAGTAGTAGTAGTAGTAGTAGTAGTAGCAACAGCAGCAGCAGCAGTAGTAGTAGTAGTAGTAGTAGCAACAGCAGCAGCAGCAGCAGCAGCAGTAGTAGTAGTAGTAGTAGCAACAGCAGCAGCAGCAGTAGTAGTAGTAGTAGTAGTAGTAGCAACAGCAGCAGCAGCAGCAGTAGTAGTAGTAGTAGTAGTAGTGCAACAGCAGCAGCAGCAGCAGTAGTAGTAGTAGTGGTTGTTCTTGCAACAGGAGCAGATTAGAATAAAACCAAAGGACATTTCTTTGAATTTTAAGTGTTTTGTATCCTTTTCATTCTAATACTTTTTTTTTGCGCGCAGCATTTTTTCAGGTGATCATTTTTTTACCCCGTACAATAAAGGAAAATCCATTGTATATCAATAAAAACAAACATTACCCGTACAATAAAGGAAAATCCATTGTGTATCAATAAAAACAGACATTACCCCGTACAATAAAGGAAAATCCATTGTGTATCAATAAAAACAAACATTACCCCGTACAATAAAGGAAAATCCATTGTGTATCAATAAAAACAAACATTACCCCGTACAATAAAGGAAAATCCATTGTGTATCAATAAAAACAAACATTACCCCGTACAATAAAGGAAAATCCATTGTGTATCAATAAAAACAAACATTACCCGTACAATAAAGGAAAAATCCATTGTGTATCAATAAAAACAAACATTACCCTGTACAATAAAGGAAAATCCATTGTGTATCAATAAAAACAAACATTACCCCGTACAATAAAGGAAAATCCATTGTGTATCAATAAAAACAAACATTACCCCGTACAATAAAGGAAAATCCATTGTGTATCAATAAAAACAAACATTACCCGTACAATAAAGGAAAATCCATTGTGTATCAATAAAAACAAACATTACCCCGTACAATAAAGGAAAATCCATTGTGTATCAATAAAAACAAACATTACCCCGTACAATAAAGGAAAATCCATTGTGTATCAATAAAAAACAAACATTACCCCGTAC
Organism: Conus ventricosus; assembly: GCA_018398815.1. Lineage (NCBI taxonomy): Eukaryota > Metazoa > Mollusca > Gastropoda > Neogastropoda > Conidae > Conus > Conus ventricosus. The sequence continues at coordinate 90,843,860 of CM031604.1, forward strand.
AATAAAGGAAAATCCATTGTGTATCAATAAAAACAAACATTACCCCGTACAATAAAGGAAAATCCATTGTGTATCAATAAAAACAAACAAACCAATGAAAACAAAACACAAAACGTTGCAACAACAGCCGTGACTTTGGCCACCCCCTTTCGACCTTGACAAGAGCGGCAGCAACTAATTCCAAAGGACAGCTGACAACAGCACCACAGAGCGTTTCTGTGTCTCATTATTTCCTCCCTGTATTGTATGCCCAAACACCCCGTCGCCACGCCTCAAAACAATAAGACAACACCGACAATAAATAACAGACAGGCACAGACGACGTCACAGGTAACAGAGCAACAACAATACACGCCAATGACAATCACAACAACATCGTCGATAATGCTAACAGACAGAAAGACAACCACACTCTGACAACGAAATCAATAACGAGAATAGCCAAGGATTCGGGGGGGACAGGGATGGGGGGGGGGGGGGGGGGGGGGAGGGGGGTAAAAGAGAAAACCAGACGGAAGAAGACGATTGAGGACAAGGAGTACGGGCAAGAGAAGAAGAAAAAAAAAAAGGGGGGGGGGGGGGGGGGTAGGGGGCTAAAGACAATGGGGAGTAAGTAAAAAGAGTATGGAGGAGGAGGGAGAGGAGGAGAAGGAGGAGGAGGAGGAGAAGGAGGAGGGACAGAGGAAAGTGAGAGGGAGAATGAAGAGAGCTAAGAGGAAGAGAAGAATCATGGGAAGAGGAGGACGAGGAGGAAGACGGGAGAAGGAGGAGGAGAAGGAGGAGGAGAAGGAAGGGCAAACGGAAAGAGGTTTTGGGTAGGAGAAAGAGGTGTAGAAATCGGAGGAGAAAAGATCTTAAGAGCCCGAGAGAACAACAACCAGAAGATGAAGAAGGTGTACGGATAGGAGAAGAAAGCAGGAGGAGAAAACCAAGGGAGAGAAGACAAAGGGTGTTGACTAAAGAAGGAAGAGAAAGAGAAGTGAGTTGGGGGATGAGCAGAAGTGTAAACAGAAGAACGAGAAGGAGTCGAGGGAGAAAGAGAAGGAGCGAAGACGAAGCATCAGAAGGTGGAGAAGGAATCGGGGGTGGGGGGTGGGTGGGTGGGGGGGGGGGGGGGGGGGGCAGTATTTACTTACATAGGCCCATAGCTCAAGGGTGAGCATAGGCCATCGACAACACTCCGCCATCGCACTCGGTTCTGGGCTGCTCGCTGAATGCCTGTCCAGTTGGTAACGGCTGTAACGGTAAACTAAAACGTCGGGCATCATCCTTGACCCATAATGAACATACCTACAAATTTTCAGAGAGATCGACGCAGTAGTTTTGTCAGACAGACAGACGACAGACACACACACACACACACACACACACACACACACACACACACACACACACACACACACACACACACACACACACACACACACACACACACACACACACACACACACACACACACACACACACACACCGACAGCATTTCTTCGTTCCCATTCTAAAGTACTCCCTGTTCTTTAAGAACTGGGAGTACAAAAAGAAGAGTAATGGGAAGAGGAGAATAGAAGAGGAGGAGAAGGAAGAGGAAGAGCAGAGAGGGAGGAGTAGGGAGGAGTAAGAAAAGAAGAAAGAAGAGAGGAAAAAGGAGAAGTGAGAAGAAGGAACAGGGAGAGGAAAATTAAAAAATGGAGAAAGAGAAACCGAAGACAGAAGAAGGGACGTATTGAAGGGAGAGGGTGAGTGGGAGAAGAAAGAAGATGAAAAAGAAGGAGGAGGAGGAGGAGGAGGAGGAGGAGGAAGAAGAAAAGAAACAGAGGGGGAGGGAAAGATGATGATGATGATGCAAAGGATAAGGAGAAGAAAGATGATAAGGAGAAAAACAAGGATGATGAAAAGGATGGAAAAAATGAAGGTGAGGAGAAGAAGGAGAGTAAGGAGGAAGAAAAAGAAAAATAAGGAAGGAGGAATGAAAGGGGGAGAATACGAGTGGAGGAGGAGGAGGAAAGGAGGAAAGGAAAGAGGAGAAAGAAAAGGCAAGGAGGAAGTCGAACAGGAGAGAAGGAGGGAATGAAGGAGGGGTAGGGAGATAAAGTGGAGGGGGAGAGACGAGGAACAGAGGATCGAAATGAGAAGAATGAGGGCAAGAAAAGATAAGGAAAGGAGCGAGGGAAAGAAAGAAGAAGGAGGAGAGAAGGAGGGAGAAGAGGAGGATGAAAGAAAAAGGAAAGAATCGGAAGAGAAGAGAGGAGATGGACGAAGGAAGGTGGAAGATATAAGAAGGAAGACGGAGAAGGAGCAGAGGGAAAAAAAGAAGAAGGAGAAGTAAGAGGAGAAAATAGAAGGAGGGAGGGAAAAGAAAAAGGAGAAGAAGGAAGAGGAGAGAAGAGGTGACGAAGGGAAGGTGGTAAGATATAGAGTGGAGAGAGGAGATAACAGGAGGAGACAAAATTAGAAGGAAGGGAGAAGTAAGAGGAGAAAAAGAAGGAGCAGGAGGAGGAGGAGAAGAAGGAGCAGGAGGAGATGAAGGAGGGGGAGGAGGAGAAGAAGGAAGAGGAGGGGAAGTGGAAGAGAAGAGACGGAGGTGGAGAAGGAAGGTGGCAAGATATAAGAGGAGGGGGAGGAGAAAAAGGAAGAGGGGGGGGGGGGGGGGGAAGAAGAGGAGAGAAGGAGGTGGAGAAGGAAGGTGGCAAGATATAAGAGGAGGGGGAGGAGAGGGAGGCAGAGAAGGAGGTGGAGAAGGAAGGTGGCAAGATATAAGAGGAGGGGGAGGAGAGGGAGGCAGAGAAGGAACAACACTAGAAGAAGGAGAAGAAAGAGGAGCAGATGAGAAGAAAGGAAAATGACAACATGAGGGAACAGGGCGAAGACGACGGGAAAGAGTAGAACGGGATGTGGGGGTGGGTGGGGGGTGGGGGTGGGAGGGAGGGAGGAGAAATAGAAGAACGAGATGCAGAGAAGAGAGAAGAAAGAAAAGGAGGAGAAGATTCTAAAAGAAGAAAAGTGATGAGAAGAAACAAGAGGAGACGAAGAAGCCGGACGGATAGAAAACGAAGAAAATGAATTGGAGGACGAGTAAAAGGGAGAAAAAGAGGAAAACGGACATAATCAGGAGG
>CM031604.1:90851969-90854469 GCA_018398815.1 Conus ventricosus
TTTCCACAAGGCTTTGTCCCGTGTCCCTTGCTTTTTCACAGTTTACATCAACCATCGTCTCTCTCCATCAAAATCCACGTCTGAATGTTTACAAATGGTACTACAATTCACACACATTATTCTGACATTGCTGTTGTTGCTGTATTCAGTCCGGAACAGGTCTGTTTTGCCTCATCAAAAATGCCAAAACACGAGTCAGAAAGAGAGCGCCTGTAATGTAGACCCTGTGTCGGGGACCGGAATAGCTTAGTTGGTAGAGCGCCGGACGCGTGATCCTGGAGTTACGGGTTCGCATTTCGGAACAGGGGGATTTTTTCCCTCGGAGTTAACATTGGTTCTGACTCCATTCCCCATGCAGTCCTTCGAATGAGAATATAAACCGAGGTTCCGTGTGTGAACGCATGCACAACATCTTGCACACACGTAAAAATCCCATCACCAACTTTCGGAAGAGAAGGCCAGTTTGGCCGTTAGTATGGATGACACGTTACACATAGCATGCACCTTCCCCGAAGATGGAGTATGGTTGCCTTAATGGCGGGATAAAAAAAAACGATCATACACACAAAACTCCACTGCCTGTCTATACAGGCAGTGTCCGCAGGGGTATGAGCCTGCGTACACAGAAAGAAAGAAAGAAAGAAAGAAAATACCCCGTGTCACAAACAGTTCGTCTTCATTTATCATCATTGTCATCGATCGATTCACAGCTACACGTCATGACAGTTTGATGTGACGTTCGTTAACCAAATGACGAATGCACGAACTGCGGAATAATCTTGACCCATAAACAGGAAAGGTCCATCGGTTTGCAATGGAAAGGCACGTATTATCTTCCCCTGATTGGTTTTTCCCTGGAATCGGTCAATTTGTTCAGGGATTCTCAATCAATTGAGCAAGGACCCTACCCCGACTCCATATCCCAGTTTCCAAAATTAATTTCCCTCCGGAGGGAGTGCTCACTCACGCCTGCCCCACGTCTAAGCAATTATTGTCGTCAGTAGGGGGCTTAGGAGGAAGTGTCCTGCGAAACTTAGACCAGAAACAGGCGCCACTGAACACCACCGAAGTGACTCGGCGGCAGTGCAGTGTCTCCTCCGGTGGGTTGCCTCTTGACGACTTGACATTGACTGTACCTTGTGGATTGCCGGTGCCGGGCTGCGGCGGGGCTGACCGGGCTGTGGCTGTGGACAGGGTGTCGGAATGACCGGGCTGTGGCTGTGGACAGGGTGTCGGAATGAGCGGGCTGTGGCTGTGGACAGGGTGTCGGAATGACCGGGCTGTGGCTGTGGACAGGGTGTCGGAATGACCGGGCTGTGGCTGTGGGCGGGGTGTCGGAATGACCGGGCTGTGGCTGTGGACGGGGTGTGGGACTGACCGGGCTGTGGCTGTGGACGGGGTGTCGGAATGACCGGGCTGTGGCTGTGGACAGGGTGTCGGAATGAGCGGGCTGTGGCTGTGGACAGGGTGTCGGAATGACCGGGCTGTGGCTGTGGACAGGGTGTCGGAATGAGCGGACTGTGGCTGTGGACAGGGTGTCGGAATGACCGGGCTGTGGCTTGTGGACAGGGTGTCGGAATGACCGGGCTGTGGCTGTGGCTGTGGACAGGGTGTCGGAATGACCGGGCTGTGGCTGTGGACAGGGTGTCGGAATGACCGGGCTGTGGCTGTGGACAGGGTGTCGGAATGACCGGGCTGTGGCTGTGGACAGGGTGTCGGAATGACCGGGCTGTGGCTGTGGACAGGGTGTCGGAATGACCGGGCTGTGGCTGTGGACAGGGTGCCGGAATGACCGGGCTGTGGCTGTGGACAGGGTGTCGGAATGACCGGGCTGTGGCTGTGGACGGGGTGTCGGAATGACCGGGCTGTGGCTGTGGACGGGGTGTCGGAATGACCGGGCTGTGGCTGTGGGCGGAGTGAGTCGGAATGACCGGGCTGTGGCTGGTGGCGGGGTGTGGGACTGACCGGGCTGTGGCTGTGGGCGGGTGTCGGAATGACCGGGCTGTGGCTGTGGACAGGGTGTCAGAATGAGCGGGCTGTGGCTGTGGACGGGGTGTCGGAATGACCCGGGCTGTGGCTGTGGCTGTGGACAGGGTGTCGGAATGACCGGGCTGTGGCTGTGGCTGTGGACGGGGTGTCGGAATGACCGGGCTGTGGCTGTGGCTGTGGACAGGGTGTCGGAATGACCGGGCTGTGGCTGTGGCTGTGGACGGGTGTCGGAATGACCGGGCTGTGGCTGTGGCTGTGGACAGGGTGTCGGAATGACCGGGCTGTGGCTGTGGCTGTGGACGGGGTGTCGGAATGACCGGGCTGTGGCTGTGGCTGTGGACGGGGTGTCGGAATGACCGGGCGTGGCTGTGGACGGGGTGTCGGAATGACCGGGCTGTGGCTGTGGACGGGGTGTCGGAATGACCGGGCTGTGGCTGTGGACAGGGTGTCGGAATGACCGGGCTGTGGCTGTGGACGGGTGTCGGAAATGACCGGGCTGTGGCTGTGGACG
>CM031604.1:90859469-90861969 GCA_018398815.1 Conus ventricosus
GATGTGTATGTCATTGTTGTTTGCTCCTGCGATTGGGCATTTCTGTTTTTTTTCAGCTCTTTCTTTTTTATTGCATGGCTTGATTTTGGTACGACTCTTCTTTCATTGCATCTTGTCGTTTGTGATGTGGCAAATTTTGATATGCTTCTCTTCTTTCTTCTTGTTCTTGTTCTTCTTGTTCTTCTTGTTCTTCTTCTTGTTCTTCTTGTTCTTCTTGTTGTTCTTCTTCTTCTCTCTCTCTCTCTCTCTCTCTCTCTCTCTCTCTCTCTCTCTCTCTCTCTCTCTCCATGTGTCAGAGACTCCGTCTCTTTATTCTGTGTTTCCACTTCCCCACCCACCTCTCTCTCTCTCTCTGTCGTTCTCCGTCTCTCTCTCCCTCCCTCCCATACTCTCTTCCTCTAGTTACATAATGCATTCTACTATTCTAAATTGCTATGTATTCATTGTTGTTTGTGAGTTGATATGCAGTTCTATGCGATGTTTTCTTTCATATATTTAGATACCTTTCCCATGTTTGAGGGCTGGATGAAAAAAAAAGCCACTGACTTTTGCAACCTGTGACTGCGAAATAATCATCGCAATTTCAGCAACACACGAACCATATAAGACACTATTGACATTATCAAAGTTATTCATCTCAATACCTTTCTCCTGATAGAGCGAGGCCAACACTAAGCATAGAGCGAGGTCAACACTGAGCATTCAAACAAAAGATGACACACAGAAATGTTTTCTCTGCAGACACAAGTAATACCATGAGAATATTTAGTGTTCCAAGTATTCAGCCTGAATTTATTAATTAATCTAACAATGTGCCTTGGGCACAATGCTAAAGTAGCCATGTTTTGACTAAAATTCTGCTGATGTATATACTTTTCCATAATTTGGATTAGTTCACAAGATGACAAATCTAAGGGATTTTTTGATAAATTTTCAGCGTTACTATTGGCTCCTCTTGCAAGACTGCTATTTCATTCCACTTTATACCACAGTGGAATTGGACCCAACAAAAATCAATTCTTATACCTAGAGTTATGAAACAATGCAGTAAATATTTTATTTCTAAAAGCAAATCTTTTCTAGCTTTGCAGTCCCAACGCTCTAGTGATTGTAAAACAGATTTGGAAACAATGCACAGTAAGATTTTACAGGTCATACGTCACAATTAGGATTTTGCACCAAAACACCACGTAATCCACGTAAGCGTTGTGAGGCCTACCATAACTATTAGCTGGCACTTAATGTTAAACTGATCATTGATCAAAAGAACAACCCCCTCCCCCCTCCACCAGTCATTTCCTTGTTTTGGGGGATCTTCACCGATGAAGTGACAAACCATCTTCAAACAATTTTCCCTTTAGTTGACACACATTTCAGGCCTTTGCACTCACCCGTGACCCTGTCTTCGCGTCAGCTCCAAGAGCCCAGAATAATCCCTTTTTTTACATTTGAATCTGTCTGCTTGTAACAATCTGGCTTGTAACAATCTGGCTTGTAACAATCTGGCTTGTAACCATCTGGCTTGTAACCATCTGGCTTGTAACAATCTGGCTTGTAACCATCTGGCTTGTAACAATCTGGCTTGTAACAATCTGGCTTGTAACCATCTGGCTTGTAACCATCTGGCTTGTAACAATCTGGCTTGTAACAATCTGGCTTGTAACAATCTGGCTTGTACCTTGATGGCCATATGAGGAAAAGAAGAAGAAAAAGAAAAGAAAAAGAAACACCCGAAGGTGCTGGGGAAGACCCAGAGAAGCACTGTCTTCACCTGCCTTTAGAGCAGTCCTGTACCACCCTTGGAGGCCTGCGCTGTGTTGACGATGGGTACAGGCACGCACAGGACACTCCATTAAGATATCAAGGGACATACCTGCTCCTGAACAGAGGTAAGTTAGACTACAGGATGCAGCTCATAACAGCCTTAAAGTAGCATCCCCATGGGTGTACCAGCCCGTATTTCATGACTGCAGAGCCCACCGGCGAAAAACACCACCCTCCAGCTGCCGAGCACACCCCACAGACCCAACCACCCCTGCCCACGGACAGATGAAGACAGTGCCACTCCAGACACAGCCAAGCTTTCGCCATACGTCTTACGTGCCCTCATGTACCTTGATGGCCATATGAAAGAAAATGAGGAGAATAAACTTTCAGATACAATGTTTGTTCTCAAAACAATCCAATTGCGCCAGTCTATAGATACGCGACTCCTTCAGCAAGGCCTTGGCGCATTAATTTTTGGTGTGCAGCCACAGCCTCTCCCTCTCCCCTCTCCTCCCCCCCCACTTCCCCCGCCTGCCCGTGCGCTTTTATGAAGTAGTGGAAGATGAGAGTTGTCTGAGTTAAGACTGCAGTGACATTTTTTTGGGTGAAAATACTTGTCAGTTTAGGCTGCCCCCCCCCCCCACCTCTCTTCTCCCCCCCATTCCCCCCACCTCCCATCCCCAGCGTTAGCAAACTCACGGACATGTTCACTCCAATTTAAAAGAAAACATCC
>CM031604.1:90864469-90866969 GCA_018398815.1 Conus ventricosus
TGTGTGTGTGCGTGTGTGTGCGTGCGTGCGCGTGCGTGTGTGCGCGTGTTTGTGTGTGTGTGTGCGTGTGTGCGTATGCGAGCGTGTGTGCGTGCGTGCTTGCGCGCGTGCATGCGCGCGTTTGTATGTGTACACGTGATGCTTACACTCATATACACAATCGTAGCAAACTCCCAAGTTTTGAAAACACTACACGCAACTTCAAAAGCCTTAAGAGCTCAGAGACTGATGCAGGATATGCCCAAACAGAAATAACAGCGAGGGCTAGGCCCAGATGTCTTTAATTTCCGGACAGTGGGCGTGGAAAGGACATGAAAATCCATCACAGTTAAAATGCATTACTTCCAAAGGAAATATAGGATTTGGAGGGAAAGGGTGGGGGTGGGGGTGGGGGGCGAGAAGAAATCTTTTTCGAATAAGAGTTCTCTTAGGTTATTGTTCCTCCAAAAGGAAGGTCACAGCACGTATGTGATAGCTGTTTCGGTCCGTGTCCGCAGTTACAGTTTAGGCCCAAAACGCTACAGAATCTTTATTACACTCAAAGCTGCGCCTGGATTTTCTCAGATCAGCCAGTACTAAATCACATTCATCACACAGTCCAGCCCTTGACCCATACCATACCTGACTCTGAGGCAGGTCTCATTTCCGTGTCTTTTCTATGCAAGCACGATCCGCATACCCCTTCATTTTCCTTGTCTGCTAGATTTTTCACTCCAAATTCCTAGCCCCCTACCAATAGCTGTAGAAACACAAGGAGTCCACAAGTCATGCATCATTCTGCTACTTTTTGCTGACGTATGGCATTGAACTAATTTCGTGAACCCAAATTCCAGGATAAAATCATCTTTTTCGTATTCAAAACATTTTTTTTTTCTCATATAGCCAGGGCGGTTTTCATCTGTTCAAACATTGTTGTTATACTACTTGACCTTTGCTGTAACCCCGAACTCTGACCTGCATTTGCTCTATGAAGAACTCACCAGGATTGCCGATGGATCCTGGTCAGCTGATGACGAAAAGCACATCAGAAAAACAAACAAAAAGGAAGCCTTCCCAAATCGAGTAGATCCTCTTGCCAGAGAGAGAGAGAGAGAGAGAAAGGAGAGAGAGAGAGAGAGAGAGAGAGAGAGAGAGAGAGAGAGAGACGCGAGCGCACGCACGCACGCACACATATATGTACATATGTTACACAATATATATGTATATATGTAATATTGAATTATAAAAAAGCTTGCTCTTATGTCTTACATTGAAGAAATAGGAGGAGATAAGCATTCATATTTGCAGTGGTAGATAATTCTGCCTAACTAAGAGTTTGTGCTTGAGTGGGTGAATGGGGAAAAATAAAATAAATGCTTCTCAAAATGAGCCTTCAGCAAGCTTATAGTCTCCAAGAGGGTGACAGTCTCTAAAGGGGAGACAACTCACTAACATATCATACTCCTGGTCATATACCGGTATTTCGAAACCTGATTGTTTCTCCTCAGTGACCGCGGAAAGTGGTAACTTACCTCCTCTGCCTTTTCCGTTTTAAGCAGAACGCTGTCCCCGAAAAAGGCTGGTGTGCAACACCATAGCATGTTTGTTGAGGTTTCGAAAAACCAACCAAAGGTGCCCCTAAGAAGCAAAAGAAAATCATGAAACAGTAAAACAAGCTACATTTTCTATATATACCCCTGATCGCAGCCATCATCGCCACACGCTGGAGAATTAAAAACGTTTGTGTCCGATAGGTGGAGATAAAACTCCACATTCGGTAACCACTCATAAGATATTTATGCCAAACAGTAAAGGTTCATCACATAGACGCTTGATTAGAAAACTTAAAAAGAAGCATGCACAAATTCCATCGAGATATGGCAGAACACCTCTCTCTGTCTCTGTCTCTGTCTCTCTGTCTCTCTCTGTCTCTCTCTGTCTCTCTCTCTCTCTCTCTCTCTCTCTCTCTCTCTCTCTCTCTCTCTTATCAACTACGTTATCAACTTATCAACTACATGCATACATACATACATACAGACATACAGACAGACAGACAGACAGACAGACAGACACATGCATACATACATGCATACAAGAACATCCATACCTACTTTGATAAGTCAGTCAAGCATTGCTGACGTTCGCTGCATACCTGTATGTGGACAAGCTAGTTGTAAGTGACGTTCGCTGCATACCTGTATGTGGACAAGCTAGTTGTAAGTGACGTTCGCTGCATACCTGTATGTGGACAGGCTAGTTGTAAGTGACGTTCGCTGTATACCTATATGTGGACAAGTAGTTGTAAGTGACGTTCGCTGTACACCTATATTATGTGGACAAGCTAGTTGCTTGGTTCTGTGACATTTATGCTAACTGGAAGGCTGCCGTTAACTTTACTGTGCGATGAAAAAAGCAGTGGATTCTCTCTCCCCTCAGTCTCTCTCTCTCTCTCTCTCTCTCTCTCTCTCTCTCCTCTCTCTCTTCTCTCTCTCTCTCTCTCTCTCCCTCTCTCTCTCTCCCT
>CM031604.1:90869469-90881969 GCA_018398815.1 Conus ventricosus
GCTGTCATCAGGATGGTTTTTGGGGTTGCCCACCGCCGATGTTATATAGCGTGTGGGCTCCCGTTTGCGGTTGTTTGCACGTGCGGGTTGGCTGCACGTGTTTTTGGGGGGCTTTCAGGTTTTTGTTTTGGGTGTGTTCACTAACAACGATTTCCATTTATGCCTGCAGTTGTTTACTATTTCTGTTTTGGTGTTTAAAGTTGCTAAGTGTGGTTTGCATAGTATTAACCATTTTTCAGTTAAACATAGGTTGCACCTTTTTGAAACATTGCTGTATGGTGATGCTCTTTTTATGATTTTCCAGGATATATTGTAGCTTGGTTTTGCGTCTTTAAGTTTCCAGATATATTTGCTCAGTTCTGTTTGGTTTTTATATTTTTCTTTATTAAATGACTGTTTGTGGTTTGCATATCTGGTTTTGAAGTGGTTTTCAGTGATCCCTATGTATGTTTCTTTTTCATTTTTTGATGTCACAGTAGCCTGGTATACAATGTTGTTGTGAAGACATTTATTGTTTAGTGGGCACTGCTCCTTTCTGGTGCAATTGCAAGATTTCCTTTCTTCACCCTTCTTTGCTGTGTTGATTTTCATTTTGTTGGATGCGTCAATTAGGTTTTTGAGTGTGGCATACATGAGTACGATAGTTTGACAGTGTTTTTGTTAAATATTTTGGACAGTTTGTGTTCTTTTGGAAATGAAGTTGTTAGGATTTTGAAGAATTCTTTCCCTATGTTTGTTTTGAGTTTCCCGTCGTATGGGGGGTTATACCATATGATTTTTCTTTTCCTATTTTTCTTGCTTTTATTTGTGTTGTTGTCTGGGTTGTATTGTAATTTGTAATTGTATCCACTTGTTTGTAGTGCCTCCTGGTATTCTACTGCTGCATTGTTGAACACACTCTCACTGCATGACAGGTTTGATGGTCTCTTGTTTATGCCATGGGGTATGGTCTTTAATACAGATGGTGGATGGTTACTTTTGGTGTGTACATAAAGAAGTGTATCGTTGGGTTTCTTGTATGGTTTATATATGTGATTGTTGAGATCCAGTGTTATGTCTAAGTAGTTCACTACCTTTTTGTTTGCTTCAATGGTAATCTTTAAGTTGTGGTTTTGGAAGATTTTGCATAGTTCTTTCTTCTTGTTTTCGATGGTTCTTGGGTTGTTGGTTAGTGCAGCAAGGCCATCGTCTCTGTATAGTCCGACTTGTTTTCCGAGTTTTTTCTTGATGTTGGACAGCATGAATAGTCCGACCAGTTCACATGTTTCTGCACCATCATATGATCCCATGGTTACGTCGAATGTTGAGTTTCTGTTTGTTTTCCTGATCCAGGTTTCATTTCTGCTGTGTAGTAATGTTTTCTTGGTGTGGAGAATGATTTCCATTTCTGACCCTGTAATGTCTGTGTGGTTACTGGCAAACTTCAGGGCTTTGGTGAGTAGTTCCTCATCTATAGATGGGTAAAAGTCTACTATGTCAAATGTGATGAATACTGTATTACTTTGTTTATTGAGTTTTTTGAACCATTGGATAACTTCGTATGTGTTCTTCCAGAGGTTGTATTCAGAGTTTGATTTTACGTTCTTTATTATTTTTTCCAGAATTTTCTTGCTTATTTTGCCTAATTCAGATTTGGATGGGTATATTAGTGTACATGTTGGATTGTTATGAAAATTGGGCTTGTGGTCTTTGAGTGTTATGAAAGCTTCTTCTGTTGCTGTCGCTTCTATCCTGTCACTTAGGTCTATGCGCTCTGCAAGTTCTTTTTCTTTTGTGCGGATACTGTCATGTATATTTTTGTCGGCGTTTTTGTAGTTTTTCTGGATGTTTTTGTCAAGGAGTTGAGAGTATTCTTTTGGTTCCATTTTGTAGTAATTGCTAGTTTTATCAGCCTTCACAAATATTTTTTTGTCATTTTGTACTTGTTTTATTTGTTTTTTTAGTGTTGTTTGGAAACCTGAAAGCCCCCCAAAAACGGGTGCAGCCAACCTGCACGTGCAAACAACCGCAAACGGGAGCCCACACGCTATATAACATCGGCGGTGGGCAAACCAAAAACCATCCTGATGACAGCGCAACACGCTCGAAACAAATTTGTAGATAGTTTTAAGATTCCTCTTTTAACTTGTTTTAACTATATATATATATAATATATATATATATAATATATATATATATATATATATATATATATATTATATATATATATATATAGATAGATAGATAGATAGAGAGAGAGAGAGAGAGAGAGAGAGAGAGAGAGAGAGAGAGAGAGAGAGAGAGACGTACAGACTTACAGACAGACAGACAGAAAGTGGGGGTGGGGGTGGGATAGAAGAGAGAGTTGGGAGGGGGAGGCGTAGAAGAGAATAATAATGGAATGATCGTTTCTGAATGAGAGAGAGAGAGAGAGAGAGAGAGAGAGAGAGAGAGAGAGAGAGAGAGAGAGAGAGAGAGAGAGAGAGAGAGAGATAATGTTGCTTATAGCCCAGCCGACCGCAAAGGGCCATATCAGGGCTGTCACCACGTTAAAATCAACTCACCAATCATTAAAAAAAAAAAAAACAACCTTTCACACATCTCTTTCAATAACATCTTCTAGAAACGCACCAGAAACTTCATTAAAAATCTTTCTTCCGTAAAATCTTAAATCAGATGAAAAATGTTAATCTCTCTCAAAAACCCAAGGATCACGTCAGGCGGGACATCCCTGAACAGGATCTTCATGGACTCCGCTGTAAAATGTTTGTGTCTCACATCGTGCAAGTCCCAACACTCTAAAAGAACATGTTTCATTGTGAGTGGCGCATGACATGGAATGCACCACGGAGCTTCTTCACGGTAGGAATGAGTAAAATACGAATGGCCGGTGTGCAGCCGGCACAGAACCGTTTCCTCTTTACGACCACCAGATGTAGATGGGAGGAAGTCCTTAAGGTTTGGACGGATCTGAAAGAGTTTGTTATTCGTCTGTGTGTTCCAATCCTCCTGCCAGAGGTCTCTCACATAATCGTTAATTTTGGGTTTCACACCTGAGCAGGGGATATAAATGTTGGACAGTTTCTCTCTTGTGGCATTCTTGGCTAAACGATCAACCATTTCGTTCCCGCCGATGCCAACATGACCAGGAACCCAAGCCAGAATAATGTTGTAACCATCCGCTTTCAACTTGCTAAAAAGTTCAAAGAAATGTAAAAGTTCTGGATGCTGAAGGTTGCGGCCAGCTATTGCCTCCAAAGCTGACAGCGAATCCGACAGAACCAGAAAATCCCTCTTCGTAGATTGTGAAATTATCTTCAATGCCAGAACCAGAGCAGTCAGTTCAGCAGAATAGACAGAAGCATCTGGAGGTATATGTTTTAACAGTATCTGAGAAGGAGCACCGGGGCAATAGGCTGCACAGGCTACTCCATCTTCAGACTTGGAACCATCAGTGAAAATTTTCTGGTAAGATGGGAATTTTGAACAGAGGTCAGCATACAAGGCCTTGTATGCCAGAGAGCTGGTAGACTCTTTACGAAAGGTTGCAAGATCAAAACGAATCTCTGGTGTGAAAAAGGTCCACGGAGGCTGATCTGGAAACTTGGAAAAATCCGACACAACTCCTAGGTCTAGACCTGCATTCCGCACGTGAGGCTGCATACGAAGACCAAACGGCGGAATACAGTTAGGGTTGGTTTCGAATTTGTTTTGAAACTGAGGGTCAAAGACACAGTCATAGGCAGGATTCTGCGGTTCTGAGAACAGTCTGATATAATAATTTAGAGACATTTTCAGCCTGCGGTTGGACAGTGAGGGTTCACCTGCCTCTGCGTACAGGCTGTACACAGGGGTGGTGCGGAATGCTCCAAGACAGAGACGAAGACCTTGATTGTGGATAGGGTCCAAGAGTTTGAGGTAAGAGAGTCTTGCAGAGCCGTACACAGCACAAACCGTAGTCCAGTTTGGAACGGACCAAGGCTCTGTAGAGGTTCAGCAAAGTTTTCTTATCAGCGCCCCAGTCGGTGTGCGCTACGACCCGCAGAATATTCAGAGCTTTCTGGCAAGAAGTTTTGAGGTTTTTGATGTGGCTGAGAAAGTTGAGTTTTTGGTCAAAAATAACTCCCAGGAATTTGGCTTCTTTTACAACTGGAATGGTGGACTTGTCCAGACGAATTTCAGGATCAGCAAAGAATCGACGAAAATTGTGGAAATGAATTGACTGAGTTTTGGTACAGGAGAAGGTAAACCCGTTTTCCTCGGCCCACTGTTGGATTCTGCTGACACAAAGTTGGAGTCGACGCTGTACGCTGGCGTAAGAAGCTCCAACTGCATACAGCGCGAAGTCGTCAACAAACAGAGAGGACTCGGTGCCCTGGCTTACCGAGAGAGAGAGAGAGAGAGAGAGAGAGAGAGAGAGAGAGAGAGATACACTTTCAGATAATTTAATCATTTAAGGCCATAGCCCCATATGAGAGAGAGAGAGAGAGAGAGAGAGAGAGAGAGAGAGAGAGAGAGAGAGAGAGAGAGAGAGAGAGATTATGATTAAGATAATTTAATCATTTAAGGCCATAGCCCCATTTGCGAGAGAGAGGAGAGAGAGAGAGAGAGAGAGAGAGAGAGAGAGAGAGAGAGAGAGAGAGAGAGAGAGAGGAAAATGGAGAGAGAGACAAGGGAAAATGGAGAGAGAGAGAGAGAAAGAGAGAGAGAGAGAGAGAGAGAGAGACAGAGAGAGAGAGGAAAATGAAGAGAGAGACAAGGGAAAATGGAGGAGAGAGAGGAGAGAGAGAGAGAGAGGAGAGAGAGAGAGAGAGAGAGAGAGAGAGAGAAAACGGAAACGGAAAGTTTATTCATGTATAGGCCATTGCCCCTCATGAAGGGGTACATAACGTCTATACACAAATGCATAATTAACAACATATTTTATTATCTAATTAAGAAACCAGAACAGAACGCAACTTGAATGCTTTGTAAAGATAAATGGACAGTTGTTTCACAGTTTGTTTATGCTCTGTTGCCATAAGCAATGCAAGTCTAAATTTACTTGGATCTGCATAAAATTTACTTGGTATATACTGTGTTCTTAAGTCACTCAAAACAGGACAACATAAGACAAAATGAACATCATCTTCTTTTTCATTTTTGCAAAGCGGACAT
The DNA here is from genome assembly GCA_018398815.1 of Conus ventricosus. Taxonomy (NCBI): domain Eukaryota; kingdom Metazoa; phylum Mollusca; class Gastropoda; order Neogastropoda; family Conidae; genus Conus; species Conus ventricosus. The sequence goes on from CM031604.1 coordinate 90,874,606, forward strand.
TTTAAGTCAGCATTACTATGTGTTTTGTAACGTAAACGATGTTGCGCTATTTCAGAAATGCCAAATCGAAACCTCGTTAATGCATACCTTAAATGCCTATCTAAATTCATCAGTAAATAAATTTTTACCTCAGGCACCATGCAAAACATTCTGTAAACATAAAACCTTTCACTATCACTAATATGAGAGTCCCACTCTTGCCATCTACATAAAATTAACCGTTCTCTGAAAACTTGCAGAAATCTGTCTATCCCCTCAACACCTTGGTTAAGCCATACATATCCAAAACCAAACAAATATAGTTTACAACGAACATTTGTAACCCAATTTTTCTTTCCACGTATATCTAAATCATACAACATTTTGTAAGCTTTTCGGGGTAGCCTAGATTCCTCCATTCTTGTCAATTTTAACCAAAACTTTACACATTTTACAGCTGAATTAATATATATATAGGGTATCTGTTTGTCTCTCCGTAAACAAAGTCATTAGGAGTTCGCATCTCTACGCCTAAAAATCTTTTGAGAGCAAATAAGTGAACCTTTTCACATTCAGATGCCGCATTATCAAGTCCCCATAGCTCTGCGCCGTACTGAACAATCGGCTGAATTTGTGAATCGAAAATCTTCAAAAGGACAGTCAACGAGTTATTTTTAAACTTATATAACTTTGTGAAATGCACAGTAAAGCATTTTTAGCTCTACTACTTAAATTACGACATGCCATAACAAAACTCAATCTTGTTGAAAAACAAATTCCTAGGTATTTGTATACATTAACAACAGGCATCACAGCTCCTGCATACATCCATCTTTCTCTAGCTCCTAAATACCCACCTTTTCTGAACACAATAATATTACTTTTGTCCATATTTACCTTTAGCTGGAGAGCTGAAGCTGCTTTATACAGATTATTCAACTGTGTTTGAAGACCAATAACAGTTTCAGACAGCAACACATCATCAGCCAAAAGCAATATAAACAGTTCAAAATAATCTGACGAAACAATAGCCCCGTGTTTCCCTTCCCTAATAACTTCTAATGCTAATTCGTTTATAAACAAGGAAAACAAAACGGGACTGCACACATCCCCTTGTTTCACTCCACGTGTGCAGTTAATGTAATCTGTAAGCATGGAACCACATTTAATTCTGGTTTTAACATTAGTATACATGCTATGAATACAACGAAACATTTTGCCTTTTATGCCATTTCTCAAGAGTATAGGCCATAATAGGTGTCTGTTAATGGAATCAAAAGCTTTCTCAAAATCGATGAAGGCTACATACAACTTGCGGTTTAAACAAAATTGCTTCTGGACCAATGACAACAACGTAAACATATGGTCAACAGTAGAATAGCCCCTTTTGAACCCTGCCTGATGTTCACCTGTCAAATTATATTCTGTAACCCATTCTTGAAGTCTGCTATTTATGATTGTACTATAGATTTTACTGCTCGTATCACATAAATATATACCCCTATAATTGCCTGGATTATCTGCGTCTCCCTTTTTAAACAAAGGAATTACAATAGAGTTTGTCCAATTATCTGGGAAAAACGCCTTTATCAAACAACACATTAAACAATTTTACGAAAAAATCAATAACTCGATCCCCACCATGTTTCAACATTTCTCCTATAATTTCATCTGGGCCTGCAGATTTACCGTTCTTTACCTTTCTAACAGCAAGTAACACTTCTTCTTTTGATATCGGACGGTTCATCGTGCTAAAGTCTTCTTCAACATTATAATTTGTTTCAAAGTCATCATTAGCTTCGTTATTACACTCCCTAGTTACTTCCACTTCAAGTAATCCTTTAAAATGGTAAAACCAATCATCAACTGTTAAATTATTATGTACTTGTTTTCTTTTACTGGACACTTTATGTACATTCGAGAGAGAGAGAGAGAGAGAGAGAGAGAGAGAGAGAGAGAGAGAGAGAGAGAGAGAGAGAGAGAGAGAGAGCATCTATGGATATGGATTTTTCGGAAGGTTCTTTTAATAACAAACTCAAGTAACATACAACCCCACCCGACCACGACCTACGTCTGCTCTCCGCCCCCCGTCCACACACATATCATCACAAGGAGGGGGAATGGGATAGGGGTCGAGGTGTGTGTGTGTGTGTGTGTGTGTGTGTGTGTGTGTGTGTGTGTGTGTGTGTGTGTGTGTGTGTGTGTGTGTGTGTGTGTGAGGAGGTGTGTGGGTCGTGGGGTGGGGGGTGGGGGGCAGGCTCCCTCTGTCTGGCCCGAGACTGAACTTATTGTCGCCAGCGGAGGGCCAGAAGGGTAATGTGGTGGAGGGGGTGGCTAATGTTCTGGGTTGACGGCTGGAAGTTTGGTAGAGAGAGTCGCGCATAGGCATGTGTTTAGGGGGGACACACACACACACACACACACACACACACACACACACACACACACACACACACACACACACACACACACACACACACACACACACACACACACACACCACACACATATGCACAAACACCGCGCGCGCGCATGCACGCACTCGCCCACGCACGCACGTACGCAGAGAGAGAGAGAGAGAGAGAGAGAGAGAGAGAGAAGAGAGAGAGAGAGAGAGAGAGAGAGAGAGAGAGAATGATAATATGGGAAAAAGAAGAAAAATGATGATGAAGAGGTGGAGGGGGGGGGGTGGAGGAGGAGGAGGAGGAGAACAAGATTAATAAAAAGTTAGAAGAAGAAGAAGAGAGAGGGGAGAAGGGAGAGAAGAAGAAGAAGAAGGAGGAGGAGGAGGAGGAGGAGGAGGGGGAGAAAAAGAAGGAGGAAGAGAAGAAGAAGAAGAAGAAGAAGAAGAAGAAGAAGAAGAAGAAGAAGAAGAGAAGAAGAAGAAGAAGAAGACGAAGGAGGAGGAGGAGGAGGAGGAGGAGGGGGAGGAGAAGGAGGAGGAAGAGAATGAGAAGAAGAAGAAGAAGAAGAAGAAGAAGAAGAAGAAGAAGAAGAAGAAGAAGAAGAGGAAAAAGAAAGGAAGGGAGATAGCAATCTGAGAGAATGGCGCTTCCTTACATGACAAAAGATATGCAAATCCTCTTTCAATCCTGTATATCCCCTTTCTCTCATTTCTAAACCTTTCCCTCACCCTCACCCTCCATATGTTACCACATGTCTTCCCTCAACTCTCACCTCCCCCCCCCCCCCCTCTCCAATCTCTAACGGCATTTTCTTGCTCGCAATTCCCCCCCATCAATTCACCTGTCATGTTTCCATTCCTTTCATCTCTAATCAAAGACAAATCCTGAAATTCTGTTTACTTCTCCTTTTCTCTCTCTTTTTTTTTTCCTTCTCCCCTTTTACATGAGTCTTCTGAGGCGTCTCTTTTCAGAGTCTTCACAAGTTCCTGGTTCATTCCATTTGCAGCCAGTTTCTTACAGAATATTCTGGAGAAAGAAGAAAGCCAAACTTTGGATACGGATGGAGAAGAAAGCCAAGCATTGAAATAGGAAAACAAAACCAACATGTTGTTTAAAATGCCACTTTCCCACCCCCCACCCCCACCCCCACCCCACCACCACCACCACCGCCTACTTTGCTCGCTCCTTCCTCCTTTTCCATCCTCTCCTCAAACTTCGTGCCTTAAATCTGAAAAACAAAAATCACAAAAGAAAAGAGATTGACAATCGATTTTCTATCTGTTCGACGATTACAGACACTGAACAATAAGAAAGAACGGAACGAAAAGGGAAACTGATCAACAATGAAACAAACAGTCAATAATGAAACAAATGAGCACGCTCACATTTTCCAGCTGCCTGAAATAACAACAACGACGACAACAACAACAACAACAACGACAATGATATACAGTCGGTTTGCTTTTTTTCAAATCAACAGATATACTTGAAGCGGCGAAAAGAGGCAAAAATATGTTACTGAAGAAACTTTTTTGCGAGCGGTCTGTGAATCAAATTTGCTCCCCCACCCCCCACCCCCCTCTCTCCCCTCCTACTCTCTCCCATTTTTCACCGTTCCCCCCCTCTCCCCCCCCCCCCTCTTTCCTCGCCCTCCCCTGCTTCCTCCGTTTCCTCATTGGTCTGCCCCCATCCCTCTGTCTGTCTGTCTGTCTGTCTGTCTCTGTTTCTGTTTGTCTGTCTGTCTGTTTGTCTGTTTCAACAGTCTGTTTGTCTGTCTGTTGTCTGTCTCTCTGTCTGTCTGTCTCTGTCTGTCTCAGCCTCTGTCTCTCTCAGCCTCTGTCTCTCTCTCGTCTCTCCTGCCTCTGTCTCTGTCTCTCTGCTCTCTGTCTGTCTGTCTGTCTGTCTGTCTGTCTGTCTGTCTTCTCTCTCTTCTCTCTCTCTCTCTCTCTCTCTCTCTCTCTCCTCTCTCTCTCTCTCTCTCTATCTCCTTGCTGATCTGCGACAAAGGATGAAATTAATTTTGCATATGTCATATGTCAGTATGCACACGATCTCGGAGAGAACTTTAATTCTCAAAAAAGAAAAGAAGACTACTACGTCATGATCCATGTGCTTTCAGACTTAGCCCTTCCTGGGCGTCGACAAATAGAATCCTCGTTTGCAAGACATGTATATATATATATCTAGATTTGCCATTTGCCTTGCAAAGGATGTATATCTGATTGATGTGTGTCTGTTATGACATAATTTCTTTGCTGACATCTCAATTGACGTCTTTCTCAAAGTTCACATTCCTTCAGAGAGCGGTAACTTTATTACATTACCTCTCTCTCTTTCTCTCTCTCGCTCTTTCTCTGTCCACCCCCCCCCCCTCTCCTCTCTCCTACATATTAACACTTTACACATATTGGAGAATCCTACAAGAAAACCGCATACAGCAATGTAAACCTGAAGCCTCCCGTGAATGATAATGTCAGCCCAAGCTCTGATGGATGAAAAAACAAATCATCAGCATGGACGGAAAAAAACAACAAACCTTTGCGCTGATGAAAATATAGGTGATCGGCAATATGGTCAGCTGCATAAACGGTGTACATGTCAATGCCAGCTGAAAAGTGCTAAAACCGGAAATCATCATCATCATCATCATCATCATCATCATCATCATCATCATCATCATCATCATCATCATCATCATCATCATGTGTGTGTGAATGTGTGTGTGTGTGTGTGTGTGTGTGTGTGTGTGTGTGTGTGTGTGTGTGTGTGTGTGTGTGTGTGTGTGTGTGTGTGTGGTGTGCGCGTGCGTGCGTGCGTGCGTGCGTGTGTGTGTGCGTGCGTGCATGCCTCTGTGAATGCGTGTGCGTGCGTATTTGTGCGTAGAGAGAGAGAGAGAGAGAGAGAGAGAGAGAGAGAGAGAGAGAGAGAGAGAGAGAGAGAGAGAGAGAGAGAGAGAGAGAGGGGTTGGAAGCTAGGGTCACCCCACTGTATTGTGGATTTTGTTTACTCTGAAGACGTATTACAGACACCTACATACTCTTTTCTCGGAGATTCAGATAAGTCTAACACACACCCAGAACGTCTCCAACCTGTCTTCCATCTCTCTCTCTCTCTCTCTCTCTCTCTCTCTCTCTCTCCTCTCTCTCTCTCTCTCTCTCTCTCTGAACACCGTCAACACAGCTATCTCTCTAACTGGATGCATGTAAATACCAGGGTTCCCAAGATGGAAGACCCCAGGCCATTGATAAACATTCCCCTGTTGGCCAGCTACACACCTACATCAGCGGTGAAGAAAGGAGTCTGCTGTCGCTGCTAGTTTCCAAACGAAGTGACTGAGAGCGGAAAATGAAGCAAAATGTAGAAAGAGAAGGGGTTAGTGACCGCACACAGATACAGACAAACAGGTTACAGGACGAAACGCAACGCATTTGGGCCTCATGGGTCTTCTTCAGGCAAAAACAAACAACAATTAGGATCGTGAAAACGAAGAAGGAGAAAACACTTCTCTTTTCATATTCGGCGCAAAATGGCTGTTCATGAGACAATAAGTGGTTTCTCGTTCTTCGTTTTCACTGTCCTGATTGTTTGCTTCTGCCTGAAGAAGACCCAAGAGGTCGAAATGCATTGCGTTTTGTCCTGTAATCTGTTTGTCTGTATCTGTATTTTGTGGCGGTAACAACCCCCTTTCTTTCTAAATTCTACCGTCACTGACTTCACGTTCGTCCTCCATCTGCTGATCTATCTAAGGGTTAGCGAAAGAATACACCGACTGACCGATTAATTCTTAGATTTATTGGTTGATTTTCTTTTTTCATTTGATCACTTAGTTAACATGGCTATAGTAGATAATTGCTTTAACATTGACTGAATGAGTGCTTAGTTGATTGCTTGCTTTGTTAACCTGGCTAATTGATTCATTAGTTGACTGATTGATTTGTCTATATACTACTGCAAACTTGACACCGTCAAAACTTGAGCTCCTTCTTTCGTAACAAATCTGAAAAATTAGTGATAAGCACTGAAAAAAAAAATGTAGACAAACGAATCACAAGACAAACACGACGCTTTTGGACCTCGTAGGTCTTCTTCAGGCAAGAAACACAACTCTCACGACAACGAAAATGAGCAATCACTTCTCTTCATCCAATTCGGCAGAAGATAGGCGCTGATTTTGTGTCGAATTGGATAAGATAAGTGATCGCGCGCTCTTTTCGTTGTAATGAGTGTTATGTGTCTTGCCCGAAGAAGACCTAAGAGGTCGAAACGCGCCATGTTTTTGTTTTGTGATTCGTTTGTCTACGGTTTTGGTGCTTTATCCATTGTTTCAAATGTGTTCACATTTCCGCCTGCACTGGCCTCACTTTGCAACTAGATCCTTCTTTCGTGTTTCTCGTGCAGACTCGTTTTGTTTCCAGTCAGTCAATGTCAAGGTCGCTCCTTCTTTCGTGTTTCTCGTGCAGACTCGTTTTGTTTCCAGTCAGTCAATGTCAAGGTCGCTCCTTCTTTCGTGTTTCTCGTGCAGACTCGTTTTGTTTCCAGTCAGTCAATGTCAAGGTCGCTCCTTCTTTCGTGTTTCTCGTGCAGACTCGTTTTGTTTCCAGTCAGTCAATGTCAAGGTCGCTCCTTCTTTCGTGTTTCTCGTGCAGACTCGTTTTGTTTCCAGTCAGTCAATGTCAAGGTCGCTCCTTCTTTCGTGTTTCTCGTTCAGACTCGTTTTGTTTCCAGTCAGTCAATGTCAAGGTCGCTCCTTCTTTCGTGTTTCTCGTGCAGACTCGTTTTGTTTCCAGTCAGTCAATGTCAAGGTCGCTCCTTCTTTCGTGTTTCTCGTGCAGACTCGTTTTGTTTCCAGTCAGTCAATGTCAAGGTCGCTCCTTCTTTCGTGTTTCTCGTGCAGACTCGTTTTGTTTCCAGTCAGTCAATGTCAAGGTCGCTCCTTCTTTCGTGTTTCTCGTGCAGACTCGTTTTATTTCCAGTCAGTCA
>CM031604.1:90894469-90906969 GCA_018398815.1 Conus ventricosus
CGTCCTTCTTCACTCATGTTGTGGTAGACTTCAAGTCAAAGATGCACAGATGCGCTAGCAGAATTCTCTACCCTCGGTGATGTAGTCCACTGCAGTCCATCACATCAGCCAACAAGCCTCTGCCATGAGTCGACTACTTCACACCTGCTGTTAATTCCATCGTTGAACTTTCCCTGAAAGAAAGGGACAGCCATGAAGGCGAGCTGGTGTGACTCCTATTGACAATATTGCATGAACGCAGACACACCCATCCCTTGACAGCTTGACAAGTTCTTGGGCATCTGAAAAACAAACAGAATCTCAGCTGCTGGTTCAAGATATGTAGGCAATTTGAGCTGAAGGAAATTCTTGATATCATCGCCAGCTCTTTCGACTCAGATTATGAAGGAGACTTTGACCTGTACTTGACTAAGTCTCTGAATTCCCTGTGAACATAGGGCCGCAACCACACTCTTCCCAGTGGACACGGTTTTGGGAGATCTTCTTCAGCTCGGGGCACCCACTCCATTCCGGCGACTCACCTCTGGCGTCGGTCTCCTTCCCTTTTCTGTCTGGTCTTCCCTCTTCTTTTGCCCGGAGGGTTCCATTCAAGGGCTTGTCTTGTGATGTGGATGGGAAACTTCCGAGGTGTGCCAATTGCCACCCCACATCCGTTTTCTGATTTCTGATTTTATTGGAACTTGCTTGGTCGTGTTCAACATTCTGTATGGGCAATGAAATATCTTCCATCTGATGTTCCACAATGTTTTGCAGACAATCTGTTGATAAATTTTGTAGTTTGTGAGTGTTTGTCTTGTGTTCGCCACGTTTCAGACCATAAAGAAGGACAGAATTTTACATTTAATTGAAAGATCCTGGAACTTGTGTGGAGCGAGAGGGCAAGGAATTCCCAGATAGGCCTAGCGTAGTAAATGGGTGGTGGCCTGGCTTTAGGAGGCGACTCTGATTATCCTCATCTGTACCTCCATCCTTTGCTGCACACACTGCCCGAGGTAACAAACTTGTCAACTTCAGTGATGGTCGTTGCTGTTGCAGTCGAATGGGTCTCGTTGTTGAATTGCTGACTCTTCAAGGTTAATTCTGTTTTCTTTGTGTTGATGTTTGAGCTGGCGGTGAAGAAATCCCGGACCTGCACAGCTGGTTGAAGAGGCAGACGCCAGACTGGTAGTATATTGGAGTGGCTGTTCGAGTCAAACAATGCAAGAGAGTTATAGTAGTTTCCAACGACAACGGACACTTTCGCCACTGCTTCACTACACCCTCAGTTCCAAACGCTGGGTTGAAGGAAATCATGCAGTAGTTTTGGCACACATGAGAAGCGGCTGCCCAAGCAGTTTGCTAGGCTTGGAGCACCGCTGGCCAAGTCCGTGATCAAAGCAAACAATACTGAACTGGAGAAGACAGTGTGAATAAGGGAAGGGACGAATAACGCTGCTATGGGCAGCTGACCCAGTACATCACTGACGAACTTTTGAGCGACGGACAGCTTGTCAGAGCAAGAGGAAGCTCTGTGGAATTTACTGTGTACATGTCTGGGTGGTGTCAGATCAACAACAACTGCTGATAACGTTCAACTCACTCAGAGTGGAATCTACAGCATGCGACAGCTGGAATTTGACTCTCACCCACCCAAAGCAGTGTCATCAGAGCCCACATCCACCGAGAAGCCTTTCTGGTGCAACAAAGCATGCCATCTGCTTGGGGCGGCCAGTCAATGTGAGACTACCTAGAACCACTAGAACAATGTGTGGGAGCAACATTTTGACACCCTGTGCCATCTAAATGCATGAAGCCCTTGGCCACCCACTTTCTGCACAATATCAAGTGGTGCGCAGGCAAGGAGACACTCGAACGGTGTGTGCTGATTCTACTGGTTTTGCTGCGTCACTTCTGCCATGATAAGCAAATACTTCCTCATGTTTCCAATCAGTGATGGAAAGAGACCATTACAGTCACATTGGAGCATGTTGGTTGCATACTTAGAGAACTTTTCTGTTTCTATTGTTTAATTGACCACACAATACAGAAAAAAGAAAAAGTCAGCAAAGACAGTTTTAGTTGAATAGTAAAACGGCGTTCACTTGTAATTCAAGATCAGAATGACATTATATCTTTAATAGTGTATCATAGCAAGTGAAAATGCATGCAGAATTAGTAGCAGTATGTATAGAACACTGTTGTTACTGCGAGAATATCGCCAGTTACGGTCAAGACGTTGGTACAAGAAAATTACATCTGACCATGGCATTTGAAGGTCAAGATACCCCTCAAAAGGTCAAAATGATACCAGAAATGAACTCAGCACTACGCAAAATCAGTTGATTAAGAAGGTTACAAGTGTATATATTGACACAAACACAAAAGTAAGGATTTTCACGGACGGCGGTGTGCCCCCCCCCCCCACCCATATTTGAATCGCCATTACGCAAAAATCCCAAGGCGTCCCGATCACCTTCCGTGATTTTCATGTCTAGGTGCCCCTTGACTCAAATCAAAGTGAGAAATTCTCCTAACACCATAATTTACACGGGACCTTATTTGCCCCAGTTCAGGAATTCGTTTCGTCCAAACCAGCTTTATTTCCACATATCCATCATGTTCTGTCGTAAACCATGTATACTCAGTTGAATAAAATCGTTCGTTGGAAAAGCATCCGCATACTGACAGACAGACAGTATAACAGACAACAGACAGACAGACAAACAGACAGACACACGGTCACAGAACACGCATGCAACATGCATTCAATGCACACTAACGCACACACACACACACACACACACCACACACACACACACACACACACGACACACACACATCCACACAAACACACACACACCGCGCGCGCAGCGTGCGGCGCGCGCGCCGTGCACAGAGAGAGAGAAAGAGAAGAAGAGAGAGAGAAAGAGAAGAGAGAGAGAGAGAGAGAGAGAAGACAGACAGACAAGACAGAACAAGGCAATGAGAGAAGAGAGAGAGAGAGAGAGAGAAAGAGAGAGAGAGAGAAGGGGGGGGCCCATTACAATAGCTGAACGGAAGACCTTGAAAGCTACCATCTGCAGGGAGTTTATACAAAATTCGGTACATCTAGCTGACGTATATATGTTTAGTATAACTAAAAACTGAAGAAACCGAAACAACGAAGAGACCTATTAAATCACCTCGTAATCTAACTTCGTTTCATTCCATTTCAAATTCACAGCACCTTCTACACAAATTACACAAAGTCCTCTGGATTCGCTAGGATCCTTTTTCTCATTGCGTATCACCATTTTCCCCTATTCACTGTAAAAACATTTAGGGTGAACCGTGATCTAAAGCTGGGTCAAACTTTAAGAACTCTAATTGAGAAAAAGATGCACCCCAAAGGTGCGGGTAGACCCAGAGAATTACTGTCCTCAACTCCGAACACACCACCGGAGCAATCCTGCACCACACCCTTGGAAGCCTGCGCTGTTTCACATAGGTTTTTAAAGGCACGCTCTAGCATTCCATGAAGACTTCAAGACATAACTGCCTCCGCAAATGCATTGTGGAATAGCCTGTGACGTTACACGACAAACCTCCACGGGACGCTTCCCCTGCGAGTGTGCCAGCCCATATTTCATGACTGCAGAGACCACCGGCGGAAAAACGCCACCGTCGGAGCAACTGCCGTGTGCACCCGCAGCCTCACTCTTTGCCTTTCCGTTGACAGTTGAAACAGTACAAACAACTCCAGACACGCCAAGCTTTATGACCATGGTGTCTCATGTGCCCTCTGAACTAACCCCGGGTTACATCTTTCCCCGCTTCCAACCGGACTTGCCCTGCAGCCAAATGGGCCTTTCCTCACCGGCAGTCAGAGAGAACACCCCCAACTGCGCATGAACAAAGGATAGGGTGAAACGTATTTAGGCAAAAGAAACAAAAACAAAAAAAAAAAAAAACAAAAACGAAAACGAAAAAAAAAAGAAAAAAAAAAAAAATCAAAAACAAAACCAAACCAAAAAAAAAACTAAACAAAAACAAAACAAAAGAAAGCAAAAAACAAATGACAAACTTTTTACCCTAGCTTGTCTGACGTCATTATTTCATCACAACCAGTTCGTGAAGGCAGGCTCTACTACACACGACCTGTCCTTTTCTGGCTCTCATGGCGTCCAAACCAATGACCCGCACGCCTCCCCTCGATTTCTGCTAGTCTTCTTTCCTTCAAGAACGGACCTAGCAGTCTGGAGGATTCTTCTCTCTCCTCACCCTCCAGTAAAGTGGAGGGGGATGGGCTGAAGAGAAGAGGGAGGTTCCTTGGCGAGGATGACACAGGATGGTGTGTCTTTGTGGTTTTTGCACTCAGTCAGCGGAGTCTTCTCTCGCCTTCTCAAAGGATGATGTTGGGACTCTGTGTGGTGTGTGTGTGTGTGTGTGTGTTGTGTGTGTGTGTGTGTTGTGTGTGTGTGTGTGTGTGGTGTGTGTGTGTGTGTGTGCGCGCGCGCGCAGCGCGCGCGTGGTGGTGGTGTGTGTGTGTTGTTTTGTGTGTGTGCTGTGTTTGTAGTAGTGTTTGTGTGTAGGTGTTTGTGTGTGTGGGGTGTGTGTGTGTGGTGTGTGTGTGTGTGTGGTGTGGTGTGTGTGTGTGTGTGGCGTCTGTGTTGTGTCTGTGTGTGTGTGCTGCTGCAAGCGTGCAGTGCGTGCGCGCCGATGTGTGTGTGTGTGTGTGTGTGTGTGTGTGTGGTGTTGTGGTTGAGTGTGTGTGTGTGTGTGTGTTGATGTGTGCCGTGCGTGAGTGCGTGCGTGTGTGGTGTGTGTGTGTGTGTGTGTGTGTGTTGTGTGTTGTGTGTGTGTGTGTGTGGTGCCTGAGAGAGAGAGAAGAGAAGAGAGAAGAGAGAGAGAGGAAGAGAAAAGAGAGAGAAGAGAGAGAGAGTCTTACCGCTTTTTCAGGTTGATGGGTGCTTTTTCAATTCACAGAAACGGCACGCGTGTCTCCTTGGCATGGCAAGGCAGCATTCTCAAACGTTTCTTTTTCAGGTCTGTCCCCTTCTGTATGCTTAGGGATTAGCGATTGCTCTTATCTTCTCTTCTTGGCTTCTATTTACTTCGTCTCTTCATCATCGGCTTCGTCTCTCAGTCTTTTTGATCCTTCTTTCAAGTTTTTGTGAAGTGTGTTTGTGTGTGTGTGTTGTGGTGTGTTGTTGTGTGTGTTGTGTTGGGGGTGTGTGTGTTGTGTGTGTGTGTGTGTGTGTGTGTGTGTGTGTGGGAGTTCAGTACAACCATGAGTTCTCGTTTCTCTGAACAATAAATTGGATGTCAGTCATCATCATCATCAGTCAGCAGTCAATCAGTGTGTGTGTGTGTGTGTGTGTGTGTGGTGTGTGTGTGTGGGTGTGTGGGTGTGGTGTGTGTGTGTGTGGTGGTGGGTGTGTGTGTGGCTGCGTGCGTGTGTGTGTGCGAGGGTGTATGTGTGACGTCTGGGTTAAGGATAGGAAATTTTGTGAAAAGCATCCCCCCCTCCCCACCCCCGAAAATTGTTGACTTACAAGGATCACTCCTCTCATTCCCTGACACTCTTAGACCTCTCTGGCACTGCTTAGGTTGCCCCCCCCCTCCTCCTCCTCCCCCCTCCCTTCCTCTCATCCCGTCCCCTTGGCGGACCCAGACGTTCTGACTGAGTAATTAATCCCACTGCAGGAAGAAGAAAAAAATTCAAGTTTCATTGAGTGCCGTTGCTGAAGGGAAGTGCAGAGGAAGAGACATTAGAGAGGAGGTGGGGGTGTGGAATGGGAGGGTGGGGGTTAGCAAAGAGGAAGTGGCGACGAGAAGAAAGAGAGGGACAATAACCAAAGCAGAAGACGAGGAAAAAAATGGCGATGAGAGAGCGAAGGGAGAGTAACGCACATGCACAACGTGGACATTCCGCCTCTCTCTCTCTCTCTCTCTCTCTCTCCGTCTCTCTCTCTCACTCTCTCCTCTCCTCAGCTCATCATTCGCCCCTCTCTCCTCCTCTCTCTCATCTCGTCTCTCAGTCTCTCTCCTGATAACGTCCACGTTTTCACACTAGAATGTCATATGTGAAATGGTGTGTGTGATTGCGCCTGGGTGAGTGAGAATGACGGATCCAGTGGTACAGAGAAGGGACATAGAAAATAAGGACGGAATTGCGGCGTGCAGCGTGCGTACGTGAGTGTGCCCACCGCGTGCGTGCGTGTGCGGTGTGCGTGTATGGTGAGAGAGGAAAACCTCTAAGTAAGAATTATACTTGTAAAAAAAAAAGAAAAAAAAAAGTAAAAAACAACAACTGTACAAAATAAGATCATGAAAATAGCAATTACAGATTTGAGCCAACTGCTTAACCATAAGAATTCGTACACACGAAAATTTAAGAAGAGACATGGTATCCTGGAATATGCATGTGAAGCATCCTTTCTAAATTCTGACAAATCGAATCCAAGTAGGGGGCAAAAGTATAGAACGTTGTTGTTGTACAATTATCAGGGCGCCGGCAAGCTCAACGATATTCTTGACCTAATTATTGTTCGAATGCATTATTTTTAACCGAAATATAAAGAGAGAAGTGTTTTACTGTGGTCTTGGATAGTAATCCGATGTTGTATTACGGTGTTACTGGATTTACTGAAAGCCCTTGTTTAAAAGAATCTTGCTCGAGAGTCGTACAACAAAGTATAGAAGAGTCGGGTTTTGTGTATTTCGGGGAGAACTCTTTCTTTGTGTATATTCCTCAAACTTTTCAAAAGAGGCTCTTAGTAAGAGAGAATATCCTTCATGAAGCTCAAGGAATATGAATATAGCCGTATTGTCAGAATAGTTTGCAACCTTGCTCGAGCAATCCCATTCAGCCCTTCATTTCCGATATGAAGCAATGGAAGGAACCTAACAAAATTAACTATCATATCTCTTGACATGAAGTTGTGAATACATTTTAATTTTTTGATATGATTTTCAGCAGCACGATATTTTGATTTGAAGATTCGACAGCTTGAATAACTGACATATAATCTATCAACAGAAGAGAATACTGCAAAGTCAAATGATAAATCATTATGAACTGTACGGCCATTAATATTGCTATAATTTTCGCTGTAAAAATAGACAGCTTTTCCAAGATGAAAGACTTCTTCAATTTTAATAAATGGAATACACGCCACAACCAGCGTTATTGTTTTAATAGAGACCCATCATATGAATTTTTATACGAAGTGACGATAACAATCATTGATATTGATTAGCTTCGCAAGCGAGAATATTAATGTTTCAGTTGTAATATAGTGGTATAGTTATAATCAATTTTTGGTTTGAAGAGCTCCCTGGTGGGGTAACGGGGAACTTAAGGAAAACGCACACAAGCTTTTATGACTGATATCTGAATTTGTCAACAAGTGAGAAAATATTGTGAGTGTCGTTTTTATGGCTCGAATGTTTTTAGCACGTTTTAGGAAAGTCAACATCAGACCACATATCCAGTTTTTCCGTTTGTTAGCACTTTGAATAGGTTGAGCACTAAGAAATGTACATAGCCTAGTTCACGATGGTCATCAAAGGTGAAGACACGCAGCTCATGTATGTTCCTAAAGCTGAAAGCAAGAAATGGAACACCAAGGCTAATCTGAATGCTTAGTCTATACACTGAAGCTTTTTTTAATAAGTACTTAGGAGCTCTAAAAAAGACCCTCTTGTGCATATGACAATTTGAACTTACTTAACAGAAGAAAATTATTAAACTGTTTTGTTTCCTGGCCCCTAATTTGATTTGCTTATTAACATTGAGCAGAATTAAGTGTGTGTGGTGGGTGGTTTTTGTGTGTGTTGTGTGTTTGTGTTTTTTTTTTTTTGTGTGTGTGGTGTGTGTGTGGTTTTGGTGTGTGTGTGTGTGTGTTTGTGTGTGTTGTGTACGTGCGTGCGTGCGTCGTGCGTATGTGGTGTTGTGTTGTGGGTGTTGTGTGTGTGGTGGTGTGTGTGTGGGTGGTTGTGTGTGTGTTTGGTGTAAGCCGCGCCCAACTGGTTGTGTGTATTACATGCTCGAGCATGTATTTTGATGCTTGCATGCTTTTGCGAGTAACTGGCGTTCGTTGTGCGTTGAGGAGGACGACATTAAGAGGAGAAGGTTTGGCAGTGAAGCATCAAGGTGAGGATTGAGATGCGGGGAGGATATGTGAGAGGAAGGTGCTGACGCCGGATTAGGGAATGGGAAATTTGTTAAAAGTATCCGCCCATATAAATTTTGGCACTTCCAAGAATCTCTCCCTAATACCCTCACCTGTTCTCCCTGCTCCCTCTGCGTCCCCCAAGTCTCCCGCAGACCCTAAAGTAGCGACTTGTGTATTGCGCAGGAAAAAAAAGCAACGTTCCATAGAAGCCTTTCCTTAAGAGAAGAGAAAGAAAGAAGAAGAGAAATAGGAAGGAGGGGGGACAGGAAAGAGGAAGTGAGACGATTAGAGAGAGAGAGAGAGAAGAAGAAAGAGAGAGAGAGAGAGGAGAGAGAGATAGAGAGAGAGAGAGAGAGAGAGAAGAGAGAGAGAGAGAGAAGAGAAAGAGGATGATAAGATATATAACTTATTTCCAAGGTAATCAAGATAAGTCAAACACATGCTTTGTTTTCAATCCGCCCTCTTGCCCCGTTAAGGGACTAAGTATGACTAGCGACGAAAACTTAACAAAAAACTTTTAACAAACCTCTATATATTCACAACATTAAAAAGTTTATGCAATTAACAGTCAGGCGTAGATGACTTTAAAAAAGGAGAAAAGGAAACGATATTAAAAACAACAAACAAGAATAAAGAAATTGAATCACAAAGAAAAAAGAGTTAGGCACACACAGATATATGGAATAAGCCATCCTCCTAGCGAAGGGAGAGAGAGAGAGAGAGAGAGAAGAAGAGAAGAGAAGAGAGAGAGAGAGAAAGAGAGAGAGAGAGAGAGAAGAATTACTTCCTTTGTAAAAGATTAACATACAACAAACTGCTAAAGAATAAGAAACAGAAGACAATTACAAATCAATCAATAATGATCAACATTTGTTCTTTCTTTTACATTTATATGATGTGGTTATAAGGCAAACGAGAACGAACAATCAATTAATCAGTAAGCAGCCATAAATTCCTAGCATCAATAATTATTAATAACATTTATTTTTCATGATGCGTACGTGTATTGATGTGCTATTGTGTGTGTGGTGGTTGTGGTGGTGTGTTGGTGTGTGTGTGTTGTTGTGGGTGTGAGAGAAAGAAGGGAGGGATGGAGGGAGAGAGAGAGAGAGAGAAGAGAGAGAGAGAGAGAGAAGAAGACAGAGACAGAGAGCAGAGACAAGAGAGAGATCCTTTATTATTTACCTTCACACCCATCTTTGTTGTTTTCTCTTTACCATTCATACACTACCCAAATTGACAATTATTAATTAAGCGACGAATCCATCGAACGCACCGAGTAACGAACTTAAGAGCGAGAGAGAGAGTCATAGAGAGAGAGCAGAGAGAGAGAGAGAGAAGATAGAGAGAAGAGAGAGAGAGAGAGAGAGAAAGAGAGAGAGAGAGAGAGAGAGAGAGAGAGATATTAATAATTTCCATTTTTCTATCCAAAATCTCACATGCCTAAACATTACTATAAATTTTGAATAAAGAGCATTACATCAATATGAATCAACATAATCCGGACACACAATTATCACCTGCATTACAGTGCTCATGAATAAAAGTATTAAGACATAAATCAATTCGTGACAATGCAACCAATAAAACCAGCGACCAACATAGTCAATCATCATAATATGATTTTCAATCATTAAAATAACCAAAGTAAACACCATATCTCACATTTATCATTATCTGTTTTTTTCAAAACATCAGCTGAAAGGATACGGCGATCAGTTTTAATATGCAGCAAAACAGGGTTGCCCTGGTATATGATTTTTGTCTAATAGCAATGGTCACTGTGAAATTCGTGATTAAGTTTTTTCCCTGAAGGATTCCTGAGAGAGAGAGAGAGAAAGAGAAGAGAGAGAGAGAAGAGAGAAGAAGATAGAGAGAGAGAAGAGAAGAGAGAGAGACTATGAGGACGGAGAAAAGCGATAAGAGCGAAAAGAAGCTAACGCACATGCTACGTTTAACATTCTTCTTTTTTTTTTATGAGGTCCACGCTTGTCAACTGGTATGATTTGTGACATGGTGGGGTGAGAGGGTGGCTGAGGAGGGATGGGGAGGGGGGGTCCAGTGGTAAAGAGGAAGTGGACGAGTGGGAGGAGAAAAGGATAGGAATTTGTGAAAGCACCCCAAGACATGTTGCACCCCCTCTCATCACTGACCTCTTCCCTTCTGCACTGCCTGCCCAGTCCCCCCCCCCCCCCTCCCAATTTCCCTTCCCCTTATGTCCTTGTAGCAGACCCAGAAGTTGGTGACTGAATATTAATTTCACTGGCAGGGAGAAAAAAAAAGTTCCATTGAGTGCCGTTCCTGAAAAGAAGATGCAGAAGAAGAAACTAGGAGGAGGGGGACAGGAAAGAGGAACGTGGACGATTGGAGAGAGAGAGAGAGAGAGAGAGAGAGAGAGAGAGAGAGAGAGAGAGAGAGAAGAGAGAGAGAGAGAGAGAGAGAGAGAGAAAAGAAGAGAGAGAGAGAGAGAGAGAGAAAGAAAGAAAGAGAGAGAGAAGAGAGAGAGAGAGAGAGAGAGAGAGAGAGAGAGAGAGAGAGAGAGAGAAAAGAGAGAGAGAGAGAGAGAGAGAAAAAAGAAAGAGAGAGAGAGAGAGAGAAAGAGAGAGAGAGAGAGAGAGAGAGAGAGAGAGAGAGAGAGAGGGGAGGGGGATAATGGCGGGAAAATGGCGATGAGAGAGTGAAAGGAGCTAACGCACTTGCTACATTGACATTCTTCTCCTTCTTTTGAGGAGGCCCATGCTTTTCAACTGGTATGCTCTATGAAATGGTGGGGTGGGGTGATAGTTGGCTGGGACTCGGACTTGGAGTGGGGAGATCCAGTGGTACAGAGGAAGTGGACAGAAGAGAGTGAAGGACGGGAATGGAAGGGGGAGGAGAGGAACTGGCCAGGACAGAACGAAAGAGAGCGCATGCACATATGACGTGAACCTTTTTTTTTTTTTTTTGCGTATGAGGTACACTAGCATCATATTGATGTTTTTTTTTATATAGTATGAAAGATTGAAAGGTTACGGTGTGGGGTGAAGGTGGGGGTGGGGGGGTGGTGGGTTCCAGTGGTAAAGTGGACGTTGGACAACACAATGCCTGGAAAATCAAGCACATTTAATGGAGTGGGTAGAGAGAGAAGAGATGTGTGTGTGTGTGTGTGTATGTGTGTGTGTGTGTGTGTGTGTGTGTGTGTGTGTGGTGTGTGTGTGTGTGTGTGTGTGTGTGTGTGTGCACGTGTGTGCACGTGCGTGTTTGTGTTGTACATCTGCGTGCATCTGAGTGCGTGCGTGCATGTGTGCATGCATGTGCCTATTTGCATGTATGCATGTGTGTGCATGCAATATTAGTACGTGCGTGCGTACGTGCGTTGTGTGTGTGCGCGCGCGCGCGCGCGTGGGGTGTGTGGTGCGTGTGTGTGTGTGTGTGTGTGTGTGTGTGTGTGTGTGTGTGTGTGTGTGTGTGTGTGTGTGTGTGTGTGTGTGTGTGTGTGTGTGGTGTGTGTGTAAGCGTGCGCTTCTGTGTGTGAGTGTATGTGTGCACACCTGCGTGCTTGCGAGTATTGGCGTTCATATGTGTGTTGAAGTGGACGACATTAAGAGAGGAGGATGCCTCGGCTTAAGGCTGCGTCAGACCAATTGACATATCTAGAACACCAAGGCTACATCAAAATGTTGTTATGCTCTGCATAGTTATGCGGGGATTGTCTTCAGTTGTGACAAGCTCCTAGCATAACACCATCAGCCTAAAAAAATCCCTCGAAGTCGGAGTGTGGCTGCCCACATGGCGGGTAATCAAAAACATGCACACACACGTAATGTTCTCATCCCTAGCTGATGCATTTGAACCGTAGTGTTTCACGTTCCCTTCGGTGTTCGGATGGTCCCTGGAGTCTTTTGCCAGGAACAACAACAACAACAACAACAACAACAACAACAATCAACAACAACAACACAAGGGAGGGAAAGCTGGGTGGGAAACAGTTCAAGATGAGGCTTTGAGATGGGGGAGAGGAAAGTGTTGATGTCGGGTTAGGATGGAATTTGAGAAAGAATTCCCGCCAAGAATGTTGGCACTTTCAGAATCTCACTTCCCCTCATCCCTGACCTCTTCGTCCCTTCTCAGTGCTGTCCCCCCCCCCCCCCCCCCCCCCCCCCCCCCCCCCCCCCCCCCCCAACCACCTCCTTCCCCCTAAGTCCCTACAGCAGAGCCAGAAGTAGTGACTGAGTATTAATCCCACTGGCAGGAAGAAAAAATCGAAAATCCATTGAGTGCCGTTTCTGAAGAGAAGATGCAGAAGAAGAGAAATAGGAGAGGGAAGGATGGAGCGAAGAAGAAGCGGACGAGTAGAAAGAGGATGATGAATAGAAGAGAGAG
>CM031604.1:90911969-90917901 GCA_018398815.1 Conus ventricosus
AGTGTCAGTCCTTCTGCCAGAGATCTTGGACGTAAGTCTGGCCTTTGGGTTTCAGGTTGGGGTGAAGGATAGAGCACCTGCACACTTTTGCTGAGGCATTCTCGGCAAGCTGATCAGCCACCTCATCGCCTAGAATGCCAGCATGACTGGACACCCGAGCCTTTTTTAATTGTTGTTTTGCGCGAACACGATCATCCACACCTTTTCAAAAGCCTTCGATTCGCAGAAAATGAGATCATGTGGGTTTATAAAGTATTGAAAATGTTGTTTTTGAATTCCTGTTTCTAGTTGGTTTCCAACTCCCAGATGTAAAACGAAAACCAACAATGCCTGGCGCAAAATGGATCAAAGTGATATTAGCCAAGCAGGGATCAAAAGTCGACCATCTTTCCCTTGCTCCCTCCCAGTCACCCATAGAGCCAGGCCCCGAAACCTCACAATCGTCACAATGAGTGAATACCAGTTTTATCAGCTACCAATCGGGAGGAAGTTTACACATTTGGTGAATCTGGTGATCTGACATACATGTCATGACATATAAATAAAAGAGATGGAGATGAAAAACAAAGGGACAGTTTACAAAGCCTAGTTTTCTATATTGCTCCTTTCTGTTTAAAAAAAAAAGCACTTAATCTTCAATGCAATTATGTTATCTTCAAGGGCAAGAGATCGAAAAGGAAATTACTGGGTATGTTCAGCCATTTTTTTCCCCCTCCCGTGAATCAGAAACAGAAACGTGCCCTGATTGGTAAATGAATCGAAATGACTTCTCCTGATTGGTAGAGGAATCGACCTGACTTCTTGCACTCTGTGAGCGAATAAAACAAAACCCCATTTGCAAATCCCAAAAGGAATTGCAAATTTACGTGAATGCGTTGAACGTATCGCCGGTTGTTAACATTGATCTCGAGGGTAAGACGGGAAGACCGACCGGGAGATGGGGGCAGGGTGGTGAGAGTTGGGTTAGGGAAGGGGGGTGGGGGTGGGGAAACAGGGGGGAAAGAGGGAAGGGGGATGTTCCGTCGTGTCCCTATGTAGGCACAATACCCACGGGAGTCGGTCGAACGATGTACGTTTTCCACTTTCATTATCTCGGAGCCAGAAATCCCTCCCCGCCGGGTTTCTGGCCTGAAGCTTGTCTGTGTCCTCGACGAGAATGAACACCCTGTCAAATTTGCCCCCCCCCCCCCAACTCCCTCCCCATGGGGCATTGCAACTTGTCTGGCCCCACTGGTCTCACCCAATCTCTGCCAGTGCCGTGCCAGCTGGCATCAAACTCTCTCCTGTCTGGAGGACCGAGGAACTGGAATCCGTCTGTTCGTTTGTTTGAGGTGTTTGCACACAAATTACGTTCGTACCGTGTTACAATGGGTATAAGATTATACTGTAAATATGAAAGAGAGTCTGCTGATGAAACAGAACTTGTTTTTCTTTGCTCTCTCTCTCTCTCTCTCTCTCCTCTCTCTCTCTCTCTCTCTCTCTCTCTCTCTCTCTCTCTCTCTCTCTCTCCCTCTCTCTCTCTCTCTCTATGACATTTTTCTGTTCAAGGTTGCAGGCATGCACAATACTTTCTTTAGGAAAAACAACATGAAGTGACACAGGTAAATGATCAGAGTCAATACGTTCTAAGACACTTAGCCTGCATGAATCAAACAAACGAGCAAATAAATCATTAGAAAATATGAAATAATCGTCAACGCTGCATCCAGAGTCAGAAATGTATGTGTAGCAACCTTCATGGTCGCCATTACACACTCCATTAAGAATACACAGATCAAAAGCAGTGCATACATTCAGTAACATCTTTCCATAGTTGTTTAAAATGCAGTCTTGAGAGTGCCGGTTAATACTAAGAGGATGGCTGTCATACTGTTTATCAGAATCATTATTTCCAGAAATATCCTGTGAAATATTAGAGGTTCTACTATTTAAATCACCATTCAAAATAACATAAACATCCCTGGAAAGTAACAAACGAAAGAGACATTCTTCGAGTAAATTAATACCACTATCAATATCAAAATGGGTATAAAACGGAGAACCCTCAGGTGGTAGGTAAGAGCAAAAATATAGAACATCTTTATCTAGGCCAAATAGTTTCTTATTAATCAAAAAGACACAGAAATTATCATGATCAACGTCAATAGTCTTAACAAAGGAGGAGAACTCCTTTCTTATCAAGCAAATTACCCCTCCCGACCTTCTCCTTGTTTTGAAAGTTTAATGGCGGGTTTACAGAATACATTATAGCCAACAAAGGAATCAGCACGACACTCTTCCATAAATGTTTCGATTAAACACACAAAATCAAATTCGTAAATGAAGGACAAAAAATCATGGTCAGTCAGTTTAGAAAATAAGCCATTCACATTCCATAACAAAAAGGAGAACGGTTTATTTACATCTGTACATTCCGCGTCCTTTACTTCACTGCACGTGTTTTCAGCACATTGCACAAGCTCACCGCCCTGACCCACAAAACACCGCTCACCACTGCCACTGCCACCAGTGACAGGCGTTTCTACCGGTGCCCGTTTTCTGTGGTTCCCCTCACTTGTCACACCTGTGTTGAGAAAATTTTCCTCACGTGGCCGGCCACCCCCCTATCTGGACTCTTTTAAATCACCTTGATCGTCTAGGAAATATTTTGTACCGTCAACAAGCAGGTGATCAAAAATCATCGTTGCTCTTTTTCCTTCGGATCTTGCTCTCTTCAGGTGAGGGGACAGGCCACGTCTGATTTCGCGAACACGGGTGGAAAATCCTCTCCTATAAAAACGTCGCTCCCTTTTAATTTCCTCTTTCCTTTCAGGATACGCAATTTGTCCTTGTAAGAGGAGCAACGAACAATGATAGGAGAGTCTGATTTTGATTTAACCTGTGAGCTCTATCAAACTCGATGTCCCGCGTCAGTTCAAGTTTATCCGAAATGAGGTCATGAATTTTACCATAGAAAAAATTGTATGGAATGATGAAAATGCTAGTTTGTTTCAAGATATGTTATGCAGTGTAGAAACTCAAGCAAAGCTAGATAGTGCAATGCATTTATTAGATGTGATGTAAATCGAGCGTTGAACTTGTTTAATGCATGCATAAGAGAAAGTGCTGTCTGTATGAAAAGATGTATACCTTTGGATAGCGGTAAAACATCGACTGATTGGTATGATAAAGAATGTGATACTAGTAAAAGAAATGCAAGGAGGTTATTACGAATTAGTCGTCGCACTTTAAAAATAGGAGATAGGGACGCTTATACAATTGCTAGACGGGAGTATAAACACTTGTTACAGAGGAAAGAGAAAGTGTTCAATAGTCTTTATTAGATAAATTCGTTTCATCAATAAAGTGCCAAAAGGAATTTTGGAGTACTATCCGCAGAGTTTCTGTCAAAAGAAGACAGCCTAGAAACAGTATTACCCTTGATGCATGGTTTCAGCATTTCCAAACCTTATTGGATTCAAATGTTGATAACACACCAATCGAAGAAGTGTTTATGTAGGCAGTGGTGATTATATGAACCGACCAATCACACAAGAGGAAGTACTATTAGCAATAGGAAAACTGAAAAATCGTAAGGCAGCTGGCCCTGACGGCATTATTGGTGAATTATTCAAACATTCTTCTAACCAGGTGGTAAACTTCTTTCTAAAGTTGTTTAATATATTATTTGATAGTGGTACGTTTCCAGATAACTGGACTGAATCAATTATTCTGCCATTTTATAAGAAGGGCGATGTTAATAATCCCAGCAATTATAGAGGGATTTCCCTCTGTGATATCAGTAGTAAATTGTTTGGAATGATTATTAATCATAGACTGCAGGAATGGATAGAAGAAAATAACATTACAGGTGATCATCAAGCAGGCTTTAAAAAAGGTTATTCGACCATTGATCATATGTTTTACATTGCTTGCACTTGTACAAAAGCAGTTTTCTTATAACAGAAAATTATATGTAGCCTTCATAGACTTCGAAAAAGCTTTTGATTCGATAAATAGAAATCTTCTGTGGCCAGTCTTGCATAAAGATGGTATTAGAGGTAAACTGTATAACTGTATTAGAAGTATGTATAAATAAAGTAAAAACCAGGGTCCGCTGTGGATCGAAACTTACAGATTATTAATTGTTCAAAAGGAGTAAAACAGGGCGATGCATGCAGTCCCGTTTTGTTTTCTTTGTTTATTAACGAGTTAGCAATTGAAGTAATTAATAATGGTAAACATGGTGCTTCACTTTCGCTTGATGCTTTTGAATTGTTTATCCTTTTGGTGGCTGATGATGTTATTTTGATGTCAGAAACTGTTGTAGGTTTACAAACACAACTTAATAGTTTACACCGCGCTGCTAGATATCTGCAGTTAACAGTGAATATGGATAAAAGCAATATTATAGTATTCCGTAAAGGTGGATATTTAAGTGCTCGAGAAAGATGGTTGTATGACGGTAATCTTATGCCAGTTGTCAATGCCTATAGATATTTGGGTATTTTATTCTCAACTCGTTTGAGTTTTGTTGGTGCATGCAAAGACCTGTCCAGTAAGGCTAAAAATGTTTTGATTTGTATTATGAAAAAGTTACATGTTCTTAATAATTCATCTTTTACATTATTTATCAAACTTTTTGATACCCAGGTTCAGCCAATCGTACAATATGGCTCTGAGTTATGGGGATTAGATAAAGCGGCTACTTTCTGTGAATCGGTCCATGTTTTCGCATTGAAGAAGTTTTTAGGAGTTGATAGACGTACTCCAAATGATCTTATTTATGGCGAAACTGATCGATTTCCTATTTACATTGTCTCTGCCGTTAAATGTATCCGATACTGGCTGAAATTACTTTACATGGATGATACCAGAATACCTCGTAAAGCGTATAATTTGTTGCATGATTTAGATACTAAAGGTAAAAGTAACTGGGTGACAAAAGTGCGACTCTGTTTATTTGAATATGGATTTGGATTCGTCTGGTTGAACCAAGGAGTCGATAATATAAAAGGCTTTTTGCAACTTTTTCGCCAGCGACTAGTGGACTGCAGATGGCAGAAATGGTCTGACCATATTCATAGTAGTGAGAGGTTTGATTTTTACAGGAATTTTTCATATACTCATAACTTGAAAACTTATTTGAACATAGATATAGATAGACATTTAAAGCATGTAACAGCAAAATTTAGAATAGGCATATCAGAATTAGCTTGTCATTACCTTAGATATTGAACGCATACTGTTTGGGACATGATGTGTCCTTTATGTAGAGAGTCACAGGAAACAGAAATACATTTTGTTCTATGCTGTCCAGCTCTCAGAAACATCAGAGAAAAGTACATCAAGCCTAAATATTTAGACAGCCATCTTTGTTTAATTAAACCTACTTCTGTCTTCCACTTCTGCTTTAGTTGCTAAACAATTTTCATTGTTTCTGTACAAAGCCTTTAAATTGAGAGAAAATGTTTCTTCTTGAACATATGACAACGATTTGCTTTTGTTTCATTATGTATGTATGTATGTATGCATTATGTATTATAATTGTTTATACTTATTGTGCTGTGTATGTTCACACACCCCTTCGTTAGGGGCCATGGCCTATTACGAATAATTATCTGAATCTGAATCTGAATCTCTCTCTCTCTCCTCTCTCTCTTCTCTCTCTCTCCTCTCTCTCTCTCTCTCGTTGCTCTCTCTCTCTCTCTCTCTCTCTCTCTCTCTCTCTCTGTCTGTGCGTGTGTGTGTGTGTGTGTGTGTGTGTGTGTGTGTGTGTGTGTGTGTGTGTGTGTGTGTGTGTGTGTGTGTGTGTGCGTGACCCTCTCCATCCCTCCCTCCCTGTGTGTGTGTGTGTGTGTGTGTGTGTGGTGTGTGTGTGTGTGTGTGTGTGTGTGTGTGTGTGTGTGTGTGTGTGAATGAGAGAGAGAGAGAGAGAGAGAGAGAGAGAGAG
>CM031604.1:90918001-90920501 GCA_018398815.1 Conus ventricosus
GATCCCCGTCAGGTCAGAAAGTTTCCTTCAGATCCGATCTCACTTGCCAGACGCCAAGTGTGGTTCACGTCCTGTTCTGCAGCCCCCTGCTTTGTCATCATTTCTGCAAGACGTACAGGACCCTGACCTGCTGAATGCTCCAAGGGAGAGTTACCTCTCCAAGAAAGACACCCCTGTTGCAAGTCGCTTTCATCATTTTGGACACCACGCCATTCTTACATGTCAGAATGGCATTCCGTGCCACCCGTGGTTCTTCTGCAAATTCATGGACAGAAAACTCATCATCCCCCACCCTTGACGTCTGCCAGCCTCCGGGGCTAAACGTCAAAGCGTGACACTTTATTTCCCCCACCCTTGACGTTCTGCCAGCCTCCGGGCTAAACGTCAAGCGTGACGCTTTATTTCCCCACCCTTGACGTCTGCCAGCCTCCGGGCTAAAACGTCAAAGCGTGACGCTTTATTTCCCCCACCCTTGACGTCTGCCAGCCTCCGGGGCTAAACGTCAAAGTGTGACGCTTTATTTCCCCCACCCTTGACGTCTGCCAGCCTCCGGGGCTAAACGTCAAAGCGTGACACTTTATTTCCCCCACCCTTGACGTCTGCCAGCCTCCGGGGCTAAACGTCAAAGCGTGACGCTTTATTTCCCCCACCCTTGACGTCTGCCAGCCTCCGGGGCTAAAACGTCAAAGCGTGACCTTTATTTTCCCCCACCCTTGACGTCTGCCAGCCTCCGGGGCTAAACGTCAAAGTGTGACGCTTTATTTCCCCCACCCTTGACGTCTGCCAGCCTCCGGGGCTAAACGTCAAAGCGTGACGCTTTATTTCCCCCACCCTTGACGTCTGCCAGCCTCCGGGCTAAACGTCAAAGCGTGACGCTTTATTTCCCCCACCCTTGACGTCTGCCACCTCCGGGCTAAACGTCAAAGCGTGACGCTTTATTTCCCCCACCCTTGACGTCTGCCAGCCTCCGGGGCTAAACGTCAAAGCGTGAACGCTTTATTTCCCCCACCCTTGACGTCTGCCAGCCTCCGGGCTAAACGTCAAAGCGTGACGCTTATTTCCCCCACCCTTGACGTCTGCCAGCCTCCGGGGCTAAACGTCAAAGCGTGACCCTTTATTTCCCCCACCCTTGACGTCTGCCAGCCTCCGGGGCTAAACGTCAAAGCGTGACGCTTTATTTCCCCCACCCTTGACGTCTGCCAGCCTCCGGGCTAAACGTCAAAGCGTGACGCTTTATTTCCCCCACCCTTGACGTCTGCCAGCCTCCGGGCTAAACGTCAAAGCGTGACGCTTTATTTCCCCCCACCCTTGACGTCATGCCAGCCTCCGGGGCTAAACGTCAAAGCGTGACGCTTTATTTTCCCCCACCCTTGACGTCTGCCAGCCTCCGGGGCTAAACGTCAAAGCGTGACGCTTTATTTCCCCCACCCTTGACGTCTGCCAGCCTCTGGGCTAAGCGTCAAAGCGTGACACTTTATTTCCCCCACCCTTGACCGTCTGCCAGCCTCCGGGGCTAAACGTCAAAGCGTGACGCTTTATTTCCCCCACCCTTGACGTCTGCCAGCCTCCGGGGCTAAACGTCAAAGCGTGACGCTTTATTTCCCCCACCCTTGACGTCCTGCCAGCCTCCGGGCTAAACGTCAAAGCGTGACGCTTTATTTCCCCCACCCTTGACGTCTGCCAGCCTCCGGGGCTAAACCTCAAAGCGTGACGCTTTATTTCCCCCACCCTTGACGTCTGCCAGCCTCCGGGGCTAAACGTCAAAGCGTGACGCTTTATTTTCCCCCACCCTTGACGTCTGCCAGCCTCCGGGGCTAAACGTCAAAGTGTGACGCTTTATTTCCCCCACCCTTGACGTCTGCCAGCCTCCGGGGCTAAACGTCAAAAGCGTGACACTTTATTTCCCCCACCCTTGACGTCTGCCAGCCTCCGGGGCTAAACGTCAAAGCGTGACACTTTATTTTCCCCCACCCTTGACGTCTGCCAGCCTCCGGGCTAAACGTCAAAGCGTGACGCTTTATTCCCCCACCCTTGACGTCTGCCAGCCTCCGGGGCTAAACGTCAAAGCGTGACGCTTATTTCCCCCACCCTTGACGTCTGCCAGCCTCCGGGGCTAAACGTCAAAGCGTGACGCTTTATTTCCCCCACCCTTGACGTCCTGCCAGCCTCCGGGCTAAACGTCAAAGCGTGACACTTTATTTCCCCCACCCTTGACGTCTGCCAGCCTCCGGGCTAACGTCAAAGCGTGACACTTTATTTCCCCCACCCTTGACGTCTGCCAGCCTCCGGGGCTAAACGTCAAAGCGTGACACTTTATTTCCCCCACCCTTGACGTCTGCCAGCCATCCGGGCTAAACGTCAAAGCGTGACGCTTTATTTCCCCCACCTTGACGTCTGCCACCTCCGGGGCTAAACGTCAAAGCGTGACACTTTATTTCCCCCACCCTTGACGTCTGCCAGCCTCCGGGCTAAAACGTCAAAGCGATGACACTTTTATTTC
>CM031604.1:90925501-90935501 GCA_018398815.1 Conus ventricosus
ATCAATCAATCAATCAATCAACCACTCAATTGATTAATCAATCAATTAATTTGTTCATTTGTTACTTCATTCACTTTTGTTTTACGCGGTTATGGTATTCATTCAACTAGTCAACCAGTCTGTATGTATGTGTGAGTGAGTGAGTGAGTGAGTGAGTGAGTGAGTGAGTGAGTGAGTGAGTGAGTCAGAGTCAATCCACTTGTCTTTTCCTTTTCTTTTTTCTTTCGTTCGATGACTGAGCCTGTGGGGAGGTTGGTCTGTTTGTCAGTTAATTAACAGGAAGATGAAAAACTGTTGTTCATCCTTTTACTTCCTTCCCACCTACCAAGGCACTTGTTACCTACCTGGTGACCGAGGTTCTTTGTTTGTTCACTGACAGGTAAAGCTTCGGTCTTTGGTGACCGAGGTTCTTTGTTTGTCTGTTCACTGACAGGTAAAGCTTCGGTCCTTGGTGACCGAGGTTCTTTGTTTGTTTGTCTGTTCACTGACAGATGAAGCTTCGGTCCTTGGTGACCGAGGTTCTTTGTTTGTTTGTCTGTTCACTGACAGATGAAGCTTCGGTCCTTGGTGACCGAGGTTCTTTGTTTGTTTGTTCACTGACAGGTGAAGCTTCGGTCCTTGGTGACCGAGGTTCTTTGTTTGTTTGTTCACTGACAGGTAAAGCTTCGGTCCTTGGTGACCGAGGTTCTTTGTTTGTTTGTCTGTTCACTGACAGGTGAAGCTTCGGTCCTTGGTGACCGAGGTTCTTTGTTTGTTTGTCTGTTCACTGACAGGTGAAGCTTCGGTCCTTGGTGACCGAGGTTCTTTGTTTGTTTGTTCACTGACAGGTGAAGCTTCGGTCCTTGGCAGCACTACGATGCAGTGGTGTTCTCCTGGACAGCCGCTGGGCGCTCACCGCTGCCAGCTGTTTTGAAGGGTGAGTTTTCACTGCCGCCGGCTGTTCTAAAGGGTGAGTTTTCACTGCTACTAACTGTTCTAAAGGGTGAATTTCACTGCTGCTAGCTGTTCTGACGGGTGTGTTTTCACTGCTACTAGCTGTTCTGAAGGGTGAGGTTTCACTGCCACTAACTGTTCTAAAGGGTGAATTTCACTGCTGCTAGCTGTTCTGATGGGTGAGTTTTCACTGCTACTAGCTGTTCTAAAGGGTGAGTTTTCACTGCTACTAGCTGTTCTGAAGGGCGAGTATTCAATGTTGTCAGCGGTTTCAAAAGATGCGTTTTTACCTCTGCCAGCTGTTTTGAAAGATGAGTTTTTATTGCCACCATTGTCTTTTGAGGAAGGGGAGGGTGGGGTGGGGGGTTCACTGCTACGTCTGCTGCGAGCTGATTTTGAGGGTGAGTTTCAACGGTCATGAGATGTTTTGAGGGACAACTGTTCCGAAAAGAGTTTCAGCATTAAACAGAACTCAATTTACTTGCAGTAGTACGTTTTCACTACTGTCAGTTGCATAAAAAATACATATTTCCCATGACTATAAACATGCAATTGAGCAATATATTCCCACACTTAAACTATCCTCATGAGTGACTGTGTGGTTTGAACAAGAGAATTACTGCATCGGAAAGAAAAAAAAAAGGAAATTCAACATTTCGTCCAACATTATTAACACCAATGACCACATCGTCCAGCACAGAATTGCCTGTGGATGGTGACACATGTTTTGAATTCCACATTGTAAAATGCTCACCAGCGCTGCATCTTGAAAAAAAATCGGAGCCAATTAAGTTCAGAAACTCAGTCCTTGGGTGGAATGGAGAACCAGGAACTGGTAAAGCGGGTGGAAGACTTTTGACGGGTACTCCACCGCCACTTTGTCCAGCTTCGAGTCCCTGCATCTCCTCCATTAGAACTAACAAGGTTGCTGAAGAGGGGAGTCAGGGTAGACGTGAAGATGAAATCGCCAGACGTGGAGGGCATCATCAACGAACCTGTTAACAGGGGAAGCGATTGAAGGGGAGACAAGAGGGAAGGGAGGGTAGAAAGGGGAGGGGTGAGGGGAAAAGAAGTGTCATATTTTGTACCGAGAGAGGGATCCAAGAGTGGTCCTTAAAGATTGAAAAGATGACAACGTCGTTTGAAAATCTTTCGGGGGAGAGGTGGGGGGAGTGGGGGGTGGGGGTGGGGGGGAGGGGGGGTCCGTGACTACGACGACTTGTGAAAAGTGACCATCCCTTTTTTTTTTCACTTTCTGGCGAAGGATGTTGCTAGACAGTGTAGCATCAGATGGGAGGTGACGACAGCCAATCTGGCGAGAAGACGGCCTGATTCAGATGAAGGCAGTTTCCTACAGAGCAGATACTCGACCTCTAGCCGATCTTAGCAACCTCTGCCCAGAGGTCCCGATGTGCCAGACATTTCTCTCCTAGTACATGGTGTTCACAATTTCAGGTGGATATTCAGCTACAAATACAGACCGTCTTTGTGAAGAATTTTTCACTAACTGACCCCCCCCCCCCACCCCCCTTCCAGTTTTGTTGATTTCATTCCATTGTTACAAACACTCGGAATTCACTTTGATTATCATCAGTCGATTCAGATATACATGTCTTGGGTTTCGCTTGGCACGTTTTAAGTTTAATGTGACGTTTATTTAGCAGATGACGTATACACAAATTGTGTTATGATTCTAGGTGTGTCTTTAGAGTACCAGAATCAGGCAGAAAGTGCCAGAGGCTTCCTGAAATCGTTTGTTGAATGTTCCGAGCATTTTGATTGGTTGTAACACTTGACGGTACTCGCCTCTCCAGAAAGTTCCATGCATTTGTTGTGCTACATCATCATTTTCGAACATTCCAGCAAAGCTCAATGGTTGTTGACTGATTAAGCCATACTGTGTTTCTCGAACTTTGGGTTACGTGATGCACAATTAAAGAGAGAGAGAGAGAGAGAGAGAGAGAGGAGAGAGAGGGAGAGAAGAGAGGAGGAGAGAGAGAGAGAGAGAGAGAGGAGAGAGAGAGGAGAGAGAGAGAGATGCTTCACACTCTTCAGATACTTTTTTTGGGCGGGGGGGGGGGGGGGATTGACAATAGCCTATATATAACCTTTATGTCAAGGGGGTATACATTAATATTTGCAGCGCTGAAAATGTATGTAATGCAAAGAAACAAAAATAAAGTAAATGGTAACTGATTACGTTAATGCTAATGTCTTATGAGAAAGAGAGAGAAGAGAGAGAGAGAGAGAGAGAGAGAGAGAGAGGAGAGAGAGGAGAGAGAGAGAGAGAGAGAGAGAGAGAGAGAGAGATATTGAAACCAAAAGTGAAAATGTTTGAGGACATGTTTTTATGTTGGGACCGTTACAACGATCGCTGCGTATTCATTCATTTGTGAATCTTCTGCTATAACCAAAGACTTTGAACTTGTTTCGAAAGCCGATCTTTTCTTTATCCGGATCGATTCAACAAGAGATCAGCACTAAAACTCTTGTAGTGTGTAGTCTAGACTCAAATGGAGGTGTGCTGTGTTGAATTAAATCAATTTAATCTGACTTCAAAATGACTGAATTAAACTCACAGTTAAATTTAAACCAACTGAATTGAAATGAAATACACTTGACTATAGATCAAGCCGTGAGAGTTATCTTAATTTTTTTTTGTTTTCCATTTTGTTATGATTCCAAGGAATTATCTTCAGCCAAGCAACTACAACGTCGATCTCTACTACAACAGCGGTGAGATCATCCGCACCTCTCCCTCTCCCTCCTCCCCCGCCCCACCGTATCAGCCTCACCCTTCACCCCCCTTCCGCGCAGGGACCAGTCCATTTACGTGGAGTCCTTCTACTTGCACGGGCGGTACTCCGAAGGAGACAGGCGCCATAACTTGGCGCTGGTCCACCTGCACGATGACGTCAACTGGAAGTCCACCTTTGTCGACGTCATCGGCCTGAGGATGACGTCGGCGGTGACGATTGCGTGACGGTGGACTGGGGCGCCAACGGGACAGGCAAGTCTGGGAGGGAGGTGGGGAGGAGGGGGGGGGGGATGTGTTTGACTGGGTGGTGGAGCTGGGGAGAAATGGTGACAGAAGAGGGGAGGTGGGTGTTTGCCGACACCACTAAATCCTACTGAGTTTTTACGTTCACATATAATAGTAATGATGATGATAATAATGATAATGATAACAGTGATAATGATAATAATACTGATAATGATGATAATAACAACAACGATGATGATGATGATGATGATAATACTAATGATAATAACAAAAATAATGACAATGACGACGATTGATGACAACAACAAGAACAGCAGCAACAACAACAATGATAATGATAATAATAATGATAATAATGATAGTAAAAATAGTAATGATAATAATAATAATAATAATAATAATAATATATAATAATAATAATAATAATAATAATAATAATAATGAGGACAATTCTATTGCGCCCGTCCAAGCAGTGTAGGCTACAGGACACTTTACAAGTTTTAACAAATCAACATCTAAAACACGTTCTATTCAATGTTATCTCCCTGTCAAAAGACCTATTCAGTGAACTGCTATCTCATGCTTATATTGGCCTAGCGAGCTGCATGCCCCTCCCCCCCTCCCCCTTCTTTCCGAGCCCTCCCAGCCTTCACTCTCTCCCTTCCGTTCCTCCGTCTGAATCCTATCGCTCTATCTCTCTTTGTCTGTCTCTCTGTCTGTCTGTCTCTCCTCTCTCTCTCTCTCTCTCTCTCTCTCTCTCTCTCTCTCTCTCTCTCTCTCTCTCTCTCTCTCTCCCTCTCTCTCTGTGTCACTTTCTCTGTCTCTCTCTCTCTGTCTCTCTCTCTCAGAGTCGGGTGGGGAGCAATGTGAGATAGGGGGGAACTCCGTGGTTGTGTGTGTGTGTGTGTGTGTGTGTGTGTGTGTGTGTGTGTGTGTGTGTGTGTGTGTGTGTGTGTGTGTTGTGGGAGAGAGAGAGAGAGAGAGAGAGAGAGAGAGAGAGAGAGAGAGAGAGAGAGAGGAGAGAGAGAGAGAGAGAGAGAGAGAGAGAGAAACAAAAAATAAACAGCTGTTTTAACCAACGAAACAAACCAGTCCAGCCAACCAGCCATGCACTCTACACATTTCCCTGGCTGCTTACAGGAGAACCAGTGACCCTAGCGTGAGAAAATGGCGCGTGACCAATAGCACAGTCTGCTCGCGACACTACAACGTCACAGCGTACCGGATGAGCTGTGCGCGCATCTCTTGCACACCGGAAACGGAGTTTGTACGGTAAGCGTTTATGCCATTCTGTCAACAGAAAAAGTCAGTATGATGATTTTGATTATTGCAACTGTTCTTCTGTTGTCCTGATGATGGTAATTGCTTTTGTTGTTGTTGTTGTTGTTGTTGTTGTTGTTGCTGTTTTGGGTGGCGTCGTGATTATCATGGTCAATGTTATCGATGCCTGTCGCAATAGTGGTGGTGTTATTGTATTTGTTCTCAGTGTTACTGTTGCAACTGTCGTCAAAATCATCGTCTCATTATTATTACCGATGATTGCTAGTGCTACAGACGGGCGAGGGAGTGAAGGTGAAATCTTTTACAAACATTTCTCTCTCTCTCTCTCTCTCTCTCTCTCTCTCTCTCTCTCCTCTCTCTCTCTCTCTCTCTCTCTCCTCTCTCTCTCTCTCGTCTTCTCTCTCTCTCTCTCTCTGTCTCTGTCCTCTCTCTGTCTCTGTCTCTCTGTCTCTCTCTCTCTCTCTTTACTCTCTTCTCTCTCTCTCTTCTCTCTCTCTCTTCCCTCTCTCTCTCTCTATTCTCTCTCCCTCCCTTTCTCTCTCTCTGTCTCTCTCTCTCTGTCTCTCTTCTCTCTATCACTCTCTCTCTCTCTCTCTCTCTGTCTCTCTGTCTGTCTCTCTGTCTGTCTGTCTGTCTCTCTCTCTCTGTCTGTCCGTCTGTCTGTCTGTCTGTCTGTCTATCTGCCTGTCTGTCTGTCTGTTCTCTCTCTCTCTCTCTCTCTCTCTCTCTCTCTCTCTCTCTCTCTCTGTGAACGAATGAATAATGTGGAAAATAAGACCAGGCCTGATTTATTAAAACAATGACTTAGCAAAGATTTATTTCCACCAGCCCACCCAGAAAAAAAAATAAGGAAGAGAAAGGGTTGCCAGACAGGAAAGTGTGGTGGATGGGGGGCAGTGAGAACAAGGAAATGTGAATGACAAGGAGGGCGTTACAATGCATAGATCTTCACTAGCAGTACACGGGTACCAACAAAACATTCATATTGCCTGTCCAGAGCCGACTTTCGTCGACTGGTTGGACGTCATCAGTGCAACTCGCCTGACTGTCCTGGTCCTCCTTTGGCATCAAAGGGAGATGAATGGCACGATCTCTAACCACTTTCTCATATCTAGCCGCTTTCTCATTCCAAAGGCTCGAAGACAAACGCCACCGTGTCAAAAAACAGGCAGAGAAGGGTGAAAAGCAAAATGAGAATAAAGCACCGTTAACAGAATAAGCCGGATGAGAATAAAATCAACGAGAGTTACGATGTCAACGGGGAAAATCTTTGAGTCTGTGTTTGAGGATCATTGAGGGACACAGGGTAGGTCAAAAATGTGTCGACAGCCAAAATGGTCAGCTCTACTGTTTCACAACCCAAAAATAGTTAGTCACATCAATTGCTGACAGCAGTTAAGTAATTGTCGAGAAACGCTTCGCTTGGATTCCTCAGAGATGCAGTCGACCACGGATGGCTCCAACAGTAAGATACTACAGTAGATGAGTGATGATAGGAACCAAAAGGCAGGCTGACAGTTCCTGCCTTTGCCGTTAAAACAATGATTGAAGTAGGGGTGGAACGGGGATGGGGCAGGAAGGTGGGGAGCGGGGCGGAGGGGGGGGGGGGGGGGGGGGCGGAGGGGGGGGGGGGGGGGGGGGGGCGGCGGCAAGATTCAGACGGTAGTCGAAGAAAGAGAATAAAAAATGAGAGAGAGAACGTGAAATAAAACGTCAACCCTCACGAGCAGCATAATGAGACCATCAACGTCCATCTTGAGAACAGAACCATTTGTATTGTCCGCCCAGCGTCGCCTTTCGTCCGCTGGTGTGAACTCATCAGTGGAATCCGTCTGATGGTGCCGGCCGTCCCTGGCATGCAATGGACATAGGCCACCTATCATCCAGCAGCTTTCTCACGACCAGCGCTCGAAAAAAAACTCCACGGCATCCCAAATCGGCCAGTGAAGAGCACAAAAGCAAACAGAGAAGAGAGTATTGTAAGAAACTAAATTGCACGAAAAATTAAACCAATGTCTAAAAAGTGACATCCGTAGGGTAGGGGGGGGGGGGGGGGTTATCTTTGAGCTTTTCATATTTGAAAATCCATTGACGAGTACAAGGGAGGTCAAAAGATTTTGAGAGAGACTGGTCAGCTCCACTGTTCTTTGGCCCTGACAGATGTGCATGTATTGGGGACGAAATGTATTTGAAGTACGCAGCACTAGAAGTTTCTGTTCGTTGGTTTTAAAATGTTCACACACACACACACACACACACACACACACACACACACACACACACACACACACAACACACACACATACACACGCACGCACGCACGCACACACGCACGCACACACACACACACACACACACACACACACACACACACAACACACACACACACACACACACACACACACACACACATCTCTCTCTCTCTCTCTCTCTCTCTCTCTCTCTCTCTCTATCTCCCTCGCTTAATCTCTCTCTCGATATAGATATAGATAAGGACAGATAGACAGACAGACAGACAGACAGACAGACGGACCGACCGACCTGTCAGACAGACAGATAGATAGATGGATAGAGAGAGAGAGAGACGGACAGAGAGAGAGAGAGAGAGAGAGAGAGAGAGAGAGAGAGAGAGAGAGAGAGAGAGAGCAGAGAGAGAGAGACAGAGAGAGATACAGAGACAGAGCTAGAGACAGAGACACACAGACAGACAGACAGACAGACAGACAGACAGACAGACAGACAGACACTAACCTGGTCCATATGGCCTCCGTCTTCAGAGAAGAGGTAATGCAGACGTCAAATGCCATATTGCCAGTCATGATTCTTTACTTTAAAAGAGGCCCTGCGTTTAAAGGGCATTCTTCTGGGTGCTCTTTCAAGTTCCTTCCATTGTGAAGGTCAGCGTGGCCAGCTGGCGACCACCGTTTCGTTCCATTTAGGACTGATCAGGCTTGCTACGGGATCTATATGATAAAGTGATGGGAAGAATTGCCGTGTAAACTTGGTTTCTTTCTCTCTCTCTCTCTCTCTCTCTCTCTCTCTCTCTCTCTCTCTCTCTCTCTCTCTCTCTCTCTCTCTCTCTCTCTCTCTCTCTCTCTCTCTCTCTCTCTCTCTTTCTGTCTGTCTGTCTGTCTCTGATTTTTACTGTAGATTTGATGATAAAGATTTTAGTAGAGAATTAAAGGAAGTGAAGGAAGAACTCCAAAGCAATGTTAAAAGAGATGTTGATGAAAGTGATTCTGTTGTGATTGAGGAAAATGATGTTCAGTCTTTTTTCAAACGTTTAAATGTGAGAAAGGCAATGGGCCCATATAATATCTGTGGAAAATTGTTGAAGGTGTGTGTGCTTCTCAGCTCTCCTATGTTTACAGTCGTTTGTTTACCTGGTCACTAAGAGAATGTATCATTCCTGTTTTATGGAAAAAATGCCACTGTATGATTGTTCAGGAAGTGATTCAACTTTGTACATTAAATATTCAGATGACTCAGCGCTTGAGGATCTTTCCAACTCTGACTCTGTTTACTTCAAGGAGGTTCAAAGATTTGTTGACTGGTGCGATCAAACTATCTTGATCTGAATGTAACAAAAGAACGAAAGAATGTTGATTGATTTTAGAAAGAATCCAAAAGTTGTACCACCGCTTTTTATCAAAGGTGCTGAAGTAGAACGTGTTGAATCATACAAATATTTAGGAACTTTTATAGATAATAAGCTGAATTTTAAATCCCATGTTGATTTGTCCACAAAAAATGTCAAACCAGATTATATTGTCTTCGCAAGCTGCGATCATTTCATGCGAATACTGACATCTTCGGACATTTTATTCATGCTTCTTGGAATCTGTTTTAACTTTCTCATTTATGTGTTGGTACGGTGGGCTGACTGTGAAGAGTAGGAATGTGCTTGAGAAAGTGGTGAACGTGGGAGGAAAAATTGTTGGTGGGAGACAAAAAAGTCTGAGTGAGCTGTAAGGTGCGTGTTGTTTGTAAAGCGAAGAAGATTGCGTGTGACCAGACCTACGTTCTTGCAAGTCAGTTTGACCTTCTTCAGTCAGGACGAAGATATCGATCAGTTAAATGCAGAAGTGTCAGATTTAAACAAAGTTTTATTCCCCTGTCCATTGATTTTCTTAACAGAGGTGATGTTTAATTGCTTTTTAGCTATGGATTATTGTTACATTTTGTTTTATAAAGATACATAATTTAAGCTCAGATTGAGCATACTGTTGCATTTAGATAAACAAATAGTTGTGTTATTTTAGTTTAAAATCTCATCTTAGAATTTATTGTCAAATGCGTTGTAGGAATGTAATTTTATATAGTATTATTCTTATATTATTTAGTCACCTTGAAATCCAAATTCTTTTATATGAATGTATGCCATATGTGAAAATGGGTGATGTGACAAAATCATTGTTTATTTGCTGTGAATGTGTGTGACCACAAACTAATTTTCGAACTGAGATAATAAAGTTTACTTGACTTGACTTGACTTGACTTGACTTGACTCTCTCTCTCTGCCTGCCTCTCTCTCTCTCTCTCTCTCTGTCTCTGTCTGTCTCTCTGTTTGTATGTCTGTCTGTCTGTCCGTCTGTCCGTCTGTCTGTTCTCTCTCTCTCTCTGCGTTGATGTATGTGTGCGTGCGTGTGTGAGTGAGTGAGTGAGTGAGTGAGTGAGCGTGTGTGTGTGTGTGTGTGTGTGTGTGTATGTGTGTGTGTGTATGTGTGTGTGTGTGTGTGTGTGTGTGTGTGTGTGTGTGTGTGTGTGTGTGTGTGTGTGTGT
>CM031604.1:90948001-90953001 GCA_018398815.1 Conus ventricosus
TTTTCCTACCAATTTGACTCGGGTCAACTCAAGATAATTCATGAATCACTCAATATCGTAGCGTGTTTACGCCCAAAGTAGTATGTTTCTGGCTGAAAGTGGGTACTGAGGATCACGTGTACTCAAGTGCGGACAAGGTGCGCGCAGATGTTTTGATGCCAGCCTGTTACGAACATCCCCACATGTAAACACTAGTTAAAACAAAACAGAAAATCGGTATATATGTACATATAGATAGATTAGGGCGAGATGGCGAGAGAGAGGAGGAACGGAGGGAGGGGAGAAAGAGAGAGAGAGAGAGAGATGCTCGCACGCACACACACACACACACACACACACACACACACACACACACACACACACACACACACACACACACACTTGCGCACAATCACACACACATATACACACACACACTTGCGCGCGCGCGCACACACACACACACACGCACGCACGCACGCACGCACGCACGCACGCACGCACGCACGCACACACACACACACACACACACACACACACACACACACGAGGGGGCGGGGTGAGAGAGGGCGAGAGAAATAGCAAGAACAGAGAGAGAGAGAGAGAGAGAGAGAGAGAGAGAGAATGTAAATTATTCGTGGCTTGTCAGATGCGTTAGGAGAGGAGAGAGAGAGAGAGAGAGAGAGGAGAGAGAGAGAGAGAGAGAGAGAGAGAGAGAGAGAGAGAGAGGAGAGAGAGACAGACAGACAGACAGACAGACAGACCGACCGACCGACCGACCGACAGGCAGACAGACAGACAGACAGACCGACAGACAGACAGACTGACAGACGGAATGGAGGTAGAAGACAGGGACAGACACATGTTCACTGCTTCCCACAGCGCCCTCCCCCCACCCCCTTTCTCCTCTTTCTTAGCAGG
This sequence comes from Conus ventricosus, assembly GCA_018398815.1. NCBI lineage: Eukaryota > Metazoa > Mollusca > Gastropoda > Neogastropoda > Conidae > Conus > Conus ventricosus. Next base: position 90,948,902 of record CM031604.1, read on the forward strand.
TCACCTATATAGATCACTGACGAACAATAAAGTTCGGACAGAGAGGAAGGAAAAACGCGCGCCAGCCGTTAGATGGTCTTGCCGTGGATCAAGATTTCTTTAGCAGAACTAAACCTTTTGTCTCGTATTTTGGGATGCACGTATGTTTTTCTTTTCAATGATTTATTGGTGAAAGTTTATCCACAGAAATACTCTTTGACCAGGAACAGATCGCTGATGAGAAATTACTGTCTGAGAGGGAGAGAGAACGAACGAACGAACGAACGAAATTTTATTTTACCAGGGTAATGAGATAAGCAAATTGCGCATGCTTTTTTCCACCCAGCCCTGGGAAAAAAAGAAGAAATAAAAGCACATGGACAACACACAAGTCAATATGGCAACAAAGAGGAAAAAGTAAATACACTAGTCAACTTGCAAACTGTAAAAAGTAACAGACTAATACTACAAAAGCAAACGACAAAATCGTGCAAGCATCCATGCGCGCGCGCGTGCTCACACACACACGCACACATGAAAGAATTGATCTAATGACAACAACATCAACAAACTGTACAGTACTGTTTAAACATAACAATGGTCACAATGTCTGTTATATTCTTTCTTTCGCATTATATGACATGAAGAGGAATATCATGTCTAAAATATGTAGTGTACTTTTTAAGAAGATTTTAGTGCCTGAAAGAGAAATGCTTTGTAAGCTGACTTAAACGAGCTAATGCTTTTTTTTTTTTAATCTTTCACGTAATTTGGTAAGGAGTTCCAAAGGACCCCTCCTGAATGGGCGAGGCTTGTTTTAAAAAGATCAATTCTGGGTTTTCTCATTACAATATTATTTGTGTATCTTGATTGATTTCGCGGAAATCGTATGGTTAGTGTACAAGGAGCAAGTCCGTTCATTATTCGATACATTACAACGGCTTTGTTAAACTGTAGTTTATACGATAATGGAAGGATCTCCAGCGCAAAGTAGTCTTCTGTCGTCAAACTAGTAGTTTTTTAAAGTACTAACTTCAGAGAGCGTTTATAGATCCTGTTTAGATATCTTAATGTGTTTGCACTGCATTGATCATAGAGTGTTGACGCATAATCGATAGATGATGAAATAAATGCATGAAACAATTTCTTTCGAGCTGTAACATCGAAGAAATTCTTAATTTTTGAAAGTTGAAATAACCTTTGGGAAATACGTTTGCATAAACTATCGATATGGGGTGACCAGGAAAGATTATTGTCGATAGTAACAGCTAGAACTTTGTGAGTATCAACTTCATGAATGACTGTACTATCTATGTGTATAGTAGGCATACTGAAGGATATTTTTTGCCGTTTTTGTCGCGACGTTATTATCATGTATTTAGTTTTTTGATCGTTCAAAGACATGTGGTTCAGCTCAGTCCAATCAATTAAGATGCTATTATTGTTCTGCAGAGTTGTGGATAATTGCTTCAAATTAGAATGGCTCGAATGAATAGACGTATCATCTGCAAACAGTTCACATACGCCTCCTGAAACGTGTAAGGGAAGATCATTAATATAGATAGAAAAAAGTAGAGGACCAAGAACGGATCCTTGGGGAACACCAAATTTTTGTGTCTGGAATTTGGATTGTTGGTTACCCAAGAAAACCTTGTGATGACGGTTAGAAAGAAAAGATGTAAGAAGAGAAAGAGTTTGGTCGGAAGTCTATATAAGGCTAGCTTACGTAGCAGCAAATTATGGTCAATGACGTCGAAATTTTTGCAAAGTCAACGAATAATACTCCCGTGAATTTGTTATCATTGATGTTAACGAGCCAATCCTCGACGAGGTTAGTTAAAGCAGTGTGGCATGAATGGTTTTCTCTAAATCCTGATTGATTGGGATGAAGCAAATTGTTCTCTGAAACATGTGAAATTAGATGTTTATAGACATGTTTTTCCAAAGGTTTCGACAGGACCGACAATATTGAAATAGGTCTGTAATTTGATGGGTTAGTTTCATCTCCAGATTTATAGATAGGAACAATTTTGGCTTGCTTAAGAATAGGAAAATAGCTTTTGTCAGTGCAGAGATTGTACAAATAAGTTAAAGAGTCTATGATGATAGGAGCACATGATTTAAGAATCTTACCATCTAAATTATCAAGGCCACGTGTGCTGTCTGCTTGAGATGTGTAAGATGAACGTAAACGTCAAACACCGTAATAGGAGGAACGACAGCGTCCGATGTTATATTTTTTTTAGTAACAAAATTCTTTAAGTAACTCAAGATTATTTAAAGAGGACCTATCATTTTTTATGGTTGAGGAAGATATATTAGAAAAATGATGATTTAAATCATCAGTTGAAAGCCCTTTAATAGAGGCAAACATTTCACCGACTTTCTTTTTTGTGAGAATGTTAATAGTTTTCCAAATCGACTTAGAATTATTGGAACCTTCCAATACAAGATCTCGGAAGTATTTCTTTTTCGCTGAACGTAACATTGCTGTAACTTTATTTCGTTGTTTTTTGAAACCTTGAAATTGTTTTGCTTTTAACAGCATGTCTCTTTCACGCATCGCATCCTGGATGACATCAGTCAACCAAGGAGGCTTGGGGGAATGTTTTACTCTTTTAGTTTTAAAGGGAGCATGTTTGTCATAGACATAAGTAAATGACTTGTGCCAGAATTGAAATGCTTCATCAGGATCAGTGACCTGATACACGTTTGGTAAAGATGAATGAGCTAAGTCGAAGAGAAATGCGTCTTTATCAAAGTTAGCAAAAGATCTATAGGTAATAACTTTGTGTCCAGGCTTGGGAATTTTTGTGCCTTTCCTGAACCAAGTAAGGCAAACAGGTAGGTGATCACTGCAGCCACAATGTGGAGAACACACTTCTACAATGTTTTGTGGTGTGTTGCTATAAATGTGATCAATCAGTGTTTCAGAAAGCGGAGTAATTCTAGTGGGCGTTTCAATAAACTGATGAAGTCCAAAATTCTCAACTGTTTGGATCCATCGATGATTGGGATTTAAAAGATCAATGTTAAAATCACCGAGAAGGATGATTTCATTGTTATTGAGTGTTACATCTTCAAGCATATAATTAAATTTGTTGACCCATTCTATATGTTCGGCGGGGTTTCTGTAAATGAATCCAATGAATAATGGCTTGTTTCGTTTTAGATTGATTTCGACCCCTATACATTCTACATTGTGTTTTTCAAACAATATGATACGTTTATACGTAACAGACTGACTGATATATAGGATTAAACCAGTTTGTTTTGGTAGAATGGGATCAAGTCTCACTGTGTTGTAACCTGGAATAGATGCATCTGCATCAGATATATTCTTCGATAAACGTGATTCAGCACAACAAAATACGTGACACTGTCGGCCTGAGTTATATATAATGGAAGATAACTGATCTAATTTGTTGAGAACATGGTTGATATTTAAAAACCCTACTCGGAGGCCGTCCCTAGAAGGCCACGCATTCACCGTGGGCATTACGACTGAGTGGTGATCACAGCTAAATGATACAGGTTGCAGCTTCAAGGTCAACTAGTATCTGGTTCAGCCAGCGTAAATGGAAACACGTGCAATGTATGCAACTAACCCGAGAATCTTGATAGGAATGCACCAAAAGGAAGATAGCAATGTAACGCAAAAACTGGGTAGCACAGTTGCAAGAATTAGACTCACAGACACAATTAGACTCACAGACACAATTAGACTCACAGACAAAAGAAGATGAAGAAAAAAGAAATAATCCATTAACAAAAAAAACCTCAAATGAAAATCAAATTATCAGATAGCAACCCCACTAATTACCACAAAGCAAGCAATCATGCATAAAGCACGTAAACAGATCAAGAAAATAAATAATGATGCAAGAGAGAGACAGAGAGAGAGAGAGACTCAAGACTCAAGACTCAAAAACTTTATTACTCAAGGATAGAGATTTTAGGCAGTGCCTATTCTTCCAATCTGTCCTTGCTATTCTACAACATTCAACTAAACAAACTGCACATATTAATAATGACAGAAACAATGGAAAAAAAAATATAGAGAGAGAGAGAGAGAGAGAGAGAGAGAGAGAGAGAGAGAGAGAGAGAGAGAGAGAGAGAAA
>CM031604.1:90965501-90970501 GCA_018398815.1 Conus ventricosus
CCCCCCCCCCCCCCCCCCCCCCCCCCCCCCACACACACACAACACACACTTCTTTTTACTCCTCTTCGAGTTTTCTGCTTCCTGCTCTTCCTGCTCTGTTTTTCTCTATTCCTTCTTTCCCCTCTCGTTTTTCTGTGCCGCTCTTTTTTCATTTTTTTTTCTTTCTCGTCCATCTTTCTTAATATTCTGTTTCCTTCTCCTTTTCTTTTCCCTTTGCTCAGTTGCGCAGGATGAATGCGTCCCATCAATTCTGAAATCACTTTTTTTTTTCTTCTAAATTACAGAAAAGAGCCGTTCAGATGCTAGGCTGTCACATATACTCTGCTTGTTTCCTACATAATCTATCTAAATATCTGAAGATACTGCTTCTTCGTTCATGTCTCAGACACCACACCTTAATTCTTATGCACCCCGTTGTTTACGATGAATGCTCGCAGGATAAGAATTAAGAGTCAGAGATTCATTTACAAAACCATCATGAATTACACAGACTTACTGCACGCGAACCAAACATAGATGTATTGAAAACAAGTTTCTCCAGCAAAGGATAGAACAAGCTTCTAGCGACATATGGTGATTAAAAAAATGAAATGAAATTAGTTCTGTTTCATTTATATGACTGAGCAACCCACAGAAAATGAATGTGCATAGAACGAGCTGACAAACTGATTAATGTGTGAGCCAACAATCGAACGAATTCAAAGTGTGAGGGGTGTGTGGTGTGTGTGGTGTGGTGTGGTGTGGTGTTGTGTTGTGTTGTGTGTGTGTGTGTGTGTGTGTGTGTGTGTGTGTGTGTGTGTGTGTGTGTGTGTGTGTGTGTGTGTGTGTGTGTGTGTGTGTGTGTGTGTGTGTGTGTCCGTGAGTATGCGCGTGTGATAGTGGTTTCAGACATGATAGTCATAATGTTAACAATCACAAAATTGATGTTGTTGGAAATACAATTTTCTTTTTCATTTTTAGAATTCGTTTTTACTTTGTTTATCCACTGTTCCCCCTGTTGTCACTGGTAACCTTTATATTTGTTTTATTTATGCTTGTTGAGTATGATTGTAAATTGGCCTTCGAAGAGCCTAACTCTTCACTCATGAAAGATTTATTCGTTCTTTCATTCACTTTCCCCTCTCTTCTTTTTTCCACTTTCCTTACTATCCTCGCCTTTCTCTCCTTTTCCGTTTCTTTCCCTTTTTTTCCAGTCTCCTTTGAACTTCTTCATCTCTTCCTTCGTACTTATTCTTCTTGTTATCTTTTCATCCCTATCCCCTTTTTCTTCATCACCATTCTTCCACTCTTCTTCTTCCTCTCTCACGAACATCACGATCTTTAGGCAAAAAAAACCACCCTTCAAGATTCTTCTAGATTCATTCTGGAATTTGTGGTGTAGAAAATGTTCTGGGGAATCAAGTACACTATTCACACGTCAGACGGACGCGGAAAATGGTTGTCACGTGCTTTGCTGCAATCACACACTGCATCTCCTTTTGAAGAAAAAAGACCTCAAATGAACCGCAGCGTCTGTTCGTCTGTGCTTTCCATTCCTGGATTTGAGCTGACTGCGAATATCCTGGTGAGAAATATCATCATCATCATCATCATCATCATCATCATCATCATCATCATCATCATCATCATCATCATCATCATCGTCGTCGTCGTCTTCGTCGTCGTCTTCGTCGTCGTCATCTTCTTTCTTTCTTTCTTTCCTTTTTTTCGTTTGTTTTTTCCTTCTTTCTTGTGTTCTTTATTCCTTCCTTCTTCCTTCTTTTCTTCTTTCTTACTTTCCCTCTTTTTCACTTTTTTGTCTTTTTTTTCCCTTTCTTTCTTTCTCTTTTTCTTTCTTTCTACCTTCCTTTCTGTCAGCATTCATTCCTCAAACGTTTCTCTGTTTCTGCGTTTCCTTAGACATTTCCTCTTTTTCCGTCGTTCCTTTTTTCTTTCTTTCTTATTCCCCTCTTTCTTATTTTCTTTCTTTCTTTTTCTTTCTTTCTCTCTTTCCGTTTTCTTTCTTTCTTCCTATCTTCCTCTCTGTCAGCACTTGTTCCTCCTGCATTTCTTTCTTTCTGCATTGGCGTAGACCTTTCCTCTTTTCCCTTCGTTCCTTCTTTCTTTCTTTCTTTCTTTCTTTCTTTCTTTCTTTCTTTCTTTGCATTTTGTTTGTGGATGACCAAAAGCACTGCTCTTAGCTGGCTGCGAAGGCTCTGCTGACGATCGTACACTGGACTCGATTGAAGAATACCCTCCACCACTACACCACCACCTCCTCCTCTCTCTCCTCCACCACCACTACCACCATCTCCTCCTTTTCCTCCTCTTCCTCCTCCTCCTCTCTCCCCCTCTTCTCCCCTCCTCGTCCTCGTCGTTCTCCTCCTTCTGTCACTCCTCCACAACCACTACCACCTCTATTCATCCTCTTCCTCCTCTTCCTCCCCTCCTCCAGCCCTGATGTGGCCCTCTGCGGTCGGCTGGGCTATAAGCAACATTATCTTATCTTCCTTCCCTCCTCGTCTCCTTCTCGTCCCCTCTTCTTCTTCTTCTTCTTCTTCTTCTTCTTCTTCTTCTTCTTCTTCTTCTTCTTCTTCTTCTTCTTCTTCTTCTTTTCTTTCTTCTTCTCATCTTCTTCTTCGTCTTCGTCTTCTTCTTCTTTTCTTCTTCTTGTTCTTCTTGTTCTTCTTGTTCTTGTTCTTCTTCTTCTTCTTCTTCTTGTTCTTCTTTCTTCTTCTTCTTCTTCTTCTTCTTCTTCTTCTTCTTCTTCTTCTTCTTCTTCTTCTTCTTCTTCTTCGTCTTCTTCTTCTTCTTCTTCGTCTTCGTCTTCTTCGTCTTCTTCTTCTCCTTCTTCTTCTCCTTCTTCCTCTTCTTCTTCTTCTTCTTCTTCTTCTCTCTTCTTCTTCTTCTTCTTCTTCTTCTTCTTGTCTTCTTCTTCTTCGTCTTCGTTTCTCTTCTTCTTCTTCTTCTTCTCCTTCTTCTTCTTCTTCTTCTTCTTCTTCTTCTTCTTCTTCTTCTTCTTCTCTTCTTCTTCTCTTTCTCTTTCTTCTTCTTCTTCTTCTTCTTCTTCTTCTTCTTCTTCTTCTTCTTCTTCTTCTCTTCTTCTCTTCTTCTTCTCCTTCTTCTTTTCTTCTTCTTTCTTCTTCTTCTTCTTCTTCTTCTTCTTCTTCTTCTTCTTCTCTTCTTCTTCTTTTCTTCTTCTTCTTCTTCTTTCTTCTTCTTCTTCTTCTTCTTCTTCTTCTTCTTCTTTCTTCTTCTTCTTCTTCTTCTTCTTCTTCTTCTTCTTTCTTCTTGCCTCTTCTCTTCTTCTTCTTCTTTTCTTCTCTTCTTCTCTTCTTCTTCTTCTTCTTCTTCTTCTTCTTCTCTTCTTCCTCTCTCTTTTTATCTTTCTTTGTTTCACTGCGCTCTCTTTCTTCTGTTTGTCTTTCTTGAATTTTTTCAACTTTTTTTTTCTGTCCTGTCTGTCTGTCTTCTTTTTTCTTTTTCGTGAATCCTTGTTTCATTGTTCTGGAAACACGAGGATTAAGACATGCAAGGAAAGAAGTGCGTGAAAAGGCTGATTGCTGCCCTGACTCAAACCGACATTGATGATGGGAAATCCCGGATGGCTTGGAAAGACCCAACTCTCTCTCTTCTCCTCTCTCTCTCTCTCTCTCTCTCTCTCTCTCTCTCTCTCTCTCTCTCTTCTCTCTCTCTCTCACTCTATTGCCCTCCCTCCCCTTTTACAAGGCCCCACTTCTAATCCCTCACCCTCCACTTTACTGTCTTCTTTTATCCACCCCTTAACCCTCTGTGTGTGTGTGTGTGTGTGTGTGTGTGTGTGTGTGTGTGTGTGTGTGTGTGTGCTCGCGCATCTCTCTCTCCTTCTGTCTCTCTGTCTCTGTCTCTGTCTGTTTGTCTGTCTGTCTCTCTGTATATGTGCATCTCTTTCTCACGCTGTGTGTGTGTGTGTGTGTGTGTGTGTGTGTGTGAGTGAGTGCACATCTCTCTCTCTGTCAACAAAGACAAATCAGGGGAGATAACATACATGCCTGTTTCACGCCGGCTGAACAGTCAAAGAAGTCAGACATTTCACTTCCCCAACGTACGCACGACTGGACTGACTTATAGATGCCTTGGAGGATGCGTAGCATTTTAGTGGACGTTTTTATCTTTTAAAAAACTAGCCAAAGACGATGTCTATCGACAGAGTCGAAGGCTTTCATAAAATCAACAAAAGCAACGTACATTTTACACTTTTTTCTCTTCTGACAAAACGCTTTTTAATCATGGACATTAGAGTACATATATGATCAGTTGTTTCATAATCTTTTTCGGAATCCGGCTTGCTCTCAACAAATTTTGTGTTGTTTTTCTGCCCATGTGTATAGACGCTTGTTTAAAGCAGACGTGAAAACTTTACTTACAACACTTAATAATGAGATAATCACGGTAATTATCAAGGCTGTTGGCGTCTCCTTTATTGAATAAAGGAACTACAGCTGAGGGTGACCAATTGTCGGGGAAAACCCCGTTATTATAAAGCTTGTTGAACAGTTTGGTAAGGAAAGGTGCAACAACATTTTCAGCTGCTTTCAGAAATTCATCAGGTATTTCATCGAGGCCTGCTGCTTTTCCAATTTAAAGTTTACAAATTGCAAGAATAACTTCTTCACGGGTTATTTCTTCATCGATCACTGAGGTTGCTGAACAAGTTACACAGCATGGCAAACAAGGATTCCAGTTTTTGCCAGGCTTACAAGAAATCTTTTTATTGTTATTTGTTGATGATATAGGTTTGATTTCGACAACTCCTTCAGGGCTACAAAAACAATTAATAACCTTGATAAAGTATCAACTTCTCTAGGACTTAAAGTGAACTTAAAGAAAACAAAAGTTTGGTTTTTAGAAAAGGGGGACATTTATCAAAAGCAGAAAAATGGTTCTACCAGGGAAAACAGGTTGAAGTTGTTAACAGTTATAAGTATTTGGGATTTACTTTAAGCACAAAGCTATCATACGACATTGCACTCGAAGAATAT
>CM031604.1:90983001-90993001 GCA_018398815.1 Conus ventricosus
TTCTGTTTGGTTTTTATATCTTTCTTTGTTGAATGATTGTTTGTGGTTTGCATATCTAGTTTTGAATTGATTTTCAGTGATACCTACATGTTTCTTTTGTGTTCTCTGATGTTACAGTGGCTTGGTACACAGTGTTGTTGTAAAGGCATTTGTTGCTTAGGGGACACTGTACCAAGCCCCTGTAACATCAGATATGCTACTCAAAGAAGTCTGTGGGCCATCATGTCACAGTTCTCCTTCACGTGTATGCTACTCAATGAAGTCTGTGGGCCATCATGCCATAGTTCCCCTCCACGTGTATGCTACTCAATGAAGTCTGTGGGCCATCATGCCATAGTTCTGCTCCACGTGTATGCTACTCAATGAAGTCTGTGGGCCATCATGCCATAGTTCTGCTCCACGTGTATGCTACTTAATAAAGTCTGTGGGCCATCATGCCACAGTTCTCCTCCACGTGTATGCTACTCAAAGAAGTCTGTGGGCCATCATGTCACAGTTCTCCTCCACGTGTATGCTACTCAATGAAGTCTGTGGGCCATCATGCCACAGTTCTCCTCCACGTGTATGCTACTCAATGAAGTCTGTGGGCCATCATGCCATAGTTCTGCTCCACGTGTATGCTACTCAGTGAAGTCTGTGGGCCATCATGCCATAGTTCTCCTCCACGTGTATGCTACTCAATGAAGTCTGTGGGCCATCATGCCATAGTTCTGCTCCACGTGTATGCTACTCAATGAAGTCTGTGGGCCATTATGCCATAGTTCTGCTCCACGTGTATGCTACTCAATGAAGTCTGTGGGCCATCATGCCATAGTTCTCCTCCACGTGTATGCTACTCAATGAAGTCTGTGGGCCATCATGTCACAGTTCTCCTCCACGTGTATGCTACTCAATGAAGTCTGTGGGCCATCATGCCATAGTTCTGCTCCACGTGTATGCTACTCAATGAAGTCTGTGGGCCATCATGCCATAGTTCTGCTCCACGTGTATGCTACTCAATGAAGTCTGTGGGCCATCATGACACAGTTCTCCTCCACGTGTATGCTACTCAATGAAGTCTGTGGGCCATCATGCCATAGTTCTGCTCCACGTGTATGCTACTCAATGAAGTCTGTGGGCCATCATGCCATAGTTCTGCTCAACGTGTATGCTACTCAATGAAGTCTGTGGGCCATCATGACACAGTTCTCCTCCACGTGTATGCTACTCAATGAAGTCTGTGGGCCATCATGCCATAGTTCTGCTCCACGTGTATGCTACTCAATGAAGTCTGTGGGCCATCATGCCATAGTTCTGCTCCTTGTATATGCTACTCATTGAAGTCTGTGGGCCATCATGCCATAGTTCTGCTCCACGTGTATGCTACTCAATGAAGTCTGTGGGCCATCATGCCATAGTTCTCCTCCACGTGTATGCTACTCAATGAAGTCTGTGGGCCATCATGTCACAGTTCTCCTCCACGTGTATGCTACTCAATGAAGTCTGTGGGCCATCATGCCATAGTTCCCCTCCACGTGTATGCTACTCAACGAAGTCTGTGGGCCATCATGCCATAGTGCTGCTCCACGTGTATGCTACTCAATGAAGTCTGTGGGCCATCATGACATTGTTCGGCTCCACGTGTATGTTACTCAATGACGTCTGTGGGCCATCATGCCATAGTTCTGCTCCACGTGTATGTTACTCAATGACGTCTGTGGGTCATCATGACATAGTTCTGCTCCACGTGTATGTTACTCAATGACGTCTGTGGGCCATCATGACATAGTTCTGCTCCACGTGTATGTTACTCAATGAAGTCTGTGGGCCATCATGACATAGTTCTGCTCCACGTGTATGTTACTCAATGACGTCTGTGGGCCATCATGACATAGTTCGGCTCCACGTGTATGTTACTCAATGACGTCTGTAGGCCATCATAACATAGTTCTGCTCCACGTGTATGTTACTCAATGAAGTCTGTGGGCCATCATGACATAGTTCTGCTCCACGTGTATGTTACTCAATGACGTCTGTGGGCCATCATGACATAGTTCTGCTCCACGTGTATGTTACTCAATGACGTCTGTGGGCCATCATGACATAGTTCGGCTCCACGTGTATGTTACTCAATGACGTCTGTAGGCCATCATGCCATAGTTCCCCTCCACATGTATGCTACTCAATGAAGTCTGTGGGCCATCATGACATAGTTCCCCTCCACGTGTATGCTACTCAATGAAGTCTGTGGGCCATCATGCCACAGTTCTCCACGTGTATGCTACTCAATGAAGTCTGTGGGCCATCATGCCATAGTTCTCCTCCACGTGTATGCTACTCAATGAAGTCTGTGGGCCATCATGTCACAGTTCTCCTCCACGTGTATGCTACTCAATGAAGTCTGTGGGCCATCATGCCATAGTTCCCCTCCACGTGTATGCTACTCAATGAAGTCTGTGGGCCATCATGCCATAGTGCTGCTCCACGTGTATGCTACTCAATGAAGTCTGTGGGCCATCATGACATTGTTCTGCTCCACGTGTATGTTACTCAATGACGTCCGTGGGCCATCATGCCATAGTTCGGCTCCACGTGTATGTTACTCAATGACGTCTGTGGGTCATCATGACATAGTTCTGCTCCACGTGTATGTTACTCAATGACGTCTGTGGGCCATCATAACATAGTTCTGCTCCACGTGTATGTTACTCAATGAAGTCTGTGGGCCATCATGACATAGTTCTGCTCCACGTGTATGTTACTCAATGACGTCTGTGGGCCATCATGACATAGGTCTGCTCCACGTGTATGTTACTCAATGACGTCTGTGGGCCATCATGACATAGTTCGGCTCCACGTGTATGTTACTCAATGACGTCTGTGGGCCTTCATGCCATAGTTCCCCTCCACGTGTATGCTACTCAATGAAGTCTGTGGGCCATCATGACATAGTTCCCCTCCGCGTGTATGCTACTCAATGAAGTCTGTGGGCCATCATGCCACAGTTCTCCTCCACGTGTATGCTACTCAATGAAGTCTGTGGGCCATCATGCCTTAGTTCTGCTCCACGTGTATGCTACTCAATGAAGTCTGTGGGCCATCATGCCATAGTTTCCCTGCACGTGTATACTACTCAATGAAGTCTGTGGGCCATCATGCCATAGTTCTGCTCCACGTGTATGCTACTCAATGAAGTCTGTGGGCCATCATGCCATAGTTTCCCTCCACGTGTATACTACTCAATGAAGTCTGTGGGCCATCATGCCATAGTTCTGCTCCACGTGTATGCTACTCAATGACGTCTGTGGGCCATCATGCCATAGTTCTGCTCCTTGTATATGCTACTCATTGAAATCTGTGGGCCATCATGCCATAGTTCTGCTCCACGTGTATGCTACTGAATGAAGTCTGTGGGCAATCATGCCATAGTTCCGCTCCACGTGTATGCTACTCAATGAAGTCTGTGGGCCATCATGCCACAGTTCTCCTCCACGTGTATGCTACTCAATGAAGTCTGTGGGCCATCATGCCATAGTTCTGCTCCACGTGTATGCTACTCAATGAAGTCTGTGGGCCATCATGCCATAGTTCTGCTCCACGTGTATGCTACTCAATGAAGTCTGTGGGCCATCATGCCATAGTTCTCCTCCACGTGTATGCTACTCAATGAAGTCTGTGGGCCATCATGCCATAGTTCTGCTCCACGTGTATGCTACTCAATGAAGTCTGTGGGCCATCATGCCATAGTTCTGCTCCACGTGTATGCTACTCAATGAAGTCTGTGGGCCATCATGCCATAGTTCCCGTCCACGTGTATGCTACTCAATGAAGTCTGTGGGCCATCGTGCCATAGTTCTGCTCCACGTGTATGCTACTCAGTGAAGTCTGTGGGCCATCATGCCATAGTTCTGCTCCACGTGTATGCTACTCAGTGAAGTCTGTGGGCCATCATACCATAGTTCTTCTCCACGTGTATGCTACTCAATGAAGTCTGTGGGCCATCATACCATAGTTCTGCTCCACGTGTATGCTACTCAGTGAAGTCTGTGGGCCATCATACCATAGTTCTGCTCCACGTGTATGCTACTCAGTGAAGTCTGTGGGCCATCATGCCATAGTTCTCCTCCACGTGTATGCTACTCAGTGAAGTCTGTGGGCCATCATACCATAGTTCTTCTCCACGTGTATGCTACTCAATGAAGTCTGTGGGCCATCATACCATAGTTCTGCTCCACGTGTATGCTACTCAATGAAGTCTGTGGGCCATCATACCATAGTTCTGCTCCACGTGTATGCTACTCAGTGAAGTCTGTGGGCCATCATGCCATAGTTCTCCTCCACGTGTATGCTACTCAATGAAGTCTGTGGGCCATCATGCCATAGTTCTCCTCCACGTGTATGCTACTCAATGAAGTCTTGCCTGTCAAGTCGGTATCTGCAAGTTCATGAAGACTGTCGCTGGACGGACGCCCACGCATACACACATATAAGTACACATACATATGCAGACACGTGCGTATGCTCACACAAGCCCACAAATCACAGACACAATTGTACATGCACTTCTGCACATGCCCCACACACACGCACGCACGCACGCACGCAGCACGCACACACGCACGCACGCACGCACATACACACACACACACACACACACAACACACACACACACACACACACACACACCACACACACACACAATTTTTTATAAACTTGAAGTAAAATTTTTAGGTGTCCTACTTACACCAAAACTAAACGGGGAAAAAACATATTGACTCAATTGTTACTAAAGCAGTTAAAAGTTTGAATTTTCTAAAATTGTCAGTCATTCTCCATGGGGACAGGATCCTAAGTTTTGTTGCATTTAGCACCAGTTTTGTACGATCAAGATTGACTTACGGACAGGAAGTATTCTTTTCTGCTTCGCGATCGCATTTAAAGAAACTTCAAAGAATTGACAGTAAAGCTGTAAAAGTTGGCCCTGGTGTATCTGTGCACACTAAGTCCTCTGAAGCTTATAAGATAGCAGGCCTTTTGCCACTTGATGAAGAAAGGAAAATAAGTTCTGTAAAATATGTAGTGAGACGGATTGCGGTGGACGACCTTGAAGAGTTAAATACACGATCCGACATTGATTTTTCGAAAAATGCACAGAAAAATTCAAATTTAGAGACGCTTCGTTCATATGTTTCAGACGTTTTTAATTCATCAAAGATTGACCCATACGAGGTAGCGCCTCGCGTACTGGTTCCGCCGGTACCCCCTTGGGAACTAACGGAAGTAACAGTTAACATTTTTTCTTCTGATCTAAATAAAGCGATTCGCCGCATGTGTTAGCAGCATCTGTCAAAATTGACATGGAAGAAAAGTTTACTAACTATTTGAAAGTATACACTGACGGCTCAGTTCTTGATGATGGTAGTGCGGGATCTGGCTTTGTAATTCCAGATTGCAATCATATTATCATATTATTTAGGTAAGGGTCATTCCATATTTACAGCTGAACTAGTTGCTGTCCTGATGGCATTAAATTATTTAATTCCTTGCCAGTCTCATATTTAATATCCTGTTTTGTGTTGATTCACAGTCAGTATTAAAAAGTTTGTATTGTTTTGAAAATTCACAAAGAGAGGAATTATTATTTGAGATTAAGTACATGTTGCACTGTCTTTACATGAAAGGTACTAATGTTGTATTTTCTTGGGTTCCATCGCACACCTCCTTCGTTTTTAATGATCAAGCAGATAGAGCAGCAAAAAGGGGAGCAAAGAATATATTTGATAGTATTAAGGTTGATTGTCCTTTATCATACAAGGAAATTAATCATATAATCGAGAGGGATTTCTGGAGTCAATACAGTTCCTCATCAAAACCTCGTCAGCAAACTCTGTCAAACTTGGGGTCAATTAGCCGACCGGTTTCTAGCCTGACTTTTAGACTTTTATGTAATTCCCTACGAACCAAGTATTGCAGACTGTTAAGTGCGTATGTCGTGGGGATCTTTCAGTTCAACATGTGATTTTTTAAAATGGAGTGACTGGAAGGGGGCGAACGAAGCAAGATCAGGAATAGAGTTTTAGAACTTACCGCCAATGACATTGACAAACAAAGCACAAGACAAGACACGATGCATTTCAACCACTTGGGTCTTCATCAGGCGAAAAAAATAAATCACATTAACATGTGGGACAGTACAAACTACGAAAAACAAAAAAAAGGGGAATGAAAAATGACTTATCCGTAATTCTCCATGAAGGCGGAAATGACATGAGGCCAGGGGGATTATGGGAGAGGAAACAGAGGGGGGGGGGGGGGGGGGGGGGGGGTTGCGTCAGGGGAGGTGTGTGTGTGTGATATGATAGGGTTGTGTGTCTAGTTATTAGGATGGTATGATATCTTTGTGATGGTTGTGGTAATGGTGGATAGATAATGATCAAAAAAAAAAAAAGAAAAAAAAAAGGTGTGTGTGTGTGGGGGGGGGGGGGGGGGGATTTAAGGGGAAGGATCAAAACAAAATTAAGATTAGATAGATGGAGGGTTGCTGTACCTACTGTATGAAGTGAGTGAAGAGGTGTGGGGGGGGGGGGGTTTGCGTCAGGGGAGGTGTGTGTTGTGGATATGATAGGGTTGTGTGTCTAGTTTTATTAGGATGGTATGATATCTTTGTATGGTTGTGGTAATGGTGGATAGATAATGATCAAAAAAAAAAAAAAAAGTGTGTGTGTGTGTGTGTGGGGGGGGGGGGGATTTAAGGGGAAGGATCAAAACAAAATTAAGATTAGATAGATGGGAGGTTGCTGTAACTACTGTATGAAGTGAGTGAAGAGGATGTGGTGGTGGTGTATGTAAGTGTGTGTGTATGTGTGTGTGTTGGTAGGGGATATTGCCAACTGATGTGGAAGAGGTGGGTATGTGTGTTTGGTTATTGTTGGATATTGATGCCTTGGGGGTGTAGTGTGCCCAGTTTGGAAATGAGAGGGATTCTTGAGTTGTGCGTTCAAGCTGTCACTCTGTGACTGCCAGAGTGCCATAACTTTGACATGGTCGATGTTGTGTTGGGTGTGGTTGAAGTGTAGGGCGACGGGTTTGGGTCGGTGGTGGCGGATATCAGCCAGATGTTCAGCGATGCGTGTTTCAAGTGTGCGTGACGTTTCCCCTATGTAGATCTTGCCACACAGCTGGCAGTGGATGGCATATATAATGTTGCGGCTCTGACATGAAAATGTGCGTTTGACTGTGAAGGAGTTTTTGGGGCCCTGTAAGATGGTGTCTGGTTTGGTGAGGGGGCAGATTTTGCAGTTGGGTTTGGAGCAGGGTGAGTACCTGGTGGTGTAGCTGTGGTTCTGTTCAAACTGGATCGCACGAGGAGGTCTTTGAGGTTTTTTGTCACGTTTGAATGTGATCATGGGTTTGGTATGGAAGGCGGGTTTGTGGTTATGTATAATGTGCCAAATTGGATTTGAGGATCCTACAGATGGGGAGGGTGTGCGGGTGGTAGAGGAGGTAGGCTGTGGGTCTGTCTGTCTTGGTTGGATGCTGGGTGTCCAGAGCAGATGTTCTGGATACAGCTATGGTGCGGCGGAGTGCTTGCATTGATGATGGAACTGGGGTATCCGCGGTTGGTGAAGAATTGTGACATTTGGCTGCTTGTGTAGTGAAGTCTTCCTCGCTGGAGCAGAGTCTGCGGAGACGGAGAAATTGTGAGTAATGGGATGCTGTCTTTAGTGTGTGGGTTGTGGGGAGGATGAGTAGTCTAGGTAGCATGTGCGTCGGTGGGTTTGTAGAAAATGGAGTTTTGAGTAGGCCTTCTCTAGGGAGATGTGTGATGTCTAGGAAGTTGACACGACTGCGAAATGGTGTAGGTAAGTCGGATAGATGGATGGAAGGTCTGGGCAAAGTTGAGGAAGTTGAGGAGGTCTTGTTTTGGCATAGATGTGGCTCCCAGTCCATCATCGATATACCTTTTGTACAGTTCAGGTGTGGGGCCTGTGTATGTGTTGAGTAGGCGGTGTTCCAAGTGTCCCATGAAGAGGCAAGCATAGGCTGGTCCCATTTTGGTACCCATGGCAACACCACTAATTTGTGAGAATGTGTGCTTGTTGAATTGAAATGTGTTCAGGGTGAGGACTAATTCAGCGAGTCTGACCAGAGTGGTGGTGGGAGGGTGTTGTTGGTTGGGGGGCCGTTTGTCAAGGAAAAATGTGAGGGCCCTTAGTCCATCAGTGTGGGGGATGGAAGTGTAGAGTGATTTTTGATTGTGAACTAACGAAACCCTTTTTGAATGGTGTTATACCAAGTGCTGACACTGGGCATGTTAATGTGTTTGACTTTTTAGATTCGTTGCCAGTTGTTTCTCTTGTTAAATTAACGAGTAACCTTTTGGGAAGTCCATTAAGGAACATTTTATAATCATAATCGTAAGTTAGATTATTTTAGTTATTTTTATCTAATTTTTCATAGTTACTGTCCTACAATTCATCTATGCTTTATTTTTGTTCCATGTAACCACATCGTCCTCTTTTCTTTTATAATAATAGTCTAAAATTGTAAACAATATGTTATTTAGACGTCTGCAATCACCTATATGTGTGACGAGACGTAAAACAGAATTCCTTCCTTACACACACACACACACACACACGTGCGCACACACATACACACACAGAGAAACGCGCACATACACGTGTGCGCAAACACACACACACACACACACACACACACACACACACACACACACACACACACACACACACACACACACACACACATGCATACGCATATACACACATCATGCACACGCATATTCACAAATCATGCACACACAAATGCGCTTACACACAGACACACAGACACAGACACACACACACACACACACACACGCACGCACGTACGCGCGCGCGCGCGCGCGCGCGCGGGCCCATGCCCAGACACCCAGACACACACATGTGTACACTCATCACACAAACGTACAATAATAGTAACGGCACAACCAACGGTAGGTAAGTACTCAAGGTCTGACCTGCGCGTTGGGCTAATGCGTAGGTCAGACATTTGCTATGTCGTAGCCACGAGACCCTCTTCTTAAATTCTCTCATCTTAGTCATTAATTCTGTTTATCCATCAGCTTTAAATCATGCGCAGTGCGGTCTCAAAACTTCGCGGATGTGGTGTAGCGTATATGGTCTAGTTCACACGCAGTGACGCCTCCTTGATGAAACTGAAACTGACACGGGCGTGGTGGCACGGTTCCAGAGGGGTGATGCTCACTCATGCTGGTTCCACAACAAAGCAGTGACTATGGTCAGAAGAGGGAGTCGTCGATGGTGTCCTTTCGTCTGCTGGATCAGAACAGGCACCACTAAACACACACACACCCCGCAAAAACTCGGCAGCAGTGCAGTGTCTCTTCTGGTGGGTTGCCTCATGACGACTGGACATGGACCGCTCCCAGTGGAATGCCGGTGCCGGGTCTACGACAGGAGAAGCCAGGAATGTGGCAGTTATTTGGGGGATGGAAGTGAGCGAGGAGAAGCCAGGGTGTGGCAGTTCTTTGGGGGATGGAAGTGAGCGAGGAGAAGCCAGGGTGTGGCAGTTCTTTGGGGATGGAAGTGAGCGAGGAGAAGCCAGGTGTGGCAGTTCTTTGGGGGATGGAAGTGAGCGAGAAGAAGGCAGGGTGGGGCAGCTCTATGTGGGAATGGAGTGAGCGAGGAGAAGCCAGGGTGGGGCAGTTCTATGGGGGATGGAGTGAGCGAGGAGAAGTCAGGGTGGGGCAGTTCTATGGGTGATGGAGTGAGCGAGGAGAAGCCAGGGTGGGGCAGTTCTATGTGGGAATGGAGTGAGCGAGGAGAAGTCAGGGCGGTGCAGTTCTATGGGGAATGGAGTGAGCGAGGAGAAGTCAGGGTGGGGCAGTTCTATGGGGGATGAGAGTGAGCGAGGAGAAGCCAGGGTGGGGCAGTTCTATGGGGATGAGAGTGAGCGAGGAGAAGCCAGGGTGGGGCAGTTCTATGTGGGAATGGAGTGA
>CM031604.1:90998001-91000501 GCA_018398815.1 Conus ventricosus
GCAAATCATCGACTATTTTCTCTCTATGCGATTTTTTCTTTAGTCTAAGAAGTTCTTTATATTCTCTTCTTTTCTGTGCATATAATTCCCTGTCTCTGTCAAGATCTGCTTTCTTTTGAGTATACGTAAGATCGTCTTTATAAATATGTACATTGCATATTTTTCTCAAATTTTGTCGAACAATTTTCCTTTCATGTCTACATTCCTGATCAAACCAAACATGGTGTTTTTTGTCTCGAACAATAGTATGTTTTCTTCATACATTCGCTAGCAAAATACAAGCATTCATTAAACTTACTAAGCGCTTCATTTATATTTCTTTGAATCAAAGATATGGCTTGGTGTAGTAAGTTCTTAGCATAGTCACATTGTATTTTATTTGTAAACTCTATTTTCTTTAGTTCGTCCCATTTATATCTTGTGAGTGTATAAGGTTTGGGTGCCTCTTTTTCTGAGATAGCATCAGACATGGATTCAATATACAAATCAACAGCTAAATGTTTTGATTCAATCATAGGTAAAATGTTCATGACCTTGTATTTGTGTGACAGAATTTTAGAAACAATAAAATAGTCTACAACACTGCATCCCATTTGTGAAATATATGTAAAACCGCATGGGAAATTTGCTGATTGCAGACCATTCAATATCAACAGATTGAATTCCTGACAAATGTTAATAAGCAACTTTCCAAAAGCATTAACAACAGAGTCATTAGAACATCTTTTGTTATCGTCATCTTTCTCATGTCCTTCATCTTCACTTCTCATTTCATATATCACTTCAACATGATCATTATTTTGAGCATTTGAACAGCCTGTTCTAGAATTTAGGTCACCACAAATAATTAAAGAAATGTCTCCATAATCTCTGACTAAGTCAAGTAACAAATCTTCAAGTAACGTAACACCATTATAAATTTCGGTTTCCTCATAGTAAGGTGAATTCTCTGGAGGAATATACATTCCAACCAACAAGCAGTCTGTAGGCGTACTAAACAGCTTGTGTGAAAGTTTTAATACAATTACATTATCAGATTCTACTTCAACACGTTGTACATATTCAGTGAGTTCTTTACGAACAAAACATATGACCCCACCTGACAGACGACCATGAACATTATCAGACACCTTCACACCCGGTGACACAAATGACAAATGAGATTTTACACATGAACTAGAAAATGACTGAAGAAAAGTTTCAACAAAAAAACCAAAATCATTCTGACATACAAATGAGGATAAATCAAGTTCATTCATGATAGAATGTAAACCTTCAACATTGTAAGTAACAAATGACAAAAACGATTTTGTACATTTTTTATCGACTCTATTAGACTTAAGAACGTATTCATGACTGTTTTCTGCATGTAATGTAATATCCACTTGATCTGGGCCATGGCCTAACCGCTATTTATTCTGAGTGGTTTTCTCCCTATTGATTCGCTCAGAATCCTTGTTCTGAGCAGATCTGGCTTGTTCCAGTCATAGGGCAGAGTACTCTGCTGTAAAGCAGAGCGATTGCAGGTTAGTATGGGTGAATTCTGTGCCCAAGTGTTACCAGTTCTGTTCGCCCTCCCCTTCCCCTCCCTGCATTTCCGTCCCTCCCCCCACCACAAGGTACGGAGTGCTGTTGACCAGAAAGTGGAGATCCTCTTCCAAATCCTCTCGTTCCTGAGGAGAGTGCTTGCTGACCAAGTGGTGTGCCATGGTCACCTGGTGTGTCGGGAAAGGACTGCTCAGTCTGTCGGTCTTCTTGAGGGCTGGTAGACATTTCAACTGGACCCTCATCCACAGTCTGGTCACATACCGTCATGAGAGCACTGTCCTGGGCTTCTGGTACTCTTGCTGCCATCTGCGCATAGGAAGTGGCAGAGGGGGATGCAGAGGGGGGTGCGTGGGATTCTTGATGTATTCCATGATCCTGACTGGGGCGTGTACGGAAATCTTGGACCACCAACTTCCCTTTGGTGTAAAATGCATATTTTCCTTGTTCTTTGTAGTGGGCCACAGTATCTCTTTGCTGTTTTGTCAGATCTGCCCCAATACGCAAACCATTCAAACGCATCTGATTTTTTCCTTCCCTATCCCTTATGATCAGCATTGCATCTCTCCATCTCTGAAACTTTATCATCATTGGTCGTGGTCTATCCTTTCTGGACGATGTTAGACCTAATCGGTGTGCCCGTTCAAAATCTGTCTCTATCCAGTCTTTTTGTGGAAAATGCCGTCTAAAAGCGTCTACAACCTTTGAAACACATCTGTCAAAAGTTTCACCTGCTTCTTCTGCCATTCCATACAGCAGGAGGTTTGACCTTCTGGAGTAACGCTCTTGTCTTTCAATTTCACCCTCAAGCTTTTTCACTCTAGAATCAATATCCTTTTGTTCTTCTTCAATTCTTTTCACACTTTCATTATTTTGCCTGATAGCCACTTCTAGGAAGATACTTTTCTTTTTATATCAAAGCAGTTTGTATTTACTGAATCTTCAAGTGCTTGGA
>CM031604.1:91005501-91013001 GCA_018398815.1 Conus ventricosus
AACCACACCCAAAAGACGGAGAGGGGAAAGGAAGAGAAGGGGAAAACAGGGAAGGGGAAAAGGGTGGAGGGAGGGGGAAGGGGAAGTGGGGGGGGGTTGGGTCCTTTTTTCACTGTTTTTTGGGGCTCCCCCCAGGGGTTTTGAAAAAGGGAAAGAAAATGTAGGGGTGGGGGGGGGGGAGGGGGAGGGGGAAAAGGGGGCGAATTGGAAAAAAAGGGGTATTACTTAGGGAAACCCTGCACGACAGTTACGGGAAAAAGGGGAAAGAGAAGGAACATAAATGAGTTTTGAAGGTCGCGGGAGAGTTTTTTTTCCCCGGTTGTTTGTTTTCCTAGAAGAGAAGAGAAGGGAAGGAGATGGGGGGAGAGGGGAGAGAGGAGGGGGGAGAGAGGGGAGGAGGGGGAGGAGGAGAGAGGAGAGGAGAGAGGAGATAGACGAAGGAAAAAAAAGAGAGAGGGAGAGGGAGAGAGGAGGAGGGGAGGAGAAGGAGAGGGGAAAGGAGGGGAGGAGAGAGAGGGAGAGAGAGGAGGAGAGGGTCTCATTTAACCCGCCAAAAAGGGACGATATTTATTATGAATTTATATTTCTTTCTGCGGATTCTTTTTCCTCACGGTGATGGGGGGGAAAGGAGGGTTAAAGGGGACATCGGGGAGAGGATGGGGGGAAGGGGGGGGAAAAGGGGTTTTAAAAAGGTTTTTTTTTTTGTTTTTTTTTTTTTAAAAATTTCGCTGTTTGTTCTGTCTCTGACCCCCCCCCAATGAGATGAGTTTGGTGGGGGAATTGTGAAATTACACTTTATGAAGTTGAAAATTTTGGGAGATCTTCGTTTTTTTTTGAGGACCATTTTTGTCCGGTCCCAAAAATTTTGGGGACACTTCGGGCAGGCAAAAAATTACCCGGTACCCGGGTTTACCCCTTGACTGACAAATCGGGAAACGAACCCCCAGTGATCCGAGGGGATGAAGGAGGGCCCCGCTGGTGGTGGGTGCGGTGAAGCCCCCTGTCCGTCTGGAGGACCTGACTGCCAAGGGTGTGGGGCCCCAGCCCGGGACCCCCCACTGTCTCGTCCCTGGGTTTGGTGGAGAGGACTGACCCTCCCCGGGTGCGTTGGGGGGGAGATACCGTCCCCGGGAGGGGAGAGATGACCCCCTCCCCGGGGAGGTGGGGACTGACCCTCCCCGGGTTTGGTGGAGAGACTGACCCTCCCTGGGTAGGTGGGAGGACTGACCCCTTTTTGGTCAGAACGAGTTTCGTGTAAAGGGGTTAGAGGTCTTTGTTTTTGGGGGCGTCCGGGGAAAGGGTTCCCGAACTGTTCCCCTGGGCGGCCCTTTGAAACGTTGGGGGATTGTTGGGGCTTGGGCCCGGGCGCGGCCAAATGCTGTGTTTTGGGGGTGAACCCGTGGGGGGGGGGGGGGGGGGGGGGGGGGGGGGGGGGGGGGGGGCTAGCGTAGCCTGCTCGAAAAAGAAAATGTAGTAAGTCAGTATAGCACCTAGTGTTGCTGCGCGCCCTTGATGGTGGTGGCGTGAATTTCTTGATGCGCCTGCTTGTTCTTGTTATGTACTATGTACTTGTTATGATTTGATGGTTCAGGCAGCAAAAAAAAAGGGAGAAATTTAAGTTGTTGCTTGGCTCTCTATATTTGTGTGGTGTGGGTGTATGTAGGGCAAAGTCGTACACGCACCCAAACTTCTTCAAGTGAGAGTCAGACAGCAAAACACGCACCGCACGCCACCGTAACAATATGCATCTCGTCGCCCTTCTTCCTCTTCCCATCTCCCCCCCCTCTCTCTCCAATAATCCCTTTCTTCATTTTGCCTCAGCTCTCCAACTCCCTCTCTCCCCTTCCGTCTCGGGGAAAGTGTTTTTTCTTTGTTTGTTTGTTTGTTTGACTGCATTTCTCTTTTTTGTTTTCAACTTTTCGTTGAAGGTCTTCATTCTGTCCGTAATATGTCTCCTCGGAAGTGAGTACAGCATGTAAAATGGTCTCCAAGACGCTCATCTTGCACGGAACTGTAGAGTTTGTATTCTCTCTCTCTCTCTTCTCTCTCTCTCTCTCTCTCTTTTCTCTCTCTCTCTCTCTCTCTCTCTCTCCCTCTCTCTCTCTCTCTCTCTCTCTCTCTCTCTCTCTCTCGTTCGCTTGCTGTCATAGGTAAAGAGAGAGAGAGAGGGGCAAGGAGTGAAGGAGAGCTAAGCCGCTCTGTCCGTTTCTCTATTTGTCTGTCTGTCTGTCTGTCTTTCTGTCTGTCAGTCTGTTTGTCTGTCTGTCTGTCTGTCAGTCTGTTTGTCTGTCTCTGTCCCCACAGTACACTTCCACCCTTAACCCTTTTCTTCTTTATTTTTCCTTAAGGAGGATAATAAATGGCTATTCCGATAGATTTTCTGTAAGGAGGATAACAAATGGCTATTCCGATAGATTTTCTGTAAGGAGGATAACAAATGACTATTCCGATAGATTTTCTGTAAGGAGGATAACAAATGGCTATTCCGATAGATTTTCTGTAAGGAGGATAACAAATTGGCTATCATGATAGATTTTCTGGCCTGGGACACAGCGACCCTCCGGAATCTACACGAGTTGCCGCCCTTTACAACTCCCCAAGGACTGGACCTGTAATTAATTCATTGCCTGCATCCGGGCCACCATCCACGTGACCAGGTCTGGCGGGAAATCAGGGACGGCCGGAAAGCGTTCTTTCTATTTTTTCCCCTTTCATCAATCACGACATCAAGTGTGACGCGTTGGGTTGCCTCTCAATGCAGCGACCTGTAATGACGGTTACTGACGCGAATGGAGGTCTTTGTGTTGGATCTGTCCCTACAGCAATGTGTGTCGATCCTCGGTGTGTATAGACTATGTCTAACACACACATACATACATACATACATACATACATCTCTCTATATATGTAAATACATATCTACACTCTCTCTCTCTCTCTCACTCCTCTCTTTCTCTCTCTCTCTCTCTCTCTCTCTCTCTCTCTCTCTCTCTCTATATATATATATATATATATATATTGTGTGTGTGTGTGTGTGTGCGTGTGTGTGTGTGTGTGTGTGTGTGTGTGTGTGTGTGTGTGTGTGTGTGTGTGTGTGTGTGTGTGTGTGTGTGTGTGTGTGTGTGTGTGTGTGTGTGTTTGCACTTTGTGTACGGGGCTCATAGGCACACGCACGGCGTTTAATCATGCTTGAAGAGTGAAAGAAAGTCTTTTTTTGTTGGAAGAATGTTCCTCTACTTTTGCAACTGGTCTGTTGGAAGAATGTTCCTCTACTTCTGCAACTGGTCTGTTGGAAGAATTTTGTTGGAAGAACGTTCCTCTACTTCTGCAACTGGTCTGTTGGAAGAATTGTGTTGGAAGAATGTTCCTCTACTTTTGCAACTGGTCAGTTGGAAGAACGTTCCTCTACTTCTGCAACTGGTCTGTTGGAAGAATGTTCCTCTTCTTTTTCAACTGGTCTCTAAACATGCATTCCAGCCTTACATTTGTGAATTTGGAGATTTGTGTCTTTTTGTGTACTGACACTGACACTTGGAGTGTGATAGAAAATACTGAATTATTGTTGTGCTGCAAGTGGTGCCTTGATCTGTTTCTTTTGTGTTAGAAGTACTCTGTACTTCTGTGAACATAGAAGAAAGGCACTCAGTTGATGAACAAAAAAGAGCATCCACATTCATTCTTTCATTGTTTATGCTGACATCAGAAGATTGGCGTTCATTCGTTAAAAGAGATAGAGCGTCTTCCACCAGTCCTTCATTGTATACAGGAGCTTTACAGGATAAACATGTGTTCAAAGAAGAAGAAAGACTGTTTTCAACCACACTTTCATTATGCACACAAAAGTTAGAAGAAGGATATTCATCAATCACAAAAGGAAACACACTTTCATTCACTCTTTCATTATGTGCGAGATCAACGTTGAATGTGTCATCACGTACACATCTACTGACCACTGTAAAACCATCTGAATGTGTACGGTCTAATGACACATTGCACGCACAATTTCTGTCGTGAACGTGACAGTTTACAGGGAGAGTTGACACAGCTGTGTCACCCGTCCCAACCCGAGCTGAGCTGCACGTGTTGTGCCATCCTCACCTTCCCCTCTAAACGGTGATGCATATTTTTCCTTCCCCTCCACATTTTGATTCAGGTACAGATTTGATGAATT
Organism: Conus ventricosus; assembly: GCA_018398815.1. NCBI lineage: Eukaryota > Metazoa > Mollusca > Gastropoda > Neogastropoda > Conidae > Conus > Conus ventricosus. The sequence continues at coordinate 91,009,673 of CM031604.1, forward strand.
ACATTGTTTTGGTATCATGTTAACAGGCCGGCCATACCCCTAGATAGACATTTTCAAATTATTGCCCTGGTCTACGTAATACTTTTTAACCTCAATGACCAAGTGATCAAAGATCATTGACACTTTTTTTATTTTCTTTTTTAGCGACTTTTAGACGAGGGACAAGTTTTTTTTGCGCACTTCTCTCACGCGCTGGGAGAAATCTTCTCCAACAAACACTTCAGCACCTTTCAATTTGTGCCTGGCACCCAGAATGGCTTCCTTATCCTTAAAAAAATCAACAACGACCAGTGACTGGAGAGTTCGGTTTCCCGTTCAACCTGTGGAGCCTGTCGAATTCTACATCCCTTGACAGTTCTAACTGGTCAGTCAATAAATCGTGTACAAGGCCCTCACAGTCCTGCCTGGTTTCCTGTTCTCTCCTGGGAATGCCATAAAAAATCACATTGTTCCTCTTAGAGCGACACACTAAGTCATCAGTCTTTCGCTCAAGTTTCTGCATCTGTTCATGCAGTCTGTCATTCTCCGCCTTCAAGTTTTCATTATCACGCCTTAGATCGATGACCTCCTTCTTCAGGGAGAAACCTCATCATGCAGTCCAGCATACATCTCTTTCATGTCCCTCATGTCAGCTTTCATGCCATCAAACTTACAGTTCAGGTCCTGCATGGAAGACATGACATCACGGAAAGTGTGGCTCTGCAGCTGTCCGAGACGGAGAGGGGTGGGATGCCGGTGAACCTCCGCTGGCGCTCTTCAGTCTGGTCTGCCTCAGGTCTGCTGCTTTGCTGCCAGTGACAGGTCCGGGGTTCAGCTCAACGTCACCACAACGCTGTAGTAAAAGTCCGTAGTACAAACAGAGAGAGGATCAATCCTACTGCGACACCGCTTTGCCACTTACGAATCCTTAATGTTCGATACAATAAGGCGGCCGTTTTCAAATCGCGTCGATGAATGAAAGCAAGAAATACGGACACAAATCCGCCACATACGGCACGAAAAGAAAGAGGCACCGCTGGCATAATGTTGACTGCACAATGACACCTCGCAAAAACACCTGTAGACCTCACAATTTCCCCTCGATTTCGGTACCGGTGCTCCCAACTATTATTGCTTACTCGCTGCGTGCGGAAGTGACCCAGAGAGAGAGAGAGAGAGAGAGAGAGAGAGTGAGAGAGAGAGAGAGAGGGAGAGAGAGAGAGAGAGTGGGTGAGGAGAGAGAGAGGAGAGAGAGCACGTGCGCCCAGACACCTTCACGTGTTTAGCATACGTTAACTTGTATTTCTGTTTTAAAACAGTCTGACTTTTCATCATTCTCTCCCTGTGCAGTTACACTTGCATCCTGCATTCCTGGCCTTTCGGGCTGACAACAGAACAGGACAGTTCTCGTCAAAATAGCAAGTCTGTGGCAATATTGATGACAGAAATGATAGTCTGTGGCATATTGATGACAGAAATAATAGTCTGTGGCAATATTGATGACAGAAATGATAGTCTGTGGTAATATTGATGACAGAAATAATAGTCTGTAGTAATATATGATGACAGAAATAATAGTCTGTGGCAATATTGATGACAGAAATGATAGTCTGTGGTAATATTGATGACAGAAATAATAGTCTGACAGCCGCCGTGGCGAAGTGGTTAGCGTCGCGGACTCCGGGCTGGGAGGTCGTGGGTTCGAATCCCATCAGAAGTCATGTGGGTTTTTCTGCCCCGACCTGCTCCTACCCAGAGTTGAGTTTGCTGCGGACTCAGTTGGGAAGACTGGGACCACACAGTCGAGTTTCATCCACTTAATGGATGCGTCTCTGAGAGTGTTGCTCAAATTTCCTGACCAACACTGCAGGTGCCTGTATCTCTCGGGCCTGGTTGACGCCGGGATATATTATGAAAGGAAGCGTAGAGTACAGTCCTGTCATGTAGTCTCAGACCGAAATGGAAATCCGTAGCATCATCTTAATCATCCTCATTCTCATTGATCAGCTTTTAAAAAAAAAAAAAAAAAAAAGACTCAAATTCTGTGGCCCTTCATGCCCTGCTCTCTGGTGACCTCAGTTTCGATGTCCTCTCCACGTCTGTGGTCTTGGTTTGGTTCCGTCGGGATCACCGGTATCGGCGAGCCATGGGGGCTGTCGTTGGATGGACGTGGTGGCGCCCTCCGGAGGGAGAGCTCACTCACGCCGGCTCCGCGACTAAGCAATTATTGTCGTCAGTAGGGGGCTTAGTAGGTGGTGTCCTGCGTATGTTAGATCAGAACAGGCGCCACTGAACACCACCGAAGTGACTCGGCAGTAGTGCAGTGTCTCCTCCTGTGGGTTGCCTCTTAACGACTTGACTTTGACTGCTCCCTGTGGGTTGCTGGTGCCGGGGCCGACCAGGCTGTGGCTGTGGACGGGTGTCGGAATGAGTGGCGTGGGTGCACTGCCTCTGAGGTGGCGCAGAGATTGGGACAGCAAAAAAAAAAAAAAAGTCTGTGGTAATATTGATGACAGAAATAATAGTCTGTGGTAATATTGATGACAGAAATAATAGTCTGTGGCAATATTGATGACAAATTATAGTCTGTGGTAATATTGATGACAGAAATAATAGTCTGTGGTAATACTGATGACAGAAATAATAGTCTGTGGCAATATTGATGACAAATAATAGTCTGTGGTAATATTGATGACAGAAATAATAGTCTGTGGCAATATTGATGACAGAAATTATAGTCTGTGGTAATATTGATGACAGAAACAATAGTATGTGGTAATATTGATGACAGAAATAATAGTCTGTGGTAATATTGATGACAAATAATAGTCTGTGGTAATATTGATGACAGAAATAATAGTCTGTGGCAATATTTATGACAGAAATTATAGTCTGTGGTAATATTGATGACAGAAATAACAGTCTGTGGTAATATTAATGACAGACATAATAGTCTGTGGTAATATTGATGACAGAAATAATAGTATGTGGCAATATTGATGACAGAGATAATAGTCTGTGGTAATATTGATGACAGAAATAATAGTCTGTGGAAATATTGATTACAGAAATAATAGTCTGTGGTAATATTGATGACAGAAATAATAGTCTGTGGCAATATTGATGACAGAAATAATAGTCTGTGGCAATATTGATGACAGAAACAATAGTCTGTGGCAATATTGATGACAAATAATAGTGATTACTTCAACGACCATATTCATTCTAGTAAGTGTGCTATATTTCTACTTTAATGCACTTTTGTTAAGATATATGTAAAAAAAAAAAAGCTTCTCTGAACGCTCTGTTGTATAAACACCGCACAGACGGCAAGATCAAGATCAAAAGAA
>CM031604.1:91018001-91030501 GCA_018398815.1 Conus ventricosus
TCCCATTAAGTTGCAGCCTAGACTCTTCAGATATGAACCATTATCCTGAGTGAAACACTCTGAGTCTAATGATTTGGAAGATGCAGGTTTTGTTCCAATCATCCTTATTTAATTTCACTCCTTTGAACTAGTCAAATCCAATTTGTGGACAAACAAGCAAACAATATGAAAAAGATGCAACATCCACAGACAAAAAAGTCTTAAAATTGTTCTTCCTGTATTTCATAATTTGGTCGCTTTGATTTGGAACAGAAGTTTAATGAACTGCCAGAGTAATTGCTAGAACTTTAGACGAACTTTTGCTCGTTTATTGGTATAAGTACACGAGGATCAGAGGAGAGAATTCTGAATGCACCGAATAATGCTTAAAAAATGGATGTGGTATGATGAGGATGAGTATGACTCAGTGTTTGCCTAATGACTGCCGCAGAAAAGGTTATGTGGGCCGTTTTTTCAGTGTGCAAAACATCTGTATAAGGCAATATTATTGTAATGGACGAGTAACCTTAAACACAGGAAGGAACGTTTACGAAACATATCAAATAGAATGTGAAAAAATATTTTAAATACTGACCAAAGAAAAGACCAAATACAAATGTCGTAAGGACATTTTTAGGACTTCATATTGTCTGTAATAAATGCTTTTACAAGGAGGCAAAACGTTACATTTGAATCAATTATTCTGGGTTTTTAAAAAATGAATTAATATTTCAACTATTCTGTTAGACAATTTTCATGACGAATAAAACTGTTATTGTAAGACAATTGCAAATACTGTACACACACACACACACACACACACACACACACACACACACACAACACACACACACACACAGAGAGAGAGAGAGAAGAGAGAGAGAGAGGGAGAGAGAGAGAGAGAGAGGAAGAGAGAGAGAGAGAGAGAGAGAGAGAAGAGAGGAGAGAGAGAGAGAGAGAGAGAGAGAGAGAGAGATTTCATAAGATTTGTCATAATTTGAATGGGAAAAACTGTCAAAATATATGTTTACTCGTTTGGTAAATTAATTGAAATACATCTTAAGTAGATTAACGATACATTTCCCTGTAATGACCACGCACGTGAAAGCTTCAAGCCTGCCTTTAACGTTGAAGTGAACATTCTGTAGTTTTGTATTTTCCAACATCATCTATGCTGAGGGGTCTTGCACCTCTTCAGGTGAATATTTAGCAACTCCTCACATGGCAATATGGACTCTTGAAACATCTGCCACGACCTTTAATTATTTTAGCACGAGTTTATATTTGGCAAAACTGGTGTATGTGCGTGCGTGAGTGCGTGCGTGCGTGCGGCCGTGCGTGCGTGCGTGCGTGCGTGCGTGCGTGCGTGCGTGCGTGCGTGCGTGCGTGCGGTGTGTGTGTGTGTGTGTGGTGTGTGTGTGTGTGTGTGTGTGTGTGTGTGTGTGTGTGTGTGTGTGTGTGTGTGTGTGTGTGTGCGTGCGTGCGTGTGTGTGTGTGTGTGTGTTGTTGTTTGTTGTTTTCTTCTTCTTCTTCTGCTTCTTCTTCTTCTTGATGTGGTGTGTGTGTGTGTGTGTGGGGGGGGGGGGGGGGTGGGGGGGGGGGTAGGGGGGGGTCAGTTTTCGTAGAGGAGGAGGGGCCGGTGTCTTCCTTATCACATCGTCTGTCCAAATTTGCGTGTACCCTGTCTGCCAGAGAGAGACAGACGGAAGGTCGGACGGACAGGCACACGCACAAACGGACAGAAATCCTATTTTAGCCAACCAACCAACCAACCAACCAACCAACCAACCAACCAACCAACCAACCAACCAACCAACCAACCGACCGACCGACCGACCGACCGACCAACCAACCAACCAACCGACCAACCAACCAACCAACCAACCAACCAACCAACCAACCAACCAACCAACCAACCAACCGACCATACAACCAACCAACCAGCCATACAACCAACCAACCAACTACTGACTGAATGACATTTAGACTACTAATGGCAGGGTGGAGGTGGGCAGTAGTGGAGGTGGGCAGGGGGGAGGTGGGCAGGGGGGAGGGGGAGGTGGGTCGCCTGTTTGGTCAGTCGTGAGAACTGCATCGTAATTGTTAGTTCCATGGCCTCCTCCGTTTTTTTTTCCACAGCCTTGAAAGTTTCTCGTTTTGGTTATCTTGTTCCAATGGCTGTCATCAAACCCTTCTCTCTTTTTTCTACACAAAACTGCAATCCCATAATAACAGCCTTCTCCAAAAAACAAAAAACAAAGTATTAAAAATGGGTTGACAAAAGTCGGAACCAACACTTTAGTTTTCTGGTTCCGAAGCTAATATTGTTGTCAATAGAAAGTTGAACAGGTAGTATACTGCTTATTTTAGCGTGTTACGGATGGTGTGTGGTGCGTGTTTTGTTGTCTGACTCTCGCTCTCAAAAGTTTGGATGCGTGTACGACTTTTCCCCTACACACACCCACACCATACGAACATGGATAGCCAGGCAACACACGTGTTAGATTTTCTTCTTTTTATATGCTGCCTGAACCATCAATATGAATCGTTACCAAATCAATACATGCCACTACATAGAATACAGATCAATGCACGTCAATTAAGACATCAATACATAAGACACTTCAATCATCATATATCAGCGTATCATACTACGTATCTCGCCGGCGCCGTCCACAGTGTTTCACATATACAATCAACGCACTTGGTTCCACAGTACCCAAGCCACAGTCTACAGCACTAAAATAAGACGAAGAAGGATAACCAAGGTCCCCACACGGTAAACACAGCCGTTCACAAACACAAGCGATGAAGAAGAAACAGGGTCTCAACACAGCAAGCACAATATATTACGTCGAACTATCAGAAGAAGAACTGCAGATTCACAAAGCACAGCAATCCACAGAAGAAGGATCGCAGATTCATAAAGCACAGTAAACCATAGAAGAACTGCAGATTCACAAAGCACAGCAATCAATATTGATGTTACGGATGGTGTGTGGTGCGTGTTTTGTTGTCTGAACTGCAGATTCACAAAGCACAGCAATCAATCGGCACGATAATGTTTATGAGATCACCGTGAGGTAACCCACCGGAGGGTACCCTGCTCTGCTGACTTTTTTTTTACTAAAGTTATTTTGGATACGAACAGGCACATTGAATCACCACCGAAATAACACATCAGCAGAGCAGCGTACCCTCCGGTGGGTTACCTCACGGTGATCTCATAAACATTATTGTGCCGATGATGGGACATAAAGACGATCTTGGGAGGGTTGACCAGAGTGACAGTGTGGAGGGGGCGCCATGGGGAGAGGGAGGGATGGTTGACCAGAGTGACAGTGTGGAAGGGATGCCATGGGGAGAGGAGGGAGGGATAGAGGAGTAGGTGATGCAGATCAGCCAGGGTGGGTTTTTTTAACTTAAATTTTTTTTTCGGCCACCCCTTCTAAAGTAGGAAAACAAATTGTATCTGAAACAGAGGTTGCTAAGATGTCCCGTGTAGAAACCATTCAACCCTTTTTTTTTCATCCACTCAGATTTTGCAATAGGCTACCCTAACATGTTTGTCGCCAAGCCGTACGTAAATGAGCGAGAAACGAAATCTTGAATGAGAACGGGAACAGTGAAAAGTAAGTAACAAAGAAGTAGGATATATCTTGCTCCTATGATGAAATAGATACACGCCCATAACCCCAAACGACTGCTGCTTACGGCACCAAATCTCCTAGCAGAAACGGCAACACAGAGCACACAGAACAAACAAGGAGACGTCTCCCAAAAGGATGTACCAAGCTTGCCTACATATACCTGTACCTGACACATCTACACAGCATCAACAACTGGAGAAATGTACAAACAGAAATGAACACGTGTTTAAGACTGGCACAGCCTTTTTCATCTGGAATATGGCCAGCCAGGCAAACACACCAATGAACGGTAAGAACTACGGATAACTTCGTTATGAAAGGAAGTCTTAAAAACGAGGCCGGAAACCTTAAACAGCAAATAACAAACAGGTGGGGTGACTCTTCTCCATGGTGAAATAAATATACACCCGTAACTTCATGGTGAAATAATATACACCCGTAACTTCATGGTGAAATAAATATACACCCGTAACTTCATGGTGAAATAAATATACACCCGTAACTTCATGGTGAAATAAATATACACCCGTAACTTCATGGTGAAATAAATATACACCCGTAAATTCATGGTGAAATAAATATACACCCGTAACTTCATGGTGAAATAAATATACACCCGTAACTTCATGGTGAAATAAATATACACCCATAACTTCATGGTGAAATAAATATACACCCATAACTTCATGGTGAAATAAATATACACCCATAACTTCATGGTGAAATAAATATACACCCATAATTTCATGGTGAAATAAATATACACCCATAACTTCATGGTGAAATAAATATACACCCATAGCTTCATGGTGAAATAGATATACACCCATAACTTCATGGTGAAATAAATATACACCCATAACTTCATGGTGAAATAAATATACACCCATAACTTCATGGTGAAATAAATATACACCCATAACTTCATGGTGAAATAAATATACACCCATAACTTCATGGTGAAATAAATATACGCCCATAACTTCATGGTGAAATAAATATACACCCATAACTTCATGGTGAAATAAATATACACCCGTAACTTCATGGTGAAATAAATATACACCCGTAACTTCATGGTGAAATAAATATACACCCGTAACTTCATGGTGAAATAAATATACACCCGTAACTTCATGGTGACATAAATATACACCCGTAACTTCATGGTGAAATAAATATACACCGTAACTTCATGGTGAAATAAATATACACCCATAACTTCATGGTGAAAAAATATACACCCGTAACTTCATGGTGAAATAAATATACACCCATAACTTCATGGTGAAATAAATATACACCCATAACTTCATGGTGAAATAAATATACACCCATAACTTCATGATGAAATAAATATACACCCATAACTTCATGGTGAAATAAATATACACCCATAACTTCATGGTGAAATAAATATACACCCATAACTTCATGGTGAAATAAATATACACCCATAACTTCATGGTGAAATATATATACACCCATAACTTCATGGTGAAATAAATATACACCCATAACTTCATGGTGAAATAAATATACACCCATAACTTCATGGTGAAATAAATATACACCCATAACTTCATGGTGAAATATATATGCACCCGTAACTTCATGGTGAAATAAATATACACCCATAACTTCATGGTGAAATAAATATACACCCGTAACTTCATGGTGAAATAAATATACACCGTAACTTCATGGTGAAATAAATATACACCCGTAACTTCATGGTGAAATAAATATACACCCGTAACTTCATGGTGAAATAAATATACACCCGTAACTTCATGGTGAAATAATATACACCCGTAACTCAAAACGAATGCTACTTACGACATCCAATCGCCTGGCAGAAATGACACCAAGACCACACAGAAGAAACAAGAAGACCTCCCCCCAAAAGAATGTTCCAAGCTTGCCCATATACCCTGTATCCGACACATCCACACAACAACAACTGCTGGAGAAATGAACACACACAAATGAATATCTAATGCTGAACAATTACGTAGTGGGGGGAAACAAGTGCAGGCTAATGAACATCTGCTCAAGACTGGTTTCGTCTTTTTCATCTTGAATATGGTCAAACAAACACACGAACGAACAATAATGAATACAGGTCACCTCGGTTTGACTGGTAGAAAAGCAAATGTTAAATGAGGCAAGGAACACTAACATTAATAGTAAATTACAAACAAGTATAGTAACTGTGACGGACCGTTTTTCGTCCGGTCACAAATTTTCATGCGACCGCGCTTGCCGGAAGGTGGTTGTCCGGAAGCCGGTTGCAAAGTTCACTGACTGCTACTCACGGCGCGTTGCAATAAGCCGAGTGGGTTGCATCGGTTAGGCAGTCTCTGCAGTGATTCCGGCAATACAAGTCACAGAAAGCCGAAGAGGGACTCAGCCGTTTGCTGGTAGCAGTCAGGTATTTATCATTGAATATTTATTTATTAACAAATTGAAACTGTGTTCCCGTTTAGGAGCGACTGAAACTTCCTCAGCGCTCTTGTGAAGGTTTTATTTTTAAAAAATACAGTATTGTTGTTCTTTTTGTCCTATGACTTGATAGGGTAACAAAACGAAATTGTTTCGCAAATGTGAATAGATGAAGTGAGTGTTATAAGAAGTGGTCTTCAGAAAAAAAGAAAAAAAAATTTTTGTGACTTAACTGGCTATGAACTTCATGATGAAGAAAGAGTGTCTATTCTAATATGGTTTGCAAGAAGATGGAGAGTTTTGATGCTATGGATAATAAGCTCCCAGAGTGAGCGACATAGACTTTTGTTTTCTTCTGATGTGTGATGTGTTTACATGGGTATCGATGTATGTGTTCTTAAACAAGAGTGTGGTGGAAATCTTTCCCTTACATATATTGAAGTTGATGAATCGAAATGAAGTGACATTCTTGTTTACAAGAAAGCAAATGAACATTGTGTGAATTAACGAAAGACATTTAAAGTTTGAAAAATAATCATCAATTAATCAATTTGTGAACTGAATTGAATTCATGGTTTATTGAAGAGAATCCCGGTGGAAATCCTCTCCCCAATTTGGAAAACTAGAGTCTGAAAGGTTTATATGGAAATCCTTTCTTGTGTAGTGTTATGATTCCGGAAAAGGGAATGTTGTAGTGTAATGATTCTGGAAAAGGGAATATAGTAGTGTAATGTTTCCCGGTAAAGGGAATGTTGTAATGTTATGATTCCGGGAAAAAAGAATGTTGTAATGATGAACAAATATGCTGATGTATGGCTCAAGTTCTAGTGAAATATGATGTGGCTAATGAACATGAACAAATATGCTGATGTATGGCTCAAGTTCTAGTTCTAGTGAAATATGATGTGGCTAATGAACATGAACGAATATGTTGATATGTGGCTCAAGTTCTAGTGAGATATGATGTGGATAATGAGTATGAAGATAGTTGTGATTGCAATGAATAGTGGCCATGATAATCAAGGTAGTTAATCAGTTGCCCCGGGCCCCAGGTTGATAGTGTTCCCTGGACTGACGGGGACTGGCTGCTACTGAGGCTAGGGCCGGGGCCTAGCTGGTTGACGCCCCGTTCTCCACCGGCTGTTACTGGTATGGAGAGGCCGGCCTGAGCGCCGACAATCGCCCTATCTGCCACTGCGCCCGTGACCGACCACTGCTGGGCCAGTGGTTTGGAGACGTCGCTGCTGGTGAGCTAGGACGTCGCTCCTACTTTTGTGCCAGCGACCTGCGTTCGAGGCCGTCGCTGTGTGTGTGGTGTGTGTGTGCCACAGCTTTTGGTTGGTGTTGAGCCACAGCTCTTAGGTGTTTGAGCCACAGCTCGTGGGTGAGACTGTCACCGTGTTGCTGACAGAGACGCCACGAACGTGTTAGTTTTCTTTTCCTTCGTTCTTCATTGTGAGCTACAGCTTTGAAGAGACTCTGTTGTCAGACTTGACTCGTCGCTGCCGCCGTCGTCATCAGCGTTGGACCCGGCAGTTTTGATAGCTATAATTGTATTGACTTGTTGTGTGTGTACACCTGATGGGGGGGTTTACCAACCTGCGTTTAATTGTGTGTTTATCTTGATGTGTTTTGCTTGATGGCTCGGGCAGCATAAAAAGTGTTATTTTGTTGCCTGGCTGTCCATGTTCGGATGAGTGGATGTGTGTATGTGAATTAGAAAAAGTCGTGCATGCATCCATAATTCTGAGTGTCAGACAGTCAGACTTCCACACACACGCACTTCCATCGGTAACAGTAACTCTCGCTCCCATGATAAACAAACACACGCCAATAGCTCCAAACGAATGCAACTTACGACATCAAATCTCCCTTCAGAAATGAAAACACAGAGCACGCAGAGCAAAGAGACGTCCTCCAGTAGGGATGTTTCAACCTTACCCATATCACCTGTACCTGACACATCTACACTGTATTTATGTCTAAATGAGCAAGGTGTTCCCCTTCAAAACATGTGCATCAGTATGTCCTCTAAATGAGCAAGGTGTTCCCCTTCAAAACATGTGCATCAGTATGTCCTCTATATGAGCAAGGTGTTCCCCTTCAAACGTGCATCAGTATGTCCTCTAAATGAGCAAGGTGTTCCCCTTCAAAACATGTGCATCAGTATGTCCTCTAAATGAGCAAGGTGTTCCCCTTCAAAACGTGCATCAGTATGTCCTCTAAATGAGCAAGGTGTTCCCCTTCAAAACATGTGCATCAGTATGTCCTCTATATGAGCAAGGTGTTCCCTTCAAAACGTGCATCAGTATGTCCTCTAAATGAGCAAGGTGTTCCCCTTCAAAACATGTGCATCAGTATGTCCTCTATATGAGCAAGGTTTCCCCTTCAAAACACTTGCATCGGTATGTCCTCTAAATGAGCAAGGTGTTCCTCTTCAAAACATGTGCATCAGTATGTCCTCTAAATGAGCAAGGTGTTCCCTTCAAAACATGTGCATCAGTATGTCCTCTATATGAGCAAGGTGTTCCCCTTCAAAACGTGCATCAGTATGTCCTCTAAATGAGCAAGGTGTTCCCTTCAAAACATGTGCATCAGTATGTCCTCTAAATGAGCAAGGTGTTCCCCTTCAAAACGTGCATCAGTATGTCCTCTAAATGAGCAAGGTGTTCCCCTTCAAAACATGTGCATCAGTATGTCCTCTATATGAGCAAGGTGTTCCCCTTCAAAACGTGCATCAGTATGTCCTCTAAATGAGCAAGGTGTTCCCCTTCAAAACATGTGCATCAGTATGTCCTCTATATGAGCAAGGTTTCCCTTCAAAACACTTGCATCGGTATGTCCTCTAAATGAGCACGGTTTCCCCCTTCAAAACATGTGCATCAGTATGTCCTCTAAATGAGCAAGGTTTCCCCTTCAAAACACGTGCATCGGTATGTCCTCTAAATGAGCACGGTTTCCCCCTTCAAAACATGTGCATCAGTATGTCCTATTAAAACTCAATTGTGCATTTTTAAAACAGCGGGCTGAACAAGGCGTTTGGAATGCATATTTCACAAAGCATACTTAAAAAATTATACACAAAATCTCTCTCTCTCTCTCTCTCTCTCTCTCTCTCTCTCTCTCTCTAGTATCATGGTCACAAACATACACACCAGAAAAAAAAAACAGCCAGAGGGAGAGGGAGGGAGAGAGTTAATTAAACACACATAACGTAAAACAAAGCAGTATTTCATGTGGTTTTTTTTTTTTAGTTAGGGCTAGTATGTCCACCTAATGTAAAACTTAAAGACCATCATGGCCCAACGCCACACAATGTTGCTCAAGTTGTACAAATATCTGTGGAGAAACAAGGATGATAAGTGCCATCTGCTGGCAACGGTTCGTTTTTAAGAAAAGAGTGGGCAAAGTTTGCAGAAGCCAGATGTGTGAACAATAGCTATCCAGAAAATAAGGACAGTGGATTCAAACAACAAAGAAATCTGCCGATTTAAAAAAAAACAATGCAAATAAACAAAAAAAATCCATTATATAGGCTGTTGTATCGCTCTGCTTTTGTCATCTAGTTTCTTCTGCCTCTGTCCTGATGGAAACTGCGGCAATGCACAAGAATGTGTTCTTTTCCAATCAAGTCAACTCTATGCCTCATTTAATTTCTATGAGTATCGGTTAGCGGTTGATCCTGATTGCTCACATGCCTTGCCCCGATTAATCCCCACAGCATGAAGATGATCACGAAGCTGCTGCTGCTTGCTGCTGCTGCTGCTCCTGCTGCTGCTGCTGTTGCCTCTGTTGGTGTTGGTGCCTGCTGCTGTTTGCAGTTGCTGCTCTGCTGCTGACTTGCTGTGGCTGCTGCTGCTGCTTGCTGCTGTTGCTGCTCTGGCCCTTTCAAGGCTGCTTGTCCTGCTCCTGCTGCTGCGGCCTGCTACTGCTGCTGTTGCTGCTAACGGATGATGATGAATAGTGATTGATTGTTGCTTTTTATTGTTCCTACTCTTTGTCTTACTTTTGCCTAGTAGAATGTTATGCGCGTAGTTGTACACAGCGGCTGCCTATAGTCGTTAATACCCCTAAACAAGAAGAGTTTGTGGTCTCTAAGAAATGTGTGGCTACAAAGCCAACTGTTTTAGTTTTAGACTCAAACAAATCACAAAAAACCTTTTTTTTTTTTTTTGCGGAAGACTATTACCCCACCAAAGCAAATCGTAAAACATTTAACCAGGCTGAAAATTATACAGTGCACATTACAAACCGACGTCCATACAGTACTTCTGCTTCTCTGAATCAATGCAGACAGGAAATTATGGCGTTAGTTACTTCCTTCTGAAACACAATGGCAGACTGAATGTACTGTTCTCATCTGAACATAGACATCTTTTTAAAACCTGACATCCAGAACTTATGAAACTCCCCAATCAATGGATTATACGAAGAGGCCTAATCAAATCTTTGTTTGTTTCAGGTATAACCATTTCCAATCCCTGACCCAATGTCTCGAGTTGTTTGCTATTTACCCTGACTATTTTATGTCCGTGACTTTTCCTTTTTTTCCCTTGCCATCCAACTTTTGATTATCAGCGTTGTTGTCGCCTTTCATTGCTGCCTGCTTTTCAAACAACAGAGTGGACCAGCAAAAACCACACAAATGTCTAAAGAGGGCTGATTGATTGGCAGATATTGGGACAACACGGCACACCACACTTCATGGGACAGCAACGGTGTTTTCCTTTCCAAAATCACGACCAGAAACACAATAAAACGAGACAGACACACATTTTCAATAAAACACTGACTGAGCATGGTAGGTCCGGGCAAGAATCTAGTTTTTGACGTCCCCACTGTCACTGTTGTGTTACGGTCAGTTACCAGCCACGAATAGCAGTTTCACATGAACTGACGATATTAGCCAGCATCGAGACCTAAGAACAAACCAGAAGGTTGAAAAACACGAAAGACAGAAGACCCAACTCGTAAACAGATCACCGTATTTTTTGAGACAATGGAAGAGGCCTACACATGGGCCGGGTGATTGTATCTCATCTCCCCCCCAGTGCTGTGATGTGTTGAAGAAATCAGCGGTGGGATTGCCACTGCGACACTAACTCACAGCCCAGTCCGAGAGAAGATCAAACACTTGTTCGGGTAATTTTGTCAACACTGGCATCACGCTGGAGGGACAGTACAGAACAACACGGTGCGCGCACCGTTCCCAGCACTACCAACAAAGCAGACAAAAGCAACATAGGAAACCATCATAAAAAATCCAGCCACCCTGACAGACTGCACTGACACAGACGCCGGACGCCAACTTATGATTCCAGCAGCACGTAACGACCTTTGAAACAGAGCGTCAGAGCAACACAAACAATGATCAGATCAGACCCATGAGAAAGTGCGAGGCAGACATATGGCCTAACACTGTAGTATATCCCACTGTTTTGCCTGGCGCCCTTGGTCTGTGTCGTACGTGGGGCATAATATATAACCCAGTGAGATTGGGGACAGCACAGTGACAGCATAGGATGGCAAGGATGACACGAACATATCTGTGCCGAATTAAGTTATCGCACTAAGAAATTGGTCATCGAGTGAAAAAAGCACTGTTTAATAATATTAAACTCCCTGGGGCAAGCTTTGGTGGCAACCTACCTTGTAATTATCAGCATATATAGTATGTAAAGCTGTGTCAGATTGGCGAATAATCAGGTCACTCCCTTAGTCAGTGGACATCCTCGAAATATCAACACTCTGCAAGCCTTCAGAGAGGCTGAGTCTTCCATCTGGCACAATCCTCTCAAGCCAAGTGGGACAAATTTAAGGCATTTAAAAAATTTCACTAGATGTGCAAGTAGCATTGCGTTAAACTGGGTCATCATCGGCCACATGGGACACGATCAAGTGCTTCTAAGTTTTGAAGAGGTGGCGTCACGTCAAACTCTTCCTGAAACAACTGTGAAATGGGATTTTTACCACGAAGACGTTCCTCAAATTATTTAAATATTGATAAGCTTGAGTGTTGTTACACATGTAGCTGATTGTCTCTCAAAGTCCAGACAGTGTAGATGGGAAGAGAGATGTAGGTGAGGAGAGATGACATACTGCATGCAGGCCAGACTGAGATGAACCAGCATGACGCTCTGTGACACACTGCTGTAGAGTCAGCCCGACTGCCTCTGGCCGTCCCAGATAGCGCAGGTCATCATGCCACTGACAAAGAAAGGACGATGGCAGAAGATGGACAGTCCATAACATTGACAGCTCGGGGACAGACCAGCCCACAGAACCTTTCATCATCCTGCCTTGGGCACTGTGACAAACCGTCGCACACATGACTGTCATGCATGCACACAGGGGAATTCAGGCAGCGGTAAAATCCGGGACAGGTGTACGAGTCACATTGCGCCTCGTCTTCATGATGAGGACAGT
>CM031604.1:91033001-91038001 GCA_018398815.1 Conus ventricosus
CTCTCTCTCCTCTCTCTCTCTCTCTCTCTCTCTCTCTCTCTCTCTCTCTCTCTCCGGGTTTGAGAGCGGCCTCTAAGCACCCCACAGTCTCTACAATAGGCTGCCTCTCTGGCAGTCAATCAGTTCTTCACTCATATGTTCATGCTTTCGGTGCATGCTATGTGACTACATGTAGTAATCTCTCACATGTCACAAATATCTCCTTTTATGGTATATGGATGAACTGCCTCTCCATTTCATAAGTAGGCGTTTCTTGGTACAAAACATGTGCTCTTTATGATAGTACGCATGGCATATGGGCTTACAGATCGCGCATGTAGACAATAGAAAATACGCGCGTTTATGAGATGTGTTGCAGCACTAACTTACCGTGCAACCTTTTTTCCTTACAGTTATGGATAAATTGCGAGTCTGTTCTTTGAACTGTCGGGGTTTAAAAAATAGATGGAAGAGGGCATCCATATTCAGAAATTTAAAAAGACAAAAGTTAGATATAATTTGCATACAAGAAGCGCATATCACAGCAAGTGATGTAAACACATGGGAAAAGCAGTGGGCTGGAAGCGTATACGCACAGTCAGGGACCAGTCACAGCAAAGGAGAAGTAATTCTAATCTCAAAAAGTTTCTCAGGAAAGGTTACGCTAATCAAGTCTCAAGAACGCATGATCGTCCTGAATATTGAGTATAGTAACTATGAGATTACAATTGCAAATGTTTATGCTCCTAACGATCATAAGGAAAAATACTTTTTTTTCGAAGTCTGCGGGACGAAGTGGATGAGTGGGGAGGAGGGAGAATAGTGATCTGTGGAGATTTCAATTGCGTTTTAGATAATGATTTAGACATTGTATCAGGTAAACCACACAACAAAATAGAGGTAAATGAATTCAAGTCAGTATTAACGCAGTCAAGCTTAATCGACTCCTGGAGATTTTTTCACCCTGAAGGAAAAGAATATACCTGGAATAGATTTAACCCTTTTATAGCAAGACGGCTAGACTATTGCTTGGTGACAGAAGATTGATGCTCCTCCTTGGTTGTCAGTGAACACTGTACCATGCCGCACTCAGATCACAGAGCAGTTGTGCTGGAGTTTAACGAAGGAGACTTTATCAGAGGTCCAGGGTACTGGCGATTTAACAATAGCTATTTACAGAATACAGAATTCGTTGAGAACATGAATCTATTGCTTGTAGAAATGGAGAATGAAGGAGATGATATGTCTTACATGGAAAAATGGGAATGGATAAAAATGAAAATAAGGAATTATTGTATCGAGTTCGGAAAACGTCTTGCTTGAAACACACGAAACAAAAAAATAGATTTACAAAAAAGAATACAAGATCTCGAATCAAACATCCTACGTCACGTTCAAAACAAAGAACTACAGATTGATTTGTTAAAAACGAAACATGAATATGAACTATTTGACTTGGAGAAGACAAAGGAGCCCAAGTGAGATCAAGGTTGAGATGGATGGAGGAGGGGGAAAAGAACAGCAAATACTTTTGTAGCTTAGAAAAATCTAGAAGCAGAAAAAAATCATGACACGATTGTGTAAAGACACTGGGAGGTAGTGCATCTTCAGAAAGACATTTTGAGCGAACAGGCGTTATTCTACGAAAATCTTTATAATCAAACTACGCAAGATAATGAAGTCGCTGAGTCATGCGAAGTCTTTATTGAAAACGAAAACCTCCCGAAGCTAAACAATGACGAATCCGAGTCATGCGAAGGGCTCATGACAGAAGCTGAAGCCACAGAGGCTCTAAGAGAGATGAAAAACGGCTCAGCTCCTGAAAGCGATGGGATCAGTATTGAATTTTTAAAGTTCTTTTGGACCAGAATAAAACGTGTTATTATTAAATCCTTCAACGAATCGTTCACCAACGGGAGTTTATCATACACCCAAAACCTTGGAGTCATTACACTGATACATAAAGGTAAGGATTTAGACAGGGAACACCTCAGTAATTGGCGCCCAATAACTCTTACAAACTCAGATTACAAGTTATTAGCCAAAGTTTTAGCACTTAGAATGGGAACAGTATTACACAAGCTGATTAGTGAAGACCAGGTAGGATACATGAAAGGCAGAAATATTGCCACCGTGTTGAGAACTATAGACGATGTTATAAATTACTTAAATGTAACAGGCAGAGCTGGATACATACTTGCGCTAGACTATGCCAAAGCGTTTGACTCGATATCTAGGTCATACTTGTTGCACACGTTCAATGTTTTTGGTTTTGGGCCAGATTTCATACGCTGGGTGTCAGTTTTAATGAACAATAACGTAAGCTGTATCAATCATGGAGGGTGGTTGTCTGAGTATTTTAAAGTCAACTGTGGCATTCGACAGGGGTGCCCATTTTCGCCCCTGGCCTTTATTTTAGCGGTAGAAATATTGGCATGTAAAGTTAGAAATAGCTCGGTCACCGGAATAAAATTGCCAAGTACACAAAACGTGAACCCAAAAAGCATTCGTATAAAACAAATGGCAGATGACACTGCCTTTTTTTAAAAGGTCAAACGGATTTTAAAATTGTAACAGATATAATTATGCAATTTGGAAGAAAACAAATACTACGAATTGGTGTTGCTCAACCCTTGCAGGACTGCCCGTTTGAGCTTGTAGATACGATTAAGATTTTAGGCATTGTTTTTAGCCGAAGTAACCTGGCTCAGGACAACGAGGAAAATTGGCTCACACGAATGAACAGTCTACATAAATCGATAAGGAGTGGAGCAAAAGGGATCTCAGCATTCAGGAGAAAATTGTGATAATAAAAACATTTCTCACAAGTCAGTTCGTGTACATCATGCAGTCAATAGGTCTTCCTTATGCAGCTAGTGAAGAGTTTTCATATCTGTATTATATTTTCTTAATTTCATGTTCCCAGTTTCTCCATCTTCAAACTCCCCCCCCTTAAGTCCAAATCTTTGCTAAGTCATTACTATGATGACAGTTCAGTTGTTGGCCTGCGCTTGTTTTTTTTCCCCACTATTAGATTGTTCGTCTGACTTTATTCAAGTTTAAAAGGCTGTGCCAGTCTTGAATAAAAGTTACTCTGTGTTAGGTTTTCTTATGGGAGCAAACGTTACCCCACTTGTTTACTTTTTATTGTTTACTGTTCCCTGCCTCATTTCATTTCCAATTTTGTTTTGACTAAATTGAGGTTATTTGTATTTGTTTCTGTGCGTCTGTGTGTTTGTCTTTTGATCTCCCTTGCATCTTTGGGTAGATTCTCAAGCGCAGGCTCAAAGATTGTCCCCTACATGTTATACTATTTGCACAATGTATTTAGTTTTTCAGCAACTTTTTTCCTTCCGACACTTTCGTTTGGTTTCATTTACTACCCTTCACTGACTGCTTTGGGGGTGCTATTGGATTCTTTTTTGCACCTTTGGTGGTGAGAACACCACAGTATTATGGACTGTGGTGTGTCTCTATTTGACGCCAGGAGCGCAGACACAACCAGCCGTGTCTCCCTGATGAGTTCCGACCCAGCGGACGAAAGGCCTCGGAGTAGGCAATACAAATATATCTGCCTTCAAAAGGGATTGTGATGGTTGCCTTATGCAGCTAGCGAAGAGTTTTCATGTCCGTAATATATTTTTTTTAATTTCATGTTCCCAGTTTCTCCATCTTCAAACTCCCCCCCCCCCCCCCCCCCCCCCCCCCCCCCGTCCTTAAGTCCAAATCTTTGCTTAGTCATTATTATGATGACAGTTCAGCTGTTGGCCTGCGCTTGTTTTTCCCCCACTATTAGATTGTTCGTCTATGTATTTGTCTGACTTTATTCAAGTTTAAAAGGCTGTGCCAGTCTTGAATAAAAGTTACTCTGTGTTAGGTTTTCTTATGGGAGCAAACGTTACCCCACTTGTTTACTTTTTACAGATAACTCCGGTTCAACTGGTACGAAATCAAATCTTAAATAAGGCAGGAAATGGTGAACAGTAAATAACGAGCAAATAGGGATGAAATAATTATGCGCTCATAACCCCAAAACAATGCTGCTTGCGACTTTGAAATATGAGCAAAAATACCAACACAGAACACGCAGAACAAACAAAGAGATATTGCAACAGTGTTCCAAGCGTAACCATATACGCTCGTACTCCATACCTGACACATGTACACCGCAACAACAACCGGAGAAAAGAACAAGCACATATTGATATTTACTCGAGACTGGCAGTCTTTCTGATCTTGAATAAAGTCCAACAGAACACACAGACGGACGGGAACAAATACTGGTAGCCTGGGTTTCACTGGGCATGTCTCCTTGCTTGGTCTCTGTGCTGTGTGCCAGCATTTGTGCCAGACGATTTGATATAACAGTAGTAGTGATAGCAGTGGCAGCAGAAGCAGTGGAGGTGGAGGTGATGACGGAGATCGTGGTGATGGTGGTGGTGATAGATTGTTATGCATTTAGCAAGGACAGCAACATTCGTAGTAGTTGAAGCTCGTCAGAATACGTTTTAGCAGCAGCATAAGAATAGCTGTACTACTATACACTACACTACAACTGCTGCTGCTGCTGCTACTACTACTACTACTACTACTGCTGCTGCTGCTACTATTACTACTACTTCCTACTACTGCTACTGCTGCTGCTGCTGCTACTACTACTACTACTGCTGCTGCTGCTGCTGCTACCAACACCACACTACAACTACCAATACAACCACCACCTACACCACTGCTACTGCTACTAGCACTACTACTACTACTATTACTACTACTACCATCATCATCACCACAGCCACCGCCACCATCACCACTACCACCACCACCACCACTACCGCTACTAGTGCAACTACGACTACTGTGACTACTACTACTACTACTACTACTACTACTACTACTACTAGAATGATAGAAGTAGGGAGCATAGCATCAGCATCGAGGGCATGAATGACGACGATGATCATGAATGAAAGGATAGATAAGAACTTTTCATTCAGACAGGATGAAGTCTGTCCTGTTGCAGT
>CM031604.1:91043001-91048001 GCA_018398815.1 Conus ventricosus
GGGCTGTTTACCTTGCCTCAAATACAGATGATATGAAGACTGTTCCATAGGCTGGGATTTCCTGTGACTGTGATGAAGGCGGAAAATTTAGACACACTGGAGTTTTCGCAATGTTGGCCTTGAAATTATTCCAATGTTTGTTTGGTTGGTGATGTTTCTTGCTCTTCCCTTAAGTATGGATGTGCGGCCACTTCCTCTCTTGATGTTAAGATCTGAAAGATGGTCTATGGTATAGTGGCTTCGCTCTTCTTTGATTAAGTGATCTTCCGATTTCTTATCACATCAGATCGGCCAAGCAGTAATCCAGTTCTTATTGTTGCCTTGCCAGCCAGTGTGGCTGCCTCTTCGTTTCCTTTAACTCCAGCATGTCCAGGGCGGTACATCCATATGAGTCTCTCCAATGGAAGGCTGCGCATTAGTTCGTTGCAAGTGGGGCTTCTCATTCCACTTTCTGAAGCAGGTTCATGGAGTCAGTCAGTATCATGGCTTTTGAGTTTGAAACTGGCTTGTGGATTAAGCCAGAGGAGTGCTCGTGTCACTGCTTCTACCTCCATTGTTAGACTTGAAGTTGTTAAACTGTGCGCACCATTGTCTTCCTGAATAGTTCGGCCATTTTGCTTCACTGTGTATCCCCAGCCTGACTTACCTTTGGTGACAGAACCGTCAGTAATATATCAAAATACCATCTTTTGTGCAGGTCTTCTACCAGCATCTGAATTTCTGCGTTGGTTTTGCCTTCTGCCATTCTCGACAATGTCTTCCAAGTTCTGGAACGATGGCAATTTGGTAGAGGTGCTTCAAGTGGTCTGGATATTTCTCCCATTCCTTGGTTTCTTTGACTTCAGCTAACTGGCACACAAGCTGTATACTGTCTTCTGCCTGCCCCATCCATGATTTTCCACGTCCTAGCCCAGTGCCTTTTGTTTCCTTGACCGCCGCATGAAGTGGGTTTTGGGACGTTCAAGGGCTCTGAAATATGCCTTCACCTGTTCCAGCTTGTGTCTTGTCTGCATTGAAGGAAGGTCAAGCAGGTATCGCATAGTTTTCAACTGGTGTGTCCTTTGTGGTTCCCAGGATCAATCTCATTGCTTCATTTTGAATTCTTTCTAATTGAGAAGGTTGCTGTTGGACAGTGTTGTAAGCCCTGATCCATAATCTATCACACTGAGTACAAGTGCGTGATACTGTCGGTAGAGATGGCGTTGTTCAATACCTTTAGCTGCCATTGCTTTCATGGCAGATAAGCCTTTTTTTGCATTTAAGAACAACATTCTCAGCATGCTTTCTAAAGTTAGCATTCTGTCAAAGCCTACACCCAAATAGCGTAGGTTGTTAGTTGATTCAACTGGTATTCCATTGAAGGAAACTGTGAGGGTACTTGTCCTGATGTCTTGTTGTTGAGAGTGCAGACTAATGTCTGGGCTTTTGTAGAGTTGATGGACGATCCAGTTTCTTGACACCACTGAGCAATGTTGTTCAACTGTTGCTGAACTGCTTTCGTTCTTTCTTCAGCATTCTTTGATGTTTTGTAGATCAGGCCATCATCTGCAAATGTCATCACTCGAGCAATTCCGTTTCTGTTGAGGTCTGCTAGGCCTTTAGTGTGAACATTGTACAAAACAGGGGAACGAGGAGAACCTTGAGGTAATCCCACAGAAGGTTTATGAGGTTCAGAAGTCCAATCTCAAAATCGTAGGATGACGGTTCGCTCCCGAAGTGCCGCTGCTATCCATCGTGTAGGTGTCTTGCTGACTCCATAGTCAAGGAGTAGTTCCATGAGATGCAAGAACTGGACTTTGCTGTATGCAACTTCCAGATCTATTGCAACAGCTGGTGTTTTCTTCCTTTCTTTGGAATCCTTCGTGCACTTCATGGGCAAAAGCGGCCGCATTTTCCCATGTACTTTTACCTGTTCTGTAGCCGCCTTGATTTGATGGGATGATTTGTCGACTTTCAAGATCTCTTGCGAGTTTTCTTGCTATGATTCGTTCCATGAGCTTTCCTGCTATATTTTGCATAGTGAGTATGCGGTAGCCATTTAGCTGATGATGATCCTTTCCTGGCATTGGTAAAGCTTTCAGGTAGGTGTGTGTCCAGTCTCTCTGGACATAGCCTTTATCAAAACTCTCCTGGTAGAGACTGAAGAGTTTGGCTCTCCCCTCTTCTGAGAGCTGTTGATATCTGCATACCGTACTTTGTCTGGTCCTGGAGCACTATCCTTAGTGCATCTAGCTATTGCGTCATCCAGTTCAGATTCTGTGATTTCATCATCAATGCCAGTCGAGCTAGGTGTTGGTTTAACTTGGTGAAATGTTTCTTCTTCCTCCTCCGATTTCTTTGATCACTCTGTTCTATGAAACGTTTAAGTAGAGCCGACCCTTTCTCTAAATTTGTCTTCAGTTTTGTGATCCAATCAGCGTCCAAGATATCTGGGGTTGCGTTTGTTTTGTTTTTTTCCTTCCATGCGATTATAGAAGTGCCAGAACTGAGTCAGTGTTGTGTCATAATTAAGTGACAGACAAAACTGTTGCCACTTGGTTTCTTTCGCTTCTTCAGCTTCTCTTTCGAATTGTTCAGTCTTCTGATTCGTGTCTGTTTTAATAGCTAGATCAGGGCAAGGTTTTTTTCTTTCTCTCTGCCAACTTCTTACAGACTTGTGTTTCTCTTTCCAGACTGTTTCTGTGTCTATATTCCACCAAAGAGGTTGGACGATTTGTTTGGTTGTAGCATTGTTTCTTTTGCATCTTCTACTCCTTAACGTTCCTATGATACCCCCTTCATTGCTGTTGTATTGAAAGGGTCCTTTTGTTTCGTTTGTGTAACTTTTGATGGTTTCTGTAAACTGAACACAACAGGGAAATGGTCACTTCCATGACGAAGAAGTGTTTCTGCACTTATACCTGCTGTGAATTTTGGTCCAGTGAGTGCAAAGTCAATAACACTGCCAGTGTCACCCTGCCTCCCTGTATGTGCTGGGGATGATGATGTCAGTGCACTAAGAAGTACGTCATCCAACATCGCTTCCAGGGCAATTCCTTGAGGATTGGTACCATGTTGATCCCACAATTTTGAGCGTGCATTAAGATTTCCACATAGTATGACAGAGTCTCCAAATTCATCTTCTATTTCCTCCAGAAAGGTACAATCCGTTTTTGATGTGTGGGTACCTGGATGTAGAAATGCATTGATGACTACAAAGCTTTTCTGATTACCATCCGTCTTTCTAGCCTCACGCCCATTAGTTCACGTGTGCTGCTAACAACCATTTTTCCAAGTCTATCCTGGACAGTTTGTTTTTCAAGTTGTTGTGTTTTTTTTATTATCATAGCTAGTCCTCGTCCATCATGCTTTTGAAATATTATGAATTCATCCAATTGTAATGGTCTGTGGCGGCACTTCTAGTTTCTTGCAGACACAGAACATCAAAGTCATATGCTAGTTTTTTCAATTGTTGAGATCCTCTTTCTGGCACTGCAGCAGTTCCAAGCACAAATCCTGAAATATTTCTTGGGTAGTCGTTCAGCTCTTGTTATATTCCTACCTACCTTTCTTCTTCTCCCACCTCTTTTGCTACGCCGACTATTGTTTTGTGGGGATCGAGTTTTAAGTCCCAAAGCCTGCACCCGAAAATCCCCAAGGTGCAAGCGAGACAAAGTATTTTGAGAACCCTTAATAAGGTATTCTTAGTGTTGAGGGGTCATAAGCGGTCGCCCTGACAGAGCCTCTTATCAGGGAAGGGCAATGGATGTCCATACATGTAGGAACGCCTGCACATATGAAGTCCGTCAGCCTGGGGTCGCCCTAGGGCCAGACTCCATACGGTTCGAGATTGTTTAACCCAACAGCCATTCATCCCCTTGGTAATGTATGAAAGCCTTCGGATTGGGGGAGGTCGACTCCAAGATCAAAGCGAAGAGGGGGGAGGGGGGGGGGGGGGGGGGGGGAGGGGACAGTTGAGAACATGATAGTGAACAGTGTGCCTCATTAAGTTGTTGTCCTATGTTTGTTTTTGCTTCCCTTTTGTTGTTAGAGATGATTTTTTAAACTATATGTGAGACATATCTGTGCGAAAAACCGGGTAGGCTAAAAATCACTTAGACAACAAACATGCCACATGGAGATGATTTTTTAAAACTATATGTGAGACATATCTATGCGAAAAACCGGGTAGGCTAAAAATCACTTAGACAGCAAACATGCCACATAGAGATGATTTTTTAAAACTATATGTGAGACATATCTGTAACGAAAAACCGGGTAGGCTAAAAATCACTTAGACAACAAACATGCCACATAGAGATGATTTTTTAAAACTATATGTGAGACATATCTGTGCGAAAAACCGGGTAGGCTAAAAATCACTTAGACAACAAACATGCCACATAGAGATGATTTTTTAAAACTATATGTGAGACATATCTGTGCGAAAAACCGGGTAGGCTAAAAATCACTTAGACAACAAACATGCCACATAGAGATGATTTTTTAAAACTATATGTGAGACATATATCTGTGCGAAAAACCAGGTAGGCTAAAAATCACTTAGACAACAAACATGTCACATTTTCAAATGACATACATGTGATCACCAAGTTGAATGAGGCTATCACTCCCTGTGGCAAGCTCTATAGTAATGATGCTAATCACTCCCTGTGGCAAGCTCCGTAGTAATGAGGCTATCACTCCCTGTGGCAAGCTCTATAGTAATGAGGCTATCACTCCCTGTGGCAAGCTCTATAGTCAAAAACGCAGGACTGATTCTCATCATATTTTCTTGTTAAAGAACGATTCATTAATGTTTTGGATGAATAAATGTTCCTATGAAACAAAGCTCCAAACATTATTACTTTCATTTGAAAATTACTAAAGTGTTACCAATAGCTCTTAAAGGCAATATGAGGAGGCACAATTTTCTTTCAGAAAGAGAAACACTTGCAATAAGGCAAAAAAAAAAATCATTAAAATCTGGTATGTGCTCTTATCTATGAGAATGTGATTTT
>CM031604.1:91053001-91063001 GCA_018398815.1 Conus ventricosus
GAAGCTACTGAGACACTATGGAATACCAGAGAAGATCGTCTCTCTCATCCGGTGCACTTATCAGGATATGAACTGCAGGATGGCTCATGCAGGTCAGTTGTCAGACGGTTTTGAGGTGAAAACAGGAGTGCCCCAGGGATGTCTGTTGTCACCTTTCCTTTTCCTCCTGGTCATAGACTGGATCATGAAGACCACAACAACAGGCGGGAACAATGGGATACAATGGACACTCTGGATGCAGCTAGATGACCTTGACTTTGCTGACGACCTGGCACTCCTCTCCCACAGTCACACACAGATGCAGGACAAGACCACCCGCCTTGAGACAACATCAGCAGGAACAGCGCTCAAGATAAACAAGAAGAAGACAGAGCTGATGAAGATCAACACCACAGGCAGCAACCCAGTCACAGTCGGAGGCAAGCCCATCAGGGAAGTAGATTCTTTTGTCTACTTGGGAAGCGTAGTTGACAAGCAGGGGGGCACCAACTGAGACATCATAGCCAAGATGGACAAGACGCGAGCAGCATTCATCATGCTAAAGAACATCTGGGCCTCAGGAGAGATCAGAAGGACGACAAAATTGCGTATCTTCAACTCAAACGTGAAGTCGGTTCTGCTCTACGGTTGCGAGACTTGGAGAATGACCAAGGCAATACTGCGAAAAAAAGCAGACCTTCACCAACACCTGTCTTAGGCGCATCTTCAAAATCAGATGGTCAGAGAAGATCAACAATGAAGATCTACGGAAGCAAGCAGGACAGGAACCAGTGGCCAAGCAGATTCTGCGGAGGAAGTGGGGCTGGACTGGACACACTCTCAGGAAGCCAGCATCCAGCACCACACGCCAAGCCCTGACATGGAACCCGCAGGGGAAAAGGAAGAGAGGCCGACCTCGCAACAGCTGGAGGCGAGACACTGAGGCAGAGATAAAGAGGCAGGGGACCAACTGGACAGGCGTTCAGCGAGCAGCCCAAAACCAAGTGAAATGGCAGAGTGTTGTCGATGGCCTATGCTCATCCTTGAGCTATGGGCCTAAGTAGGTAAGTAAAGTTACTACTTCTGACTGAATTATGATTGTAAGATACACTGGCATGGTGTAGGTGATACATAAGACGCTTTCTTTTTGTGTTTGTTCTTCTTATCTCCCTGTTCTTGACAAAGATTTGTTAACGATGGTCATTTCCCTGTGGGTACATGCATTCTTGCTTAGAATACTTCGACTTTTACTTATTCAACCTAAATTTGACTTAACACTGAAATTCGATCAGGTCGGTCCAATGTCGATGTTATTTACATGCTTACAATTCTCAAACTTTACAAGGACTGTCCAGCGTCTTCAAAGATTTATCACACTTCATCTGAACGCTTCTTGTCTATGCTGTTTTGGATGTGGAGGAGGCTGGTGTGAGTGGAAGGAGGAGTGTGTGTGTGTGTGTGTGTGTGTGTGTGTGTGCGTGCGTGCGTGCGTGCGTGCGTGCGTGCGTGCATGCGTGCGTGCGTGCGCGCGCGCGTGCGTGCGTGCATTAAAAAAGGACTTTATATCAAAACATGACAAAATCAATATATTTCTCTCTTACTTTTAGTCTTAGGGCTGGAAAAAAACACACACACAACAACAACAAAACCCACAAGCAAGAGAGAGAGAGAGAGAGAGAGAGAGAGAGAGAGAGAGAGAGAGAGAGAGAGAGAGAGAGAGAGAGAGAGAGAGAGACAGAGAAAGAGAGAGAGGGATAGAGACTACCCAATACAAACCGCCCCTTACCCATGAACCAATTTCACTGGTTGCTATCAATTTACAAACATGACTCAAACTTACAAACCCATATATTTATAAAACAAATGATAAATAAATGCGCATGTGACAAAAAAAAGTACAAATTCACCTGGATTTCCATAGATCCATACAAATCAGAGCTTACAAAGGCTGCTGGAAGAAAAAAACTTTTAAAACGGAAATACAAATCTGTTAATTTAACTATGTCAGTCCCAGGAGAGAGCAAAAGAGATAGCGAGAAAGAGAGAGCAACAGAGACAGAGAGAGAGAGAGAGGGCAACAGAGACAGACAGAGAGAGAGACAGGGCAACAGAGACAGACAGAGAGAGAGAGAGGGCAACAGAGACAGCAACAGGGGAAGGGAAACACAGGGTAGGGGAGAGAGAGAGAGAGAGAGAGAGAGAGAGAGAGAGAGAGAGAGAGAGAGAGAGAGAGAGATACTGAATAGTTCAGACCGCCCTATATCAATGGACAATTTCACCAGTTACTATCAAGTATTTAAAAATACAATCTCATATTATATTGACGCATTACAAAATAAGTACAGTCGTCTCTTGAGATTGTATCATTGTGTGGGATGAAAAAAGAACAGAGAGAGAGAGAGAGAGAGAGAGAGAGAGAGAGAGAGAGAGAGAGAGAGAGAGAGAGAGAGAGAGAGAGAGAAAGGGGTCCTAAACATCCTTTCAGAATGCCGTTGCATAATCATAACTTCTGTTTTTTGTACATTTTCATGTACACACACGACACAGCACCTATTCATGCCCGCATGCACTTTTAAATACACACATGCATACGGCTAATAGATGTTTAACCTTCTGTACGTAACACATACACACGCATGTGCACACTCACCTGTGGAGCTATATCTTAACACACACTCCACCCCATCCCCCTTCCCCGGAGGCCGTCGCAATCCAACAAGAAGCAGGAAAGCAATTTGAACAGAAGAGGGAAAAAATTCTGATTAAGGAGCAAGTAGTCCATAATTCCGGTAATTTTCAATTGATGGAGAGGCGATTTTGTCCACTCATCATCCCCCTCCCCCAAAAAGGAAACCTTCGAAAGTGTAACAACTACAGGACAATCAGCCTGATCAGCCACACCAGCAAGATCATGCTAAGAGTCATTCTCAACAGACTCAAAGGCGAAGCTGAAGAACACTTGGCAGAAGAACAAGCCGGATTCAGGGCAGGCCGAAGCACAGTAGAACAGATTTTCAACTGCCGCATTATGATGGAAAAACACCTCCAACACCAAAAAGAACTATACCACAACTTCATAGACTTCAAAAAAGCCTTCGACAGAGTATGGCACGAAGGACTGTGGCATGTTTTGAGAGGCTTTGGCATCGAGGAGGGACTAATCCAAACCATCCAGTCCCTGTACAACTCTGCCAGTAGTGCGGTCCTCCTCAACAACAACATCGGAAAGTACTTCAAGACAACGGTCGGTGTCCGTCAAGGATGCCTACTCTCTCCGGTGCTGTTCAATCTCTATCTGGAAAACATCATGAAAGAGACTCTACATGATTTTTGAGTCCACAATCTCCATCGGTGGGCGAACGATCAACAACCTACGTTTCCCCGATGATATCGACCTGATGGGGGTGGGTGGGGGGGGTGGAGGGAGGGCCAGCAACAGCGAACTGCAGGGTCTCACCAACAGACTGGCAGACGCATCAAAGTCATATGGCATGGAGGTCATCTGCGAAAAGAGCAAAGTCATGGTCAACAGCGCAAACAACACCGCTGCACGGATCACCATGAACGGCCAACAGCTCGAAGAGGTGGACGCTTTTAAATACCTCGGCGCCACTGTCACCAAGGACGGACGCTCCACCACCGAAATTAAGACCAGGCTCGCTATCGCAACATCCACCATGGCAAAACTTGATAAGATCTGGAGCAGCAAAGACATCAGCTTCCCAACAAAGATCACATTATACAAAGCCCTGGTTCTGTCCATCCTTCTCTATGGCTGCGAGAGCTGGACCATGACAGCTGAGACGACCAGAAGAGTCCAAACGTTTGAGACCAAGTGCTACAGCGCATGCTAGGGATTTCCTGGAAAGACCACAAGACCAACGACTTCGTTCATGCCCAAATAACATCACGGGCAGGCCCGCAGGAACCCCTCCTATCGCTTGTGAAAAGGAAGAAGTTGACATGGTTTGGTCACTTCACTCGCTACAACAGCCTACCCAAGACAGTGCTGCAAGGAACATTGGAAGGTGGCCGCAAACGCGGACGACCAACAAAGAACTGGATGGACAACATAAAAGAGTGGACCCGAATGGACAGCCCCTCCCTGATCAGAGCGGCAGAAGACAGACCTGGCTGGCGCTCTCTGGCCCGCAAGACGTCCATCATGTCTCCCCCACGACCATCCGGTCAAGGGGGAGAGTGAGTGAGAGTGAGGAGAGGCGATGGAGGAAGGGGAGGGGGGAGGGAGGAAAGCATATCCTTCACTACTCCTCTTCACTCGTCCTTTTTAACGGCACATAGCCGGTGTCCATAACTTATCCCCCCCCCCCCCCCCCCACCACCCACCCCATCCTCCGCAGACCATAGTTGTGGGCCAGCAATCATTTGTAAATTTTGAAAATTTTGCATAGCACTGCGCAATATTTTGTCAAAATCCATATCTATCTCCAATCTCTGTGTGTTTCCATTACCATGACTGGTCCAAGCATCCATTGTCAAAGTGTTCTTTTGCTTCTTTTAACAGCTTATGATTTAGTGCTGTCAAATCCTCGGAAATCGATATCTTTTGAATGTTACCTTTTAAGTTCCTACGTTTTGCGAGGAGTTCGTCTTTTATTTTCCTGGACTGGAAACGAGCGATCATGGGCCGGGGTCTGGCATGCTGAGGGGAACAGGCTCCAATCCTGTGAGCTACCTCAGAGTCCCTGTCAGTCACCGCCACTCCCACTTTAGTTGTGAAAGCGTCACACAGTTTCTTTTTATGCAGTCGGTCCCCGCTTCTGGCTCTCCTGGTTTTGATTCCGGAACATTATAGATCCGGAGATTCAATCTGCGACCGTATTGTTCTGCATCATTATTTTCCTTTCGCAGGGCTGACATCTGTTTGTTCTGTCGATTAAGTTGTTCGAACAGCTCAGCGTTTTGTTGTTGTTGTTGTTGTTGTTTTGTAACGGCGCTCACTTCTCTTTGCAACTGGTCTTTTTCGTTTTCTACACTAAGGGTCCATTCTTCTACAGCTTCGAACTTTCTCAAGAATGGAGAGGACAGATTTTCTATTTCTGTTTGAATATTGACTTTATGTTTAGTAATGTCATCTTCAGATGCTACATTTTGTTGTTTTCTGTCTAGCCGCTGATTGCTCACACTCGCGCACACAAACAATTGTGACTCCGAGCCTTTCTCTTCCATTTCGAGTCGCACATCCTCCCTTTCACATGCGAGATTTGGCTTTTTACTGCAGTCGTCTCGCTTTGCAACTAGATCTATTTTGATTCATACTGACTGCTACCCTTCGTTGTTTTGTATTTCTGTTTACGTCATCAGTGTGTGCGATTGTTATCGTGTATACGTCTTTCGAACATTGTATGCTGTTAATCATTGATCCGTATTTCGTTTAACATACGTTCTAAGTCGTGTGCGTGCGATCGCAATCAGGCACTCCTGACCTCTTAACTGTAACCCTAAGCGATCTGAAGCGATCAAAGCTAAGTGAATTTTCGTTGTTTTATTCGTTTATTTATCACCCGACGAAGACCTAAGAGGTCGAAACGCGTTGTGTTTTGTCTTGTGACTCGTTTGTCCACGTTCTCTGGGCGGTTCGCTAACATTTATTTAAGCTTTTTTACTGACGAGTTTTGTCGCTTGTGGACTATCACCGTCACTGGTAGATGAAGAATTCGCTTGTTTGCGTTTGAACTGAGACAGAAAGTTTTTGTAATTTGACATCACAACGTCACAGCTGGAGATGTTACTCTTAAAGTTAACACTTCGACACGACTAATCTTCAGCACGAGAAGTACCCAGAAAGTACTCACATTATTTCGTAGTCACGAACAGACACTGGATCAGAGCTACACAGTATACACATAGCAACACTTTCGCTGAAACTGGAACATACTCCAAGGTGCACACAGAGAGTGCATGGAGAGGGCGGTCAGACTGACATGTCACAGAGCTAGCCTAACACCGTTACAGCTCCGAAAGAAGACGAAGAAAGAAAGAAAAAAAAATTGGCTAACTTGTAGTTTCCTGACTGTTTTTTGTTTTCTCACAAAGGCTTATAACATTCCGAGATGGGGCTCTCCCGGTGGAAAAGGAAAAAGCGTTTCATTAAAACAGCCTCAGTTGACATTTAATTTTCTCGGAGAGCTAAGAAAGAACGTCCGTCCGCCATCTTGAAAACCGCTCACCCCTGGACCGCAGTTTCTTGAACGAGTTTTGAACACGATTTTGATGTGGTATGTTTTGACAGATATAGAATACGAACGTCTGTCAAAAGTGCGTTGCCCTTTTCAACTTTAGATAAGAAACCAAAATGGTGGAGAACACAACGCTGAGAAAAGGGTATGCGAAAGCGTCCTGTTCTGAACATCTCCGGTTTGAAGCCATGCAAGAAATCTCATTTTCATTTTTACATTAGAGTACTTAAACTGATTGGATTAAATCCAGCAATTTGTTCCATGTCCCTGAGTCCATCAAAAAAGTACACGATCCTCTATGCTTTGCATGGGAAAGGCTCAGTACAAAATGATCCATCACAACGAATTCCTGAAATAGGTTCATTTAGATACAGGATCTCTAGAACAGCAGTAGACGCTTGCAGTTGCTTGCCAGAGAGAACACCTATAAATGTAGATGTGGACATTTTAAAGGAACTGTTCTGTGGCCATGACGTCATCAACAGTTTCTCTTCAACTCACCTGTCATGGCTGTTAATAACTTTCCTGTCTCATTTTACCCCAGGCATACTTTTTTATATCCAGCATTGTCAAACTGCCTTCTCAGTTTTTTTTCATGATGCTACATAGTGGCAATGATATTTTTCATTCATTATATTCTAATTCCCACCAGCGTGTGTCATGTTTATTCATATTATATTCTAGTGACTTCTACATTCCTATGTATCCTACTTCCAGTTGCTATCTTTATTGTTCATCCACCATTCTTCCAGCTAACAGCTCTGTTCACATGATATCACGATCATTACACCCGCCTTTCGCTTGTCCACAGTACAAGACGCTTATAGTGAAGTGTAATGAAACATACAAGTCAACAATAAGCGGATTTGACTGTAAGTACTGAGCGCTTAACACTGAAAGGGGCAATGCAGTTGATGCATATTCTTAGCCAGGTCATCAATTCAACAAACCGTGCTTGACCTTGGCATGTCTGTCTTGATAAGCTTTAAAGGTATCTGGTATAGGTATCTACTGGCTTTTATCATCTTGAATGGATGCGAAAGTTAGACACTGATGGCAGACCTGGGGCATAGAATCTGGACAGTTGGAAATGTATATTCCAGATAGCTTTTTAAAAGAAAACACAAAACAAAAAGAATATCAAGTGCCAGGATGCATACTCACTTAATGGTCACATGACGAATCTAATACCAAGTATAAGATTCTTTCTATTTACGAAATGAACAAATAATCTTGTAGAACTGTTGACTTCGTTGGTTGCAGTGAGCATATAACTCTACAATTATCATGAGTTTATCCTCCAGTTACTGTACATAATACAGACATTCTGTCAATCAACAACACAAAGTTTTCCATTTTTTTCAATAAGGAACGGAAAAGAAAAAAGTTAAAGGACAAGGAATATGGAGAGGACAAAGACAATACTGATTACAACATCAGCTTCAAATTGCAAACATGGCTGAAATTATAAATCTTCAAAGAGACACCAGACTATTTTTGTTTTGGTAAACATCACGATTTTCTTTAAATGGCATGGGACAAAAATACATAAAAGATTAATCACTTTGAACCTAAGCATCGTTGAACCGTTGGTGGACCTGGATAATAGGGGACGACACAGCTCATATGCGAGCTTGTCAATAGCTGTGAAAAAAACATCACGGAGTAATCATGCTCATTTGAATGGAAACATCACGGAGTAATCATGCTCATTTGAATGGAAACATCACGGAGTAATCATGCTCATTTGAATGGAAACATTTAAATCTTACAGCAACTGCAGCTGATTGCTAGGCGTGGGATTTTTCTGGTCATCCAAACATTTCTATTCAAGCTGTCATTGGCTAGCAAGCAGAAAACAAATCTTGACTTGAAACACAGTTTGCCAGTCAACCAAAGGGCATTACGGGCAGTGCAGACCTCGGCTAAGGTCAAACAACTCAAGGATGTGTCGGTTCCACAGAGATGTTTGATAGTTTCGTCCTTGGTCCATCTTCCGTGTTTTGACCAAATCTTGTTAAACTTAGCTCAGCAGGGGTTTTTTCTACCAAAGTTTTCCTGACAAACAAGCTAACAGACGTGGATACAAGCATGACCATCTTGACAAAGGAATTAGAATTCACCATTCCCAACTTGGCTTGTACATACCGTCTGCGGAATTATGACGAACAGGATCCCATAGGCGATAACATTGATTGCTGTGCTTGACTACCACATTTAACGAAAGTTAATTCATGAATTAGAAAAATTTCGAAAGAAAAAGTCTGCCAAGATATTGTTTTGGCGTGAAGTTGGTCGAAGGTTGAAGTTAATCTCTTGCAGAGCAACAGCTTGCGAACAAGATGCCTTTTTATACTCTTGAAAGCTTTAAAATAAGTCAGTGGTCTTTGATCCAGTTCCAGGATAATAAGAGCCCTGCGCAAGTATCAACAAATATTTGTAAGTGTGTAGTCTGCCAAAGGTTGCATTTGCTTTTGCAATTCTGACGCTCACTTTATCGTCGATGGTGACGTTCTGGGACAGGTTGCTACGAAGGTAGGTGAATTTACTTACTCGCCGCAGCAAGTAAATAAGATCTGATGAAAAAAAAGCAATTTCTCTAAGAGTAAATGAACAACAGCAGCAACAACATTGACAACAAAACGATCGATGAAATTTGTCAAAATAAAATCGGAAATGAAATGAGGCAGGGAACAGTAAACGATACAAGGAAGAAGGCATTCAACACCTTCTTCCTTGCGCTGAACTCTGTGAAGTGATCTGAAGCGATCAAAGCTAAGTGAATTTTCGTTGTTTTATTCGTTTATGTCTCACCTGAAGAAGACATAAGAGGTCGAAACGCGTTGTGTTTTGTCTTGTGACTCGTTTGTCCACGTTCTCTGGCGGTTCGCTAACATTTATTTAAGATTCATTGAAAAATAATTAGAAAGGAAATGTTCCACAACTAAAGAGATTCTCTGTTGATTGAGAGTAAGGATGAATTCAAAACAATAGTGAACGAACTATGAGAGGTACCACTAAGAAAGGCTAGAAGACAAATACGGAACACAACAACAAACAACTGTCCGGCAGAGTCCTACTGACTGAAAAATCCCGTAAATTGGACACGGGCTGTAAGCCATAAACAACAGAACAAAGACACACAGCAACTCGCATGGACATTCAAACTATCATGTTAACATGAACCCCGTTTATCTAAAAAGTATTACGCTGTTCTGCATTGTTATACACCTCCCCCCTCCCCCTCCCCCGTTTCTCATTTTTATACAAAATTTTCAACTATATTTCTTTTTCTTTTCTTAAAATGACTTCCTTTTGAAAAGTCCAGACAACGCTGTGAGGACTTGACTGTTGCTTACGCAATAGTATCATGGCGGAACAAAGCGTTAGAGTTCCTTCCTTTTACAAGTGAAAATAAATGAGAAATTTTCTGGTTAAATCGTGTGGTTGTAGCTAACACAGTTTCTAACAACCGTCGTGAGTGAACTCTTCAGTAAACGTACCTCGGGAAGAAACTCTTCCAATCAGTTACATATAAAAAATTTTGATGGACACAAACACAAACGTGGACTTGCAAAGAGCCTAACTGACATGTTCCAAAACAAACTTATTCTTTCATTTTAACTTTTTTCATAACTCCACCATCAGTCCGTCTTTACCTTAACATTTTCGTTTCAATAATTGTTCCTTTATCATTTCTGCCTCCGTATATATGGTCTCAATGCTTGCTGTGTATTTACCGCATTGTTGATCTCCTAAAAATATTAGCAATGACATTGTGATTGAAAGACCGTCAATTACACTTTAACTAATATCGAGTT
>CM031604.1:91068001-91083001 GCA_018398815.1 Conus ventricosus
TCCTGAGCACGCTCTGCCTGTCGAGTAGGATGATAATAAAAAGTAATATACACCAGCATCTCAATGCGGATCGCCACCGATTGTCCATTTCAGTAGGTCTGGTGAAACACTATCCCATAACAAGCCAGAACGTTTCGAAAACGCTGACATTTTGGATTTTGTTAGATTCGCAGAATCTTGGGCCTAATGACAAGGCATTGAGCTTGAACCTGGCCGCAACCGTTTCCATACCGGCAGCATGAGGAGCCAGACCTAGCAGCAGCATCGGCTCGGTCTGTAGCTAATTAATGGTGACCCAGAACTGGTAAATACAGAAGTTTTACCATGGTGGTACGGCACTGGCCCAGGAACATTGAACTAAAATCGTGCTGCATTCTAGCGACGTTTTGCTCCAATACTGACACCGATACTGGCACTGTACTGAGCTACTTCTGGCAAGTAACACATGGCATAAAATTCATGGCAAAACAGCAAGGCTTAGGGGCTAGAATCAGTTTGCATCGTGGTAAAGTTACGGGCTAATTGTAGTACGGAACTTGACATTTCCAAACATCTGTCACAATGGCAATGCTAGTGCGTGGGCACCATCGTTTGCACATCGGCATCGTTATGCTGGTACCTGCTCCACGCCTGAATCGATTCTGAACATAGACAAAACATAGGCATAAATCAACCAACTAAAGAACCAATACATGTATCAGAACAATTTTGTAACTTGATTCCTGATGGATGTTTGTAGACCTAGACATGTGTGCTATGGAGGGAGGAATTGAGTCTATATTTGATTGTCTTGTGGGAATGGTGGTGGTAGAGGGGAGCTGAACCGGGAGGGGGGGGGGGGGGGGGGGCGAGCGGATATATATATATATATAAAGATTCCTCTTTTAACTTGTTTTATATATTTTTTTTTCCCAGAAAACCCTGCTATAACTCTGACTCCGCACCTAGCAGTAGAAGGGGCAAGGATAGTTCCATGTCGGAATATGATGATAATAAATAAAGAAATCCACATGCCCGTGCCTGTTTTCTTCCACTTTATTTTTTTTTCTCAAATTTTCGGCTTTTCAGCCTTCATCGGGAATCTGCACATTCGAAAACAATAAGCCATCACACCATTTTATATATATATATATATATATATATATATATATATATATATATATATATATATATATATTGAATTATAAACAAAGCTTGCTCTTATGTCTTAGATTGAAGAAATAGGGGGAGATAAGCATTCATATCTGCAGTGGTAGATAAGTCTGCCTAACTAACAGTATGTGCTTGAGTGGGTGAATGGGGAAAAATAAAATAAATGCTTCTCAAAATGAGCCTTCAGCAAGCTTATGGTCTCCAAGGCGAAGACAACCTCCAATAGGGAGGAAAACTCACTAACATATAACTCCTGGTCAGATACCGATATTTTGAAACCGGAATGTTTCTCCTCAGTGACTGCGGAAAGTGGTAATTTGACTCCTCTGCTTTTTCAGTTTTAAGAAGAATGCTATCCCAGAAAAGGCTGGTGTGCAATACCGTAGTATGTTAGTTGAGTTTTCAAAAAACCAACCAAAGGTGCCACCTAAGATGCAAAAGAAAATCATGAAAGAGCAAAACAAGCTTCATTTTCTTGTGAAAAGTAGAAAATATTAAAAGATAACCTCTTTAGACACAAGTGCTGAGGGCCATTTCTTGGAATGAATCTGCAAGGGACTAAATTACAATAAACTTATAAATTCCAAGGATAAGCAACAGAGCACCATTCCAGCAACCCACAGAGCAGCTTGGTGCTGCAATGACTGCAATATATATTCGATTATAAAAAAAGCTTACTCTTATGTCACAGATTGAAGAAATAGGGGGAGATAAGCATTCATATCTGCAGTGGTAGATAAGTCTGCCTAACTAACAGTATGTGCTTGAGACGGTGAATGGAGAATAATAAATGCTTCTCAAAGTGAGCCTTCTGCAAGCTTATAGTCTCCGAGGTGGAGACAATCTCCAATGGAGAGGAAACTCACTAACACATATCTCCTGGTCAGATACCGATATTTCGAAACCTGATTGTTTCTCCTCAGTGACCGTGGAAAGTGGTAACTTGACTCCTCTGCCTTTTCGGTTTTAAGAAGAGTGCTATCCCAGAAAAAGCCTGGTGTGCAATACCGTAGTATGTTTGTTGAGTTTTCAAAAAACCAACCAAAGGTGCCACCTAAGAAGCAAAATAAAATCATGAAAGAGCACAACAAGCTACATTTTCTTGTAAAAAGTAGAAAATATAAAAAGATAACCTCTTTAGACACAAGTGCTGAGGGCCATTTCTTGGAATGAATCCGCAAGGGACTAAATTACAATAAACTAATAAATTCCAAGGATAAGCAACCAAGCACCATTCCATTTTTGAAACTCAACAAACATACTACAGTATTGCACACCAGCCTTTTTCTGGGATAGCACTCTTCTTAAAACCGAAAAGGCAGAGGAGTCAAGTTACCACTTTCCACGGTCACTGAGGAGAAACAATCAGGTTTCGAAATACCGGTATCTGACCAGGAGTTATGTGTTAGTGAGTTTCCTCCCCATTGGAGATTGTCTCCACCTTGGAGACTATAAGCTTGCAGAAGGTTCACTTTAAGAAGCATTTATTATTCCCCATTCACCCTCTCAAGCACATACTGCAAGTTAGGCAGAATTATCTACCACTGCAGATATCATAATAATAATAATCATGTATGGATTTTATATGGCGCAATTCTTGGGATCAACTCATTGCACTCAACACACACTCAAACACTCGCACTAACCTGTGTTCACACACACACACACACACACACACACACACACACACACACACACACACACACACACACACACACACACACACACACACACACACACACACACACACACACACACACACCACACACACACACACCTACCGACACAGGCGCACTTATCGAGTTCATCGGTTCAAGCGTAAACAATAAAGTTTTGCATGCAGTACATAAAAAGTCAGGTCAGAATAAAAGACACAGCATTTAGATATTATGGTTGAAGAAGGCTTTCCTAAAGAAGTATGTTTTTAACTCTGACTTGAATTTAGATAATGTAGGCAGGTCACGTAAGCTGTCAGGAAGAGAATTCCAAAGAGTGGGCGCACTAAAGCTAAAT
The DNA here is from genome assembly GCA_018398815.1 of Conus ventricosus. Classification (NCBI taxonomy): domain Eukaryota; kingdom Metazoa; phylum Mollusca; class Gastropoda; order Neogastropoda; family Conidae; genus Conus; species Conus ventricosus. The sequence continues at coordinate 91,071,167 of CM031604.1, forward strand.
ACTCTCTCGTCGACTGTTTTTAACGAGCGCCCAGGAATTTTCAGAAGTTTTTGAGAAGATGAGCGAAGAGACGGAGACGTTTGATAGGTGGACAGAGAAGCAGAAAGATACTGTGGGAGTGTCCCATCAAAGTAACGATAGGCAAAAACTGCGATTTTGAACTGTCATCGACATTTGATGGGCAGCCAGTGGAGTTCACGTAACAAAGGTGTAATATGCTCATTTTTTACGCTTTTTGAGCACAAGCCGAGCTGCACTGTTTTGCACCCTTTGTAATCGTGCAAGCTGTTCTGAAGGAAGTCCTGCTAACACAGAGTTACAGTAGTCTAGTCGGGACATTACCATGGCGGTGATGAGTCTGATTGTTGCCTGTGTAGAGAGGTAAGACCGGATAGAAGCAATACGTTGCAATTCCAGGAAGCATGCACGACAAACATTAGATATTTGGTTCTGCATAGAGAGCGTTTGATCAATGCTGACACCTAAATATTTCACCGACTCTTTGAAAGGTAAAACAACACCATCAATTTCTGCCGACTCAGCTTTAACCATCTTGACACGAGAGGAGGTATCAACAGCGTTTTGTCACTATTCAGCTTGAGGTTGTTGCTGGTCATCCTGACTTTTACATCCCTAAAACATGCGGTAATATTTGATTGAGCACCTTGAAAATCGCTGGTGGTTGTGCTCTTAGAGAGTTCAGTGTCATCTGCGACTTTGTGGAAGTCACAGCATGGGCAGAAATAACGTCAGATAAGGGCTGAGAATACATGGTAAAAAGAACTAGTCCAAGGACAGAGCCCAGGGGAATACCATACAGAAGAGGAGAAGGGGATGATTCAGCACCATTAACGATTACCGTCTGTGTCCTGTCAGAAAGGTATGATGTGAACCATTTGAGAACCACATCGTCAAATCCAAAAGTAACCTTGAGTCTCTTGAGTAGGATAGAGTGGTCAAAAGTATCAAAGGCAGCACTGAGGTCAATCAATCCCAGAAGGATATGAAAGATATGAATGCTTATCTCCCCTATTTCTTCAATCTAAGAAATAAGAGTAAGCTTTGTTTATAATTGAATATTTATTGCAGTCATTGCAGCACCAAGCTGCTCTGTGGGTTGCTAGAATGGTGCTCTGTTGCTTATCCTTGGAATTTATTAGTTTGTTGTAATTTAGTCCCTTGCGGATTCATTCCAAGAAATGGCCCTCAGCACTTGTGTCTAAAGAGGTTATATTTTAATATTTTCTACTTTTCACAAGAAAATGAAGCTTGTTTTGCTCTTTCATGATTTTCTTTTGCTTCTTAGGTGGCACCTTTGGTTGGTTTTTTGAAAACTCAACAAACACACTACAGTATTGCACACCAGCCTTTCTCTGGGATAGCACTCTTCTTAAGACCGAAAAGGCAGAGGAGTCAAATTACCACTTTCCACGGTCACTGAGGAGAAACCATCAGGTTTCGAAATACCGGTATCTGACCAGGAGTTATGTGTTAGTGAGTTTCCTCTCCATTGGAGATTTTCTCCACCTCAGAGACTATAAGCTTGCAGAAGGTTCACTTTGAGAAGCATTTATTATTCCCCATTCACCCTTTCAAGCACATACTGTTAGTTAGGCAGACTTATCTACCACTGCAGATATGAATGCTTATTCCCCCTATTTCTTCAATCCAAGACATAAGAGCAAGCTTTGTTTATAATTGAATATTTATTGCAGTCATTGCAGCACCAAGCTGCTCTGTGGGTTGCTGGAATGGTGCTTGTTTCGAGCCTCTTGCTCTCATCAGGATATCCTTTTGGGGCACGCTGTCGGTCTTTTATAGCGTGCGGGACCTGATTCCGTTTCTGCATGTGTGGGTCAATTCGCTGCACGTGTGGTCTGCGTTTCTTGTTGGGGTCTGTTCAGGTGGAGTGCACTAACAAAGATTTCCATTTGTGCCTGCAATTGTTTACTATTTCTACTTTCGTATTCAAAGGTGCTAGGTGAGGTTTACATAATATTAACCATTTTTCTGTGGAGCATAAATTGCATTTTTTTTTAGATATTGTTGTATGGTGTTCCTCTTTTTATGATTTTCCATGATATGCTGTAGTCTATTTTTTTATCTTTAAGTCTCCAAATGTATTTACTCAGCTCTGTTTGGTTTTCCTATTTTTCTATTTTGAATGACTGTTTATGGTTTGCGTATCTGGTTTTGAAATGGTTTTCAGTAATCCCTATATATGTTTCTTTTTCATTTTCTGATGTTACCGTAGCTTGGTATACAATATTGTTGTGAAGAAATTTGTTGTTTAGGGGGCACTGTTCTTTTTTTTAGTACAGTTGCAAGATGTCCTTTCGACACCCTTCTTTGTTGTGTTGCTTTTCATTTTGTTAGATGAGTCGATAATGTTTTTAAGGTTGGGCATACATGAGTATGATAGTTTAATGGTGTTTTTGTTAAATATTTTGAACAGTTTGTGTTCTTATGGAAATGATGTTGTCAAGAGTTTAAAGAGTTCTTTTCCTACATTTGTTTTTACTTTTCCATCGTATGGTGGGTTGTACCATATGATCTTCCTTTTCCTGTTTTTCTTATTTCTGTTCGTGTTATTGTCTGGGCTGTATTGTAGTTTGTAATTATAACCACTTTCTTGTAATGCTTCTTGGTATTCTGTTGCTGCATTATTGAATACTTTTTCATTGCATGACAGGTTGGATAGTTTCTTGTTTATACCGTTGGGCATTGTTTTAGTATAGATGGTGGGTGGTTGCTTTTGATATTTACGTAGATTGGTATGTCATTGGGTTTTTTTGTATGGTTTGTACACATGGTCATTGAGGTCTAATGTTATGTCTAGGTAATTCACTACTTTTTTGTTTGCTTCTATTGTGATTTTTAAGCTGTGGTTTTTGAAGATTTTACATAATTCTTTTTTTCTTGTTTTCAATAGTTCTTGGATTATTGTTTAATGCAGCGAGGCCGTCGTCTCTGTACAAACCGACCTGTTTTCCAAGTTGTTTTTGGATGTTGGATAGCATGAATAGTCCGACTAGTTCACATGTTTCGGCACCATCATACGATTCCATGGTCACATCAAATGTAGAGATTTTGCTCGTCTTTTTTTAATCCAAGTTTCATTTCTGCTGTGGAGTAGGGTTTTCTTGGTGTGGAAAATAATTTCCATTTCTGACTCTGTTACTTTTGTGTGTTTGTTGGCACATTTCAAATCTTTGGTGAGTAGTTCTTCATCTATGGATGGGTAGAAGTCTACTATATCAAGTGTAATAAACACCGTGTTTCTCTGTTAAGATTCTTAAACCATTGGATAACTTCATAGCTGTTTTTCTAAAGTTTGTATTCGGTGTTTGATTTTACATTTTCTATAACCTTTTCCAAAATTCTCTTCAAAAACCACAACTTAAAAATCACAAGTCTTCTTAATTGTATGTTTTGTTCAAAAATTATTTGTATTGTGGATAATTGTTTGGTTTTTCGAGCAATACTAATTGACATTTTAGCAATTAGTATAATGTGATTTATTTTTGAATGGATATATCTACTCATCTGGTCTGATTGAACACCAAACAGAACGGACACTTGAAATTGAGCGTTAAAAACTGTTAAGAACCGTTATTTTCTAAATTTAGACTGTTCTTGATTAAATTTGGTATGCAGGTGCAGTTTTACACGCTGATCCATGATAGACAACTTATATGAACAGAAACAGATTCCGTAGTAACATCAGAGCCTACAACGTCTTCCAGATGACAAGCTTTGGCCACAGAGATAGAAACCTTCCAGGCTGGAATCCCAGGCCAGGTCTACCACAGAATTAGCAGTTTGATTCCACTACCTGGTGTCAGCCCAAGCTTCTTGCAAGTTTATTTTGTAGACAGTCAGGAATAGGAGGTGTCTCTGTGACAACAGCTAGAGACTCTGGACAGTGAGCTGCTCCTGTCTCTGACCAACATATTGCACGAACACAACACTTACATACAGCAGCTGAAGACAGCAAGAGACATACTCGCTGACAACCATTCTGCCATGAAGGTGGTTATCCGGGAGGACAAGCGGCCACGCCATGAGCATGCCAGGCGATACAACCAGCAGCAGTCGTCTGAGATTGCCATTCTCATGGACAATGAGCCCACGGAAAACCGCGACATAGTCCTTAGACTAAGAGATGGTAGTCTGAAGAGGATATAATGCTCTGCAATACCCTCTGATTCTTGTCTATGGGACGGATGGGTAAAGTGTTTATCTTACTGCAGAAAATGGGCGAAAGATAACGCAACAGCGGTATTATTCTTTCCATATCCAAGTCCGCCCAGAAAACCACGTCTTGAAGTATGGCAGGTTGTTCCAGCAGCTTCTGGTGGACTGGTACTGCAAAATGGAGACAGAGCGGCTCTCTTTGCCAATGATGGGGACCCGCAAAGCGTGGGACAGAGAATCGTGCTGCCTTCATCGTTTACTGGTGGTCCACGCTACATACATAAGAAGCAAAGTGACGCCATGGCCTACAAACGCAGGTAGGGCCGTGCTGATCTTTTCATCGCCATGACGTGCAACCCCAACTGGCCAGAGATCATCAACAACCTGCTTCCAGGACAGGCAGCGCATGACCGCCCTGACATCGTGGCCCGAGTCTTCAAACTGAAGCTAAAGAATCTCATGGGCATGCTCAATAAGGGGATCTTTGGAAACATCAGAGCATGGCTGTACACTGTGGAGTACCAGAAGCGTGGTCTGCCTCATTCCCATAGTCTGGTCTGGCAGAATCCAAACAACAAGATACGGCCAAACAACATTGATCTTGCTGTCTGTGCGAAAATCCCAAACTCATAGGAGAGTCCTGAGCTGCACAGTATGGTCATGGCACACATGATCCACGGGCCCTGTGGAATCTTCAACCCAAGGAGCAGCTGCGTGGACAGAGAGACCAGGGAATGTACTAAAAACTACCCCAAGGTCTTCCGAAAGGTCACAGAGCAGGGTGAGGACAGCTACCCCAAGTACAGGAGACGCGAGGAGTATGATGGAGGACAAACTGGGACTGTGAAGCTTGGGCAGAGAGAAATCGTCGTCACCAACCAGTGGGTTGTCCCCTACAACCCTTACCTCCTACACCAGTTCAACTGCCACATCAATGTGGAAATATGCAGTAGCATAAAATCCATCAAGTACGTCCTGAAGTATGTTCACAAGGGCACAGACCAAGCCGTCTTCCAACTTTAAGCAACTCAGGCAGGTGAAGGAGCAGCTCAACAACCTCCAGTCGTTGACGAGATCCAAATGTACCAGAATGCCCGCTACGTTAACAGCATCGAGGCGACCTGGAGACTCCTGGGTTTTGACCTGCATGAGCGCCACCCCATGGTGCATAGACTAGCTGTTCACTTGGAGAATGGACAACGGGTCTACTTCAATCCACACAACAGCGCAAAGAGCAGAAGGTTCTCCCCCAGAAACAACCCTTACCGCCTTCTTCATCCTATGCTCTCAAGACCCTACAGCACGAGAGTTGAATTACGTAAGAAGATGTGAAAGAAACGACAAAGGGGCACTGCAATCGGGCGATTGTACAGTATCAGTCCTCGCCAGGGGGAGTGCTACTTTTTGGCTACTTTTTGAGACTTCTACTCAACGTTGTGAAAGGACCCCGTTCGTACGAGGAGCTGAAGACTGTCAACGGCTATGTCCACAACACTTTTTGAGATGCTTGCAATGCTCTTGGACCCCTAGAATATGACCGCCATCTACAACTTGCCCTGGAGGAAGCCCACGTCGTCTCTCAGAGACCCCGACTGCTGCGTGACTTCTTCTGTATCACCCTGGTGGTTTGCAACCCCAGTAACCCAGGGAACCTGTGGAACCTCTTCAGAGACCATCTTGCTGAAGATGTCCTCTTCCAAGTCCGAAGAGATGTCTATGAAGCACAGTACACAGATGCCATCTAAAATCATGCTCATACTGTGATTCAGCACAAACTCTTCGTTCTTGGAGGCAAGTCTACAGATGAGTATGAGATGCCAAGAGTCACACAACAACAAACTGTGTCTCAAAAATACTACCGCGTGACCAATTACGACACTGCTGCACTCCGGGCAGCAGCTGATGACCAGCTGAAGAAGCTGACAGCTGGCCGGAGAGACGTGTACGACAGCTTTATGACCATGGTTGAGCAGAGGCAGGACCCCACAGCAAGCAGCAACATAATGTTCCTTGATGCTCCATGAGGGACAGGAAAGACCTTCACCCTGAATCTTATCCTGAACAGGATCTGCTCCACAGGCAAAATAGTGCTAGCTACTGCTTCCAGTGGCATTGCCGCTACCCTTTCGCCGGGTAGGTGGACAGTGCATAGCACTTTCAAGGTCCCCCTGAATGCGGACAAGCAAGAAACGCCAACCTCCTCTGTCAAGCGTGGGTCAACGTTGGCCAAAGTCATCAAAGAGCTGCAGCCATCATAGTTGATGAAGCTCCCATGACCCACAAAGCTGTCTACGAGGCCATGGACGCTACGCTGCAGGACATCGCCCAAGCCCACAGGCCAAAGGGGAGCATCCCAACGCTGTTCTGTGGGGATGGGGGTCTTTCAACTTGAATTTCACCTTTTCTCGGTGGGGAAAGGGGAGGAGGGGGGGGGGGGGGGGGACATTTTGCTGATATCTTCATCTTTTCTTTCACTCTGTTTTGACTCGACCGTTATACTTTTTTCCCCCTGTGTTTTTCGTTGTCTGTCATTATCCTGCATCTTCATTCCAGAGAGTCTCTACACTGTTTCTGTCGTTAGAATTCCCAAAGTGATTTTTGGAACATTTTGGTCACACCATGTGACGTCATTGCAGGGAGTGACATGGTGTCCCAGGGCCAGAGGGTTTTCATCGCGGTGTCGGTGCATGGCGAGGGAGTGCACACCAGCCACCTCAACATCCTGGCCATGGACCCCACGCCACAGCATCAGCTGCAACTGCGTTACGTCACCTCAACATGGGGTAGGACAGCCGTGCTTGTATGTCTCAGCACACCCCACACACACACACACCACACACACACACACACACACACACACACACACACACACACACACACACACACACACACACACACACACACAAACACACACACACACATACGCACGCACGCACGCACGCACGCACGCACGCACGCACGCACGCACACACACACACACACACACACACACACACACACACGTACATACACACACATACACAAACACACGCACGCACGCACGCACGCACACACACACACGTCATTTTCTGGTGAAAAGCATATATAAAGTTGAAAAAAAAAAGTCTTGAAAAGCTAATGTTATGTTCATCTGATGGTTCCCACCGACTATGTGACTGTAAACGTTTAAAGACAAGAGACAATTTCGATGTAATAAAAGTAATTAAAACTACACTCAACAGAGAAGGTTAGGTATCATGTTCGAAATTACCAAAAATAATGAGACGTATTGATTGCATTGCTGTTTGTGTGGATATTATTACAGACTGGGTTGAAAGGAATAAAATGGTAACAGAAAGAAGGTAATGAGCTCTGGTCACTGCATTGCAACAAATAGAAGGTAATGAGCTCTGGTCACTGCATTGCAACAGAAAGAAGGTAATGAGCTCTGGTCACTGCATTGTAACAGAAAGAAGGCATTGTAACAGAAAGAAGGTAATGAGCTCTGGTCACTGCATTGTAACAGAAAGAAGGTAATGAGCTCTGGTCACTGCATTGTAGCAGAAAGAATGCATTGTAACAGAAAGAAGGTAATGAGCTCTGGTCACTGCATTGTAACAGAAAGAAGGTAATGAGCTCTGGTCACTGCATCATTGTTCTGACGCATACACGGAGCAGGTTTCAGCCTACCACAACCGCCAGGACAAAAATATTCGGGCTACCACGAGTCCATTCATCCGGCTACCGTAGCAGTCCGCTTGAGAGAGCCTAGGCTGCATGCGAGATGACCCGCATCGCGTCCTCACCTCAAGCAGCGTCAGCGTGCTGCACACTTCAACTGGGCCAGGAGCCGCCTTCTCCTCAGGATGTTCTCTTCAGGATGGCACAGTTGAACACAGCGTTGTTCGCAGACGGGGGCAGGAAGACACTGGACAAAGCTGATGGTTACCGGAGGGTCTACCACCGCCAAAGAGAACTTTCTGTACACGTCTTTGTTCAGAAGCACACTGCCCACGATGGAGGTGGAGTTACGATCTGCAGTCTTAAACTGTTTGTGCGTTTAGCTGGATTTTCGCTGCAGAGGCAGATGCCCAGCCTGCTCACAAGGTGAGTTAAGTGTCCAGATCATGTTTCCAGACTCCCCCTCCCAAGAAGGATGCGGGGGCTATACCTGAAAAAGAATACCTCCAAGAAGGATCCGGGGGAGGGAGGGGGGGGGGGGGGCGCTACACCTATAAAAAAAGCAGCTCCAAAAGGACACAAGGGCTGTACTAGGAAGGTATGCATTTCGATAAGAAAAGTAGCTGCCAGATCTGTCCGTGTCCTGGCCACTCCTGTGCTTGCTTCTGTGTGCCCTGCTGCACCTGCAGCTATCACCGTGTGCCTTCACCGCAGGCCTTCCTTGACACTAACACAGAAATGAATGCAGGCTTTCAGAAAGAACATGATCTCCACAAGCGCCACAGTCCCCAGCATGACACAAACGCCATGATCAACAGGGAAGCGGAGAATAAAATATTAATGGTGTCTGAACAGCAGACGTTGCAGAAGAGATGATGGTCTTGATGCCGCATCGCTTTTTTTCATTTCACTCTGGATTATCTAGTGGTGCTTGCAGGATCTGAGACTTCCTTTTCCGAAGTGTCACAAGGGTGGGCAAGGGAGGGGGGGGGGGGGGGGGGGGGCTCTCTACCTGCAGATAGTTTTTTTTTTTTCGTGGGCACAGAAACTTCCGCCGAGTTACCTGGCCCGGTTCCTTTTGGTGCCTGTGACCGTTTGTTTCCATGTGGCAGCTACTGCTTGAGCTGCTGAATGTACTGGCAGAGATGTTTGATATATATGGCTTCCAGCATCAGAAAGCAGCAGAAAGCCAGTGGCGATGGTCCACGAGACACCCAATACCATCCACCTTCCTTCCCCTTCGGGAATGTACAGAGGTCTTAAGCCAGAGAGCCACATATCTTCCATGCATGGAGGGCACCCTGAATGTCACTCATATAGCAGAAGTGCTATATGTCAAAATAACGTATAATGAAATAGAAAAGCAGTTATGAGGCTTGTGAAACAAATCCACTCCATTATTTTACATTTTGGATATTCAGTTAACAAAGAAAATGTGGGGGAAAATACACAAGCCTGGTTTATAAAGCAATATGTCGCTGAATCTCTAACTAAAAAACAATTTAAAGGACATATCACCCTAAATACGTCTCTAAGACATCTGCTGGCTATTACTTCAGTTATGACTGTCAGTACTGACCAGATACTTAGGTATAACATTCTATCATCTATATATGCTAAGCATGCTAATTTGTTATTAATAGATCAAAGCACAATTAACCAAATTGTAGAACAATGAGGTTCAATCTCACGGAACTTTCAAAACCCCGTCAAAAGGCTTTTAAATATGTGTGTTAATGTTTGACAATACTGAACTCAACAGCGGTATGGAATACTCGTTCAGTAATAAAGCACGGGAAACAGTGGATCTGTACCACTAGAAACAAAGGAAGTAACGTCAGAGACAAGGCAGAGAAGAAGGAATAAGGATGAAAGGAAAGAACAAAGAAAAATAAGAAAAAGAACGGGAATAAAAAAAGAAAAGAAAAGAAGAAAACGACACAAATAAATGATAGTATTTTGACATTTGACACTCACCTCAACAGAACATGAGCAGACTACGATTCGAGTCCCACAGGTTCCAATCCTAGGGCCTGTCCCTTGTCTGACCAGCCCATACTAACAATGGTGCCAGAGGAGATCGAAGGTGAAGGACAGACGCAGGGAATGTTACACTAAGGACAAATATGTCAACTATGTTTGTCTGGTTGGCTAGCTCGCTCTCTCTCTCTCTCTCTCTCTCTCTCTCTCTCTCTCTCTCTCTCTCTCTCTCTCTCTCTCTCTCTGTCTGTCTGTCTGTCTCTCTCTCTCTCTCTCTCTCTCTCTCTCTCTCTCTCTCTCTCTGTCTCTCTGTCTCTCTCTCTCTCTCTCTCTCTCTCTCTCTCTCTCTCTCTCTGTGTCTGTCTTCTTCTTCTTCTTCTTCTTCTTCTTCTTCTTCTTCTTCTTCTTCTTCTGCTTCTTCTTCTTTGCTGCTTCAGACATTAGTTAAGTTGATTCAGCGGTACAATAAATCGGATGGAACCAATCTAGTATTACCTTTATGAAAAAGACGCTGTGTGTGTGTGTGTGTGCGTTGTGTGTGTGTGTGTGTGTGTGTGGTGTGTGTGTGTGTGTGTGTGTGTGTGTGTGTGTGTGTGTGTGTGTGTGTGTGTGTGTGTGTGTGTGTGTGTGTGTGTGTGTGTGTGTGTGTGTGTGTGATCCGAACAAAAGTACGGGCTCATGTAAAACATCAGCTGTCATCCAGGGTATCCACAGCTGGTTGTAAACAACTCAAGTATACAACATCCCTGTTGGCAACACCAATGAAACTGATGATAAATTGTAACACTCAACTACCAAACTATGCTGTTTTCATAGTCTGATGATCCTCCAGCACACTGCTTGTGAGGTCCAATGATCAAAAGAAATATGATGTATCTCACAGGCTATGTCCAGACTCCTGGGATTCTATTAGAAAATGAGCTCACCGCCTACGAAGACAACACCGATGCCTGGACCCATCTCATGGTACTTAAAGACAGAGCGGTGATGCTGAGCTCTCCCTTGACCAATCTGGGAGCGACGACAAAGGACTTCGTCTGTGAGGACCACCTGGAAGTTTTTGAAGGGAGCAAGAACAATTCTCTGTGGAAAATATGCTACAGCAATCAGACTTCGCAGCTGCTAGAGATTCTGCATACCTCAGATGTTTGGGTCCATTTCAGATCAGGTTCCTCTCGTTTGAGCTGGCGCAGTACTGATGAAGTGCATAGAAAGTGTGGCGTTGGAATCCGCGTTCTGTTTTCTTTTCACTGCGTTGGTGTTCCGTGTTTCACCCTATAAAGACCTGTTGCGCGAGAGCTCGCTCATTTTGTTGGAGGAGCTGTGTTTGCGACAATTTTCTTGAGAACGAGCGTCACCAATATCGCTTATTGCAGATCAACTTTACAGATGCATTGATCACAAGCAGTGGTCAAATATCACGTGGGCTCAGAAGCCAAATTTAGTATCTATAATTGCTTTACTTTGGTTGGTTGTAAGAGAGAGAGAGAGGAGAGAGAGAGAGAGAGAGAGAGAGAGAGAGAGAGAGAGAGAGAGAGAGAGAGAGAGAGAGAGAGAGAGAGAGAGAGAGAGAGAGAGAGAGAGAGAACGAACGATCGATCGATCGATCAATCGATCGATCGATCGAACTACCGAACGAACAAACTAAAATCCATTTTTCCAGGGTAATGAGATCAGCAACGACACATGTTTTTTTTCTTGCTGATTTTGTCTTGTTTGAAGTTTTCAGTCATACCTATGCGACTTTCTGACCGGACCCACTGGAACTGTTCCGTGCCTCACTGGCCAGACTTCCAGGCCCACTTTCTGTGCAATCTGGTCAGGGAATGCAGTGGGGGAGAGGACGAGGTCGAGTGCCCCTACACCCTGTGTGATGACCACAGCGTGTCTTTTGAAGGGAAATGTTTCTCTCTCCATAATCCTGGGACTGGCGTTTCGTGGTTCCAAGCCAATATTCGTTGTGCTAGGCTCGGCGGGCGTTTAGCCATTCCTAGAAGC
>CM031604.1:91090501-91110501 GCA_018398815.1 Conus ventricosus
TTTCTTGGATATGATCAATTTAGTCCACCACCAACAACAACGTCAGCAAAGTCATGACAGAAGCAGGACAGGATCCTGAAAGCGTTGTTCCTTTGTTTGCGTTGGATCCTGAAAGCGTTGTTTCTTTGTTTGCGTTGGATCCTGAAAGCGTTGTTCCTTTGTTTGCGTTGTTATCCTTCCATTATTGAATTGAAGAACTCACTATTTTAGGGGGAAAATAAAGCTGGAAAATCATTAAGACACGATGAGTTCTGACAATGCATTGTACCGCTAAACAGCTTGTTTAGCCTTTGAAGTATTTAAGAATTCATTTTACTGGACACCCTGAACTGGTCTCCACAGAAGTGGAGGAGATTGTGGTCTGGAATGGAGACTATGCCCTCTCTTTGCTAACAGAAGGAATCTGCTTCATACTTCAGCAATGTTCTACTAAAAACTGGTGCACTGAAATGTGGCGAAAGAACCCTTTTTTTTCTAGGTCCTCACACTTTTTGGAATCATCCGAGCACATTAAGTTTGGAAAATCAGAACACAAAAAGATTCTATTTCATCTTATGAGTTATTGAAGTGAGGCAAAAAGACCTCGTCAGCTGAAGACTGCAGTCAGTCCGTCAGTCTCGAGCTTATCCTGTTGCAGTGTTCACACAGAAAGGTCTGGCCGCATGATGTTGATTGAAATGGCCTCCCAAACTATATGGCTCCAACGGCCGGTATAGCAGGACTTTTACACAGTCAGGTTAAAGAATATAGAAGACAGACATAGAAATCTGGGCGAAGAAAAGATGGAATTTAAAAACAAGAACCTACACACACACGCGCGCGGGGACACGCACGCACCACGCACGCGCACACGCACAACACACACACACACACACACCACACACCACACCACCGGAGAGAGAGAGAGAAGAGAGAGAGAGAGAGAGAGAGAGAGAGAGAGAGAGAGAGAGAGAGAGAGAGAGAGAGAGAGAGAGAGAGCATGTATGCAAAATTTGCTGAACTGTTGAGAAAATTACCGTCAAATTATGAAAGGGAAAACGAGTTCTTTCTCTGGTACACATCCACAACTAAGATTGTACCAGTCTGGAACCGTGTTACAGCCCATTCTTACCCCCACCACCACCCCCCCCCCCCCCCCCCTCTGGAACTTACCCCGGGTAAGTCTGGGCTAGCCTGCTTTTACCCCCGGGGTCATTCCAAGACTAGCTGAACTTACCTCCCCCCCTAGTTGGAACTGACCCCACCCCCCCACCCCCAGTCATCTACATTGTACAAGGTACACAGGCACCCAGGAGACACTAATTAGCTGTAAAAATAGTTAAAATATCTGATATACATTAAAGTGACCAAGGGTCAGTGACATTGACCACTGGTTGTCTGCATTGCACAAGGTATACAAACACTCATGAGACACTGATTAACTGTAAAACAGTTGAAATATCTTATTTACGTCATAGTGACCAGTGGTCAGTGGCACTGACCACCAGTCGTCTGTATTGTACAAGGTACACAGGTACTCGGGAGACTATAATTAGCTGTAAAATAGTTAAAATCTCCCATTTACGTCATAATGACCAGTAGGCAGTGGCACTGACCACAAGTAATCTACATTGTACAAGGTACACAAGCACTCGGGAAACACTAAGCTGTTGAATAGTTAATATCTCCGATTTACGTCATAATGACCAGTGGTCAGTGGCACTGACCACTAGTCATCTGCATTGTAAAAGCTAAGGTACACAGATACTCAAGGGACTCTAAATAGCTGTAAAATAGTTAAAAGAGGGAAACCAGGATGAAGCAACAACGGTACTTGGTCACAACGACACGTGGTCACAACAACATTTTGTCACAACTACGCTTTTGTCACATTGGCACTTGGTCACATTGGCACTTGGTCACATTGGCACTTGGTCACATTGGCACTTGGTCACATTGGCACTTGGTCACATTGGCACTTGGTCACATTGGCATGCAGCCGTCTTTCTTTCCCACGCATGCACGGGCGTACTCACACATCCGAATATTGACCCACGCATGTACGCTAGCGCGAGAAATGTTAGTACGTATCCGTTAATGAACCAGGGTGTGTGTGTGTGTGTGTGTGTGTGTGTGTGTGTGTGTGTGTGTGTGTGTGTGTGTGTGTGTGTGTGTGTGTAGGGGGGGGGGGGAGTAGGAGGTCCATCTGTTGAGAAGGTCTAGAACTACACTTTGTCTAAACCCAACTGACTGTATATAGGAAATGGGAGAGGGGTGTAAATATGCAGGCTTGCACAATTTTTTTTTAAGGCGGGCGTACGTGTTGGGGAAAGGCAGAAGAAAACCCTGAATAACCCTCTCTTGTTTGAAGGGTGGGGTGGGGTGGAGGAAGATTCCAAATAGTCCTAGACTGACCCTTTGGGGGGAGGGGGGGGATCCAGGCTAGCCCAAACTTAGCCCCGCGGAGGTAAGTTCCAACTTGGGGGGGGGGGGGGGGGGGGGGTAAGTTCTAGCTAGTCCTAGAATGACCCCCGGGGGTAAAAGCAGGCTAGCTCAGACTTACCCCAGGGTAAGTTCCAGAAGGGGGTAAGAACGGGCTGTTACACCGGCAATTCACGTAAAGCTACCAATGTTAGGCCGTCATGAAGCCACCCCCAGAAGGAGACCCAGCCTTACGCTGAGTCACTTGGAGGGTAGTCAGTCGCGCTTGTTCAAATGCTTGAATAGTGAACGATCGAGCTGAATGCATTTAAATATGTGCTTCATACTGTCTCTTCTTACATGTCAATTGATCTTCCATCGAACGTTGGTTCAGTATCGCACGCCTCTCCCCCCAAACACACACACACACACACACACACACACACACACACACACACACACACACACACACACACACACACACACACACACTATTACGGATGGAAATGCGTGTGTGGAAGTCTGACTCACTCAGAATTATGGATGCATGCACGACTTTTTCTAATTCACATACACACACACACACTCATCCGAACATGGACAGCCAGGCAACAAAATAACACTTCTTTTTTATGCTCCCCGAGCCATCAAGCAAAACACATACAAATAAACACGCAATTTTTAATTAAACGTAGGTTGGTACACCCACCATCAGGTGTACACACACAACAAGTCAATACAATTAAAGCTATCAAAACTGCCGGGTCCAACGCTGATGACGGCGGCAGCGACGAGTCAAGTCTGACAACAGAATCTCTTCAAAGCTGTGGCTCACAATGAAGAACGAAGGAAAAGAAAACTAATACGTTCGTGGCGTCTCTGTCAGCAACACGGTGACAGTCTCACCCACGAGCTGTGGCTCAAACACCCAAGAGCTGTGGCTCAACACCAACCAAGAGCTGTGGCACACACACCACACACACACAGCGACGGCCTCGAACGCAGGTCGCTGGCACAAAGTAGGAGCGACGACCTGGCTCACCAGCAGCGACGTCTCCAACCCACTGGCCCAACAGTGGTCGGTCACGGGCGCAGTGGCAGGTAGGGCGATTGTCGGCGCTCAGGCCGGCCTCTCCATACCAGTAACAGCCGGTGGAGAACGGGGCGTCAACCAGCTACGGCCCCGGCTCTAGCCTCAGTAGCAGCCAGTCCCCGTCAGTCCAGGGAACACTATCAACCTGGGGCCCGGGGCAACTGATTAACTACCTTGATTATCATGGCCACTATTCATTGCAATCACAACTATCTTCATATTCATTAGCCACATTATATTTCACTAGAACTTGAGCCACATATCAGCATATTCGTTCATGTTCATTAGCCACATCATATTTTCACTACAACTTGAGCCATACATCAGCATATTTGTTCATCATTACAATATTCCTTTTTTCCGGAATCATAACATTACAACATTCCCTTTTCCGGAATCATTACACTACAACATTCCCTTTTCCGGAATCATAACATTACACAGGAAAGGATTTCCATATAAACCTTTCAGACTCTAGTCTTCCAAATTGGGGAGAGGATTTCCACATAAACCTTTCATAATCTAGTCTTCCAAATTAGGAAAAGGATTTCCACATAAACCTTTCATAATCTAGTCCTCCAAATTAGGGAAAGGGATTTCCATCTGGCTCCTCTTCAATAAACCATGAATACAATTCATTACATACAATAATTAATTGATGATTATTTTTTTTCAACAATAAATGTCTTTCGTTAACTCACACCATGTTCATTTGCTTTCTTGTAAACAAGAATGTTCAATTCATTTCATATAATCACCATGTCTTTTGTCAATTTAGAAAGTGTTCATTTCTTTTCTTGTAATACAAGAACGCTCACTTCACTTCAGTTCATCAGCTTCAATATATACAAGGGAAAGATTTCCACCACACATTTGTTTAACAACACATATATTGATACCCATGTAAACATATCACACATCAGAATGAAAAACAGAAGTCTATGTCGCTCATTCTGGGAGCTTATTATCTATAGCATCAAAAACTCTCCATCTTCTTGCAAACCATATTAGAATATGCACTCTTCCACCATTTTCTTCTCATATTAGAATAGACACTTTTTCTTCATCATGAAGTTCATAACCAGTTAAGTCACAAAATAAACAATTTTTTTTTTCTATTTTCCGAAGACCACTTCTTATAACACTTCATCTATTCACATTTTCCGAAACAATTTCGTTTTGTTACCCTATCAAGTCATAGGATAACAGAACAACAATACTTTTTTTTTTTAATAAAACCTTCACAAGAGCGCTGAGGACGTTTCAGTCGCTCCTAAACGGGAATACAGTTTCAGTTTGTTAATAAATAAACATTCAATGATAAATACCTGACTGCTACCAGCAAACGGCTGAGTCCCTCTTCGGCCTTCTGTGACTTGTATTGCCGGAATCACTGCAGAGACTGCCTAACCGGTGCAACTCACCCGGCTTATAGCAATGCGCCGTGAGTAGCAGTCAGCTAAATTTTGCAACCGGCTTCCGGACAACTACCTTCCGGTAAGCACGGTCGCAGATGAAACTTTGTGACCGGATGAAAAACGGTCCGTCACACACACACACACACACACACACACACACACACACACACACACACACACACACACACACACACACACACACACACACACACACACACACACCTCCCTTCTTTCTCCTTCATTCTTGTTCCTTTCTCCTCTCCCCTTCCTCCTTTCCTTTATCCCTCCTCCTTTTCCGCCTGCCTTTTCAGACAGGAGAAGAATCATAAATGTAACATGTGAAAATGTGACACAACCAACGATTTTTGTTCTCAAAGTAGACAACAACAGTAATAACAGGAAACATTAAGCGACGAATAGAAATGATACTGAAAAGAATGAGACGGAACAGCGAACGACTCGTACAGACGATCTGTGCAGTCAAACCGTGATGACGATGGTGACTATGAGTTTCAAAAATGGCGAAGTGACCTACTAAATAAACAAACAATGAACAAATAATATAAAAAAAGAGTAGACAACGAACGGATCTGTTAGCAAGAGTACATATGAACGGATCTATGACCAAGAATAGACAACGGACGGATCTGCATGGCGAGGGTGGAATAGACGCATA
This sequence comes from Conus ventricosus, assembly GCA_018398815.1. Classification (NCBI taxonomy): domain Eukaryota; kingdom Metazoa; phylum Mollusca; class Gastropoda; order Neogastropoda; family Conidae; genus Conus; species Conus ventricosus. Next base: position 91,096,089 of record CM031604.1, read on the forward strand.
CGTATACCAATCTTACGTGTTTGATTTCGGGCATATTTAAAACTGAGAAACAGCACAATGGGACATAATGAGATTCTGAATGCAACTTTTTAACTTACTTATAACGTCAGAGACAGATGTCTTCTTTGTGAAATGTATTATGACACTGGGGGAAAACCTGTACTCAAATAAGTTAAAAGTGATATTGTTCATTAACATTTTAGTCTCTGAATGTCGAAATACAGATACCTCCCAGTCTCTATCATAATTTGCTATCCTGTCTTATTTCATGTCACTTGCTTAATTTGGAAAGTACGGTGAGTCATTTTCAGTAGATTTGACCAGATATAGCGTTAAGTTACACCTTTACCAGTAGGTCAGCCAACAGAGGAGTGTTTTAAACAGGTGTTGTAATGAAAATCAGTGACTTACCAATGTCTAACGTCATCTCAGTTTACTACCCAGTTGACCCAAAATGATAATAATAATGATAATGGTTTCTTATATAGCGCTTAATCAAACGAATTTCTCTAAGTGCTTTACAAAGTCATACTACATTCACCATTCTCATATACAATAATACACCTTACACCCAGCTACAAATACTATTACTACAATAACTAACAAATCCTTATCCTACGAGTGTGACATTCACTTATTTTTCAAATATCACTACAAAAACTTGATCCTATAACGTTCAATCATACAACAAATACATCTAATAGAGAACATACGCATACACTACATTTGAAAAGGCCCAGACGGTAATGAGATAGGTTGCCCCCCCCCCCCCTCCCCCCCCACACACACACACACAGAGAGAGAGCATTGACTAATTATGAGAAAACAGATGGGTTTTAAGTTTAGACTTGAAAGAAGAGATAGAATCTGAATGTCTGAGAGAGTCTGGCAGTCTGTTCCACGTCGCTGGAGCTTGAAAAGAGAAAGATCTTTCACCAGTAGTAGTCCTGAAGCGAGTCATTCGTAGAAGGCGGTCGTCAGCACAGGAGCGTAGTTGTCGAGAGGGGGTGTAGATTTTAAGGAGATCTGAGAGATAAGAAGGTCAATTTTCAAAGAGAGCAGAGAAAGTGAGAGTTGAGATTTTGTACGAGATACGGTTTGAGACAGATAGCCAGTGACGAGAGTGAAGTAGAGGCGAAATGTGATCATATTTTCCTGCTCTACAGACGACTCGGGCTGCATGATTTTGGATTCGCTGTAATCTTTCTATCAGGTATTTTGGAAGGCCGGCCAAAAGCGAGTTGCAGTAATCTATTCTAGATAAGACAAATGCACAAATGAGAGTTTTTGTAGCATCTGTAGAGAGGTGACGTAGGGAGCTGATTCTTCTTAGTTCTAAATAGGCAATCTTGCAAATATTTTAAACCTGTTTCTCAAAGGAGAGGGAATGGTCAAGAATGACCCCTAGACTGTGGACAGAGGTGGAGACAGAGACAGTACAGTCATTGATTGTGACAGCTGAAGGCAGAGAAGGATGGTTAGGTTGTTTTGTCACGAACATGAGTTCCGTCTTGTCGTCATTTAGTTGTAGTTTGTTGGTTGTCATCCAGTCCTTCAGGCCAGCAATGCAGCCCCGCGTCCGAGAAATCATGAGTCAATTTCAGCAATGGGAGCCGACTGATGAAGTTGAGTATCGTCAGCAAGCTCTCATGCGACATGGCGTGACCACTGATGACGTCAGACACAGGACTAGCATACAGCACAAAAAGGACTGGCCCCAGTACAGAACCCTGAGGCACACCGTACCTAAGAGGAGAACTGTCTGAGTATCTGCCCTGTACACAGACTGTCTGAGTCCGTCCAGTCAGGTACGAAATAATCCAGTTCAGAGCTGTGTCTTTGAATCCAAAGGAAGTTTGAAGCCGTGGAACAAAACATTATGATCACTCGTGTCAAATGCTGTGGAGAGGTCTAACATCGCTAATAAGGAAACATTCACATCGTCAAGCCCACAGAGGAGGTCATTGACTATACGGAGGAGTGCTGTCTCACAACTATGGCCTTGTCTGTAAGCAGATTGATGAGGATTCAAAAGGTGATTCTTTTCGAGATGTTCTAGAATTTGTTCCAAAACGATCTTCTCCAATAAGTTTGATAGAAATGACAAATTTGATACGGGCCGATAATTCTTTAAAGCATTTTTGTCTAATAAAGGTTTCTTGATCAATGGACGTACCACTGCGGACCGGAAGATTTCAGGAACGTGACCAGAGGACAAAGAGGTATTGATAACATGGTAAGATGGGGTAGGACGTCATCAATGCACTGAAAGAGCAAGCTATTGGGAATGGCATGCATAGTCTTGACTAACAGGGCTAAAACAAGCCAAAGGAGGTCCACAGTAAACTTTGTCATTCAGAGAATGTACAGGTGCAGTAGAATCTAGCTTTTCACGGATAGTGTCAATTTTGCCATTGAAAAACTCTAAGAATTTCTGAGGGAGCTCTTGAGTTCGGAAGATGGTGGGAAGGGGGAGTAGCTGACTTTGCCTAGGAGACTATTTGTGACGTTAAATAGTTGCTTGGCCGTATTACAGGCCAATATCTTTGAAGAATAGAACAAAGTGTTTGCTTGATGAACAATGTCAGTAACATGATCTCTCGCAGTTTGATAAATTTCCCTGTGCACAGTCAGTCCCGTGGCGCGCCATCGCCTCTCAGCCCCCCTCCTCTCCTGCTTGGCCTCCGACAACTCGGGACCCACTGTGTTGTGCCATTGACACAGTGAGCGATCAGTGATCAAGCGCCTGCTCACTGGAGCATGCTTATCAAGCGTGGCACGGAGGGCAGAGGTCAGCTGACAGGCCGATGGCTCGCTCGGTATGGCCGTGGTCAGATCAGATTTGAAAGCCTCTATATCGATAGCAGAAATTTTCCTAACTTCCTTGTAAGTCTTTGGAACGGCGGGCCTAACGATATCTAATTCACACTTCACAGCCTAATGATCCGATGCTAGGTTATTGTCAACGGTTTGAGGATTTAAGAAGATGATCACTGTCTCTGTAGACTACCCAGTCTACTATGTTACCCTGTTTGTTCGTCATTTCATTCACGGACTGCTGGAGTCCGAAAGTATCTAAAATTTCTAACAAATCGGCGTGTATCCAACTGTGGGCTTATTGAAATGGAAGTTGAAGTCGCCGATCAATAACAATGTTCCTGGAAGGTCAGTTACAAATTCAAGAAAGTCTGGAAGTTCGTTGACAAACATGCTGGGCGTAAATTTGTTCTTTCTGCTGGGTACCGGTCTGTAAATCCCAAAAATGTTAGTGACAGGAGCGCTAGGTAGGGACAGTTTCAGGTGAACAAGTTCAAAGGTCCGATGCTGAAAATCAAAAGAAGAGTCAAAAGAGCAATAGGGGAGCAGCTTATCCGAGATGATTAAGGCGATTCCGCCCCCGCAGGTCGTGGTGGGGCGGGGGAAGTACTTGGTGGTATAGCCAGCTCGGGCCAGGTCACGTAGCTTTGGTTCATCGCCGCTTTCCTTGAACCACGTTTCTGTTACACAAAGAATGTCGATATCATTGGAGAGTATAAAGTCATTTACAGCAGATCGTTTCTTTTTACAGGTATTACCGAGTGACTGGGCATTGAAAACTGTCATATGATATAATGCAAGACTGTGGGTTTTTTCAGTTCATATTTTCCAAAGAAATTGAAGATAGTCGTAGACAGACGACTGAAAAGACTATCGGATTTCCCAGCACATTGTTCTACTACAAGAGATTTGTCACTTTTGTCTCCTAATCTAGCTGCAGACTATGACTTGTCTGCAGAAGAAGATTGTCGACGTGATCAACTACCAGTCGCAGCACTTTTGATAGATTATCATAATTGACATGTCAGATATTGAGGATAAATCCGTTTAACAGTTTGCTAATTGGGAAACTGCTTATAATTTTCTGAAATCATATAACACCAGCTCTCAAGAAAACGAAGCCACCAATTTGTTGCAGGTGACGACTTCCATTCTGAAGTGTAAACTCAAAGAAATGAAAAACGCTTTGCAAGTAGTGGACAAGAGCAGGCTAACTGGCATAAAGATCAAAACGTCAAACTTTCAAAAAATCGTAAAATACGACAATTTTCTGATTACGTAACAAATTCGTGTTATAAAAGAATCACCCTTAGCAAGAAGAAAAGCATACCTGAACAAATCTTGTAAAACCAAACAACAGAATCAAAGACATATGTTAAGTTTGCAAAAGAAGTGAGAAACAAGATGCAAAGCATATAAACGTACTCCCAGTTTATCCTGAATACGCGTGAGATATTCCATAAAGAGGAAAAAACCGTCTTGGGCCGGTGTAACTGTTAGTAATGGCTATTCTGGTAAACATCGGCTATCGTCTGTGACCTAAAATGAACATACTTGCAAATTTTCAGAAAGATCGGCCAAGAACTTTGTGAGATTTTCCATAAAGAAGAAAACCATTATGGGCTGTTAGTAACGGCTCTAACGGTAAACTTAAACATCGGGCATCATCCGTGACCCATAATGAACATATCTACAAATTTTCAGAAATATCGGCCACGTACGTTCTGAGATATTCCATGAAGAAGAAAAGGCATTACAGGCCGTTACAGCCGTTAGTAACAGTATAACGGTAAACTAAAACATCGGACATTATTTGTGACCCATAATGAACATACGCACACATTTTCAGAAAGATCGGCCAAGTGCTTTTTGAGATATTCTATAAAGAAGAAAAACTGTTACAGGCCGTTACAGCCGTTTGTAACGGCTATAACGTGGTAAACTAAAACATCGGGCATCATTCGTGACCCATACTGAACATACCTGCTAATTTTCACTAAGATCAGCCAAGTACTTTCTGAGATATTCCATAAAGAAGAAAAAGCGTTACAGGCCGTTTACAGCCGTTAGTAACGGCTATAACGGGGTAAACTAAAACATCGGGCATCATTCGTGACCCATACTGAACATACCTGCTAATTTTCACTAAGATCAGCCAAGTACTTTCTGAGATATTCCATAAAGAAGAAAAAGCGTTACAGGCCGTTACAGCCGTTAGTAACGGCTGTACGGTAAACTTAAACATCGGGCATCATCTGTGACCTATGATGAACATACCTACAAATTTTCCGAAAGATCGGCCAAGTGCTTTCTGAGATATTCTATAAAGAAGAAAAAGCGTTATAGGCCGTTACAGCCGTTAGTTACGGATATAACGGTAAACTAAAACATCAGGCATTATTCGTGACCCATAATGAACATACCTACAAATTTTCTGAAAGATCGGCCAAGTACTTTTTGAGATATTCTATAAGGAAGAAAAACCGTTACAGGCTGTTACAGCCGTTAGTAACGGCTATAACGGGGTAAACTAAATTATCGGGCATCATCCGAGACCCATAATGAACATACCTGCTAATTTTCAGAAAGATCGGCCAAGTACTTTCTGAGATGTTCCATAAAGAAGAAAAAGCGTTACAGGCCGTTACAGCCGTTAGTAACGGCTGTAACGGTAAACTAAAACGTCGGGCATCATCCTTGACCCATAATGAACATACCTACAAATTTTCTGAAAGATCGACCCAGTAGTTTTGTCTGGAGCGAGTGGAACACATTTTGACCACGGACACACAGACACACACACACACACACACACACACACACACACACACACACACACACACACACACACACACACACACACACACACACAGCATTTCTTCGTTCCCATTCTAAAGTACTCCCTGTTCTATAAGAACTGGGAGTGCAAAAATATAAGGACACTACTGTACAAAAAAAGGCTCATCTGGTGAATACGATTCTTTAGGGGTTTTTTTCCCTTGAAAATGTACATTTGTTTGTATTTTATTCAGAATAGTCTCGTTTCAGATTCTCACGCAGAAAATGAATAATGCAGAATTAACCCCTGACTGCTATCGTTGAACTTTTCAATGAAAGACTTTAGAATCCTTGTGAAAGGTGGGGCAGATGGATTAGGTCGCTGACCATCACCGACTGTCTTGTCTTCTTTCGTATTCAGCACAGATTATTATTGTTTATAGTGAAGTGCAGGTAAGTCGGGGCAGGGGGTAGGGGGAGGGGGCACATGTGAGTTTGCTCCATTCTGTTTTCATATGGCACAACAAGTTTAATTAGAATCAGTTGTTCTGATGACCCTAAGCGGAGCACAGTGTGTGGTCTCATGTCACTTTTCTTGCTGATCTCTGGATGATTTTTCCATTCTGGAAGGTTTGCGGTGCCTTTCCACTTAGCCACTCCACCGAGCTCACCACGATGGCATGCTCTTCATGTCACAACTGTTCTAGACCGTGATGCGTTGTTTCCTGCCATGCCGAGCATCATCTTTTTGGAGTTTCTAGTGATATAGTGTTTCCTCTGGCGATGCTGATCGCCTTCGCGATGGTTGTGTCTCCAAGTGCAGGCTACTTTCCAAAAGTTAGCGCTGTTTTGCATGAACACTGTACTCCACTCTTTGTTTGCCCAGACAGAACAGACACGCAGGATCTGATTTCCTCCTATTAGTCATCAGTTTTGAATTCGATGGCAGGAGGTCATATACATCATTCATCATTATGCCCATCGCTCCCGGTGGAGCATAGGCCATCGACGACCCTTCGCCATCGCACTCTGTTCTGGGCTGTTCTGGTCATCCCAGTCCAGTTGGTCCCTTGTTTCAACTCCGCCTCAGTGTCCCGCCTCCAGCTGTTGCAAGGCCGGCCTCTCTTTCTCTTTCCCTGCGGGTTCCAGGTCAGGGCTTGGCGTGTGGTGCTGGATGCTGGCTTCCTGAGGGTGTGTCCAATCCAGCCCCACTTCCTTCGCAGTATCTGCTTGGCCACTGGTTCCTGTCCCGCACGCTCCCACAGATCTTCGTTTTGGATCTTGTCCTGCTATCAGATTTTGTAGATGAGCCAGACGTGATCTTTGAGTTTTTGAGAGAGATTAACATTTTTCATCTGATTTAAGATTTTATGGAAGAAAGATTTTTAACGAATTTTCTGGTGTGTTTCTAGAAGATGTCAGTTAAAGAGATGTGTGAAAGGTTTGTTTGTTTGTTTTTTTAATGACTTGTGAGTTGATTTTAACGTGGTGACAGCACTGATGTGGCCCTTTGCGGTCGGCTGGGCTATGAGCAACATTATCTTATCTTATCTTAGATGCGCCTCAGACAGGTGTTGAAGAATGTCTGAATCTTTTGTTGCATCGTCTGTGTTGTCCACCATGTCTCGCATCCGTAGAGCAGAATTGATTTCACATTGGAGTTGAAGATGCCGAGTTTGGTTCTTATGCTGATTCCTCCAGATGCCCAGATGTTCTTGAGCATGACGAAAGCTGCTCTTGCCTTGCCGATTCTGGCTGTGACGTCTCGGTCCGTGCCTCCCTGTTGGTCAACCACGCTTCCCAGGTAGACGAAAGACTCCACCTCCCTGATGGGCTCTCCACCGACTGTGACTGGTGTGTTGGCAGTGGTGTTGATTTTTATAAGCTCGGTCTTCTTCCTGTTAATCTTGAGCCCTGTCCCGGCTGATATGGTCTCCAAGCGAGTGGTCTTGTCATACATCTGGCTGTGGCTGTGTGACAGGAGCGTCAGGTCGTCAGCGAAGTCGAGGTCGTCGAGCTGCGTCCAGAGTGTCCGTCGAGCTGCGTCCAGAGTGGCCACTGTATACCGTTGTTCCTGCCTGTTGTAGTGGTCTTCATGATCCAGTCAATGACCAGGAGGAAGAGGAACGGCGACAGCAGGCACCCCTGCCGAACTCCGGTCTTCACCTCGACACTTTCGGACAGCTGGCCGGCGTGGGCAATCCTGCAGTTCATGTCCTGGTAGGTGCACCGGATGAGGTCATAATACATAAGTGAGGATAAAGCTGATCCTGTGAGGTACCCTATGTCATATTTCATTCCAGCTGAGATTCTCTTGGGGTGCGTTTTTCCATGTAGGTCATCGACCCTGTCGACACCTCCTGAACTGCCTCCTGCTTTCTCCTTGCATCCTCTTCTTCAATTTTTTTCAACTCCTGTATCACCATATCTCTCTTTGCTTTCACTTTTACTTTTGACTTCAACTTCATTTCTGTTGACTTCAGTCCCTGTCTGTGGGCTTTTCTATGTCCTGTTATACACACTGATTCTATGTCCTGTTATGCTCACTGATTCTATGTCCTGTTATACACACTGATTCTATGTCCTGTTATACTCACTGATTCTATGTCCTGTTATACTCACTGATTCTATGTCCTGTTATACTCACTGATTCTATGTCCTGTTATACACACTATATAGCGTATATGGACTAATCAAAACGCATCAAGGTCTCCTTGACGAAACCGAAACTGAAACTGAAACTGTTATACTCTTGATCTGGAGGTTTTCCCTTTACCATGTCCACTGCCTCCTGGGTTTTCTACTTTCTGCCAGTCTGACAAGCCTGGACTGACCGCACAATCTTGTCGTCCAGTCCTCAGTCATAGTTAGTAACGTTGTTTCCACCCACCTTGGTCTCTTTGAGGATGGATTGCAGGGGCAGCGTTAGCGTAGTATGATGACAGGTGAGTGCTGCGTCAGTGAGACCAGCTGGGACACCCACCATTCCCTGGTGTATTGGTTGATTCTGTCCTCCAATGATTCCACTGCACTAGTACTGATACCATGTGTTAGCAAAGGTCTGAGGAGTTTCGGTATCAGCGAAAACTGCAGACGTCAGGCCTTGTATTAAACGGGGGGGGGGGGGGGGGGGGGGGGGGGGGGGGGGGGGGGGGGGGAGGGGGGGGGGGGGGGGGGGGGGGGGGGGGGGGGGGTTATACTGGTACATCATCTGCAGGCTTTCTTCTGTCATTTGCTTGGCTTCCTTTTCCCCTCTTAATGTCTTTAAAGGGGTCATCATTTCTTTTAAATGTTATTACATCTACAATCTTTGAATGTATTGTTGAGGATCTTTTGTACATCATTTGTGGTGACCGTGATGTTCTTGATCATGATGATCAGAATGACTTCAGACATCTGGTACTTGACAGAACACTCCCTTGCCGTGAGTCTTCTACCCTCGCCGAAACAGGTCCTGGGCCTTAGGGTCTGTGATCAGCTGTCCACCGTTCTTCATGAAAGAGTCGTTGACTTTTGATGATCTCAAGTGCGATGTGAAGATTCAAATGGCGTGGAGTTGTTGGAATCCTCTGCTGAGCTAGGATCCCTGCGATGGCCTGATTGATGAACTCCTGGTGGGAGCGGCGGGATAAGGCATTGGAGTTTGTCACGTCAAGAGAAAACCAAATGCTGCCTGTTCTTTGAGACTATCTTCCTTGTGACAGATGTAAAGTGTGACTGCTACTGGTTTTGGTGTATCTAAACTTGGTCCATAGCTCTATCTTCTAGTTCACAACTTCTAAAACATTAGGCTAGGATACTAAAACTGCCATACAACATGTACAGTGTGTGCCTGTCAGTCTAATGGCAAGAACAATAATTGTTTAAATCAAATCATCCGAGATCACTATTTCAACAATCACACAACATCAGACACCTTTTCGGGGGCTCAGGTCCAGTACCACTAAAAGTGGACGCTCACTGTTTGGTTCATGGGAATTCTAATCACACACCACCCAGACAAGGTTCATCTCCGCCACTTCCTTGAATCCCATCGAGCGATGTAAGATCTGGGAGGCCACATTGTCTTCTTCAGTAAATATGTAAGCGTCCTCCCACTGGTCAAAGTACCTGTAGGCCAGCTGGGATACGATGACCTTGGCGTAACCTTTTCCACGGAACTCAGGATTCACGTAGAGCATTTTCATGCTGCCGTCATTGGTGCCTATCATGTGTCCCACATAGTGCCCGTTTTCTGTCACCAAATACATTGATGGGAACCGTTGAACTGATTCTTGGATGTAAGCTTCCGACCGTTCACCGGCAAACTTCCACGTGGATTGTATCATTCTGACTTCAGCGCTTGAAATGGGCTGGGCCTTTATTCCCTCTGGAATGGGTCTGTCCTAGACAACAGAGTGAGACCTATGTGAGCTTAAGGGGGACAGAAACAGCATTACAAAAACTAATGTTTCTAGTATACGAGAGTGTGTGCTTTCAATAAGCCGGCAAAGAATTAAAGCACACCACATTCTCTCTCTCTCTCTCTCTCTCTCTCTCTCTCTCTCTCTCTCTCTCTCTCTCTCTCTCTCTCTCTCTCTCTCTCTCTCTCTCTCTCTCTCTCTCGTATCCCATGTTTTCTGATACAGTGCTTTCAACGGAAATTGTGTTTGTATGGATAGTTTTCGGCTGTGTTCCAAAACGTTCTTCATTTATCTGTACACATGACACGGAAGTGTGAGTTATTATGATTGCCTCTGTCTTACATGCACTTTGACATTTTCCCATCTGATACATTTCATCTGAAATTTCCTTGGTAAGACCATGTTTTTTTTTCTTGCATTGCTGAATTTCATGTATGTAATCTGCAGTTTGTATGTTTATGTTTTTAATGATATTCTCCTTAGTAATTGATTAAAACTCCACTTTTTGGGGGAAAAACATGCCACATGTTACCTACTATTTATTTTCCTTTACCAAAATCAGTTAAATCTCTCTCTCTCTCTCTCTCTCTCATCTCTCTCTCTCTCTCTCCCCTCTCATCTCTCTCTCTCTCGTCCTGCTTTTCTCTGTCTTCTCTGTCTCTGTCTCTGTCTCTGTCTCTCTCTCTCTCTCTCTCTCTCTCTCTCTCTCTCTCTCTCTCTCTCTCTCCCTGTCTCTCTCTCCCTCTCTTTCTCACTCATCTACACATACACACATGCACACACACACGTGCACACACACACACACACACACACACACACACACACACACACACACACACACACACACACACACACACACACACACACACACACACGCTCGCGCGCGCGCGCACAGAACATGCCTTCAGTGACTGTTTTCTTTCGGGCCTCCTTATCCACGGCTGAAATCATGAGAGTCAAAAATAAAATCGTGTGTTTCAGTTTCAGTTTTATCAAGGAGGCGTCACTGCGTGCGGACTAGTCCATAATACGCTACACCACATCCGCTAAGTTTTGAGACCGCACTACGCATGATTTTAAGCTGATGTATAAGTGAATTAACAACTAAGATGAGAGAACAATTGAAAGAGAGAGGGTTAGTTTACCGCCAAGACACAGAGCAACAGAGTACCGGACTAGACACAATCGTGTAAAACTGCATCTGTATACCGAATTTCATCAGGAACGGTCTAAATTTTTTATAATAACGGTTTTTAACAGTCAATTTTAAGTTTCGGTTCGTGTAAGTTGTATATCATTATTCAGCATTTAAAACTTCACCTGTATACCAAATTTCATCAAGAAAGGTCTAAATTTAAAAAATAACGATCTTAACGGTTTTTTAACGCTCAATTTTAAGTTTCTGTTCGTGTAAATTGTATATCATTGTTCAGCTTTGTAAAACTGCATCTGTATACCGAATTCATCAGGAACGGTCTAAATTTATATAATAACGGTTTTTAACGGTCAATTTTTAAGTTTCGGTTCGTGTAAGTTGTATATCATTGTTCAGCGGTGTAAAACTGCATCTGTATACCGAATTTAATCAAGAATGGTCTAAATTTATATAATAACGGTTTTTAACGGTCAATTTTATGTTTCGGTTCGTGTAAGTTGTATATCATTATTCACATTTAAAACTTCACCTGTGTACCAAATTTCATCAAGAAAGGTCTAAATTTAAAAAATAACGCTTTTTAACGGTGATAAATAACGGTCATAAAAACTATCGAATGACCCAGTTTTTATCCACATATATCCCTCTAGACTCATGCCAAGTTTGGTGGCGATCCGACGACTCCCTTTGCCCCCAACATCAAAAAGATTGTATTTTTGATCGTTTTTAGGGGGGTACTGTTGTTAACGGTTTTTAACGGTCATAAATAACTGTCGTAGAAACTGCCCCAATGACCCTATGTTACTCGGGAGATGTCCCTCTAGGTTCGATGTACCTGTGCAATGTCACAACGGCCATTTGATGAAAAGCAGAGGAAAAAGATGTCTTTGAAACCGTTTATAACAGTTTTTGTAAGGGTTTTTAACGGTTTTCTTTTTTCAGAGATTAGTCCAAAACCATCCTTTGGGGTCACAACAGACGTACCTGCTAAATTTCAAGAAGATCGGGTTTTAAACAGTTTCTTTTATTGGGTTAGGTGTTTTTAACGGTTTTTAACTGTTATAAATAACGGTTTTTGTAACTGCCAAAATAACGGTTCTCATTTAGAGAAGTAGTCCTGTACCTGTGCAATGTCAAAACGGCTATTTGAAGAAAAGCAGAGGAAAAAGATGTCTTTGAAACCTTTTATAAACAGTTTTTTAACGGTTTTTAACGGTTTTATTTTTTAAGAGATTAGCCCAAAACCATCCTCGGGTGACAACAGACGTACCTGCCAAATTTCATGAACAAACGGTTGAGCCGCTTGAGGGCACATAAGACCGAAATGGCGAAAGCTTGGCTGTGTCTGGAGTGGCACTGTCTTCATCTGTCCGTGGGCAGGGGTGGTTGGGTCTGTGGGGTGTGCTCGGCAGCTGGAGGGTGGTGTTTTTCGCCGGTGGGCTCTGCAGTCATGAAATACGGGCTGGTACACCCATGGGGATGCTACTTTAAGGCTGTTATGAGCTGCATCCTGTAGTCTAATTTACCTCTGTTCAGGAGCAGGTATGTCCCTTGATATCTTAATGGAGTGTCCTGTGCGTGCCTGTACCCATCGTCAAAACAGCGCAGGCCTCCAAGGGTGGTACAGGACTGCTCTAAAGGCAGGTGAAGACAGTGCTTCTCTGGGTCCTCCCCAGCACCTTCGGGTGTTTCTTTTTCTTCTTTGCCTTAACTGGGCTGACCCTGGAGAAAGGTCCAGTGACGGTGAGGAAAGACCCACTGACCACAGGGAAAGTCCTGTTGACAGTGGGAAAGACTACAACTTTGGATTCTCTCTTGGGGGCACATAAGACCGTATGGCGAAAGCTTGGCTGTGTCTGGAGTGGCACTGTCTTCATCTGTCCGTGGGCAGGGTGGTTGGGTCTGTGGGTGTGCTCGGCCAGCTGGAGGGTGGTGTTTTTCGCCGGTGGGCTCTGCAGTCATGAAATACGGGCTGGTACACCCATGGGGGATGCTACTTAAGGCTGTTATGAGCTGCATCCTGTAGTCTAATTTACCTCTGTTCAGGAGCAGGTATGTCCCTTGATATCTTAATGGAGTGTCCTGTGCGTGCCTGTACCCATCGTCAACACAGCGCAGGCCTCCAAGGTGGTACAGGACTGCTCTAAAGGCAGGTGAAGACAGTGCTTTTTCTGGGTCCTCCCCACACCTTCGGGTGTTTCTTTTCTTCTTTCCCCTTTAACTAGGCTGACCCTGGAGAAAGGTCCAGTGACGGTGAGGAAAGACCCACTGACCACGGGGAAAGTCCTGTTGACAGTGGGAAAGACTACAACTTTGGATTCTCTCTTGAGGGCACATAAGACCGTATGGCGAAAGCTTGGCTGTGTCTGGAGTGGCACTGTCTTCATCTGTCCGTGGGCAGGGGGGGTTGGGTCTGTGGGTGTGCTCGGCAGCTGGAGGGTGGTGTTTTTTTCGCCGGGGCTCTGCAGTCATGAAATACGGGCTGGTACACCCATGGGGATGCTACTTTAAGGCTTTTATGAGCTGCATCCTGTAGTCTAATTTACCTCTGTTCAGGAGCAGGTATATCCCTTGATATCTTAATGGAGTGTCCTGTGCGTGCCTGTACCCATCGTCAACACAGCGCAGGCCTCCAATGGTGGTACAGGACTGCTCTAAAGGCAGTTGAAGACAGTGCTTCTCTGGGTCCTCCCAGCACCTTCGGGTGTTTCTTTTTCTTCTACACAGACACACACACGCACACACGCCAGACAGAAATTGCCATTTATATATTAGATAGATATATATATATATAATTATATAATATATAATATATATATATATATATATATATATATATATATATGCATGTATATCTGCGTGCGTGCGTGCGTGTGCGTGTGTGTGTGTGTGTGTAGTTACAAGTTATTGTACCAACCTGGCAGAACATCATTTCTTGGACTGCAAGCCTCTATCTCGATGTCGTTTTATTGGAAACTTTAACGACTTTCCTGACAGAGGCAAGTGCCTGAAATTAAATGTCATGAGTGGACGCGTCTGGTATTCTCTCTCTCTCTCTCTCTCTCTCTCTTCTTCTCCTCCTCCCCCTCTCTCCTCCTTCTCTCTCTCTCTCTCTCTTCTCTCCTCTGATATGGCCCTTTGCGGTCGGCTGGGCTATAAGCAACATTACCTTACCTGTCTCTGTCTCTGCTCTCTCTCTCTCTCCTCTCTCTCTCTCTCTCTTCCTTCTCTTCTCTCTCTCTCTCTCTCATCAAGCACC
>CM031604.1:91118001-91138001 GCA_018398815.1 Conus ventricosus
TCTCTCTCTCTCTCTCTCTCTCTCTCTCTCTCTCTCTCTCTCTCTCTCTCTCTCTCTCTCTCTCTCTCTCTCTCTCTTGCCAACTGGTTGTGGTATTAGATCCCTAAAACGTCTTGCCACCTCTTTCTCCACACACCCCTCTCCCCTCCCCCCCACTCCAATTACCACCGTCCCCTTCTCTCCTGTTACAGCCTCTGGGCAACTAGTCCAGTCATGCTGAGTTAACTTCTTTTAGCACAGTTCCAGACCTTCACCTTCTTGCATGACACTTCCAGACCTTCACCTTCTTGTACGACTGTTCCAGACCTTCACCTTCTTGTACGACTGTTCCAGACCTTCACCTTCTTGTACGATACTTCCAGACCTTCACCTTCTTGTACGACACTTCTAGACCTTCACCTTCTTGTACGACTGTTCCAGACCTTCACCTTCGTGTACGATTGTTCCAGACCTTCACCTTCTTTTACGACTGTTCCAGGCCTTCACCTTCTTGTACGACACTTCCAGGCCTTCACCTTCTTGTACGACATTTCCAGGCCTTCACCTTCTTGTACGACATTTCTAGGCCTTCACCTTCTTGTGCGACATTTCAGGCCTTCACCAAAGTTTAACAAGACGTTAGTGTTCAAAATGGTTTAAACCACTGATCCTGTGAAATTGTATTACTCACTTGGGAACGACTGCGATACTTATTGATTTCAGACCAAAAGGCCTGAGAATCATCTACTACTTGCATTAAGCAGTCAATGCGCTCAGTTTTAAAACTACGTTTCTTCATGTACTTAAGTTGATTATATTCTCTCCTCATTTGTACATAGGCACATTTATCAGCTTGATCTCCAGACCCCTTAAACATGGTCAAAGCCTTCCTAACTCCCGTCTTGTTGTTTTGACATTCGTCATCAAACCAAGATTTTCTCAAAACCATGCTTTTTGAAGAACGATTTTGGCGCATACAAGTGCTGGCATTCATTAAACAATTAGTAAATTCATACAGTGCTTTGTTAACACAAGCATCAATCATATTGGCAGCATATTCTAGATTGCTGCAAAACAGGTCGATAGTACTATTATACATGTATTCTGATAATCTATCCCTTTTCCATACAGTTACATTTTCTGAGATAGGTAGAGGTGACAATGGTGTTTTGCTGTAATTTCTAACAGGATTGGCATGTGCTCTGATTCTACCCTGCTACCTGCAGAAAAGTTCACAACGTTGTCTAACAGATCGTTAGAAATAAGGCAATAATCTATGACACTAAAACCCATGGGAAGATACAAATGTAAAATCACGACTAAAGCTACCTCTGTTGTACCCGTTCAGAATACAAAAATCAAACAAGCACACAAATTTGATAAATTTTCTCCAAAAGCATTTAACATTGTATCCTAGAAAAAACGTGTTTTCTTAAAAAAACGGGGTCGAATTGGAAGGATCAGTTAGTAGATCAGTATGTGACCACGTTATTTGGAGGTCTGCTGTCCTTGCATTAAAGTCCCCGCAACATATCAGCTGAGCCTGTGGATAACGGTTTGGTTTGTCAAGTCCAGGATGCAGTGTTCTATGGCGTCAATGTGGCAAGTGAAATTAGATGATTGGTAGTGCACTGAACCAGAAGGAGGGACATAAACAAATATGAACAGAATGTCATTGTCCCCACAAAGTATGCTTTTAGACATCTTAATACACACCACGTGATCGGTATTAACTATAATTGATGTAATTATACTTATTAAGTATTTTATTGACAAGTAATAGAAGTCCTCCAGACCAACGTCCCATAAATGAATGTTTAATGGCTTTTGTCCTGAATTTCATGTAACCATTGAAGACACCATCCAGTCGAACATATCATCCAGGTACGTTTCTATCAAACACACAATATCAAACTTTTGTACAAAAAGAAGAAAATCAGTATCTGCCAACTTACTGGCCAAACCATCTATGTTCAGGAGAGACAGGACAAGTTCTTGGAGTGTCGACAAAATGTAACGGGCCGGCCGAATCCCTATTTGTTAGAATGTGCAACAGAAGAGCCATCTTTGTCTCTGAACTTGAACTTCTCAGTAAGCCGTTGTTTGTTTGCTTCTGTCATTGAGTCTGCTTTGTTTTGTTTTTGTTTCTGTTGTGTCTGCGTGTGAGTGGAGCTCTTTGCGGTGTTGGGTTTGAAGTTTCATTTTCATGGGTGATGCTGGTAGACATCAGACCCTGGCTGGGATCACCTGGAGTGGCAGTGGCACAGCCGTGCACGTCACCACCAGTGATCACACTGTTGCACTGAGGTACAGACTGCGGCTGACATTGCTGGACTGGTCCACCAGGCAGGGGGTCAGGCTGGAGGTGGGATGACGATGGGAGGTGGGATGACGATGAGAGGTGGGATGACGATGGGGGGTGGGATGACGATGGGAGGTGGGATGACGATGGGAGGTGGGATGACGATGGGAGATGGGATGACGATGGGAGGTGGGATGACGATGGCAGGTGGGATGACGATGGGAGGTGGGATGACGATGGGAGGTGGAATGACGATGAGAGGTGGGATGACGATGGGAGGTGGGATGACGATGAGAGGTGGGATGACGATGAGAGGTGGGATGACGATGGGAGGTGGGATGACGATGGGAGGTGGGATGACGATGGGAGGTGGGATGACGATGGTAGGTGGGATGACGATGAGAGGTGGGATGACGATGAGAGGTGGGATGACGATGGGAGGTGGGATGACGATGGGAGGTGGATGACGATGGGGGGTGGGATGACGATGGGAGGTGGGATGACGATGGGAGGTGGGATGACGATGGGAGGTGGGATGGGCGATGGGAGGTGGAATGACGATGAGAGGTGGGATTACGAGAGGTGGGATGACGATGGGAGGTGGGATGACGATGGGAGGTGGGATGACGATGGGAGGTGGGATGACGATGGGAGGTGGAATGACGATGGGAGATGGGATGACGATGGGAGATGGGATGACGATGGGAGGTGGGATGACGATGGGAGGTGGGATGACGATGGGAGGTGGGATGACGATGGGAGGTGGGATGACGATGGGAGGTGGGATGACGATGGGAGATGGGATGACGATGGGAGATGGGATGGTAGGGGGTAGCTTGCTGGGGGCTCTGAAGACTGGCTTTCTATGTCGTAAAACGTGACTGGTGGGCTGTGGAATGCTGCTGTCAGGCTTACATCAGGTGTGCTGGTTGCCTCTTTTTTCCTGAACTGAGGTTCGGCAAGTGTTTGCCTTCTTAGAAGACTCAGCCGAGTGAGGGGACAAACGGGAATAATGGGAGGAGGTGGCGTGATCTGCTGGCAGGAAATGAACAGCGGGTCTGTTACCTGCCCCAGCTGTCGTCATGTCCTGAATATCACCATGCACTGCTGCTGACTGCAGTGCCGCACTCTCTTTACACTCGTTAGAATTCACCTTGCCTCCTGGCTCCACGGATCTAGCAAGGTTCATCCCAACGTTGTCACCTGGTGTGTAAGAACTTGCATTGTAATTTTCAGTACATTTCGGGTCGCTGCGGGTCTGAGTAGGCAGTGATTGAGACTGAGTACTTCTGCTGGATAAGACTGGACTTGTCTGCCTGTACCGTTGTCTGATTGTCGCCTTGTTTAGGCTGGGAATTCCTCCAAGTCAGAAGCAGAGGGGGGCAAAGGGGAATCCCCTATTGGCTGTCCAGTGTGGTTTGTACTGTTTATACTGTTCTGCCTGACTACATGTTGAGAACTGTTCTGGCCATTTCTCCCTCGAAATCCATCCTTGTATTTCCTTGTTGCATTGAAACATAGTTGACCTCTGAAAAAATAAGCCTGTCTCCCTTCCTCTCTGTGATGTTTCAGTGCAGTGTACTGCCGTCTGGTGAGGTCCGCGGCCACACGGATGCCTTCTTCATCCGCCACTTCTTCTCTGTGCTCTTTATCTGGCAGCACTGACAGTTTGTCTGGCCAGTGATGAAAGGCGGCAATCAACGGTCGGGGACGGGCGGAGTCTCCTCGTGGGGTCCGACTCGGTGCGCTCTCTCCACGTCACCGCAGCTCCATGTCTCAGAGGGGCAGAAACGATTCAGCAGCTGAACGACTTTCCGGGTGCATGCACGGTAATCTTCGTTTGGGCCTTCAGCAACATTAAAAAAATTTGACATTGTTCCTTTTCGAAAACGATTCTAACCTATCACATCATGTTCGAGAGTGTCGAATGCCGTTGACAAATGTTCCTGCTGGTCATACACTGTGTCAACGTATACTTTGCAGATATTGACACTGGTCTGTCAGACTGGCCACTTTCTGCTTCAGCTGATCGTTTTCTGTCTGCAGACTGTCGCACCACATATGCAATGAACCGATATCAGCACAAACGGCAGCATGATGCTGTTGTATCTGCTGAAGTTGTGTCAGAACTTCATCGGTTGTGACGTACTGTGATGGCATTATGTTTGAGCTGTGAAAGGTGGCAGCGTTGGGAACGGGGGAACGTGCGGAAACGGAAGGCCTGACATCGTACTGGAAAGATTGCGACAGGTTGGACAACACCTGTTGATTTCTTGTCCTGCCGTCGACACCACCTGTCCGCTGACTGGTCCTGGGTTACTTTCCACGTCCATGCACATCAGCAGGAACTTGAAAAGAAACACTGCCGCTAAGGCTGAAGCACAACGCCCCAATTTATGAGGGGCAGAGAACAGTAATATGCCAATCCTAACTCACTTTCGCCCTCAAACCAGTTTTCGGCGGAAAGTGCCCTAGGATTGGCATATTACTGTTCTCTGACAAGTAAGACTTCAATAACCAAAAAATAACGATTATTTACAAACAAACATACTGTGTAGGGTTATCTGTTTTTAATACTAATTTACTAAAGTTTTCAGAGAGTAGCGTAGGGGAAAGTAGCCGGGATGAACACGCCCCATAGAGTAACGTAGGGGAAAAGCAGCCGTGGCTGAAAGCGCCCAGATACAAAGGGTGGTGCACTAGGCTATCCGATTACTTACCGATTAACGGTGTGTTAATTACAGCGTGGGGAGCAGAGAGTCGGGCGGAAGAGAGAGGGAGAGAGAGAGAGAGAGAGAATCACCGGCAACCCTGACAAAGCCCGTTAAGGTCAAGTTGCCCTCAGAACAGACAGACAGACAGACAGACAGAGAAGAGAGAGACAGAGAGAGACAGACAGACAGAGAGGCGGGCAGACACACACACACACACACACACACACACACACACACACACACACACACACACACGCGCGCGCGCACGCACACACACACACACACACACACACACACACACACACACACACACACACACACACACACACACACACACACACACACACACTCTTTCTCTTTCTTTCTCTCTCAATTAAATGTCATAAATCCGCACACTTCTTCTGACTAATTTCTACCTACAAACTTTGTACACAGACAGGCAGACACGGGGCTGAAACCTGATCACTTAATTTACGGCTCGGGGCCTTCGTTTAAACAGCGCAGGCTAGGCGCTCTGGTTGCAAACTCACACTCGGCTGGGTTGCACCACATTGCATCAGAAAATGATTTGGAAAATTCTAGATTGCCACGTCGACACACCGTATCGAGGCTGTCACGTGACACGACCGGGTTTGCCATTGTTTGCTCGGACTATTGAACAAGAAGGTTGTGTTTTGACTGCGCTCTGGTGTGACCACTGTGTTTTAATTGTGTTATTTTAAAATGGCTAAAACGTTACTGAAGAACAGGTTTGTGCTATTCGAGGCCATAAGTTTTACTTTAACTGCATGTTAGAGTATTTGTTGAAAGAATTAGGCGAAGCATGTTGTGAAACCGGAGAGATTGTTTTTTAGAAAACGAAAAAAGTGAACTAACTGCTTTGGAAATGAACGACTATCTTAAAGGTTTGTTGGTTCAAGGAAATGAAACAAGATGTAGCCAGTTTTAATACGTGTTTGGCTATCGATGAGATGGGCCCTTATCTAAAAAATGGCGCCGCATTGTTGAAAGTCGGCCGAAGCAAAACAATCCATTACGCGTTGATTGTTGGGAGCTGGCTTGAGACAGCTAAAGCCATGTTTAAAAAACATGGCGTTCATTTCTTAAGGCGGGGGTAAACACGGCTGATTCGTATGCTAAAAAACTTATATTTGAAACATTTTTGCTGTTCCTCCCAAGTAAAAATGTTCTCAGTTTGTATTAGACTTGATTGATTGTTAACTACAGATTCAGTGTTCATGTGGCAAGCTGATCTGTGTATTAAGATGTGTATACTTTTCTACTTTTCTAATTCTAACCAGTTCATCTGCCTTCAAGTGTGCCCTTATGCAACTGAATGGCGATTTTCGAATGTTCTGGCAAACAAACTAGATAGGGTTAGGCAGACCTTAGTACATCTACCAGTATGGAGAGGAGTAGTGTGTGGCCAGCACTATCTTCATATAAATGCTCCAAATATACAATGACGGATGTACTACTACTGGCGATTAGAGCCGCCATAGCGGTCAAAGGTCACAGTGGCAAGCCGTTTCTTCAATCCACCCTAGAGCGGTTAAAGGTCACAGTGGCACAGCGTGCAGGCCTGCGTGGTGGGGTTTGGACTACTGACGATAGTATGACGGGCTTCTAAAAATAGAACGCTCACGCGCGTGAACGGTGGCCTACTTGCTGGACTCCTGCCCTTGGCTGCTTTACCCGCTATTCACCTGCTGCCTATTTACCTGCCGAATCATAGCCTAAAAATAGAACGCTCACGCGCGTGAACGGTGGCCTACTTGCTGGACTCCTGCCCTTGGCTGCTTTACCTGCCATTCGCCTGCTGCTTATTTA
Source organism: Conus ventricosus (assembly GCA_018398815.1). NCBI lineage: Eukaryota > Metazoa > Mollusca > Gastropoda > Neogastropoda > Conidae > Conus > Conus ventricosus. Next base: position 91,124,827 of record CM031604.1, read on the forward strand.
CCTGCCGAATCATAGCCTAAAAATAGGACCGTTCACGCGCGTGAACGGTGGCCTACTTGCTGGACTCCTGCCCCATGCTTTTTGCTGTCTACGCTTCACCTGCTTCAGCGTCCTGCTTCTACGCCCTGTTACAAACTTTTAGGCTGCCAATGCATCACAAAAACGCAAGCACTGTCTTGCACTAAGTGGTGTTACACATGACAAATAATAAAGCTCTGTGTACACCACACACACTCCTGCCCCCAAGTCACCCCAAGTTCTTAATTAAGTTTTTAATTAAGTCACCCAAGTTCTTAATTAAGTTTTTAATTAAGTTACTTCAAGTTCTTAATAAGTTCTTGATTAAGTTTTTAATTAAGTTCTTGATTAAGTTACTTCAAGAATGTAATTAAGTTGTCCTTTAAGTACAACCAAGTTCTTATTCAGTTATCTTATAATTATCAAAAAAATACGTTCTATGTTTTTGTCTTAAATAGTAGATGTCTAATATAGTACACACACGCCTCAAAAAACGCGTCATCGCTGAGAATATCTTGCTCAGCGTTCTCTGCGCAAGATCGGTCAGCATAGATCTTAATGAAGTTCTTACATCCGAAGCAACCGCATTGATTACAATTCTGGTCTATGGAAATGTCTTTTATAGACTCCATGTCTTTATTTATTGACACCATCATTTTATAATACGCCATGTTCTATTTTTATTAAAAAAATTTAAATTTAAGTTCTTAAAAATATTATTCCATCTGAAATGGATCAAAATGATCTTTTGTTATTGGCGGTGCTGGCGTGCAGTTGTCTTTTTCTGTATTTAGTGGTTCAGATTTTTTTGATTGCTTTGTTTCTGTTGCCATTGTGTATATATTTTATAACCGTAATAACCGCCCCCAGCAGCAGCAAGGGCGCCAAAAATGGCAACAGTTTTAAGTTCAATATTCCATGAAGACTTTGGGGCCCTCGAATCACATGCAGTTTTTATAGCCGGCATTGAATCAACTTGTTCTGGCGTTGGCGGTGTTATGTTTTCATGATGAGTTATATTCTGTAACATTAATTTTTTTTGTCTGTTCCACTCTGCTAATTTTTTTCCTGCTTTAACACGCCCAGGATGCTTTTCACTGGCCCCCACTTGGTTCAGTGTTTTCTGATTCTGCTGATTTTCTGGCTTGGTTACTTTCTCCACCTGATTCAATGTTTCCTGATTCTGGTTCTGCTGATTTTCCAGCTCGTTCATTTTGAAGGGAAACAAAATCTATATGATTAAAAGTAATTAATCCCATGATTAATGGCGATAACAATGTTCCAAATCTGTAGTATAAATCACCCCTAGAGACTCTAATGACTTTTTTAAAAATGGATTTTGGTTTAAAATATAGAAAGATTTGTTCGAATCAAGGGAAAAATTCTACTATGTTTGTGTACAAATAAGAACCGTTTGCCCCCCCTTTCACCATTCTAGACCCAGCTGCGCTTTTTAGTTATGATACTTAAAAAATGTCTTGCGGCGACTTGTTGAATTGTTAATGCTGATTAGTTCGAGGAAATGTTTGTTTTTCCCAGCTGCAAGAAACACCCTTTCCCTTTTTTGGGGCTAATAGCTTGGTCATCAACTTGGTATTATAAGTTCGGAAAGGTTTAGGTCCCTTGTAGCTGTAGTAGCACTGTCATGTTTTTTTTAATTTTTTATTTTATTTTAAAAATGAGCCCCAAAAAAAACTGTTCCCAAACCCTTGAAACCCATTTGCTTTTATTGGGGTCAAAGTGTAGGATATCAAGTTGGGTAAAAAGCTTGTTAAAATTTAAAAACCCAGGATCTTGGAAAATAGACTTTGAGGATTCAGAAAAGGTTTGCTTCATTGCGCTTGTTTGCCCGAAGATTTTCTAGTAAGCAAGGAAAAATTTCCAGAAAAATATAATATGTAAGAAAAAAAATACTTTTTAAAAAAAAGGGTTTCCCTCGAAAAATGATGGGGGCGCTGGGTAAATGCGTTGCTTTTAGCGGAAGAAATTTTTCGCATTTAGTAAAACTGGGGGGTGACGGCGAGAGAAAAGAATAAAAAAGCTAGGAGCAACTAGCAGTGCAAAGAGTATAAAAGAGGACTTGGCAGTTAATTTTTTAAGACCATGAAAAAAGGGGCTGAGCTTAACATTTAAAAATGTTGATAAAGCAATAAAACAATTTTTTGTAACAGGCAAAACCAATCGAGAATTTGCCCCCCAAATTCAGGCTTTTATCCCCCATCAGAAAAAAAAAGATGAAAGAAAGGGGGTTTTATTGTGTGGTATGACGTTGTTTTTTTGTTGGTAATTTGGTGAGGTAAAAAAATGAACAAAATTTTTATTCCCCAAAAAGGATTTAAAGGGGAAAACAGAAATTAAAAAGCTACCCAAAGCAGCTGGAGTCAGTGAACAAACGAAAAAGAAGGGTTATCTAAAAAGCATTTGGAAAATTTATTTCCGGCGCTAGACGAATACAGAGACCACACTTTGTCAAAACCCCAAAGACACCATAAAATGATCTTCTAATTTACCCCCTGTAGGATTAGCGAAAAGATTTAAGTACGCACTCAAGTCTTGACTGTTAAGGTAAAAAATCAGAACCATTAACAAAAAAGGTGTTTGCTGTTGCTGTTTCCTCAATGATATACCAAAGGGCCCCTTTTAATTATCCTGATGTTTAAGTCGTGATGGAAAAAAATTTAAAGGGCAGGAATCAATTATTGTTTTAAAAATGAGTTACCATTTTAAAAGGCATTCAGGGTTCCAGACACGGTTTGTTGAAAACTTTAACAAACAGTTGCGAAAAACTTTTTTCCCCCGATCACAGAGGCTGTTGAATTTGCAAAACAGAAAGGGTAGAAAACTCCCCCAGTTTTGCGGCAAGAATAAGAAAAATTTAAAAGGGGTTTAAAAAAAGTAAAGATCAAAAAAAAAAATAGATGTTGCTGAAGTGAGTTTCATCCCGGGAAACATTACCGTTTGGTTTAAAAGTAAGGTACCCTTTTTTTACCGGGGGGAAGAGAAGGGGAATCGCTCAGGGGAAAGATCCCGTTTGGAGTGTTGATCCTATGAAATAAAAAAAATTGTAAAGATGAATCGCCGTGAAATTTTTCGGAAATGGACAAAAAACAACCCGTCTCAAAATCTTTTTTGAAGGGAAAAACTGAGTAACCCACAGACACAGTTCCCCTTTAATTAATTTACGTAAAAATATTTGAGTTTAAAATGGAAGCTCAGAAGGAAGTGCAGAACGAAACAAGAATGGTAAAGGAAGAGACCTTGAAAATGATACGGGAATCATTTCATGCGTGTAATGCTATTAAGGAAACATTTTCGGGGATTAATCAATGCATGCAAAATCATCCAGATCACCTACAACTCAAACCCCCAAATTGGGGAAAAGAATATCTTGAAATAATAAAAAAAATTCGAACGCATCAAGCAAACATGAGAAAAGATTTAATAAATTTGGGATGAAGCTATGTTTTATCTTATAATAAAAGTTGATGAAAAATATAACCCCCCTGTTTATGCGGTCCTCCAGTGCCCGATTGCATATGAAAACTCTGGATTAACAAACACCCGTTTTGTGTTTGTTTTATCTAACGACTTCTTTGTTACAACAGTTGTGTTGATCTCATGTAGATTAGATCGCAGTTTTACCAAACAATGCTTCTTTGTAGTTGTCATGCGATATGTTTGACTGCACAACACTGCGAGATATTCCCTTTGCTTTCTTAATGATTTTCTCCTGGCTCGAAATACTGTACATTTCGATCTTAAACCAATAAACTCCTTAATCACCCCTCCAGATAATTCATCCTTCATCTTTCCTAAACCTTCTTGTTAGTAATTGAATGCAAAGGCGAATCTTTAGGATAATCAGATGTGTCGTACCACCCCGCATGACCTTTAGCCACTTCGGTTTCCATGTCTTTATAGATGTCTTCAGTAGGGATATCTATAACAAAACTATCTGTATCTGTGTAAAGTACTCTGGACTCTGGATACACGGGTTTTAAAGTAGTCATAAAGAAATTCCAACATTAAAAGCTTTGATAATTCTAAAACAGTAAACCCAATAAAAACAGGTTTGTCCAATTTGACTTTCTTTTTTTTCATCATTATACCAAAAAGCTGATCATGAAATCTTCTAAAGTCCTGATAATTAGGTTTTGAAGTCACTTAATTGCTTCGTTCTCTTGGTGACTAATCTGACATCTTTGCGCTTGTGCGGATTCTCCATAGTCTTTCCAAAACAGCTGTTGTTCATCAGCTTGAAAAAGTCTTTTTCTGAAGCATCTGCGGATTTAGTTCTGAGATCAGTGTTCTTCATGATGTATGGTTTCATGTACTGTTCTTGATCAAAAGCAATTATGCGATGAACTGCTGTCAACTTCAAACCATGTCTTAAATAAAATTGCAGAAGTCTGTAATGACAGACATAATTTTTTTGCCCCGAAGATTAGGCACAAGTTTAGGTGGTTCTCTTGGATCCATCTTTAGACTTTCTGCTGCTAATGGATAGTCATTATGCAGGTCATGGAGTTTATTAGGATATTCTAAGTCAACTTCTAGAATGTATCCATGCTGCTGATCAGGCGCCAAACGCTAAACCATTTTAAATTTGCCTTTTGAATATTTTTGGATGCTCCCTGGTACATTTAAAGTTGCGTAAGGGAAGTGATTGCGCCATTGCCCATCCATACAGATTGTTTGAAATCTAAATACATAAGATAGTTAAACCTTTTTACGGGGACATAGTCGTCCAAGTATTTGTTGTTTGCTTTACAGTAATGATGCGACGCCATACAAATTTCCCCTCCGCGCAATTCCTTTTTTAATTTCATCTGAATCATTGGTAAATCAGACAATAAATCAATCTGTACTCCAGTAAACTTTAAGAAAGCACCCCAGCTCACCCCGGGCGCAGAAATGTAATGGGGCGGGATCCAGGCTATAATTTTCATGCGGGTCTTTCTGAATTTTCAAAAATGTCCGCCAACAAACATGTATCAGCCATCAAGTAGGAGCCCATGATAGTCTCCCATTGTTTTACAATCTAACTCTGCCACGCATTTTGAGCATCCCGGGTAATCAGAATCACTAATGTCCTTTCCTCTAAGACTAGAAAAGAACGGCGCCTTTAGGAGGAAGTGTATCTTCATCAAACCTTTCCCAACTGTTCATGTACTCATAAGGGAAAAACGCCCTTTCTAACAAGAGTTGAGTCAAAATATTCTTCTTTTATTGGGCAGGACTTTAAGGACATAGCCAGTGACTCTAATAAACCCATCATTTTGCTGCATAGAGTCATAAAAAGACATGTTATTTAAAGTAAAAACACATGTACTTTTCTGATGACTGTGCAATGCATGACACCCGAAGGCATCGTCCACTGCTTTCATTATAAGATGAGAGTCGTAACCTCGCAAGTTATGAAAAAAAGGGGGGCAGCTTCCATGCCCTTAGGATCAAACTTTAGTTGAAGATTGCATTTACTTGCGCTGCTCCTCTAAACTTTCCACCAATGTGATCAGGGTCTCTTACCCGCTGGCCGCAAGGGCCCACCTTCGGATTTGCTTCCTCACTGAGTTCTAAACCACAAATCCAACAGTGGTGGCTGAGCCATATGTTGTTGGTCTTCGGCATCATTATGTTTTCAGATAAGTTTAGATTATTAGAACAGTCATTACGCACTTTCTGCATGCGTTTTAAGAAGTATTCTGCAGCTCGGGGCCTCTAAAACAATTCTGGTGCTGAATGGGCCCCAAATCAGACCTGACAACAATGAAGGCAATGAACAAATCGATGATTACTCATTAAGACTGTTTTCGAAGTTTTGGGGCGCTGGCCCTTCAAAAGGAACAATGATGATTCGAATCTGCGTAAACTACGTATGGAGAATTTTGCAGTTTTTTCCAGTCTTAAAACTAACTTTTAGATCCGGGTGGGGGGGTAATTAGTCCTGTATACAGTCAACTGGGCCGATACAATGTTTCTTATGTTCGCTCGCGGCTTAAACAGATGGAATTCTTGTTAAACATTTTCTACAGAATTCTTGTTTATCCCCTCTTTGAAGTATGCTGCATTAGTTTACTCTTTGTTCGTATCAATGTGAAAATGTGGTAGCCCTGCGGTGAAAACATCAGTAGTAAGTCAACATGATTTGGTCGGGATCACCAATCGTTGGCTGTTCTTGGACACTTTAATGGGCTGTAGATTTGTTTCCTCACCCCATGTGTAGACATTAAACAGTTATTGGGTTGTTTTGTTCTTCAAACTGATCAATTTGTCTACACAACGGGAAAGGATATTCCCCTAAAGTTAAGATCATTGATGTAAGGGCGATAGTTAGACACTCTCTCTGCGTTTTTGCGGATATAATGCAGCCTTGCGAGAACCACACCAATGAACATTTTTTGTCTGTATTCTTTATGTTTAGAACTGCTTTTTTGAAACCACTCTCGAGGTAGTGGAAGTAAGACCTGCCTACAATCGGCATACCCTTACCTGTTTTAATCTGATCTCTAAGACTTCGCCCTCTGACCAGCCAGGCCTCTCATTTTGGTTTTTCCGGCAGCGTCAAACTGTGTAAGCAGTTCGTCTGCCCACCGGGTGTTAAGTCATTACGAGAAAGAATAGTCCCGTTGTTTAGTCGAGAACCCACTTCTAGATTTTCTTCATTTTTTTGTTACATAGTCAATTAAAACAGCTAACTTACTTTAACTGGCGGTCTATTGTTATTTGCCTGGAAATTGAGAAATTGCATGTACAACCTTGCCCGCACGTTTGTTGGTCAATGACTTCTAAATCAATATCATTCAGTGCTCTTGATAAACGCTCTCTCTCAAGCATTCTTCAAACAATCGTCCGTCCTTCATATAATCTATCCATGCGATTTCTTTTCTAACTCAAAATATTTATTTAAATTAAAAAAAAATCCTTAATCAGAATCAATATCAACGGTCTTTTGTGCTTGGACTCATAAACTAAAGTATAAACGCCCTTTGATGTTGTTTACTGTGAGCTGTTTTTGAACAGAGTTTAATGTTTCGTTTACTTTTTTTAAGCATTCCTTTTTTTATCTTTCTCGGCGTCTGGCTGTTGAAAAAAGTTGTCCTCGCCTTTTTGAAGATCAAACTTTTGTCTTTTGTAGTCATCAAAAACGGCCTGTAAAACGATTAAATTCTTCACCGTTGGTTTGAGTCAACAACGCTTTAAATTTTTGTCAGTTTAAACGAACTAAGTTTAGCCGTTATTAGTTTAACCATAGCTGTGTGCTTTTGGAGTTTAGTTTTTAATTTTTTTCCAGCCGCACTTACAGCTAATGAACAAAAGACCGAGAGCTAAAGACAAACCTCCTAGAGGTAAAGCTGCGGGTGCGCCTATCCCGTTGCTAAGAGACCAACACCGTTCCTGCTGATAGGCACTTATAGTCGATGCTCAGTATTAACATATTAACAGCATTAAAGGCAGCAGAATACCTTCGTTTGGTTTTGCTGTATTTTGAAAGGTCTTGCTCTATTTTTGTTGCATTTGTGTAATGTTGGTTAATCTGAAGGTTTTTATGTTGGGGCTTTCTACTAATCCCTTCTTTTGGCGGCGCTGTAGGCACATTGGATAAACCTGAACAGACATGCTTTTTAAAAATGAAAAAATAATTTATAATGTATATTTTTAAATCTGTTTTTTTTGAATTTCAGCTGCGCATCATATATTAAAAACAAATGTACATTAAGCGGTTTATCGGCTTCTTCTTCTTTATCAATTTGAATTTTTATTACGTCCTTTACCGTTCTCCCCCTTCCATGCAACTGATTATCCTCTGTCGATCTTAGGTCAATCCATAAAACCGTATTTTGTTGTTAAATAATCATCAAGCCTAACCCCTGTGAAGGTGTAGATCTTTAGACACAAGGTCTACTGTGGACTTCTACACCTCCCACCCCCAAACAATTTTCTTATTTCGGGCAAAATGGGTGGGTAGGTCTAAGCCCGCTAGCGTAGATTTTGTTAGGACTTTCCCTCAAACGAACATTGTACTTTCGTTATTTTAGTTAATAAACTTTTCACTCCTCTTTTGAATGGTTCTTCATCTTCACACAGCAATAAAATACCTTTAAGCGATCTTGCTGCGACACTAAAACTAAAATTCCATATAGCGTCTTCCCTGCTTCTGGGATATGTTGTATGATGAATCACTCTTTCGTAATATAATTGCTAATTTTGACTGATATTGTTGGCTCAATCTGCCTTGCTAAATTAGGGTTGCTAACAACGTCAAACTCTAACGAGATGCAAAATGCTGTACTTTGCTTCAGTTGTCTGTTGATCTAATAACCCGTTGTATTCATTAAAAGTTTTCATATGACAATCTGTCTTTAAATGCTCCTTGAAAGTATGGCGCATGCGCTTTTACAACTCAAAATCTAAGGGAATAGAAAAGCGATTTCCATACGCAAAATTTAGAGCTAGAGACTTTTTGCTGCTTTTAGCATCTGCGCCAAGTGCGGCGCCTATTCTAAGTTTTGTGCTTCTTCATTTTCAATTCCTTGAAACGCAAGATCATCCCTTTCATTCCCGGTTTAGCCATAGATCAGAAATAGGTTTAAAAATATGTCTGCATTGTGTAAAGAAAATATTTCTTGCCCCTCAAGTTTTATAGAAATTTTCTTAACGATTGCCCGTCCCAGATTCTGGACAACTGTCCTGTTTGTGTTGTTGTTGAAGCGAGTTCTTATTTTGAAAGTAAGACGTGCAGACCCTGGCACAATCAACTTGATTGCTCCTAGGTCTGAAATTTGACAGTAAGAATTTTGATCCGCATCAATAGTAGATGGATTATTTGGAACATAATATTCCGTTTATTTCCCTTCACGCCAAAGGGTTCTTTCAGTCTTCTATGCGGTAAAGATCGAGCCATATGCTTGTGACATTTTTTTTATAAAACAAAATAAAAATAATTATTTAAAAATATGGCAGCATTGAAGCTGAAGAAGTTTAAATGATGTTTTTGATCGTGGAGACGATATGAGTAAAAATGATCCCTTTGACACGGCATCGCTCAATGCTCTCAATGCGGCGTGAATTAACAGAAAGTACGATCGGAGCTTTTTACAAAAGTTTAAGTCAAGAACCTCCCGAATTTATAGACCCAAATGATTTTGAATTAGAAGATGGTCATTTGTCTGTAAAAAACGACCAAGGACAACTTGTTCGGCTTACAACTAAACCAGACCCATCAAAGTTTTTAGCCAAGAGTACAATTATACAAAGACTCAGTGTGAAAGATCAAAATCGCCTTGGCATTTCTAAACCAAAATTAGATAAGGATGCAGTTGCTAAACTTCAAAACACACTACAAGAACTCCCGACAGATAACCAAATGCAAAACATGGAATTTAAAAAGAATTAAATCAATCGGCAGATGAAATAATAAATGCCAATAGAAGCAGAAACCAGTTTTTCAGAAGAAACAGCATTAAAGACTATACACGACTCACCGCTACCCATGCGAGAAATAACGGCCCTTGATCATGCTTTAAGAACCATTAGAGGCGAATTAACAAACAATTTAGAAAAACTGGGTGAAATAGATGAGCATATAAAAAGAGAAAAAGAAAAACTCGTTGAGGCTGATGACGCCAACTTAGGGCATGATATTAAAGAAAGAATAACCCAAAGACTAAAAGATCTTGAAACAAGAGAGATCAGCAAGACTAGAAGTGCTGTCTACTAACCGAGAACAATTACGAACCCAAGTGAGCAGAATAAGAGAAACTATCCAAAGAATTTTATATGAAGACACAACGCTAGCAGAACGAATACCGAACACTGTTTAGAGAGCAAGGAGTCACATTAGTAAGCGTTATAACAGCCTTAGGTTTTGCAATAAGTACACTGGTAATGGCTATTACAGGCGGCGGTGGTCAAAGTTCATTACCTCCGCCGCCATCGCCTCCATCTCCGCCTGATAAATCATGGTAAAAAAAACAGCTTGATCATCTTGCGGGTTTTTTAAAAAATTAGCTGGTAAAGCCGTAAACGCTTTACCAGGAATATTGGGGAGTATTGTCAGCTGGCTTTTGTCTACTGCAAGCAAAGTAGTTGGTTTTAAATGGCCGAGCACTTATGGACATTAGTTCTTGTAATAGTTGGGTTACTATTTAGTAAGATAAAGACCAAGTAATCCTATGCCAGTTAATCCAAGAACAAGCGCTGTCTTTTCATATTCAGGGTCATCGCGAACAGAGTCCGCGAGCTTTGCTGAGTCTTCAATGACTTTGGGGTTTGGACTTCGGGGATTGGATGACTTAATCTTGGGTGTTCTTTTATTGTTTGTAATATTACTGGCTCAGAATTTATGTCGTTTTTCCCAACCTTCTGTTCATTGCCTGCTATAAGAATTTCATTATTATAGTTTATTATTGTACCTATCTGGAGTCTGAGGTCAGAAGGCAGCATGTATAAACCAGTGCCAACAGCAAAGTCTACTTTCGATCTTGCGTATTGTAAAACATGTTGGTACCTTTGAATACTTGAAGGTAAATCAACTGTAGAATTAATGGCGTCCTCTAAATTTGCTAAGTATTGTTTTGTGCGTCAAAGCCAGTAGAAAGATCAGTTATGCTCGATCTTGCCTGTGCTTGCGAACCTAGCAAACACCAAACGTAAGTACGAATAGAGTCGTTTATTCGTTCTATTCCCGCTCTAGTTAGGCCCTTAGAAGTGTCTAAGATAAATGTTGTCCATGCTGTTTTAATGCTCTTGCTCTAGGGACAAGGGCCGAACAGTTTTGAAAGGAGGATGCCAGTCATAGTTATACTTTCTGTGCGTGCCCCGAAAATAAGGACGCCTAGGCCATGATTAAGATCCAACTTTTGTCTAAAGTCTGTCTTGATGTTAATATTGAATTCGTTTACAGATCCTTTCAAAAGCCTTCATGTCTATTCTGTTGCTGAATGGGTTAAACGATTTGTCATTCGGTAATGGTGCTTGCAGTTCAGTCAAAATACGTCTAAAGGTGTAATAGAAAAAGAAATCTGTACACTGACCTCACCAAGGATCAGGATGATTTAAATGATCAGCATACGACACTCCACACCCAGTTGATGCGCAAAACACAGCAAAGTTTAACTGGTTCTGATAAAACTGCATCGGATGACTAAACCACGCTTTCTGGATGTGCTCGTTTTCAATAGGGGGGTTAAGATAGCTCTTCAATGGAGTACTCACCTTTTTATGAAAAGTGGCAGTCTGGGTCACAGCAATGTCAAGGGTGTCAGTTGCTATATTTTTAAGATTGTAGTGCGGCCCAACAGAATATTTTGCATTAGTATATTTGAATGCACTCATTTTTAATTTGTTTTAAAAAATGTTTGTAACAATAACAACCCAAGACCGTCCTTCGTTTTTAGAACATGCTATTAATAACGAATGCGGAACCAGAACGGTCGCGCTCCATGAAATATTCTACAAAGTCGAAGGGTTTAATATAAGCGAAACCAAGGGAAATAATAAGATTACAAAAGTTTGTGGGCTCAAAGCTAACCAGTTAACAATACCTGATGGTTAAATTTCGGGTTTTGCTCACTAAAAGAAGCAATGAGTAAATTCGGCATTACTCTCAAACTTAACAATGCAAATCTAAAAACAATATTAACATTCGAACCTGAAAAAGCAGATTACTTATTTGATAAAGAGCTAGCTAAAATGTTAGGCTTTGAAGTTGACACTCAGGTCACTAAAAGATTTGTTGTTGCGCCAAACGAAACTACTTTTTAAGGGGAAAATCCGCTCGATCTTGCATTACATTCATTACTCTATGTTCATTTGGATGAGCTGAGCACTGATGAAAACTTATATGATGGAAGGCCCTCAACTGTTTTAAGAGCTTTACCGGCGGGGAAAGCTGCATATTGCGATTATGAAATTATACAATTCCCTAATTTACAGTTTAAAAGATTAGTTTGTGGAGGGTTGGATCATTTAATATAAAAATTGCAGACAAAGCAGGGAAAGTTGTGAAATGCGATAACCTACACATTGTTTTGGAAATAAAATAATAAACTGTACTAAAAATGTCGCGTGGGCCAGAAGAATCCCGGGGTTACATTAGCGCCTGTAAGGTGTATAACTTAGAATAAAAGACCTTGCAGATGTTGCGGACTTTGAACAGAACGGTGAGATAGGCGCTTTGTATGGTTTTGAGTACACTAAAGATGGTGATTATAAACGCAAAGAGGTTGGCGACACCAAAAAAATTTCCTAAACTAGAACAGCTGCGCAATCTAGAAGCAAATAATGTTGGCCAGTATGAATATAAAATAGTTCGAAAGCCTGACCTCAAATGGCACTTAGAACCATATTTAGAATGGGAAATAAAATTTGAATTCATAAGCCCATTACATATTTTAGCCGTCAAAAAAATTTCAGAAAAGCATTCAACTCTGGCCCTTTACATGTAAGTCTTATGCCGGACGACAATAGTCGGAAAGAAATTGAAATAACGCCGTATGGAAAAAGCAGTACATCCTCCACAGAAAAGAAACAGTTGTAAAAAAAGCTTCTACAAAATTACAGTTCTTTCCAAGCAGAAAATTAGGAGACACGTTCACAATGATATTTGAAATTTCTGTCTTTAAAGATGTGGAGAGGGATGGGTTGTGGGCGTTAGTGATGACCTTATAAAAGGAATTAATATTAGCTGGCAAAACTTAGACGTTAAACGTCTTAAACGTTGTTGTCGTCGTTCTTCACAATGGTGAGGATATTAAGGTCATAACAACAAGCAACAAAATCAATGTTGACTTAAATAGAAACAATCTTACAGAACTAAATTGGATTAATCTTACACATTTAGGCCTCATAGGGTTTTATTATACTGAACAAGTTTTAACGGAGAGTATGATAAAAAAAAATAACTGGATTAGATTAAATTCAGTTATAAAAACTATGGAGCAGTTAAACTTTATGACAAAAACCCCTCATTGTTCATTAATTTGTGGGCAGACTGGTTGTGGAAAAACAATATTTATCCTCGACCTGTTACAAACAGTTTATCGTTATAATTTTGATCATATTGCGGTTTTCTGCCCAACACTTAAATGGAACAAAGCATATCATGATAGAAGGTTTATATGGCAGATGATAACATATTTTTAGTTGACCCCAGC
>CM031604.1:91145501-91154239 GCA_018398815.1 Conus ventricosus
AAACAAAGCTTGCTCTTATGTCTTAGATTATATATGCTTACATTCTTGACCAAGAATGTAAGCACTTTTCCTTTTTTTCTAAAAGTTCACATCTTTGCCAAGTTATTACTATAATGACTGAGGAATTGTTAGCCTGCACTTGTTTTCCCCCACTACTTAATTGTTCAGCATTACATTGTTTGGTCAATCAGTGGGAGATTGCATCTCTTAGGAGATCCAAGTAAAGGTTATTCTGCACAATTCTTAGCCACTGCTTGGGTTATTGAACAGCAGAGCTGACCACTCACACTGTTTGATATCTTTTGATCTCCCTTGCATCCTTGAATGGATCCTCAAGCATAGGCTCAAAGATTGTCCCCTACATTTTATACTGTTTGCATAATGGTTTTCGTTTTTCAGCAACTTTTTTCCTCTCCACACTTTCGTTTAGTTCCATTTTACTACCCTTCACTGGCTGCTTTGGGGGTGCTGTTGGATTCTTTTTTTGAACCCTTGGTGGTGAGAACACACAGAATTATGGACTGTGGTGGGTCTCTATTTGACACCAAGAGCACAGACACAACCAGCCGTGTCTCCCTCATGAGTCCGACCCAGCGGACGAAAGGCCTAGGAGCAGACAATACAAAATAGATCTGCCTTCGAGAGAAATTACTATGGTTACCTCAGGCTGCTAGAGAAGGGTTTCTCATGCTTTTGTTTAATAAATTTCCCCATTTAGTCTTTCAGGTTCGAGATTGCTTGTTACCACTAAGTGGGGCAAATGCTCATTGTGACTTTTACTATTGTTGTCAACCCCTGAGATGATATTTTTATGATAGACCTGTCAATCTTGTAGCTTTTGTGTTTTTTTCCCATTGATTTGGTTGGCTATCTACGCTCCAGAGTGGAACGCACGTGAAGTTTAAAGATGATAACTTAAAATAAATTGAAATGTCTTATTTGATGATTGTTTATTCTCTATGTGTCTTTCAGATGCCTCGAAAAACTGCGTTGTATCTTGCAGGTCCACTATGGCATGTTCCAGAGTATGTGCATATGTGAAACATGTGCTTACGACATGTGCCGTAGTTCTAAGGTGGTTTAGAGGGTTTACGGATGCATCTTCAACTAACAAAACAAATTAATATGTATAATCTACTAAGTAATTAATCCCAATCACACTGATGTCTTAGCGCTCGTGCGGGAACTTGAAGACAAACTTGCTGATTTCCCTGATAACATCTGCCAAGACACCTTCAACCCGCTGCTACAAGAATCAAGTACCAACAAGTTCTTCCAAGCATGGGAAGACTTTCTGCAGCACTTATGTGTTGAAAATGGAGAACTGTTTGCATTCTGGATGACCTACGTGACCTGGTTCAAGATCTCCTTCTTGGTCTTCTGCGAGCAGCCCGTGAAGGAAACTGGAGTTTGCATCTCCAGCCATCCGTTCACTGATACCCTGGTGCTTTGCTTATGACAAGTTGAATTATGCCAGGTACCTTCCAGCATATTATGGAGAGATGACAAACCTGCCCCAGGAACACCCTGGGATTTATCAGGAATTCAGAGATGGCAAGTTCGCTGTTCAGCTTTCAGAGGAAAATCCCTTCGGGCGAATCCCAGTTGACCAGACTATAGAGGTCACGTGAACAAGACACTCAACAGTGGGAGGGACCACAAGGTTCAGCCTGCAGCCAAGTGCAGTCAGTAGGTACTATCTTGCTTCCAAGTACCGAAGTGGAAAGGCTTAGGGAACTGGTCAATTCAAACAGACAAGGATTCAATCCTCCAGACCTGCAGCAGTCAAGGATCAAGGTGGACGAGCAAGCTGTATCTGCTATGGAAGAGACACTGTCGAGCTGGATCAACCCATTTGAAGAGAACTCTGATCTTGTCAGCGTTTCACCTGGTGCCACTGCGCCAGCAGACGTAGGAACTGACATCAAAGAAGCCCATGAAGAGGAGAAAAAGCCTATGCTGTGTTCAAGAAGGACAGACTGGAAACTGCACCACCCTCAAAGAAGTTCCATGACCCAATGAAGAAATGTTCACTGAAAACATTTGGAACAGATCTAAAGAAGAAGCAAACAAGGCGCCAAGATGGGCGGTCAATGATCTTGAAAGCAGACAGAGCACTGTTTGGACGCATGGTGGTGATGGGTCAGGCCAGAAATATCGACATTAAAGAGCTTCTGCATCACCCTCTGGGACCACTGTCTTGGTTTCTTGCCACTCCTGATGGGCGGTTGAGGAAAACAAACCAGTCATCTTTGGCTAAAAGCTTGCAAAAAAGCTCAACACTGGTTGACTCAGTGCCACAACATTCTGCTACTATTGTGGATGGTATGGCACTCGTGCAGCGTGTCAAGGTCACAGAACAGACCAAGTTTGAGGAAGTTGCAGAGATCACCTTCTCAGTGGCATTGAATGAAGCGCCTTTCAGCACAAGGCTTGACATTGGGTTTGACTGTTACTGGGACCAGTCCATCAATTACACGGAGAGAACAACTCCTGGGGGCGAATCCAGTGGCTTGAGAGTGCAGATTGTTGCTCCAGGACAGATGATCAAGCAATAGCGCAGGATCCTCACTGAAGATGCAAACAAGACAGGCCTGGTCAAGTTTCTTGCTGATGAATGGAGGAGAAAGAATTACAAAGAAAAGCTTGACCAACTGAGAAAAGTGATGTACTTCACTTGTGACGAGAGCTGCTTTCGTCTGTCTGCTGTGAGGTGCCAGGTTGTTCCAGAGCTCCAATGCTGGCAAGAGGAAGCTGATGGCAGGATGTTGCTTCATGCTGATCATGCTGTCAAGGAAGGATATGAAGCTGCCATCATCAGTTCCGAAGATACAGACGTATTTGTGCTGAGCTTGGCCTGCAGCAACAAGATCCCAGCACCACTCTTCCAGAAGACAAGAACGTCAGCACGGACACACTTTATTGATGTGAAACAAACTGCTGATTCTCTGGGGACAGATGTCTGTGATGCACTGGTGGGAATGCACGCTTATACAGGTTGTGAAACAGTCAGTGCTTTTGCAGGAAAAGGAAAAGCCAGTGCTCTGAAGACCCCAAAGACAAACAAGGCTGTGTGTTGCACATTTTCAGAATTAGGGCAGAGCTGGCAGTTGACAGGCGAACTGTTCCAGAGGCTTGAGTGTTTCACTTGCAGACTTTATGCACCACGAGAGACTGTCGCTGATGTGGATGAGCTACGGCATCAATTCTTCCGTGCCAAGAATGGCGATGTTGAATCGCATCAACTGCCACCATGTAAGGACTCCCTCAGAAAGCATGGTATGCATGCAAACTATCAGGCAGGGCTGTGGAAAAGATGTCTCCAGAATGACCCAGAAAGCGCAGGACCAACAGAGAGTGGATGGAAGACAGAGTGCGTGGATGATAAGAATCTGCTGGTTGTGGACTGGATGGCTGTTGCACCTGCTCCCATTGGTGTTCTTCAGCTGCTTGCGTGTTCATGCAAGAAGACATGCATCTTGGATGACTGTACATGTATGCAAAACAAGCTGAAGTGCACAGACATGTGCAAATTGAAAGACTGTACAAATCAGGTGGGTGAAGATGACGGTGGCATTACCAAGCTTCTGGATGCAGCTGGTGATGAGACTGATGATGAACTTGATAAGTTGTGAGGTGTGATGTTCATGCTGCTAAATCTTCAGGAAACAAAGGACTGTAACAGACAGCTGATACCACAGTGATGGAGGGCTTAGGTGAGAATGATTTAAGATATTTTATACCTGTGTAATGCATTGTTTGAATTCACATTTAAGTTTCAAACCCCATGATAAAAGCAGTTTAGTTGTACATTGAAGGCAAGATATTGAAGAGTAGGACGTCAAGGGCAGTTAACAAAGAAAGTGAAGTTTTTTCTTTGTTGGAAGCGCATAGAATGCACTGTATTTCATGTAAATAACATGACAATGCTATTTTTAATTAGATTTAATGTCTGAAGCTGTTTAATATGTAGTATGACTTGATCTTTGCAAAAAAAAGTGCCGAGCTTGGCGTGAATGCATGACGCAAGATGGTAGGTGTAGAAATCATGAGATAACACACAAAAAGCTACAAGATCTGTAGGTCTATCATGATTTGTTTTTATATCTGGGGACCCTGAAGATGTTAAAAATCCATGATAGACCTTGCCCCACTTAGTGGTAACAACTACCCCTACTTCACTGACCAGGCTGAAAGGCTAATTTTCTTCATCTTCAATTTTTCTTTTTTTCCCTAAAAGTTCACACCTTTGCCAAGTCATTACTATAATGACTGAAGAATTGTTAGCCTGCACTTGTTTTCCCCCACTACTTAATTGTTCAGCATTATATATATATATATATTAAATATATATATATATATATATATATATATATATATATGTATATATATATATATATATATATATATATATATATATATATATATATATATATATATATATTATATATATATATATAATGCTGAACAAGTAAGTAGTGGGGGAAAACATATACACACACACACACACACACACACACACACACACACACACACACACACACACACAACAACACACACACACACACACACACAACACACACACACACACACACACACACACACATACATATATATATATATATATATATATATATATATATATATATATATATATATATATATATATAGATGAATATAACCAAAGAGCCTAAAATGATTTTAAAAGTGCTCGACCCCTTGGGGAGCAACATTTGTCAATGATGTTAAAAAGGAAGGTTAAAACTCAAGGTTAAAACTCGACAAATTTGTTTCTAGCGGCGTTGCGCTGTCATCAGGATGGTTTTTGTTTGCCCACCGCCGATGTTATATAGCGTGTGGGCTCACGTTTGCGGTTGTTTGCACGTGCGGGTTGGCTGCACGTGTTTTTTGGGGCTTTCAGGTTTTTGTTTTGGATGTGTTCACTAACAACGATTTCCATTTATGCCTGCAGTTGTTTACTATTTCTGTTTTGGTGTTTAAAGTTGCTAAGTGTGGTTTGCATAGTATTAACCATTTTTCAGTTAAACATAGGTTGCACCTTTTTGAAACATTGCTGTATGGTGATGCTCTTTTTATGATTTTCCAGGATATATTGTAGCTTGTTTTTGCGTCTTTAAGTTTCCAGATATATTTGCTCAGTTCTGTTTGGTTTTTATATTTTTCTTTATTGAATGACTGTTTGTGGTTTGCATATCTGGTTTTGAAGTGGTTTTCAGTGATCCCTATGTATGTTTCTTTTTCATTTTCTGATGTTACAGTAGCCTGGTATACAATGTTGTTGTGGAGACATTTATTGTTTAGTGGGCACTGCTCCTTTCTCGTGCAATTGCAAGATTTCCTTTCTTCACCCTTCTTTGCTGTGTTGATTTTCATTTTGTTGGATGCGTCAATCAGGTTTTTGAGGTTGGGCATACATGAGTACGATAGTTTGACAGTGTTTTTGTTAAATATTTTGGACAGTTTGTGCTCTTTTGGAAATGAAGTTGCTAGGATTTTGAAGAATTCTTTCCCTATGTTTGTTTTGAGTTTCCCGTCGTATGGGGGGTTATACCATATGATTTTTCTTTTCCTATTTTTCTTGCTTTTATTTGTGTTGTTGTCCGGGTTGTATTGTAGTTTGTAATTGTATCCACTTGTTTGTAGTGCCTCCTGGTATTCCACTGCTGCATTGTTGAACACTCTCTCATTGCATGACAGGTTTGATAGTCTCTTGTTTATGCCATGGGGTATGGTCTTTAATACAGATGGTGGATGGTTACTTTTGGTGTGTACATAAAGAGGTGTATCGTTGGGTTTCTTGTATGGTTTATATATATGGTTGTTGAGATCCAGTGTTATGTCTAAGTAGTTCACTACCTTTTTGTTTGCTTCAATGGTGATCTTTAAGTTGTGGTTTTGGAAGATTTTGCATAGTTCTTTCTTCTTGTTTTCGATGGTTCTTGGGTTGTTTGTTAGTGCAGCAAGGCCATCGTCTCTGTACAGTCCGACTTGTTTTCCGAGTTATATATATATATATATATGTGTGTGTGTGTGTGTGTGTGTGTGTGTGTGTGAAAAACAAAAGTTTTTGTCATGTTGAAATCTGAAACGAGGCTGTCCTCTTGCCGTCTGCTGGTTGATTGTCAAAGCTAGGCATTGTCACGTGTCTTTCAGGAGCGTCGTTCATGACGTGAAAGGCAGGAAATGCCCATCGTGAAATGAGTTTATCTGGAAAATGGCATCGAAAGTTGTTTCTGACAAATGCCAGACGGAACTCATAGGAAACGCTGTTTTTCAAGCAAATTTGGTTTTAAAATACTGCTTCATGATGTCTGCGTGACATTTCCTTTAAATTAACAAAGACGTGATGGAAACACTAAACTCCCCTCCCCAAGAAAATAGAATTAAGAGAAGAAATAGATATATTGTCTGTTTGTTTGTTTGTGGGTTCCATGGCTGGCTGGGCTAAAAGAACAACAACAACAAAACATGACTTTGCTGAACAAAGACTTGCGCCTTTTGTTTCTATATCTCGCCATTTGTTCTGTGTTTTTGTCAACATCATTTTTTTTCTTTCAAATTTTATTTGCTTTTTAACTAATGTATGTAAACAAAGTGAGTCAATGTAATCACTCTGTTTTGGTTGTCCCTGTAGGTGTGTGTGTGTGTGTGTGTGTGTGTGCGTGCGTGCGTGTGTGCGTGCGTGCGTGCGTGCGTGCGTGCGTGCGTGCGTGCGTGTGTGTTGTGTGTGTGTGTGTGTGTGTGTGTGAGAGAGAGAGAGAGAGAGAGAGAGAGAGAGAGAGAGAGAGAGAGAGAGAGAGATCTTAACACCAGTATTTTCTTGGCAATTACAATCAGTATCAGAGCCAAACCTATCGTAACGTGGATGTTGCTCAGATCTTACCACCCACTCCCTGCATGAAAATGTCACGAAGGGGTAATGGTTGTGACTGTGCAATGAATGTTTTCAGGAACATTTTCAATCTCACAAAACAGGAATTTTCTTAATAGATTTAAATGTTTGCAATTACTGCTTCAAGCACTCATGAAAGACGTCTTAAACAATATCATAAGCAAATATTGTAAGAGAGATACTGCATTGCATTCTGTTAAAATCGGAAGTTTTAAATGCCATTTTTGTCAAAAAAAGAAGTACAGATAGAAATAAACATGCAACTAAATGTAGAACGAAGATGACGTACTTTGTATCCTACCAAATAAAGCGGAGGAAATCCTAATAAGTCTCTCACTCATTTAATAAGTCTTTCAAAGTGTGTCCTTAATCCCCACTCCCCCACCTCCACCCCTCACATACAAAGAAAAAAAAAACAATTTGATGGAATCCTGGAAAGACAGAGCAGAGTCGGAGAAGATGCCAAATGTTGCTTTGCTGAATGACCTTGACAGCACAGGATGTCCCAGAAAGATTTCCCCTGCTAGTCTTGCGCATTCCAAGATCGATATTCGGCCCCCCAGTTTGGTTCTCTAATGATTCGTCCTGTTTTTGTCTCTGTCCGTATCTCTCCTCTCTCTCTCTCTCTCTCTCTCTCTCTCTCTCTCTCTCTCTCTCTCTCTCTCTCTCTCTCTCTCTGTCTCTGTCTCTCTCTGTCTCTCTGTCTCTCTCCTCTCTCTCTCTCCTCTCTCTCTCTCTCTCTCTCTCTCTCTCTCTCTCTCTCTCTCTCTCTCGCTCTGCTACCTTCTTTCTTCAGCCTCATGGCTATAGTGATTAATTCTGGAAGGAAAGAGTTCTGCTTGCACTGACTTACAAATACACACTACTGCCCTTCTCTGTGCGGAGTTTGGCCGTTGTGAGATTAGATCATATGAATTTTAAATATTAGTGTTAGCGCACCGCAAAAAAAAGAAGAAAAAAAAGAAAAGAAAAACGTAAACAAACGAATCACATGACAAAACACGACGTGTTTCGACCTCTTAGGTCTTCTTCAGGCAAGATACAAAGCAATCAGGACAACGAAAATGAACGAGCAGTCACTTCTCTTCGTCCACTTCATTCAACGCCTGTCTTGTGCTGAAGTGGGTGAAGCGGGTGTGGATGAATATTGCAACATCGCAGGATGTTTAAAAAAAAAAGAAAAAAGCTACTGTTTGACAGGGAAGATGAGGAAATCGAAATTTGAGAAAGGAAGCCACAGGCTAAAAATGATTTGTTTGCAAGATGTCCCTTTTACACAGGTTTATAATTGAAAAAGAGTTTGTAATCGTGGTATTTCTTCCTTCTGTCTCATCTTCAGCGTCATTCCATGTTATTACCCCCAAGCTGCTCAAATGGAATCTGAAAGCATTCCTCGGCGGGAGAAAGGGCACATCCGTAAACTCACCCCCTAAGGAGTAAATCCAAATCAATCTCCTCTTTGTATCCCCAAATCATTCCCCCTCCTTCAAAATTCACAGTGTCCCAAACGAGAAAACATATCAATCAAAACACATTGCTTCTAAATTTGAACGGGGTTGAGAGGGGGGGGGGGGGGGCGTCTAGACCTGTGCCCGAACTACCCCAAATCCGGTGAGTAAGGTAAGACAATGTTGCTTATAGCTCAGCCGACCGCAAAGGGCCATATCAGGGCTGCCACGGCGTTGAAGTCAACTCACAGGCCATTAGAAAAAAAAAATCCGGATCCCCACCAACATTACATGAATTCCTTCGGCGACACCGTTCCACCTTTCCTCCAAGTTTCAACAAAATTGGTTCGGTAGTTTTTGTTCAAAATTGGTTCGGT
>CM031604.1:91155533-91163033 GCA_018398815.1 Conus ventricosus
AAGGCTGACCGGACATCCCCCCTTCGAGCTTCCCCCCCCTCCACCCTCCACACCCCTCCACTCCCTCATTTTTTTTTTTTAAAAAAATCCTGCAGTTACTATTTGGGAAAATTGCCCAGATAGACGTTATCATAGACCCAAGCAACTCACATTTCGAGTCCCACCACAACTGTTTCCAAAGCAAGATACATATTATACAAATACAAACCTGAATTCAGTGTATGCTGGGGTAACTATGCCAAACCTAACCGCCTCTTCCTCAGTGACAATGCCATTTTTCCTCTAACCCCCCCCCCCCCCCCCCCCCCCCCCAGCCTCCCCAGTGATGAGTAGTACTAACCAAGGTGCAAGTGAACTGTAGCACCCTGAAACTCATCACCATCACAGTCTTTGACTCCAAAGGACTGCTCTTGTTCAGGGAAACCTGGGCAAGAAATGTCGGCGTCTTGAGACCAAACCATTAATCAAAGTGATCCGCGCAGTCTGGTCACTGACCCGCCAAGACCCTGACCCCCGCCTACAGATGCTTCCTTCTGGTCACTGACCCGCCAAGACCCTGACCCCCGCCTACAGATGCTTCCGTCTGGTCACTGACCCGCCAAGACCCTGGCCCCCGCCTACAGATGCTTCCTTCTGGTCACTGACCCGCCAAGACCCTGACCCCCGCCTACAGATGCTTCCTTCTGGTCACTGACCCGCCAAGACCCTGACCCCCGCCTACAGATGCTTCCTTCTGGTCACTGACTCGCCAAGACCCTGACCCCCGCCTACAGATGCTTCCTTCTGGTCACTGACCCGCCAAGACCCTGACCCCCGCCTACAGATGCTTCCTTCTGGTCACTGACCCGCCAAGACCCTGACCCCCGCCTACAGATGCTTCCTTCTGGTCACTGACCCGCCAAGACCCTGACCCCCGCCTACAGATGCTTCCTCCTGACCCCCGCCTACAGATGCTTCCCTCTTTCTTTGCAGCATGTAGGTTAAAACGTCTCTTTCTTTGCAGCATGTATGTTAAAACGTCTCTTACTTTGCAGCATGTAGGTTAAAACGTCTCTTTCTTTGCAGCATGTAGGTTAAAACGTCTCTTTCTTTGCAGCATGTAGGTTGAAACGTCTCTGACCATGAGCTGACCGTGACATCCCCCCTTCCCCTCCCTCACCCTCCACACTCCCCTCCACTCCCTCACTCCCCTGCATCCCCATCCCCGCCCTCCCCTCCCCAACCACATTCCTCCTCTTCATCCTGTCGATGCCTTCACCATCATGTCTGTCGTCTAGACACCAGTGATTGGATTGCCCAGATAGACGTTATCATAGACCCCAAGCAACTCACATTTCGAGTCCCACCACAACTGTTTCCAAAAGCAAGATACATATTATACAAATACAAACCTGAATCCAGTGTATGCTGGGGTAACTATGCCAAACCTAACCGGCCTCTTCCTCAGTGACAATGCCATTTTTCCTCTAACCCCCGCCCCCCCCCCCCCCCCCCCCCAGCCTCCCCAGTGATGAGTAGTACTAGACCAAGTGCAAGTGAACTGTAGCACCCTGAAACTCATCACCATCACAGTCTTTGACTCCAAAGGGACTGCTCTTGTTCAGGAAACCTGGCAAGAAATGTCGGCGTCTTGAGACCAAACCATTAATCAAAGTGATCCGCGCAGTCTGGTCACTGACCCGCCAAGACCCTGACCCCCGCCTACAGATGCTTCCTTCTGGTCACTGACCCGCCAAGACCCTGACCCCCGCCTACAGATGCTCCTTCTGGTCACTGACCCGCCAAGACCCTGACCCCTGCTTACAGATGCTTCCTTCTGGTCACTGACCCGCCAAGACCCTGACCCCCGCCTACAGATGCTTCCTTCTGGTCACTGACCCGCCAAGACCCTGACCCCCGCCTACAGATGCTTCCTTCTGGTCACTGACTCGCCAAGACCCTCACCCCCGCCTACAGATGCTTCCTTCTGGTCACTGACCCGCCAAGACCCTGACCCCCGCCTACAGATGCTTCCTTCTGGTCACTGACCCGCCAAGACCCTGACCCCCGCCTACAGATGCTTCCTTCTGGTCACTGACCCGCCAAGACCCTGACCCCCGCCTACAGATGCTTCCTTCTGGTCACTGACCCGCCAAGACCCTGACCCCCGCCTACAGATGCTTCCTTCTGGTCACTGACCCGCCAAGACCCTGACCCCTGCCTACAGATGCTTCCTTCTGGTGGCCTTTCCGTCCAGGACAACCCCGTGTCCCCATGGAGCTCCTCGCCTCCCCAGACTGCATTTGCTGACCTGCCCAACCACCATCCCACCACCCAGTTCTGATACCCCTCTGTCCCAAGTCAAACCCTCGTCAGGCACGGGGCCTGCCTCTATGGTTCCGCCGCAGCCGCCTGAGGGAAACATGCACACACAGTCCCCCCTGCCCCCCCCCCCCCCCCCTTCCCCCAGCACATTCCACAAATACACCACAAAAGCGGAAGCGAACTTCTGTTCAGTCAAAACAAAAACATGCAAACCTCCAAACAAAACAAAACTAACCGTCCGCCCACTTCGATTTGAAAACATCACTCCCACCCTCTCCTACAAGCAACATAAAACCGACTCACAGTTTACATCCTGAAAAGGCAAGCGAACCGCCACGCTATTTCTACGCCTACAGATCTACCCATCAGTACAAAAGCTCAAACAGAAAATCAACACTCAGGTCAAAAGTATCCTCAAAGGTTAAAAAATCACGCACTCTCAAACCAGAAGCATTCGCCGGCTAGAAACAGAAAACAACTTCCTGAATTCTGAACTCGAGACACCTAAAACAAACTCAGTCTGCACCTCACCGAACCCAACACCAAACCACACCATCTTGTAGCCATACTGATTCTGCTCTGTCCGCCTTCCCCACCTCCAACAAGTTCTCCACGCTGCTCCACGTTAATGAAAATGGGGAGCATGAGGTTCAGAACGACTCAGATACTGACACAGACCCTCATCAAGCTACAGTGCAGACACAGTCTACCACTACACACGTCTAGCCCAGTCCAGGCAAACCCAGGAATCCTGTTTCTAATGAAGGCACTACCACTCAGGCCACCGACAGAAGAGCTGGAAAGCAGTCTACAACAGAAACTACTACCACAGGAACAACAAAAATACTCGTCAAAGGTATAGAGATTATTAGCTACAGGAACAACAAAAATACTCGGTCAAAGGTATAGAGATTATTGGCGCGACCCAGAAGAATCAGGGTCAGACGGCAACAACACATTAACGCCTCGTCAGCTTCTTGCACATCGGAAGGTTGACACCGATGTATAAATGTCATTATTGGTGACTCATCTATACTAAACATTACCCCAAGCCTTCTAATTCTACAAGGGCAGGAGCCAAACCATCAGTGTTCCAGGCTGTCTGTCGGTGACCGTATTCATTGGCCTAAACACACCCCACATAACAACACACAACAAATCCTACTTCACATCGCAATTAACTCGTGCAAAAATACAATCAATCACAACACATGGACACAACTGATCAAAAACATCAAACATGTTTTCCCTCAGGCCAGACTGTTGGCTCTCTCCACAACCCCCCCCCCCCCTCCCTAAAGGGACAGCATCCCCTGACGAAGACCGTGCACCTCTCCATCTTGTCCCTCGCAAAAGTGTGTGCCAAAGAAAACATTGTCTATGCCGACCACACCCCCATTTACATCACCAAAAGCGGAGCTCCACGCAAGGAAAATGTACACCGATCCCCTCCACCCGAGCCCCGAAGGCACAGACAGGCCAGCTTACAGCTATAAAATGCTGACCTAAGATACTGCAGACAACAGCTGCTGAATTCTACGACCATGTGGCAAGAGCTGGATGCAGTCCTCGCACACCCCGGCCTCCCAACTACGAGATGAACACCAAAGGTCTCGCCACATGGTCTCACTGGGTGTTCATCACCACAGCACCCTCAGTTCTCCATCCTGCCCTCGGGACAGCGGCCGCCTGGACCAACAGATGGCGCTGTTCCCATCTCTCATCTCTGGCGACCCGACATGCAGCTGCCCATCTTTCATCTCTGGCGACCCGACATGCAGCTGCCCATCTTTCATCTCTGGCAATCCGACATCTTTCTTCCCATCTCCCATCTCTTGAGACCCGACTTCAAACGTCCCATGTTTCTACCTCCTCCCTACAAAGCAGCATCATTACCGACTGTTTTCTCTACCTTCATTGCACCCTCCTTTCCTGCTCGCAAGGTGTGTGTGTGTGTGTGTGTGTGTGTGTGTGTGTGTGTGTGTGTGTGCGTGCGTGCGTGCGTGCGTGCGTGCGTGCGTGCGTGCGTGCGTGCGTGCGTGCGTGCGTGCGTGCGTGCGTGCGTGTGTGTGTGTGTGTGTGTGTGTGTGTGTGTGTGGTGTGTGATATCGAGACACAAGTATGACACATATCAACAGTGTGTGTGTGTGTGTGTGTGTGTGTGTGTGTGTGTGTGTGTGTGTGTGTGTGTTGATATCGAGACACAAGTATACACATATCAACAGTGTGTGTGTGTGTGTGTGTGTGTGTGTGTGTGTGTATGTGTGTGTGTGTGTGTGTGTGTGTGTGTGCGCGCGCATGCGCGCGCAAGCCCATGCGTGTATATCTTTGTGAAGCATATTTTAGCAGGAAAGTAGGCGAATATGAAATATGAAAAAAAAATGATCGAGTAAATCTGGAGTGGACACATCTCTGGCATTACATGGACCACGGATTGACAGACTTCCCAGAAGACAGGAAAACCGGACAAAGTCTGCTAGAAACTCAAGGCCAATTCAGAGCCAGTGGCACGGGAAAACCGGACAAAGCCTGGTAGAAACTCAAGGCCAATTCAGAGCCAGTGACACGGAAAAACCGGACAAAGCCTGCTAGAAACTCAAGGCCAATTCAGAGCCAGTGGCACGGGAAAACCGGACAAAGCCTGCTAGAAACCAAGGCCAATTCAGAGCCAGTGGCACGGGAAAACCGGACAAAGCCTGTTAGAAACTCTGGGCCAATGCAGAGCCAGTGGCACGGGAAAACCGGACATAACCTGCCAGAAACTCAGGGCCATGCAGAGCCATGACACGGGAAGAAGCAAGCTTGGAGTCGGTAGGCTCACCAGGAGCGTGGGGTGTGGATGAATTGCTGCTGAAAAGATTATGGTGAGAGGGGAGTGCAAGAAAGTGGAAGTAACCCCGCCTTGTGGCCACACAACACAATTGCGATTTTGCGCAAAAAAAAAACCGCTATATAACCCATGTAAGCGTTTTGAAGCCTACCATAGATTTCAGCCGCATTTAATAATAAACTGATAAACGATCGAAAGAGCAACTCCCCACCAATAATTTCCCTTGTTTTGGCGGATGTTCACCGAAGAAATCACAAACAATCTTCAAATACATGACCTTCCCCTTAGTTGACGTCACATTTCAGGCCTTTGCACTCACCCGTCACCCTAACTTTGCGCCAGCTGAAGCACCCAAATAATCCCCTTCCTTTGATTTTCATCTGTCTGCCTGGAACCACCTGCTTATACCTTGACGGCCATATGAACGAAAATGAGGAGAGTCAACTTCCAGACACAATACAAATTCTCAAAACAATCTAACAGCCCCAGTCTATAAATACTTGACTCCTTAAGCAAGGCTTTGGCCCATTACTTTTTGGTGTGTAGCCTGTGGGCAGTGATGACTACCTCTGACTTTCCCTAACTCATCGGTTGCAGGCTTTGACACTTTCATTCTGGTCTCCCCTCCTCCCTTCCCCTCTCTGCCCACCCACCCCCTTTCTTTACAGCATCCTCTCTTCACACCCACCCTACTCCTTTTCTTTTTGTCTTTCCTTTCATGTCCATCGTACTTGGTTTTCCGTTAAAAAACACACACACAAAAAAAAAAAAACAGCCTCCTCTGGTTTGTCTATTGTCTGCTGCCTTGTCCCCCCCTCTCCCCAAAGCTCACTGACCCCCAGACAAACCTTCCCTCTCTTTCAGACCCTGTATCTGTTGGTCCTACACACATTTACACTGGAAAAAACCCAATATGGGCAACAGGAAAGAAGGGAAATGAGAAATCAAATCAGATATTGGGGCAATATAAAAGAAGAGAAACGAGAAATTAAATGAGATTTGGGGCAATATAAAAGAAGAGAAACGAGAAATTAAATGAGATTTGGGGCAATATAAAAGAAGAGAAACGAGAAATTAAATGAGATTTGGGGGCAATATAAAAGAAGAGAAACGAGAAATTAAATGAGATTTGGGGCAATATAAAAGAAGAGAAACGAGAAATTAAATGAGATTTTGGGGGCAATATAAAAGAAGGGAAATGAGAAATTAAATCAGATTTTGGGCCATAATTATGAGCTATCCAGCATCGAGAATGCTTGAAAATGAACGACACTCTACGTGTATGAAGAAACATGCACACTAAAAGAACATGAGGAATTTTTTTTTGTGTGTGTGTGTAGAGGGATACTGAAAGACGAGCATAGTGAAAAAGTGGACAAATCGGTCGGCCTCTTAAAGCAACATTAAAAGAAAAGTGATGGAAGTGTATGAATCAGTACTGACACCCTATAGAGCAAAACAGGGAGGGGAGGGACACGCCACACGAAATTACACCCCGCCGTTCAACGCCCATCTTGTGCCGAATTTGAGAAGATATGTGATTGCTCGTTCTTCCTTTTCATTGTCCGGAGTGTTGTTTCTCTTGCTTGAAGAAGACCTAAGAGGTCGAAACGCGTCGTGTTTTGTCTTGTAATTTGTGTCTGGATGTCAACCGGCAGAGATATTTAAATTCCTTTTGAAATTTACATTAAATTCCATGAGAAAAAAAGACACATTCAAAACATGCGAGACATTTTCAGTTTGTTTCATCAAGGAGGCGTCACTGCGTGCGGACTAGTCCACATACGCTGCACGACATCCGCTAAGTCTTGAGACCACAGTACGCATGATTTTAAGCTGATGGATAAATGAATTAACAAGTGAATTGAAGAAGAGGGTCTCGTGGCTGCGACTTAGCATATGTATGACCTACGCATTAGCCCAATACGCTGGTAAGACCTTGAGTGCCTACCTAATATTGGTTGTCTTTTTTTTTTTGGTATTGCGAGCCAGCAATGCTGAACAAGCAGTACATTATCATCGCCAGTCTGTGTGATGTGGCCGTCACTAAAAAGCTGAAGCCTCGCTATCCAACATTGAGCAAGGGGGGTGAGGGAACTGCAGCTGAAGAGACGAACATGTTGTCGAGGGAAAAGTAAGAAGAGGGAAGTAGCTTTCCCCCCTCCCTCCCTTCCTCCCTCACTCTCCACATTTCACCGATTCCACGGTACAGAACCGACTATTTCTGGATCTCCTCGTGTTACTCCCTTTGCCTGCTTTAACACGTCCACCCGACCCCCCCCCCCCCCACCCCCACCCCATTCCTGTCGCCTCCTTCACGTTGGATTTTCCTTGTACAGCCGCCAAAATTAGTTTTCTTTCCAAAC
>CM031604.1:91165533-91173033 GCA_018398815.1 Conus ventricosus
CTTAAACTTTGTCTAGGCATCTTGAAGCTAATGCACACTACACACTGTCAAACCGAATCTGATCCTCATTCTTTGAGCTGAGAGAAGTGGGAAATAAATGAGGCAGGGAACAGTAAACAGTAGACAACAAACAAGTAGGGTAACTCTTGCTCTCAAGAGGAAATAAAATACCAGCCCATACGAATGTTGCTCACGACACCGAATCCCCCAGCAGATTTGACAGCACAAGAGCACACAGAACAAACAAGGAGATATCCCTCAGAAAGGATGTTCCAGGCTTGGCCATATACCCTGTACCTGACACATCCACACAGCACCAATAACTGGAGAAATGAACAAACACAAATTACCATTTATTCAAGACGGGCACAGCCTTTTTCATGTTGACTATTGTCAAACAAACACACTGACGAACAGTAATTTATACAGGTAACCTCGGTTTGACTGGTATGAAAAGAAATCCGAAATGAAACAGAGAACAGTAAACAGTAAATAAGAAACAAGTAGGGTAGCTCTTGCTCTCCTGAGGCTTTCTGCAAAACATACTTGAGATTACCAACAGTCTTGAAATCAAAACCAGGGTGAAAACGCCGAAACTGGTGAGAACACGCACAATCTGACCAGATGGAGTACGAAGAACATGGAAGCAACGAAAGCATGCAAAACGGGTCCGTTTGAGGGGTGAGTGACTCTTGATTAATTACAAAACTGTTATGAAGAAGCTGGGCTTCATCTTTGGTCTTCTGGTATGACATGCATCCTGTCTGTCTGTCTGCCTGTCTGTCTGTCTGTCTGTTTATCCATCGTTTTTATGTCTCTGACTCCATCGTCTCTGAATGTTGCTCTCTGTCCTGCTGTCTGTCTGTCTGTCTGTCTCTCTCTCTCTCCCCCTCTCCCCCCCCCCCCTCTCTCTCTCTCTCTCTGTTGCTTTTCTTTCCTGATAATTGTTGCGTTAATTTTGATTGTGATTTGTATTTCAGCTTAATATCCTTTCATGTTTAAATAGGTTTTCATTTTTTAAGTCGCTTTATTTGTTTTTCTTTCCTCATTGAAGGAAAGAGGTAAAAAAAAAAAAGAAAAAAGAGCTGTACTAAGCTTATTCTTTCCCTTATTAAAAAATTTCGATCGTTGTCTCTCTTGATCTCTGTCTCTGTCTCTTCCTTCTCTCTCCTCTCTCTCTCTCTCTCTCTCTCTCTCTCTCTCTCCCTCCACTCTCCCTCTCCCTCCCCTCCTCTCTCTCTCCTTCCCCTCTCCTCCTCTCTCTCTCTCTCTCCTCTCTCCCTCTCCCTCTCTCTCTCCCCTCCCTCTCCCTCTCTCTCTCTCTCCTCCCTCTCTTCCTCTCCCTCTCCCTCCCTCTCTCTCTCCCTCTCTCTCTCTCTCCCCTCTCTCTCTCCTCCCTCTCCCCTCCTCTCTCTCTCTCCCTCTCCCTCTGCCTCTCTCTCTCTCCTCTCTCTCTCCTCTCTCCTCTCTCTCTCTCCCTCTCTCTCTCTCCCTCTCTTCCTCTCCCTCACTCTCTCTCTCCCTCTCTCTCTCTCTCTGTCTCTTCTCTCTCTCTCTCCTCTCTCTCTCCCTCTCTCTCTCTCTCTCCCCCTCTTCTCTCTCTCTCCTCCTCCCTCTCCCCCCCTCTCTCTCTCTCCCCTCTCCTCATCCCTCTCTCTCTCTCTCTCCCCTCCTCTCTCTCTTCTCCCCCTCCTCTCTCTCCCTCTCTCTCTCTCTCCCCTCTCTCTCTCCCTTCCTCTCCCTCTCTCTCCTCTCCTCTCCCTCTCTCTCCCTCTCCTCTCCCCCTCCTCTCTCTCTCTCTCTCTCTCTCTCTCTCTCTCTCTCTCTCTCTCTCTCTGTGTTGTATTCGCAGTTGTCTGGTGTCTGTGCCTGTCCATCCTCCAGTTTCTCTCTTCCTCTCCCCGTTCAGTGTCTGTCTCTTCAATGTTACTCATCACACCCACCCACCCCCACCCCACCCCACCCCCAGTTTTCTCTTTCTTGTCTCTCATGTGCATTCACCCCAGTTCCACTCTTTGATATGAACCATTGCAGCCACACCTCAGAACTCTTTTGTCTGCCAGTCTTTCTCCTCTGAACCTGCCCATTCCTCTCTCCCCATGTCTGTCTTTGTGAGTCTTTTACTCCACCCCACCCCACCCCACCCCCATCGCTCCCTCCCTCCCCCTACATTCTGTCTGTCTGTCTTTCTTTCTTTCTCCATCCCCTTCTGTTTTTCTGTCTTTAGACCCCCCCCCCCCCCCCCCCCCCCCGTCTGTCGTTCTCTTTTGCGTCCTGTATATTTTTGTGTATGTATTAAGCTATCGCAAACTGCTTCTGTTCATGTTTACCCCTCTATTGGGGAGTACTGGATATAACAAAGCGCAGACTTGCTTATCTGTAATCCTCAATAATATGGATTTTGTATTGTCTCGTCTCGTTTTGCTCTCTCTCTCTCTCTCTCCTCTCTCACTCTCTCTCCTCTCTCTCTCTCTCTCACTCTCTCTCTCTCTCTCTGTAATATATGATATATGTATGAGCTCGCGGCATGTGTGTGTGTGTGTCTCTGTGAAAGAGAGAGAGAGAGAGAAGAGAGAGAGAGAGAGAGAGAGAGAGAGAGAGAGAGAGAGAGAGAGAGACAGAGACAGAGAGAGACAGAGAGAGAGACAGAGAGAGACAGAGAGACAGAGACAGAGAAAGATGCACATAGCCAATCTCTGAGAGCGTTTCAGTCTCAGAGTGCTGCAACCATTCGATACACTTCACATCAAAGCGGTCACAATCCTATACAGACACCACTCCGTTAGCCTAGATCAGGGTCTGGACGGCACAAGCTCTGTCTTCAGACGGTGTTTCCCAATCTGGCCTGTTTTACATGACAAGCCTCAGAGACATGGGAACACCATCCGCTGCCACTCCCTCAGTGACGATCAAACTCTGGCAGTGTCCCTCCTTTTGTATGGATCGGAGAACTACTTCTGTATGGATCTGAGAACTATTTCTGTATGGATCTGAGAACTACTTCTGTCTGGATCTAAGAACTACTTCTGTATGGATCTGAGAACTACTTCTGTCTGGATCTAAGAACTACTTCTGTATGAATCT
Organism: Conus ventricosus; assembly: GCA_018398815.1. Taxonomy (NCBI): domain Eukaryota; kingdom Metazoa; phylum Mollusca; class Gastropoda; order Neogastropoda; family Conidae; genus Conus; species Conus ventricosus. The sequence continues at coordinate 91,168,618 of CM031604.1, forward strand.
GAGAACTACTTCTGTCTGGATCTAAGAACTACTTCTATCTGGATCTGAGAACTACTTCTATCTGGATCTAAGAACTACTTCTGTATGAATCTGAGAACTACTTCTGTCTGGATCTAAGAACTACTTCTATCTGGATCTGAGAACTACTTCTATCTGGATCTGAGAACTACTTCTGTCTGGATCTAAGAACTACTTCTGTCTGGATCTAAGAACTACTTCTATCTGGATCTGAGAACTACTTCTATCTGGATCTGAGAACTACTTCTGCCTGGATCTAAGAACTACTTCTGTATGAATCTGAGAACTACTCTGTCTGGATCTGAGAACTACTTCTGTATGGATCTGAGAACTACTTCTGTATGGATCTGAGAACTACTTCCTTATGGATCTGAGAACTACTTCCTTATGGATCTGAGAACTACTTCTGTCTGGATCTGAGAACTACTTCTGTCTGGATCTAAGAACTACTTCTATCTGGATCTGAGAACTACTTTTGTATGTCACCCCCTCAGTGATGATCAAACTCGGGCAGTGTCCCTGCTTTTGTATGGATCTGAGAACTACTTCTGTATGGATCTCACACCTACTGTATGGATATGAGAACTACTTCTGAATAGATCTGAGAAGAACTACTTCTGTCTGGATCTGAGAACTACTTCTGTCTGGATCTGAGAACTACTTCTGTCTGGATCTGAGAACTACTTCTATCTGGATCTGAGAACTACTTCTGTCTGGATCTGAGAACTACTTCTGTATGCATCTGAGAACTACTTCTGTCTGGATCTGAGAACTACTTCTGTATGCATCTGAGAACTACTTCTGTATGCATCTGAGAACTACTTCTGTATGCATCTGAGAACTACTTCTGTATGTCACCTCCTCAGTGACGATCAAACTTTGACAGTGTCCCTCCTTTTGTATAGATCTGAGAACTACGTCTCTATGGCTCTGAGAACTACTTCTATATAGATCTGAGAACTACTGTATGGATCTGAGAACTACTTCTGTATGCATCTGAGAACTACTTCTGTATGTCACTCCCTCAGTGACGATCAAACTTTGTCAGTGTCCCTCCTTTTGTATGGATCTGAGAACTACGTCTCTATGGATCTGAGAACTACTTCTATATAGATCTGAGAACTACTTCTGTATGAATATGAGAACTGCTGAGACCTGAATATTGTCGGGAGATTTTGAGTGGAAAAAGATCGGGTGGTTTTGTGGACGAGTGAGTCAGATGATTTCTCGACATCTCTTACAATGGAAGCTGAGACAAGACAGCAGATCTGTATCTATGCTGATAGAGAGGAACCTCTGCTGGCTATCAGACGCCGTATGACTTCTGCGGCACGGGCATATGTGTCAGCATGATTCTGTGTCCATCTACAGGAGGCAGCGGAAGGTAGAGGTCCGACAGGCGAATCGAACTAAATAGTGAATGCGTACGCGCGACAATTTCATCTTCTACTACAGGGACACATCGACAAAGTGCTTAGATTTCGCGTATGCATATTTGAAATATGAAAAAAAGAATGTTTATGTATGTCGTCCATAGATGTGCTCATTATTATATATGTGTGAAAATTTCCGCGCACTCCCTTCTTTCTGTGCATATGTAAGATTTTATACTACTTGAAATAAAATGCGTGGAGAGAGAGAGAGAAAAAAAAGATTTCACATATGTCTCGATTCACTTGCAAACTGATTCATAATATCTTATGATTGTGTTCTCTCTCTCTCTCTCTCTCTCTCTCTCTCTCTCTCTCTCTCTCTCTCTCTCTCTCTCTCTCTCTCTCTCTTCAGCTTTTTTTCATATGTGTATTCGTTCAGATTGTGTACATCCGTCTGGGGTGTTTTGCTTTCACGCCTCTGCCCTGTTGCACGTGACTGTGGTAGACAGGGAGCTGGGGAGATGGCTTTCTGCCCTGGCCTGCACCAAGGCTCCTCCTCTACGAACCTGGGGCCTATTGAACAGCTTGACCTAGACATGACCACCTCTCTCATTGTCTCACCCTCTCTCTGTGTCTCTATCTCCGTCTGTCTGTCTATCTGTCTGTCTGTCTGTCTGTCTGTCTGTCTGTCTGTCTGTCTGTCTCTCTGTCTCTCATTCCTCCCCTTCCTCTTCCTCCTCCTCCTCCTCTTCCTTCTCCTCCTCTTCTCCTCCATCTTCTACTTCTTTCTGTGTCTGTCTGTCTGTCTGCTTGTCTGTCTGTCTGTCTCTTCTTCTTCTTCTCTCTCTGTCTCTCTGTCTGTCTATCTCTCTGTCTGTCTTTCTTCCCCCCCCCCCTCTCTCTCTCTCTGTCTCTCTTTCTCTGTCTTGCTCTGTCTTTCCCTCTCCCTCTCTGTCTTTCCCTCCCTCTCTCATTCTTTCCATCCCTCTCTCTGTCCGTCTGTCTGTCTCTCCCTCCCTCTCCCCCTCACTCTCTCGTCCCTGTGTCTGTCTGTCTGTCTGTCTGTAGTTCTCCCTCTCTCTTTCTCCCTTCCTCCCTCCTCTCTCTCTTTCTCTCCCTCCCCTCTCTCTGTCTGTCTCTGTCTTTCTACCTCTCCCTCTCTGTCGGTCGGTCTGTCTGTCTCCCCCTCTCTCTCTCCCCTTCCAGCCCCCCCCCCCCCCCCCGGACTCCTCATCCCTCTGCAATCCTTTTCTTTGTCTCCATCCCACAGCTACAAACACAGTCAGCCTCATGCCAGAGTCAGTCACCATCCAGGATGTGAACCCAGTCAGCTTCATGCCAGAGTCAGTCACCATCCAGGATGTGAACCCAGTCAGCTTCATGCCAGAGTCAGTCACCATCCAGGACGTGAAATGGGATGGGCCTGAGCATCGCTATGCTCTGTTGTCTGGTTACAAGGTTTCTGATTATTCAGTAGACGTAAATCATCTTGTAATAATGTGTTCAAGGAAGGGTGCCGTCGGACTGGTCACGGACTGGTCACGGAGATGCTTACGCCGTCTGGAAGCAGGTTGATGATCGGAGTGAGGAAGGGGAAGGAATCGGGAAGGAGAGAGAGAGAGAGAGAGAGAGAGAGAGAGAGAGAGAGAGAGAGAGAGAGAGAGAGAGAGAAGGAGAGAGAGAGAAGAAGAAGAAGAAGAAGAAGAAGAAGAAGGAGAGAGAGAGAGAGAGAGAGCGAGAGAGAGAGAGAGAGAGAGAGCGAGAGAGAGAGAGAGAGAGAGAGAGAGAGAGAGAGAGAGAGAGAGAGAGAGAGAGACAGAGAGACAGAGAGAGATCCTGAATGTGTCTAGTATGGTTCATGCAGAAAGCGCAAACCCCCTCCGGTACGTCCCTCTCCACTCATTCTCTCTCTCTCTCTCTCTCTCTCTCTCTCTCTCTCTCTCTCTCTCTCTCTCTCTCTCTCTCTCTCTCTCTCTCTCAATTACAAAATTCAGAAGGGCATTAGCAAAAGTCAGATTACTTGTAAATGAGCTTCGAACAAATAAAAAGTATACCGATACAACAGCAATAACCACCTGCCCTTTTGGCAGTGAAGAGGAAACCGAAATACATTTTCTTTTTAAATGTCCAAGTTACAAAAAAAAATAAGAGAAAAATATATTCATAAACACTATTAAGATAGCTTTCCTGTCCAGTTAAAGACACTATTGCAAAACGAAAATCATGTCATAATGAGAGACGTTGCTATGTTTGTACATTACGCTTTTGTTTTAGAGAAGAACAGTTGTAATGAAATGTTATAAACCCAGGTTTGTTTCTTTTGTTATCGCCACATGAGCATCGTTTAAAAAACATTTTCGATATAAATCATTCATTTTCAATAACATAAACAATTTCATGTTACGTGTTTCATTTCGATAGGCTGGAGGCCTCACATTTAAGTCACGAGTTCACGAGTTCTCTCTCTCTCTCTCTCTCTCTCTCTCTCTCTCTCTCTCTCTCTCTCTCATGCGACTTTTCTGCAGCCTCTGTGCAGCCTACAGTCCAACATGTCAGCATTCATCATGATGCAGCATCATGATGCCGTCATTGCCTCGTGGCCTGGCGAGATGTTCAGTTGTCTGTCTAAACTGACCTATTGACGCACATCTAGACATTCCCTACCTTCTTTCCCCCTTTCCCTACGCCCCCCCCCCTCCCATTTCTGTCTGTCTGTCTGTTTGTCTCTGTCTTTTTTCTTAACAAACTCTCCTCTAATCCTTTGACTGTTTCATCTCGCAATCTCTCCCCCCCCTCCCCGCCCCCCTCCCCCATTCACTTGCACTTTTCATTTTACGATTGCAGGCAGAAATCTGTCTTGTGTCAAACTCGGTCATACTACAATCCTGGGCTTCCAATATCAACATGACGGCCAGGGCTCTGTCTGTCTGTCTGTCTGTCTGTCTGTCTGTCTGTCTGTCTGTCTGTCTATCTGTCTGTCTGTCTGTCTGTCTGTCTCTGTCTGTCTGTCTGTCTGTCTGTCTCT
>CM031604.1:91178033-91180533 GCA_018398815.1 Conus ventricosus
AAACCGACCACGACCTTGGCTCGAAGTCTGGAAGGCAATAGTTCCCTCCTCCCACCCACCCCCCACCCTCCCACCCCACCTCCACCTCTCCTCCTAATCTTCTGATGCACCACATATGCCCCCCTTCCTCTTTCTTCCTCATCTAACTTGTTTACATGACAACTTGGGGCACTCCTCTTTGTCTCGTCTTTCCCTGACCCCTTCTCTGCCACCACTCCCACCGCCCCCCCCCCCCCACCTCCCCTAACTTCCCACTCCTCCCCTCTCCTCCCTACCCGCACCCTCCTTCTCCAACCGTTTCTAGCCTCCCTCCCCCGCCCACTGCTCTGTGCCCTGGCAACAGGCACTGCCAGCCGTCAGCCAGAATCCGATCCTGGGCCCTGGTCCTGAAATGTGATTGTTGTCATTATCGGTCAGAGTCTGTCCGGCAGTGGGCTTTCTGCAGGGAAGTCATGTTCGCTGGATGGGCGATGGTCACGCATGCGCCGTGGTTGGTGAAGGGTGTGATGTGATTGGTCAGTGGGGCTGCACGTGATGTGAGGAAGCTGGTGGATGGGGGTGACTGGGTAGTTGAGGGTGGAAGTGACTCTCCTTCCTCCCCCCCCCCCCCCCCCCCCCCCCCCTCCTTTCCCTCGTGTTGAACCGAGGAGAAGACAAGTCTTCATTTGAATTTCAATGAGACTGATGCTCTCTGATCACGCACAGAACTGACTTGTCCATGGTTCTGACGTTGACTGCTTGGCTTTCTCCATGGGCATCTTCTGTCAGACATTCAGAGAGAGACAGAGAGACAGAGAGAGAGACAGAGACAGAGACAGAGAGAGACAGAGATTTGTTTACGTTAAAAGAAACCATTCTTTCGTTAATGGTAAGAGACTTTACAAAGAAACATTCAGCTTTTGCTTTTTGACCTACAACTGTCTTTTCTCTTAGAAGCTGACACTTCTCGGTGTAGTTTTTTTTTTTTCTCATCTGGAACGGAAATACGTTATGCGTTATTTGCCTCTGCCTTTGCCTATTTTCTGTCTCATCTTCTTGGCCATTTCAATAGCCCTACCCCCTACTACCCTCCCACTCCCCATCGCCACTCATGCTCATTCCGTGTGCTCCGTCACATCCCAGCGTGTCCTGCAGTAGCCCCGACACAGACAGTCCACAGGAAGCAGTCAATGCCAATTCATTGTCAGGTCACCCAAAAGAGGAGACACTGCGCTGCCTGCTGAGTCATTTTAGTGTGTTCATTGGTGCCTCTTCTGATCCAGCGTATCGAGGGTTGACTGCCAGAACCAAGTATCTCAATTTTCTGAAAGTTTACAGGAGACGATTTTTTAAACTTTCAGCGGCTGCAGCATGAAAACAAATTAAGTGAGCGCCTCAAAACGTTTACACAAAGTAAATCAATATCATTTCTGCTGAAAGTGTTTTCTTGAACTTGCATTCACCTCTTGTGCTAAGTATAAACAATACAATTTAAAACATACATAAGATGCTTGGTTTTCGACAGCTGAAAGTGCCATGATCAAGGACAACCAGAAGACAGTATCTCAAAGATACGAGGTTTGGCCAAAACCGTACAGAAAGCATTTCCACCAGTTGAGACAGCAAGAACAAAGTGACTGATAATGCTTGGTTTTTACAAGCTTAAAGCGCCATGAGCTAGGACAACCAGAAACCAGTATCTCAAATTACCGGGTTTTGGGGAAAAAGTGTACAGAAAGCATTTCCTCAGAATGTAATTACAAGATCATCGTATTTTGATGTGCTGGACTTTGTAGGTACTCGAAAGGCGCCTCTTGTTAACAAATGGGACGGCTGAAGTACCACTCGAAAGGCGCCTCTTGTTAACAAATGGGACGGCCTAAGTCGAGGTTTTTTTTTGTTGTACTGGGATTTTTTAAGTCACAAATGTGCTGGTCAAACCTTGAGTGCCTACCTAACATTGGTTGTGTCTTGTTTATGTATGTGTGTGTAGTGAAGGATCTACTTGACTCTCGCACAGAAGGGCTCTCACTGCAACGTGTAACGAGCCATTCTCCAGTTAGGTTCTTAGAAACTGTATGTTTTGATACAACACGGTTTCTTTTGTGTATGTGGCTATCAAAAAAGCAGCCTTCAAAAGCAAATAGGATAGCGGTTACTGAAATTGCTTTAGTAACTGTAGACTTGATATGTACGGCGTCATCTTTCCAACGTGTATAACATTTATGTGGGTCTCTCATGACTGCATTTAAAGTGACGTAATGTTTTGACTTGAAGTGACGTAATGTTTTGACCTGAAACACTCACACAGTTGAAGTGACGTAATGTTTTGACCTGAAACACACACACAGTTGAAAAGGCGTAATGTTTTGACCTGAAACACACACAGTTGCAGCTGTGTGCAACCTGTGTGTGGTTTTAGTTAGTCACAACCAGTGTGTGTAGGTTGCAAAGCAACGTGTTCATATTCCAGTCATTAAAAAATGTGTGTCTGTTTTCTGTTGCAGGTGTTTCAGCCCGT
>CM031604.1:91185533-91220533 GCA_018398815.1 Conus ventricosus
CCAGGAGAGATGAAATTTGAAAGGAGAAAAAATGAAATTCAAAATGAGGCGTGAAACAGAACCCAGACCTTTCTTCCTTTATTTCTTCCTCCACAAAACTTCTGGCATTCACTATGACTATTTTTAGCAGCATATTTCACCACTCTCAACACATCGCTTTAATGTCTCAATCGTTGTTGACAGTGCTACATAGTGCACGTCCTTAACCTAGAGGCAATGTTCTAGGAGCCTCGGAATCCACACTCTCGTTTTCACAAGGGGCTGCCTCCTATGTGTAGAGCCACAATAGAAGAGCAGCTTGCGAGTGTTAAACATTCGTTTCCGCGTCATTAGACGAACATCAGTCATTCGTTCCTTCCATATTTCACGGAAGATGCATGATGTATGTATATGTGTCATCCAAACCAACGGCTGAAGTAGGCTTCACTTCTGAAAGTTGGTAATGGGGTTTTACGTGTGTGTATGCATTATGCGCGCGTTCACACACGGAACCTCGGTTTGTGGTCTTATTCGAAGGACTTTTCGGGATTTGGAGTCAGAACCAATGTAAACTAGGAAGGGAAAATCCCCCTGTACCAAAACGGCTCAGTGGGGATTCAAGCTCGCAGTCCCAGTATCAGCAGGTGAGAATGACGACTCCAGCGCTTGACTAGCGGAGCTATACCATCTCCACGTCTCACCCGGAGGACAAAGTGCGTGTTGAAGTCTGCACACATGCTGACTCCTAAGAAACAGTCTCCTCGAACTCGGCATGGAAACGAATCCCGGATTTTTGGTTCAAGAAAACGATGCTCTGTCCACTGGGCCAAACATGCCCTCAACATTGTGTGTGTGTGTGTGTGTGTGTGTGTGTGTGTGTGTGTGTGTGTGTGTGTGTGTGTGTGTGTGCTTGCGTGCATATGTGTGTGTACATGCATGCATGCATGCGTGTGTGTGTGTGTGTGTGTGTGTGTGTGTGGTGTGTGTGTGTGTGTGTGTGTGTGTGTGTGTTGCTGTGTGTGTGCATACATGCATGTGTGTGTGTGTGTGTGTGTGTGTGTGTGTGTGTGTGTGTGTGTTTGTGCATGCATGCATATGTGTTGTGTGCTCGCGCGCTCACGCGAGTGTGTGTATGTACACGTATGTGTGGGGGTGGAAGGAGGAGGGGATTAATAGATTAAAATCCTATAGCCTAACGGCCGTAGGACAGTAAACTGCCACAGGTCGACCATGTCTGGGCACCACACGATGAAAGGTGGAGCCATCCCACTCCTTCTTCCGCACTCACCACCCTGGCATAAATCAGGTACCTGTTATTGCTAGATGGACAGAGAAGGGTTTCAAGTCCTTAACATCCAACCCTCATAATGATTCCAACTCACAACCGTCAGCTCTGCAAGAAAACCTTCAAACGATGTGACTTGCGTGTGTATCTGTACAATTGGTGTGACGAAGGGTTTTGTTGTTACAGGCCCTGGAGAGGAGACAAACTGCCCGTGTCGGATGTCCCTCACCCTGAGTCTGCCCCTGCCTTCTACTGACTGACCAGCCGCCACTGTAGGGCCTGACCATCACATACCACTGACCAGTCAGTGACCACATGAACTGGGCACTACTGAGCAGCTGAAACCCACCGTGTGATAGTGAGACCTGTGATCGATTGGAACGGTCAAAGGAGAGGTGGCCACTGGATCTTTTGAAGACAGGATTTACTTTTCTTTTTAATATCTTTAATCTGGTCATACAACTAGTCCACGATCATCAGCACCAACATGTCTAAAAGGGCTAAGAGACTGGAGCGTGGGATGGAGGGAATCATATTTTGATTTGGGAATGAATGGTGGGTGACGGAATCGAAATAGTTGGCACCTGCCATCAGGATCATCTTGAGGAAAAAAGATTGGTTTAGAAAAGGAGTGGCCGTGTCTATGACCAACAGAAGCAGGATGACGGGGGGTGGGGGGGGAGGTGGGAATGACAGGTGAGAGGTGTCTACGACCAACAGACGCAGGATGACAAAGGGGGGGGGGGGGGAGGAGGAGAGAGGTGGGAATGACGTATGAGAGGGGGATGGCAAAAATGGGCGCTCCATGCCCTTGAAAAAAAAAAAAAAAAAAAAAAAAGAGAGAGAGAGAGAGAGTAGAGAGAGAGAGAGAGGAGAGAGAGAGAGAGAAGTCTGAAATCGCCTGAACGTGCGCAGTCTACGTTTAAAAGAAAATTGCCATCAAATCACTTCATCACCAACATCAAAGACAACGTGCAGATTGCGCACAGCGTTCTCCCAACCACCTCCTTCACTTTCCACACTCCATCCCTCCGTCTTCCCCACCCCCACCCCCCACCCCCGTCATCCCCCCCACCCCCCCCCCCCCCCCCCCCCCCAGCAACTCTCCTTCCCTTCCCTTCTCTCTCAGCAATTTGTTTGTAAGTTGTAGCGTCTTCGGTAAACAAGAGATGCATTTTGCTGACTCTTCCCTTCTCCTCTCCCCCCCCCCCCCCCTCCACCCCCTCCCATGCCATGGCCCTCTCTCAACATCGCTTAACACCTTTCTGACCACTGTGGATCTCTAAAACCAATTTGGACGAGTACTACATCCCCCCCCCCCCCCCCCCCCCCCAATTTCTGCCCGCCTTCCCCTCCCCCTGCTCCGCACACCCCATCCCTTTTCCCTCGCCATTCTCCTCTCCCGCCGCTGAGATAATCCACCGTGAGGTCAAACAAAGTTGAGGCTGCTGAAGACAGACGACTTTCCAATCTCTCTCTCTCTCTCTCTCTCTCTCTCTCTCTCTCTCTCTCTCTCTCTGTGTGTGTGTGTGTGTGTGTGTGTGTGTGTGTGTATGTGTGTGTGTGTGTGTGTGTGTGTGTGTGTGCTGTGCGTGCGTGCGTGCGTGCGTGCGTGCGTGCGTGGTGTGTGTGTGAGTTGATTTAGTAAGGAATGAATATATAAAGAATAGTGTTCCTTATATGACAAAGTTTTATTGTTTATTGTTTAATCGTGTTTTGGATTCTGGTATTATACCAGAAGATTGGGTGACAGGGTTAATTGTACCACTCTATAAAGGCAAGGAGATCAACAAGACTGCAATAACTACAGAGGGATAACACTGTTAAGTTGTGTAGGCAAATTATTCACGTCAATTCTAAATAGCAGACTTACTTATTTTGTTGAAATGAATGGACTTATTTCAGAAAACCAAGCAGGTTTTAGACGCATGCATTCAACGCTTGACCATGCTTTTGTTCTTAAATCATTGATTGACATGTTTGCAATCAACAATGGAAAATTATACTGTGCTTTTATTGATTACAGAAAGGCATTTGATTCTATTTGGAGACATGCTTTATGGCACAAACTGTTGAGTCAAGGCATATCTGGGAAAATTCTGCACGTTGTAATCAATATGTATGATCAAATAAAATCGTGCATTTTTCTAAATGGTCAAAAATCAGAGTTCTTTGGCAGTTTTAGGGGAGTTCGTCAAGGAGAAAACTTTCACCCTTATTGTTTTCATTATTTTTAAATGATCTACAACAGTTCCTTATTGACAATAACTGTTCTACTCTAGAATATGATTTAACGCAAGAGTTAAAACTTGAACAGTTTATTAAATTGCTTGTATTGTTATATGCTGATGATACAATTTTACTGGCAAATTCTAAATCAGCTTTGCAAAAAGAACTTAATGCCTTACATATATATTGCATGCAATGGCAATTAGAAGTAAATCCAAAGAAAACAAAAATAGTTGTCTTTCATGGTCGAAATAGTATGCGTGAAATTTTTTTCTTTGGGAATGAAAAAATAGAGGTTCTTAATTCAATTAAATACTTAGGCATCGAGTTCAGCAGAACAGGTTCGTTTTACAAAGCAAAAAAATGTGCTTATAATCAGGCTGTCAAGGCAATGTTTTCATTATTACAAATTGCAAGGAAGCAGAAATTGCCAATTGATGTTTGCATACAATTATTTTATTCCATAGTTGTACCTGTGTTGTTGTATGGTTGTGAAATTTGGGGTTATGAAAATGTTGATATATTAGAAAAGTTACAGTTACGTTTTTTAAAGTATTTATTTAGATTAAATAAAAGTACAATGACTTCAATGATTTATGGTGAACCGGAATCTATCCTTTATCTGTACTGATTAAAGTAAGAATGATAAGGTTCTGGGCTAACTTAGTTGTTTCCTGATTCTAAGAAGTATTCAAACAAAGTATATAATATCTTACATGAACTATATACAAAAGGAATTTTCGTTTCACCATGGCTTAGTTATGTTAAAAGCATTTTATTTGAAACTGGTTTTGATTGTGTTTGGGAATCTCATTCATTCACAAACAGAAATAACTTATGTAAGTGTGTTAAAAAGGAGTTGCAAAATAATTATGCTCGTGATTGGCGCAGTTCTCTTGAAAACAGCAACAAGTGTGTATTCTATAAAAGTATAAAGACTGTCTTTGGAAAAGAACATTATATTTCTACCTTACCAGATATTTATGTTATACCTTTATTCAAATTTAGATGTAGTAACCATAAATTGCAAATTGAAATTGGAAGACACCATAATGTTCCAAGAGAATTGCGTATTTGTCGTAACTGTGAAATGGGTGAAATTGGAGATGAATTCCATTGCATCATGGAATGTCCAAAATATAATGAACTTCGTGAAAAATTCATCCCTAAAAATATCTAAAACCAAAGTCTGTTTTCAACTTTTGTAATTTATTTCAAAAGGAAGACGCATTTGTTTGAATATTAGTAAGTTTCTAAAAAATGGGAAGATTGTTTAATGAGATCGTTACAGTTCACCAGAATTCAGCATTTCGCAACTATGTTCACACATTGTTCTGAGTGAGTTTCGTATTTCTCTTTGTTACATTTGTATCCTCCATGCCCCAGCAGGGGTCAAAGGATTAAATTTGAATTGAATTGAATTGAATTGAATTGTGTGTGTGTGTGTGTGTGTGTGCGTGCGTGTGTATGTGTGTGTGTGTGTGTGTGTGTGTGTGTGTGTGTGTGTGTGTGTGTGCGTGCGTGTGTATGTGTGTGTGTGTGTGTGTGTGTGTGTGTGTGTGTGTGTGTGTTGTGGCTGTGCGCGCGCGCGCCTGCGCACGCAGTGCACGCTTGTTTTCATATTTGATTTGGCAGGTCAGATACTATTATGCCAGATTGTATGGGCTGGCAAGCGATTATTGTGACTCTTTGTCATTCAGGCTCTTCCATAGCATCTTGACAATAGTGTAAAGACTTGTCATTAAGGTTTTTACTCAGAACATTTTGCCGTCAGGGTTCTTTGATGACATGATCTTCTTTAGGCATTTCACAGCTACAGTTTGGTGGGCTCATGTGTTGACTATGACCTCTAAAATGTCCTGAAGTTTGATAAAAGAGCTAATGTTCTGAAGTCAGATAAAAGAGCTAATTTGCCAATGTTACTGGAAATTCTTCGTTCGTGGAGTTCTTTTGTTGTTAAGCTGTTGCTCATGTGTCTTCACTTCACCTGTTTCCTTTCTTAGTTTTGTGTGCAATTTGTATCTTTCTACTGACTTTGTTATCGATGCTGTGTATAGGGATGATGATGATGACATTAACTTTGATTCGTTGTTACTTGTCGGCATGTAATAAAAATGAGCAAATCTTTCATGTTTTCAGTGAAGGTTTTTGTCCATCTCTCAGTCCTTCTTTCGTCTGGCTATGTGTTTTCCTCTGTCATGTGCTTTTGTTCAACATTTTAGATAATTTAGTAAGATGCTGGTACTTATTCCTATTCTGCGTGCATGCGTGTGTGGAGGGGTGGGGATGGCGATGGGAGGGGAGGAGGATAAGATAAGATAATGTTGCTTACAGCCCAGCCGACCGCAAAGGCCCATATCAGGTCTGTCACCACGTTAAAATCAACTCACAAGTTATTCATTCACACAATTCTTTAAAATACATCTTCTAAAAACCCATCCGAAAGTTTGTTAAAAAAAAACAACAACAACAACTTTCCACTGTAAACTCTCAGATCCGATGAAAAATGTTGATCTCTTTCAAGAACTCAAAGATCGTGCAAGGCAGAACGTCTCTGAACAAGGGTTTCATGGACTCCGCTGTAAAATGCTTGTGTCTCACATCGTGCAAGTCCCAACACTCTAAAAGAACATGTTTCATTGTGAGTGGCACATGACATGGAATGCACCACGGAGCTTCTTCACTCTTTAAAAGGTAGGAATGGGTGAAATACGAATGGCCGGTGTGCAGCCGGCATAGAACTGTTTCTTCTTTACGACCACCAGACGTAGATGAGAGGAACTCCTTAGGTTTGGACGGATCTGAAAGAGTTTGTTATTCGTCTGTGTATTCCAATCCTCCTGCCAGAGGTCTCTGACATAATCATTAATTTTTGGTTTTAGATCTGAGCAGGGGATATATATATATATATATATATATATATATATATATATTGAATTATAAACAAAGCTTGCTTTATGTCTTAGATTTTAGAAATAGGGGGAGATACGCATTCATATCTGCAGTGGTAGATGATTCTGCCTAACTAACAGTATGTGCTTGAGTGGGTGAATGGGAAAAAATAAAATAAATGCTTCTCAAAATGAGCCTTCAGCAGCTTATATTCTCAAGCGAGAGGACATACTCCAATAGGGAGGAAAACTCACTAACATAACTCCTGGTCATTACCGATATTTCGAAACTTGGTGGTTTCTCTCAGTGACCTCGGAAAGTGGTAATTTGACTCCTCTGCCTTTTCAGTTTTAAGAAGATGCAACCAGAAAAGGTTGGTGTGCATACGTAGTATGTTTGTTGAGTTTTCAAAAAACAACCAAGGTGCCATCTAAGAAGCAAAAGAAAATCATAAAAGAGCAAAACAAGCTAACATTTTCTTGTGAAAAGTAAAAAATATAAAAAAGATATCCTCTAAGACACAAGTGCTGAGGGCAAGTTCTTGGAATGAATCCACAAGGGACTAAAATACAACAAACTAATAAATTCCAAGGATAAGTACCGCACCGTTCCAGCAACTTACAGAGCAGCTTGGTGTTGCAATGACTGCAAAAAAATATTGAATTATAAACAAAGCTTGCTCTTATGTCTTAGATTTTAGAAATAGGGGAGATACGCATTCATATCTGCAGTGGTAGATGATTCTGCCTAACTAACAGTATGTGCTTGAGTGGGTGAATGGGATTGCATTCTTCTTAAAACTGAAAAGGCAGAGGAGTCAAATTACCACTTTCGAGGTCACTGAGGAGAAACCACAAGTTTCGAAATATCGGTATATGACCAGGAGTTATGTTAGTGAGTTTTCCTCCCTATTGGAGTATGTCTCTCGCTTGGAGAATATAAGCTTGCTGAAGGCTCATTTTTGAGAAGCATTTATTTTATTTTTCCCATTCACCCACTCAAGCACATACTGTTAGTTAGGCAGAATCATCTACCACTGCAGATATGAATGCGTATCTCCCCTATTTCTAAAATCTAAGACATAAGAGCAAGCTTTGTTTATAATTCAATATAATTCAATATTTTTTTGCAGTCATTGCAACACCAAGCTGCTCTGTAAGTTGCTGGACGGTGCGGTACTTATCCTTGGAATTTATTAGTTTGTTATATATATATATATATTTATATATATATTTATATATATATATATATATATGTTAAATAATATTAAAAAGGAAGGTTAAAACTCTACAAATTTGTTCGAGCGTGTTGCGCTGTCATCAGGATGTCTCTGGCCCACCCACCGCCGATGTTATATAGCGTGTGGGCTCCCGTTTTGCGGTTGTTTGCACGTGCGGGTTGGCCTGCACGTGTTTTTTGGGGGGGCTTTCAGGTTTTTATTTTGGGTTGTGTTCACTAACAACGATTTCCATTTATGCCTGCAGTTGTTTACTATTTCTGTTTTGGTGTTTAAAGTTGCTAAGTGTGGTTTGCATAGTATTAAACCATTTTTCAGTTAAACATAGGTTGCACCTTTTTGAAACATTGCTGTATGGTGATGCTCTTTTTATGATTTTCCAGGATATATTGTAGCTTGTTTTTGCGTCTTTAAGTTTCAGATATATTTGCTCAGTTCTGTTTGGTTTTTATATTTTTCTTTATTAAATGACTGTTTATGGTTTGCATATCTGGTTTTGAAGTGGTTTTCAGTGATCCCTATGTATGTTTCTTTTTCATTTTCTGATGTTACAGTAGCCTGGTATACAATGTTGTTGTGAAGACATTTTATTGTTTAGTGGGCACTGCTCCTTTCTGGTGCAATTGCAAGATTTCCTTTCATCACCCTTCTTTGCTGTGTTGATTTTCATGTTGTTGGAATGCTCAATCAGGTATTGAGTTGGCATACATGATACCGATAGTTGACGTGTTTTTGATAAATATTTAGGAGAACATTTGTGTTTCTTATTGGAATGAAGTGTTAGGATTTTGAAGAATTCTTTACCTAATGTTTGTTTTGAGTTTCCCCGTCCGTATGGGGGGTTATACCATAAGATTTTCTTTTTTCCTATATAGAACAGGGAACTGTCTGATCAACCCGTGCACTTTCTTCACCACCGGGGGGAGTTATTTGGGCGAAAGTGGCTTAAAAGCCGCCATTATTCCTGTGCGGAAGAGGAGAGAGAGAAATCACCGCAGACAGACAGACAACAGAGAAGAGAGAGACAGAGAGAGAGACAGACAGACAGACAGAGAGGCGGGCAACCACCACACACACACGCAAGCGCATATTACTGTTCTCTGGCAAGTAAGACGTCAATAACCAAAAAATAACGATTATCTACAAACAAACATACTGTGCAGGTTATCCGTTTTTAATACAATTTACTAAACTTTTCAGATTTTAGTTTTTTGTTAATCCTATGTTTTTTTTCTTGTCCGTTTTCAATAACAATCATTTTCGCGCAAACATTCTTCAAATGAGTCTTTGTCTTTCATGAGAAATAAACATACATCTTTAACTGTTCACTAAAGTCTTTTAAAACTGAGTTAATTCTGGCATAAAATCCACACACTTATCCCAGCCTGTCTTCTATCTTTTCATACCGCTGAAAGCTAGTTTCAACAAAGTGTTTCTCTTTTTTAACTAATCTCTTGCTCTGCTGAACAGTCCATCTATAATAAATAGTGTCCTTGCGTTCCTTCAAACAGTCTTATAAAACAGTTTCTAAGACACTCACTCAGTTAATCTGCCTAGGATCAACTAAATTATGTCATCATCTGTCCCAAAAAAACCTTCTAATATGATATGCTATGTTCCAATTAATAGTTGGGCAAAAATAACACAAAATGATCAAAATTAAACGAAAAAACTGGTG
Organism: Conus ventricosus; assembly: GCA_018398815.1. NCBI lineage: Eukaryota > Metazoa > Mollusca > Gastropoda > Neogastropoda > Conidae > Conus > Conus ventricosus. The sequence continues at coordinate 91,194,834 of CM031604.1, forward strand.
AGTACAGGTCGAGTGATAAATATTGTTATACCACAGACCAGTCCTTTCACACAAATCAAATGAACAAATGAGGTGATTTTTGTCATAAGTATCACTGCTCCCATAGTTTTATAACAGAACGTTAAATCTAAAACTGTTAATGTATTTATCATGTCCTTCCGTTAAAACTTGTTTCAGTATAATAAAATCCAATAAGGCTAAATGCGTAAGATTAATCCAATTCAGTCTGTAAGATTGTTTCATTTAGACTAATATTGATTTTGTTTGCTTGTTGTTATGACCTTGAATATCCACGCATAGTGAATAATGACGACCGGTAAATTTAAGTTTTTCAACGTCCTAAGTATTGCCACTAATTATAATTCCTTATAGAAGGACGTCACTAACGCCCACAACCCCATCCCATCCCCCCCCATATCTTTAAGACAGAAATTTTCAAATAACATTGTGAAACGATCTCCTATGGGATTGCGGAATGAACGTAAATTGTGTTATAAGCAACTTCAAAACCCGTTTCTCTTCTGTGGAGGAATAAGTTTTATTCCCATAAACGGCCTTTATTTCAATCTCTTGTCCGACATTGTCGTCTGGCATAAGACTTACATGTAAATGGGCCAGAGCTGAATGCATTTGCTTCAGAAACCTTTTTTGATGGCTAAAATATTTTAAAAGGCCTTATTGAATTCAAATTTTATGTCCCCATTCTAAATAATGTTCCTAAGTGCCATATGAGGTCAGGAAGGCTTTCGAACTATTTTTCTATTCATACAGGCCAACAATATTTGCTTCTAATGCGCAAGGCTGTACTATGTTTATGAAACATTTTGCTGTCGCTAACCTCTTTGCGTTTAATAAACACCCATCTTTAGTGTACACAACAAAACCATACAAAGTGCCTATTACACCATTCTGTTTTCAAAGTCCGCAACGTCTGCAAGGTCTTAATTCTAAAGGTTATCCACCTCACAGGCGCTAATGTAATCTATCCCCGCGTTCTTCCTAGCGCCCACCGCGACATTTTTAGTACAGTTTATTATTTTAATTTCAAAACAATGTGTAGATATTGCATTTACACAACTTTCCCTGCTTGTCTGCAATTTTAATATTAAATGATCCAACCCATCCCACAAACTAATCTTTTAAACTGTAAATAAGTGAATTGTCTAATTTCATAATCGCAATATGCCAGCTTTCCCCCCGCCGGTAAAGCTCTTAAAACATTTGAGGGCCTTCCATCATATAAGTTCATCAGTGCTCAGCTCAACCAAATGAACATAAAGTAATGAAATGTAATGGCAATATCGAGCGGATTTACCCCCCTTAAAAGAGTAGTTTTAGTTTGGCGCAACAACAAATCTTTTAGAGACCTGAGTGTCACTTTAAAGCCTAACATTAAGCTAGCTCTTAATCAAAAAAGTAATCTGCATTTTCAGGTTCGAATGTTAATATTGTTTTTAGATTATGCATTGTTAAGTTAGAGATTAATGCCGAATTTACTCAATGCTACTTTAGTGAGCAAAACCCAAATAACCATCAGCTATTGTAAACTGGTTAGAAGCTTTTGAGCCCCGCAACTTTTATAATTCTAATTATTCCCCTTGGATTCGCTTATATTAAACCCTTCGACTTTGTAAAATATGTCATGAGCGCGACCGTTTTTTTGGCCCGCAATTTGTTATCAATAGATGAACTAAAACTAAGGGCGGTCCAAGAGTAATGTTATTGTTAACAACATTTTTTAAAACAATTAAAAAATGCGTGCTTACAAATATACTGGCGCAAAATATACTGTTTGGGCCGCACAACAAATACTTAACATTAATAGCAACTGAAACTCTTGACATTTGCTGTGACCCAGACTGTGCCTCTTATCATAAAACGGAGAGTACTACTCCAATAAGCAGAAATTATCTTAACCCCCCAAATGAAGACGAGCCACATCCAGAAAGCGTGTTTTAGTCATCCGATCAGTTTTATCAGAACCAGTTAAACTTTGCTGTGTAAAATGCGCATCAACAGGGTTGTGGTAGTGGCGTATGCTGATCATTTTTTATAAAATAATCACCCAGATCCATTGGTTGAGGTCAGGTACCGATTTCATTTCTAATACACCTTCAGGACGTATTATGGCTGAATTTTGCAAGCGGAGCGCCATTGCCAAATGACAAATAAAACCGTTTAAAAAAATCAAATTAATTCCACACAGCAACAGAATAGACATGAAGGCTTTTTGAAAGACAGTAACGAATTCAATATTAACATCCAACAGACTTAAGAACAAAATTGGATCATAAACATGGCATAGGCGTTCATAAATTTCAGGCAACACCAACGCACAGGATATATAACTTTAGACCGGCGTTCCTCCATTCAAAATTTGTATGAGACCATTGGTCCCATATAGCAAGAGCAAAAACAGCATTGGACAAACATTTTATCTTAGACACTTCTTCTAAGGGGCCTAACTAGGGCGGGAATAGAACGAACGAATAAACGACTCTATCGTCTTACGTTTTGGTGTTTTGCTATTTCGCAAGCACAGGCAAGAATCGCGCATAACGATCCATCTAACTAGCTTAGACGCTCAAAAACAATACTTTAGCAAATTTAGAGGACGCCATTAATTCTACAGTTGATTTACCTTCAAGTAATAAAAATACCAAAAAAAAAGGTTTTAACAATAACTCCAGATCGAAAGTAGACTTTTCTGTTGGCACTGGTTTAAACATGCTGCCGATACTGACCTCAGACCTCCAGGTAGGAAATTAAAATAAAAAAAAACTTTAAAACCTTATAAAAAAGAAATTCTTAAAGCAGGCAATGAACAGAAGGGTTGGGAACAACGACATAAAATCTGAGGCCAATTAATATAACAAAGCATGTAAACACAACACCCAAGAATTAAGTCAACAAATACCCGAAGTCCAAACCCCCAAAGTCATTGAGACTCCACAGCAAAGCTCGCAGACTCTGTCGCGAGAACCATGATATGAAAAACAGCGATAGTATCATTTTTCTTGATTAACAGGCCAAGGATTAACTTTGGTCTATATCTTACTACTTACTAAATATAACCCAGACTATGAATAGAACAAATGCCCATAAGAGCTTTGGCCCTAAAAGCCAACTACTTTGCTTTGCAGTAGACAAAAAAAAGCCAGCTCACGATAATAACTCCCCAATATACCTGGTAAAAGCGTTCACACGGCTTTAACCAGCTAATTTTTTAATACACTGCAAGATGATTAAGAACTGTTTTTTAACCCATTGAAAAAACAATCACAGTCGATTGGGCGGGGCGGAGGCACTGAACTTTGCCCTCCCTCCACCACCACCTGAAAAAGCCATCACCCAGTGTACTTTTATGCAAATCCTAAGGCAGTTATAACCTGCTAATGTGACACCCTGCTCTCCTAAACAATGTTCTTATTCGTTCTGCTAGCGTTTGCGTCTTCATATAAAATTTTTTTCGCTAGTTTTCTCTTATCTAATACACTTGAGTTCGTAATTGGTCCGGTTAGTAGTATAGCACATCTATAGTCTTGCTGAACATTCTTGATCAAATCATTTAGTCTTTGGGATATTTCTTTCTTTAATATCAGGACCAAAGTTGCGTCATCAGCCTCAACGAGTTTTTCTATTTACCTCTTCCTTATAAGCCCACAAGTTCACCTAGTATTTGCTAAATTGTTTGGTTAATAATTCGCCTCTATGGTTCATAAAAAAAGCATGATCCAGGGCCTCTAAATTTCTCAGCATGGGTAGCGGTGAGAACTGTATCATAATTCCCTTTAACGCTGTTTCTTCCGAAAAAACTGGTTTACTGCATCTATTGTATTTATTTAATTCGCCTGCTGAATTGATTTAATTTCTTTACGTTCCATGTTTTGCATTTGGTTATCTGTCGGGAAGATCTTGTAGTGTGTTTTGAAGTTTACAAATGCCTCCCCGCCCTTAATATCGGTCTAGCAATGCGCAAGGCGATTTTGATCTTTCCATACACACTGAAGTCTATTCTAATAGAACCCACAGCTAAAAACTTTGATGGGTCTGGTTTTAGTTGTAAAAGCCAACAATTGCCCTTGATCGTTTTTTACAGACAAATGGCCCATCTTCTAATTCAAAATCAATGGGTCTATAAAATTCGGGAGGTTCATGCCTAAACTTTTGTAAAATGCTTCAAACCGTACTTGCTGTAATTCACGCGCAATGAAGCGTGAGCGATGCAGTGTCAAGGGATCATTTCACTCTTGTCGTCCCACCACGATCAAAAACATCAAAATCTTCTTCGCCTTCAATTCCTGCCAATGTTTTTAATTAATTAACTTTTTTTATTTTCTTCATCAAAATGCACAACAACATATGGGCTCGAATGCTGACCACGCATAGAAAACTTAAAGAGCCCCATGGCGTGAAGGAAATAAACGGAATATTATTGTTCCAAATAATCCATCTACTTATTGATGCAGATCAAATTCTTACTGACAAATTACCAGACTTCGAGCGGATGAAATTGATTGTGCCAGCTCTGCGCGTCTTACTTTCAATAGAGCTCGAATCAACAACAAACCCAAACAGGACAGATTGTACAGAATTTGGACGGGCAACCGTTAAGAAAATTTCTATAAAAATTGAGGGGCAAGAAAATATTCTCTTACACAATGCAGACATATTTTTAACCTATTCTGATCTATGGCAACTGGGATGAAAGGGATGATCTTGCTTTTCAAGGAATCGAAAAGAACAAGCAACAAAAAAATAAGAATAGCGCTGGAGATACTAAAGACTTCAAAAAGTATGTAGCCGTAAAGTTTGGCGTATGGAAATCGATTTCCCATCCCTTTAGATTTGAGTTGTTAAAAGCGCATGCACCATACTTTCCAGAGCATAAAAGACAGATTGTCATATAACTAACTTTTAATGAATAACAAACGGTTTATTAAATCATCAGACACCGAATGCAAGTACAGCATTTCTGAACATCACGTTCGAGTTAGACGTTGTTACCACCCTAAATTAGCAGAGCAGATTGCGCACCAATATTGAGAAACACATTCCCAATATATTACGAAAGAGTGATTCATCATACACATATCCAGAAGCAGGCAGACACTCATAAGTGAATTTTAGTTTTAGCGACTCAGCAAGAACGCTTAAAGTATTTTATTGCTGTGCGAAGATGAAGAACCGTTCAAAATAGAAGTGAAAAGTTTTTTTTAATCCAAAAATAACGAAGTACAATGTTCTATAGAGGTAGTCCTAACCAAATCTACGCTAGCGGTCTTAAACCTTAACAGCATTTTGATGAAATAAGAAAACAGTTTGGGGGCGGGAGGTGTAAAGTCAACAAAGACTTGTGTCTAAAGAATTACATCTTCCACAATGTTAGGCTGATGATTATTTAACAACGAAATTCGGTTTATGGGTGGATTGACCTAAGGTCAACAGAGGAATAATCATGCAAGAAGCCGGGAGAGCTGTGAGAGACGTATAAACATTCAAATTGATAAAGAAGAAGAAGCCGATAAACTCGCTTAATTACATTAGTTTTTATATATGAAGCGCAGCTGAATATTGAAAGAACCGATTAACCAGATGTCGTATACTAAATTATTTTCATTTTATAAAAAGCATGACTTTTCAGGTTTATCCAAAGTGCCAACAGCCCCGCAAAAGAAGAGATAGTAAAACCCCTAACATAAAAACCTTTAGATTAACAAACATTACGCAAAAGCAAGCAAGTACTAGAGCAAGACCTTTCAAAAAACAGCAAAACCAAACGAAGGTATTCAGCCCTGCCTTAAAGCTGTGACGTCTATGTTATAATACTGGAGCATCGACTATAAGTGCTCTATCAGCAGGACGAGTGTTTGTCCGCTTAGCAACAGCAAGCGCACCCGCAGCTTTAACCTCTAGAGGATTTGTCTTTAGCTCTTCGGCCTGGTTCATTACCGTAGTGCTGTCTAGCCATAATTAAAAACTAAAACTCCAAAAAGCACAAGCTTATGGTCAACTAATAACACTAAACTTAGCTCCGTTAAAACTGACAATAAATAAAGCGCTTGTTGACTCAAACTCACGGATGAAGAATTTGAATCGTTTACAGGCCGGATATTGATTGACTACAAAAGACAAAAGTTTGATCTTCAAAGAAAGGCGAGGACAAGTTTTTCTCACCGCCAGACCCCGAGCAATAAAAAAAATGCTTAAAAAAGAAAAACGAGACATTAAACTCTGTTCTAACAGCTCACAATAACAACACCAAAGGTGTTTATAAAAAAACCTTATTTTTTATTATATGATCCAGCGCAAAAAGACCGTTGATATTGATTCTGAATAAGTATTTTTTTTTTAATTTTAAATAATATTTTGGCCTTAGAAAGAAGGACACTGGCTAAGATAAATTAAGGACAAGACGAATTGTTGAAGGAATGCTCGAGAGAGAGCGTTTATCAAGACACTGAAAGAATATTGATTTGAAGTCATTGGCCCCAACAAACGAACAGGCAAGTGTTTGTACTGGCTATTTATCAAGTTCCAGTGAACTAACATTAGACCCGCCCAGTTAAAGAAATGTTAGCTGTTTAAAATCGACTATATAACAATAAATGAAGAAAAACTAGAATTTTGGGTCTCAACTAAACAACAGACATCTTTCCTCTAATAGACTAAAACACCCGGTTGGGGCAGACGTGCTCTTACACAGTTTAACGCCTGCCGCTTGAAGAAGCTAAAAATGAGAGGCTCTGGTTGTCATAGGGCGACGTCTTAGAGATTAGATTAAAACAGGCAAGTATCACCGATGTAGTCAAGGCTTACATTCCGCTAACCACGGGAGTTGGTTTAAAAGAGAGCAGTTTTAAACATAAAAAATTCAGACAACAAATTTCATGTGTGCGTTCATGCACGGGCTGCATCATGTCGGGGCGACAACCAGAGAGAGTGACTAACTATCGGCAATACGCCAAAGATCTTAACTAACAATGGAATATCCTTCCTGTTAGAGTATAACCAAATTGATCATTGAAGAACAAACAACCCAAAAACTGTTAATTTAATACACATGGATGAGGAACAAATTTGTGCCAATAAAGTTTCCAAGAACATCCCAACATAGGCGAACCAGCCAAAAGTCATGTGGACTTACACCTACTGTTTTCGCCAGCAGGGCTGCCCCATTCACCCTTGATACCACAATGAGCAATAATAAGCGCATACTTCAAAAAACACTAACATAACGAAACAAGAATTCCTGCAGAAAAACTTTAACAAGAATTCCATCTGTTGGCAGCCGCAAGTGAACATATAAAAAATTGTAAAAGTTCTGTAGACTGTAAGACAGAAACTAACAACCCTCCCCCTCCATGATCAAAAGTTAGTATTTAAGAACTGAAACGGCTGCAAACAAGTCCATACGTTATTTACCAACGTGCGGGATCCTTAATTGTTCCTTATAAGGGCCAGCATCACAAAACTTCGAAAAACATCTAAAATGAGTAATCATCAGATTTGTTCATCTCTGCCTACATTATTGTTAGGTCTGATGGCCGTTTATTTTCAACGCAGCATTATATAGAGGACATATGCTGCAGAAACATTCTTAAAACGCATGCAGCAAGTGCGCATGACTTTCTAATAATCAAACTATCTGAAATCATTAATGGTCGCCTTAAAGTACCACCCACAGAATGACTCAGCCACACATTGTTGGAGTTGCGGTTTAGAGCAAACGCCCAAAGAGTAAACCCACAGTAAGAGACCATGATCACATAGTGGAAGATTTAGAGGTGCAGCGCACAGGAATGCAATCATCAACTAAAGTTTGAACCAAAGACATGGAAGCTGCCCATCTTCTTTCACAACTTGTCGAGGTTATGACTTCCCACCATATAATGAAAGCATGGACGATGCCTTCATGGTACATGCTAATGCACAGTCATCAAAAAGTACATGTTTTTCACTTAAATAACATTCTATTTATGACACAATGCAACACATGATGGATCATTAAGATCACTGGCTATGGCCTTAAATTCCAGCCCAATAACAGAAGAATATTTTTACCCAACTCTCGTAGAAAGGGCGTTTAACCCTTATGAATACATGGACAGTAGGGAAAGGTTTGACCGAAGAGACGTTTGTATTTAGTTTTTCTTTTCCTCCTAAAAGGCGCGTTCTTTTCTAGTACTTAGAGGAAGGAACATCATGACTCTGATAACCAGCATGCTCATGATAGCGTGCCAAAAGTTAGAGTGTAAAACGATGGAGACTATCATGGAACCTCCTACTTGAAGGCTGAATGTATGTATGTTGCGGACGTCTTAGAAAATTATAGAAGACCTCATGAAACATTACAGTTAGATCCTGCGCAAACATTTCTGTTCTGCGCCCGGGATATTGGGAGCTTCTTAAAGTTTACAGGAATACAGATTTGGGTTTGTCTGACCTACCAATGATACGATGAATGAAAACGGATCGTGGGGAATTAGAAATGGCGTCGCATCATTACTGAAAAACAAACAAACAAATACTTGGACGACAAGATCCGAGTAAAAAGGTCTAACTCTCTCATGAATTTAGATGCAACAATCTGAATGTTGGGCAATGCGCAATCACATCCATACGCAACTTTAAACTGTACACAGTACGAATAATATTCAAACAGCATTAAAGTGGTTGGGCAGATTAACGCCTGATCAACAGCGTGGTATTCATTCTAGAAGTTACAATAGAATATCAACATGAACTCCCATGACTGCATAATGAATATCCATTATCAGCAGAAAGTCTAAAGATGGATCCAAGAGAACCACCTAAACTTGTGCCTAATCTCGAGGCAAAAAAAAATTATTCTGTCATTACAGACTTCTACAATATAATTTAAGACATGGTTTAAAGTTAACCAGCTGTCCATCGCATAATTGCATTTGATCAAGAACAGTTCAATAAACCATACCTCATGAAGAACACTGACCTCAAAGTAAATCCACAGATGCTTCAGAAAAAGACTTATTATCAATCAGATGAACATACAGCAGTTTTGGAAATACTATGGAGAATCCGCACAAGCGCAAAGATGTTAAGATAATCACCAAAGAGAACGAAGCAATTAAGCCTGAACTTCAAAACCTAATATCAGGACTTCAGAAGATTTCAAGGGGGAAATGATCACCTTTTGGCATAATGACGAAAAAACAAGAAAGTCAAATTGGACAAAACCTGTATTTATTGGGTTTACATTTTTAGAATTATCAAAGCTTTTGATGTTAGAATTTCTTTATGACTACTTTAAGCCTCGTCACCTTAGTCCCAGAGTACATTTAACACAGATACAATAGTTTTGTTATAGATATCCCCACTGAAGACATCTATAAAGACATGGAAAGGAAGGGCTAAAGGCATGCAGGATGGTATGAGACAACTGATTACCCTAAAGATTCGCCTTGCTCATCCGGTTAATAAGAAGTTTTAGAAAGATGAAGGATGAATTATCTGGAAAGGTGATCAAGGAGAATGTGGGGTTAAGGTCAAAAATGTACGTAATTCGACCAGGAAAAATCATTATAAAAGCAAAGGAATAACTCGCAGCGATTGTGCAAGTCCAACATATCACATGCAACTACAAAGAAGCATTGTTTGGCAATAAGACTTTTCATCATGACAACGTAAAACTACGATCTAATCTACATGAGAATCAACCCAACTGTTGTAACAAAGAAGTCATTAAGATGAAACAAACACAAAACGGGTGTATGTTAAACCAGAGTATTCATATGCATTAGGGCCTGGAGAACCGTAAAATAATTAAGCGAACTGTGTCTGAGGCGGAATATCTGCAGTTCTTCTTTCACAAAAGATCTTTGAGAGCTGGTGATTTTGTTGTGCAGTTTCTCGTAAATAATACACGGGCGGATTCATAATTTACAATTCTTTTTAATTCAAATGGATCAACACCCAAACTTGGATCTGTTGCCCTGATCGATGTCCCCTTCTGCTTCCCCCGTAAATAAAGGTACCTTACTTTCAAACCAAACGTAATAGTTGTGCCGATACGACTCTCCTTCAACAACATTTAACTGTGTTATTCTTTGATTGCTTGAAATGTTTTAGCCTTTAAATTCTTCATTATTCATTGCGCGCAAACTGAGTGCAATCTTCTAACCCAATCTGTGTGCGAGAATTGTCAATTCAACTCTCTGATACTGGGTAGGAGAAAAGTCCTTTCGGCTTAACTGTTTGTTAAAGTTTTCAACTAAAGCCAGTGATCGTGAACACCCGGAATGCCTTCTTCTATAGTAAACTCTGTGTTTTAAAACAATAATAGATTCACTTGCCTTTTAAATTCTTTCCGATCATCAACATTGATCATGCGAGGATAAGTTAGTGGCCCTCGATGGTAAATCAGATTTTATGTATAGCAACACAACAGCAGAGCACTCTTTTGTTTTAATAAGTCTCCGCATCTTTGTATCTTGAAAGCCATGTCAATGACTGTGAGTGCGTACTTAAATCTTTTTCGTCCTATCCAAATCGAGGGTAAAAATAGAAGGTCCAATTGATGGTGTCGTTTGGAGTAGTAATTGACAAAGTGTGGTCTCTGTATTCTCTAGGGGCAGGAAATAAATTGCCAAAACGCTTGTTTAATACCATTACTTTGCTGTTGTTCACAGACTCAGTGCATGGCTTAGCTATTTTAATTGCTGTGATACCCTTCCATATCCGTGTGTATTGTTTATTTTGGGGGAATGGCAAGGAAGATAGAATTTTTTGGGGTTGTTCATGGGGGGGGGTTATTATTCAGCCAATATTATGTCAACAAAATACACACACGGTCATACCAACGACCAATAAAACCCGATTCTGCATCTTTTGTTTCCTGATTGGTTGAATAAAAGTCCACTGAATTTTGTGGGGCAATGTCTCGATTATGTTGCCTGTTACTAGATAATATTAGTTTTATTGCTTTGATCAACATTTTTAAATAGTAAGCAGCATGCCCCTGTCTTTCAGTGTGGTCATTAATAAAATCTAACTGCTCAAGTCTCTGCTTTCATAGGCTCCTTGTGCAGCTCTAGTTGCTCCATAAGCTCTGTTATGTCATTTTCTCTCTCGCCGCATTCCCATTTTACTAAAAGCCGAAATTACTTCCGCGAAAAGCAAGCTCATTCACCACAGCGCCGCTATCATAAGTGCGAGATAAGCCATTTTATATAAATGTATTTTTTTCTTACATATTAATAATGCAGAAATTATTCCATGCATGACTAAAACATCTTTCCGTAGCAAACGAAGCTGCAATGATAGCATATTAGCTTGCTGATTCCTCAAGTCTAGTTTGCCAAGATCTTCTGGTTTAATTCTTAACAGCTTTTTACCAAGCATTGAGAATCCAACACATAAGTCCTCCAAAAACAGCAGAATAGGTATAACAAGGTTTTTTTTGGATAACGAGATTTTCGGTGCACTTTTTATCAAAAAAAAAAATAAAAAATATTAAAAAACATGAACAGTGAAGATCAACAACAGCTACAAGTCGGCCTAAACCCTTCCCGAACATACAGAATACCAAGTTGATGGCCAAGCAGTATAATCCCCAAAAGGAGAGGTTTATACTTTGGCACGTGTGGAAAAACAAAACCAGTCCTCGGACTGAAAATCCCATTGAACAATTCAACCGATGTCGCCCGCAAGACATTATAAAGTATCAGAACAGGTAATGAAAGCCGCAGCTGGGTCAAGAATTGAAAAGTGTGGGCAAACGTTTTTCTTATTTTTGTACACTAAACAAGTTAGTAATATTTGCGCCATAGAATCTGACGAGATTTTATGTATGATTTAAAAAAACGCAGGATCCAGTTTAAAAAAGTCATTAGAAGTCTCTAGGGGTGACGTAAAATACAGAATTTGGAACATTGTTATCGCCATTAATCAAAGGGATTAAATAACTATTTCATCATATAATTTTATTTCCCTTCAAAATGAACGAGCTGGAAATCAGCAGAATTCAGAAAACACTAAATCAGGTGGTGAAAGTAACCCAGCCAGAAAATTCAGCAGAAAACGCTGAATCAGGTGGAGCCATTAAAAATCTGCGCGTTGACTCAGGAAAAAAATTAGCAGAGAGGAACAGCACAAAAAAAATTAAAATTAATGTTACAGAAAAAATGACCATCATGAAAACATAACACCCGCCAACGCCAGAACAAGTTGATTCAATGCCCGGCTATAAAAAACTCCAATGTATCAAGACACCAAAGGTCTTCATGGAATAAAGAACTTAAAACTGTTTTGCCCCATTTTTGGCGCCATTGCTGCTGTTGGGGCGGATATACAGTTATAAAATATATAAAGAAAGGCAGCAGAAACAAAATCAACCAAAAAATACTGAACCTTAAATAACAGAGAAAGACAACAGCACGCCAAACCGACAATAAACAAAGCATCATTATGATCCATTTATAATGGAATAATAAATTAAATTATTATTATAAATATAGATCATGGCGTATTATAAAATTAGAAGTCCAAATAAATAAAGACAAGGATTACTATAAAAACATTTCCATAGACCAGAATTGAAATCATGCGGTTGCTTCGATGTAAGACCTTCCTTAAGATCTAAGCAGGAACGCCTGAGCCAAGACATCCTCAAACGATGACTCGTTTATTGAGGCGTGTTGAGTACAATAATAGACATCTACTATTTAATATAAAAACATAGCATGTATTATTTGATAATTATAAGATACCTTAATAAGAACTTGGGTTTATTCTTAAAGATGACTTTAATCAAGAGACTTATCACGAAACTTTGATCAGAAAACTAATTAAGAACTTACTTAAGAACTTGATCAAGAACTATTAAAACTTGTGATAACTTGAGATGACATAAGGACAACTAGAAGTAACTTAAGAAAGAAACTTGAGAATAAATTGTTAAAAACATAGAAGGAACTTGAGTGTTTGAGCAAGCGTGGTATGGGGGTGGGGGCAGGTGGGGAGGGGGGTGTGCATGCGTGGGGGCAGGACTAAACAAACAACAAACAACAAACACACAATAGACATCCGGGGAGGGGTGGGGGACGTCGTGCGTGGGGTAGGCCAAACAACACAACAAACAAAAAAGAATCCTAGGCCACTTCTTTCTTTTGTGACTAAAAAAAAACAAGCTTTTGTGTCCCGCGCGCACCCTCCATCAACCCCAAGTGATCACAAAGGTTCGTTTGGCCTAGTTTCCGCTGAGCTTTGCTGGTCTGCGCGCTTTGTAGCAGCTATCACATAGGGTCCGTTTGACCTATTTTCCGCCAAGCTTTGCAGTGCTGACGTCATTGGCGCAAGCGATCACATAGGGTTTTTTTTGCCAAGTTTTTGCTCTGCTCCTCATGAGTTACAGGCAGTAATTGCAGTAGCTCAAGCTTTTATGGCAGCTCTAAATCGGCCCATAGTAAAGTACATCCGGCATTGAATTATATTTAAAGCATTAAATGAAGATAGACCTGCCACACACTACTCCACTCCCATACTGGTAGATGTACTAAAGTCTGCCTAACCCTATCTAGTTTAGCCAAATCATCGAAAATCGCCATTCATTGCAATAAGGCACACTTGAAGGCAGATAAACAAGTTAAGAAATTAGAAAAGTAGAAAAGTAATACCATCTTAATACACAGATCAAGCTTGCACATGAACACTGGAATCTGTAGTTAACAATCAAATCAAGACTAATACAAACTGAAACAATACAACCCGGTCTTTCTGCGTACGGTCACAAAGTGGGAGTGACACGTAACACTCTAGAGAACAATCGCTGACTGACACCTAGCGCGCGTCAACCTGAAATGAATACCCCCCCTCACCCCCACCCCTCACCTGGCAATCCCAGTACTCGCTTTATGGATTTTTGGTCGCTTGCCGTGCGCAGTGTGAACGGATGTAGCGCAGACACGCTACCTTAAATTACACAGTTTTTCCGCCTCGTGGTCAGCCGATTCTGTTACAAACATAAGTTTTGGTAGGTTAGAAATTAGTCAGAAAAAGTGTGCGGATTTTTTAAGTTAAAAATATAAAACTTATCACCATCATAGTCAAACACGTATTAAAACTAGCTACAACTTGTATCATTTTCCTTGAACCAACAAACCTTAAGATAGCCGTTCAATTCCAAAGCATTAGTCCTTTTTTTCGTTTCTAAAAAACAATCTCTCCGTTACCACAACATGCCGTTAAAGTAAAAAAAACTTATGGACTCGAATAACAAACCGTTTCTTCATAACGTTATTAGCCTTTTAAAAATAAATAAAATAACAAAAAAAAAAGAACAACAATTAAAACACAGTGGTCACACACAGAGCGCAAGTCCAATCAACAATGGCGACCCCAGTCGTGTCACGTGACAGCCTCGATCCTGGTTGTCGACGTGGCAAATCTCGAATTTTCAGATCAACCCATTGCAACCGACCGATGTGCTTCGTTTAAAACAGCACAGCTAGGTGCAAACTGCCGCGAGCCGTAAAATTAAGTGATCAGATTTCACATCCCAGTGAACACACAGTTTTGAAGGTGGAAATTAGTCAGAAGAAGTGGCGGATTTATGTCATTTAATTGAGAGAGAGAAAGAGTGTGTGTGTGTGTGTCCTGTCTGGGCCCGCCTCTCTGTCAGTCAGTCTGTCTCACTCTCTGTCTCTCACTTCTCTGTCCAGTCTTACTGTCTGCCGGTGATTCTCTCTCTCTCTCATCCGCACAGGAAAAGGCGGCTTTTAGAAGCCACTATCGCCCAAAAACTCTGGTGGTGAAGCAAGTGGGATGAACAGACATTTATACTGTTCCTCACCTATTTTTCTTGCATTTGGTTTGTGTTGTTGTCCGGGTTGTAAATGTAATTTTATGTATCCACTTTTTTGTAGTGCCTCCTGGTATTCTACTGCTGCATTATTGAACACTCTCTCATTGCATGACAGGTTTGATAGTCTCTTGTTTATGCCATGGGGTATGGTCTTTAATACAGATGGTGGATGGTTACTTTTGGTGTGTGCATAAAGAGGTGTATCGTTGGGTTTCTTGTATGGTTTATATATATGATTGTTGAGATCCAGTGTTATGTCTAAGTAGTTCACTACCTTTTTGTTTGCTTCAATGGTAATCTTTAAGTTGTGGTTTTGGAAGATTTTGCATAGTTCTTTCTTCTTGTTTTCGATGGTTCTTGGATTGTTGTTTAGTGCAGCAAGGCCATCGTCTCTGTATAGTCCGACTTGTTTTCCGATTTTTTTCTTGATGTTGGACAGCATGAATAGTCCGACCAGTTCACATGTTTCTGCGCCATCATATGAACCCATGGTTACGTCGAATGTTGAATTTCTGTTGGTTTTCCTGATCCAGGTTTCATTTCTGCTGTGTAGTAATGTTTTCTTGGTGTGGAGAATGATTTCCATTTCTGACCCTGTTATGTCTGTGTGGTTACTGGCAAACTTCAGGGCTTTGGTGAGTAGTTCCTCATCTATGGATGGGTAAAAGTCTACTATGTCAAATGTGATGAATACTGTATTGCTTTGTGTATTGAGATTTTTTGAACCATTGGATAACTTCGTATGTGTTCTTCCAGAGGTTGTAATCAGAGTTTGATTTTATGTCCTTTATTATTTTTTCCAGAATTTTCTTGCTTATTTTGCCAAATTCAGATTTGGATGGGTTTATTAGTCTACATGTTGGATTATTATGAAAGTTGGGCTTGTGGTCTTTGAGTGTTATGAAAGCTTCTTTTGTTGCTGTCGCTTCTATCCTGTCACTTAGGTCTATGCGCTCTGCAAGTTCTTTTTCTTTAGTGCAGATGCTGTCATGTATATTTTTATCAGCTTTTTTTTTAGTTTTTCTGGATGTTTTTGTCAAGGAGTTGAGAATATTCCTTTGGTTCCATTTTGTAGTAATTGCTAGTTTTATCAGCCTTCACAAATATTTTTTTGTCATTTTGTACTTGTTTTATTTGGTTTTTTAATGTTGTTTGGAAATCGTTGTTAGATTTTTTGAATTCAATCTTGGTTATCATTCTCTTCATTTGATCTTCAAAGGGTTTCATATCGTCTATGACTGGTGGTGATCGCCATGATTTGAAATCGTAGGTATTTTTGTCCTCTTTTTTTGCATTCGGGTTCAGGAAAAAGAATGCTTTCCATCTCATATTGCGTACGAACTTTTCGGTTTGTTCTATTAATCTTTTTAAGTAGAATTGTGGGTTAGAATAAATATATATTGTGGGTTATATATATATATATTCCTGTTGTGGCATTCATGGCCAGGCGATCAGCCATTTCATTCCCTCCGATGCCAACATGACCGGGAACCCAAGCCAGAACAATGAGGAGTTGGAGATGGGGGGAGGGGGGGGGGGGGGGGGGGGGGGCGAATTCAACTAAAATTTGATGTCGGAGGTTGATGCAGTTTTTAGATGATTACATGCGAAACAAGACACAGGCAGTTCACTGACAGCAACAAAAGAGATGCAGTCATTGAATGAAGCAGGACAGACACAGTTCAATGAATAAAAAAAAGACAGGGACAACTGAGTGACCGTACAAGACAGACACAATTTTCACGAAGGAAACAAGACCGTCGCAATTTAATGAACAAAGCTAATCAGACGCAATTCAATGATAGAAACAATCTGGACGTAATTTAGTGAGCAAAACTAAAACAGATTTAGTTTAGATAACGAAACAATGCAGACACAATTAAATCATTACAGCAAGACAAATGCACTTCACAGATCCACTCAGATCGGAGGCAGTTTAATGAATAAAACAACAGATGTAATTCGATGAAGGGAACAAGGCAGACATGCTGGGATTGAAATTCATTTAAACAAAAAGAAAAGGAAAGAAAAACAGGCGCAAAATAAACAAAACAAAACAGACGTGATGCTCTCCATGCCGCCTTTCTCAAACGGACACAGTGTGTTACTGCTCTCTTGATCTCGAGAACATGCTCTGGAATATTTCTGCCAGCGCAGTTTGGAGCGGCAGAGTCGAACACTTATGGAATACCGAAACTGTGCAGTTACAAAGTACTGAGGTCACGGTAGTCACGTGCTGTTGTGTCCTGTCACAGTCACTCCTACTGCACAGAAGCTTTGTGTTTTGAGAAGAAATGAATCTACATGATATTGGACGAAGAATATTGCATAAACCAACAAGTTATCTCATGTAGTATTTTCATCATATTTTGACAATTTATCCGTTGGTTTTTAAGAATAATACTTAATAATTTATAAATACAGTTGCTCCGTTGTTGGTTTCATATTTTGAGATATCACAAATGAATGAATCACGTTAGATTAAAAACAAATTAATTCATTCCTTGCAAGTGACAGTGGCCAGGGGGAGAGGTTTGGCACTACTCTCTGATATTCTGATGGTTTGAGGCCACTCCACTTCGGATTGTCTTTCCGTTTGCTCTTGTAGCACTTGCCAGGGCGTCCTTGAAACCTCACTGCAGACTGCGAGCTCTGTGCCATCAAAGATGATCACAGGGGGAGGGAGGGGGGAGAAGGGGGATGGGGTGGGGCACGCTGCATACTGCCTGGTTCTAGCTGGAAGCGGATCTCTCCCCTTCCAAGGCTGCCGGTCAGTCTGAACTGCTTTGAAGAGTCCTGGAGGTCTGTGTGCCGTCAATCATCTTTAAACACCATGTTTCCTAGATGAGATTGGCCAGGGTCTTGTCGGCAGAGAGTGAGGGGATGGAGGTCGAAGACAGATCGGTCAAATCAAGTGGATGTACACCACTTCAGGAGGATTCTGGACTCTATGCCTTAGTTTAGAAAGAGAGGGGGTTAGTTACCGCCAAGGACATAGAGAACAAAGCACAGGACAAGACAAGGCATTTCGACCTCTTGGGTCTTCTTCAGACAAAAACAACATATGCCTTAGGTTACAGGTGATTAGCAGGCTGAAGAGTGCTGGTGGATGCACACAGCCATGCTTCAACAAAGTGTAAGAGATTTTTTTTCAGTTTTTGTAAGAGGGGTGATCGTAGATTGTGAAGTTGTTTAACAATGTCTTAAAAGTGTTATATTTAGCATGGCTTGATGCTGCTGCCGTCCTCCTTCACGTATGTTATTGATCTCTTTTGAACTTTGTCTCCCATCTCATCCATCTTCACGTGTCTGGAGAATTAAATGCATTTTGCATTGATATTAGGAATATGCGTCATTTACATCAATGGGTTTATCAAAACGGAATGAAGCACCAACTGGACGCATATATGCATGAAGCAGGAAGCAAATGACTGGAGAGAGAGAGAGAGAGAGAGAGAGAGAGAGAGAGAGAGGTCTGTTTTAAAGGTGCGTTAAAAAGTGGACAATTAGAAAAGTTTTCCTTTCTGACCTCTTGTCCTATATCAGCTGTCTTGTCTGCATCGAGGTGTGATGGATACTTCCCTTTCCCTCCCTCTGTCTCTGTCCCCCTCTCTCTCTCTCTCTCCCTCCCTCCCCCCTCTCTCTCTCTCTCTCTCTCTCTCTCTCTCTCCCCTCTCTCCTCTCAGAAAGAGAAAGAAATGACAGATTGAGGGCTGGACAGGCTCAGACAGGTTTATCATGATAAGATTCGTGCAACCTACGTTCTCACAAAAATAACGGCGTCATTCCTTAACATCAAGCAGCACGTTCCGACGTCAGCTACATCAGTTTTAAAGTAGACCAAAACTAAAACCTAATACTCGGCCCTCGACCATTCGTCACGTGCAAGCTTTCTCCAGCACAAAAACACATTACTCCATCTCATTTGTAGAAGGGGAGCAGACTGACAAGGATAGGGAGGGAGGGAGGGAGGGAGGCAGGTCTTTTATGAATTCTTTTGTTTTTCCTTTGTCATGCTTTGCTTTTGTCTGCTTAAAAATCTGATTTTTTTTCTGACAGATCACAAACCCATTCATTCTCATTGTTGGGGCAAAATTTCGTCTCCTGTGGAAAAAACAAACAAAAAAAAACCTGAAGAAAACTGATGACTGACGTTTTCTCTCTAAAAGTTTGCAAAGTCTTTTTTTTCTCTTTTTTGTTGTTGTTGTTGTTGTCCAGCTGTCGGTAAGACAGTCTCACATTCAAATGGTTGGAGCATTTGGCTACAGAGCTGATGGTAGTGGGTTTGAACCACACGTAAGATTGGAATTGTTTTGTTTGAAACCTCTCTCTGTTCACCCAGGAGACCATGGGTACCGGTGTAACAGCCATTCTTACCCCCCCCCCCCCTCTGGAACTTACCCCGGGTAAGTCTGGGCTAGCCTGCTTTTACCCTCGGGGTCATTCCAGACTAGCTAGAACTTACCCCTCCCCTCCCCCCTAGTTGGAACTGACCCCCCCAGTCATCTACATTGTACAAGGTACACAGGCACTCAGGAGACATAATTAGCTGTAAAAATAGTTAAAATCTCTGATATACATTAAAGTGACCAATGGTCAGTGACACTGATCACTGGTTGTCTGCATTGTACAAGGTATACAAACATTCATGAGACACTGATTAACTGTAAAATAGTCGAAATATCTGATTTACGTCATATGACCAGTGGTCAGTGGCACTGACCACCAGTCGTCTGCATTGTACAAGGTACACAAGTACTCGGGAGACTGTAATTAGCTGTGAAATAGTTAAAATCTCCGATTTACGTCATAATAAACCAGTAGGCAATGGCACTGACCACAAGTAATCTACATTGTACAAGGTACACAAGCACTCGGGAAACACTAATTAGCTGTTAAATAGTTTAAAATCTCCGATTTACGTCATAATGGACCAGTGGTCATGCGCCGACCACTAGTCATCTGCATTGTACAAGCCAAGGTACACAGTTACTCAAGAACTCTAAATAGCTGTAAAATATACATGCATGAACCTCCCCAACTTCCCACCCCCACCCCATAGTGGATGGAGAGATATGAGCTCGCCTCTCCCCCCCCCCCCCCCACACACACACATATTTTACTCCTCCCCCACCCACCCCACCCACCCGTTTTCTTTTTCTTCCCTCCCACCCAATTATACCTTATCACCCATTAATCTTCTCTCCCCTTCCATCCCTTATTAACATTACCCACACACCTTTCACAACTACCCATGCATAACTGTCTACTACCTCCTTCATCACCCAGCGAAATCATTTATATATTTTATTCGCTTGATTTTTTAAAAATTACAGTTACTTTCATTTCATTCATCTACCTATTATTATAATTACTACCACTATCATTATTATCATTACTATTCCTTCTATATACATATATTTACCCCCCCCCCCCCCCCCCACTAGCATTATTATCAATCCACCTTAACCACAACCGTCACAAATATATCACACCACCTCACTAAACTAGCTACACAAACCCATCGTTTCACCCTCCCCCCCCCCCACGCACCCCCCTCCCCCCCTTTTCCTCTCCATAATCCCCTCTGTCGTTTCTGTCTGGCGGCCATTCTTCCTACCACATGGACAACAGATAAGTCACTCTTCGTTCTTTGTTTGTACCGTCCTAAATGTTAAATGTGATCTGGTTTTTTTTTTGCCTGAAGAAGACCCAGACGTCGAAATGCATCGTGTCTTGTCCTGTGCTTTGTTTGTCAATGTCCTTGGCGGTAACTAACCCCCTCTCTTTCAAAATTAGCTGTAAAATAGTTAAAAGAGGCAAACTGGGATGAAGCACAACGGTACTTGGCCACAACGACACGTGGTCACAACGACATTTTGTCACAACTACGCTTTTTTCACATTGGCACTTGGTCAACATTGGCATGCAGCCGTCTTTCTTCCCCACGTATGCACGGGCGTACTCACACACCCGAATATTGACCCACGCATGTAAGCTAGCGCGAGAAATGTTAATACGTATCTGTTAGTGAACCAGGGTTTGTGTGTGTGTGTGTGTGTGTGTGTTGGGGAGGGAGGGGGCTGTTGGGGGGGGGGGGGGGGGGGGGGGGGGGGAAGTAGGAGGTCCATCTGTTGAGAAGTCTAGAACTGCACTTTGTCTAAACCCTACCGACTGTATACAGGAATGGGAGAGGGGTGTAAATATGCAGGCTAACACAATTTTTTTTAAAGGCGGGTGTGCATATTGGGAAAAGGCAGAGGAAAACCCTAAATAACCCTCTCTTGTTTGAAGGGTGGAGTAGGGTGGAGGAAGATTCTTAGATTGAGCTTTTTTTTTTTTTTTTTGGGGGGGGGGGGGGGGGGGGGGGGGGGGGGGGGGGGGGGGGGTAAATCCAGGCTAGCCCAAACTTACCCCCGCGGGGGTAAGTTCCAACTGCGGGGGGGGGGGGGGGGGGGGAGGGGTAAGTTTCTAGCTAGTCCTAGAATGACCCCGCGGGGTAAAAGCAGGCTAGCCCAGACTTACCCAGGGGTAAGTTCCAGAGGGGGGTAAGAACGGGCTGTTACACCGGATTCAGTTAAGGGCCACTGACAGTGCTCCACCCTTCATGGCCATTAGGCCATTGACCTGACCTTACCCTTCATCATATCTACTGGTGAGGGGAAATAAGTCGTTTATGTTGATGCTCAGTACAGAGATTTTTCAGATGTGATTAACATGACTGCAGAAGAAGGATCTGCCCAGGGGCATTCGACATATCAGTGGAGAATGGGTGCAACGCTTCGGTGCATTTTTCTGCAAATAGCAAATGACATCACATCAAGTTTTCAGGAAACATGACAGAACATTTAAACAGGAACAAAAAAGACTGAGGCAGCAGAGGGGAGGGGAGAGAGAGAGAGAGAGAGAAAAGAGAGAGGGGAAGGAGAGAGGGAGAGAGAAAAGAGAGAGAAAGGAGAGAGAGAGAGAGGGGGGGGGGGATGGAGAGAGAGAGAGAGGAAGAGAGAGAGAAGAGAGAGGAGAGAGAGAGAGGAGGAGAGAGAGAGAGAGAGCAATAAACCCCTGTTAAAATGTCTTGTCTCATTGTTATTCCGCTTTTGTCCTCTTTGGGCAAATTTAAAATCGTCGTCGTTGTCGTCGTCCATAAAATCATACACGCTCATCAGCATCACCTCATCATCTCATCATCTCATCATCACCAATACATATCATCATCATCCATCACCCCATCATCATCATCTCCCATCATCTCATAAAGCATCGCGCTTTCCATCACCATTATCACTCATCTCATCATCATACATCATCATCATCATCATATATTTTTAAGTCCTCATCAACTGAGCCCCTTTACTAAACAAAACTGAGCCTAAAATTTTTTCTCTGTTTATTATATTACTTTCTATTTTTTGCAGGGGTTTAATATTGAAAAAATTGATTCAACCCGTATCAAAATACCCCGGGCAAGCAAAAAGCTTTCCATACAAAAAACCCTTTACCCCCTTTATTTCTGGGCGTGGTGTGTGTGTGTGTGGTGGTGGTGTGTGTGTTTTGTGTGTGTGTGTGGTGGTGTGTGTGTGTGTGTCCGGCCCCAAGCGCGCGGGGGTGTGTGTGTGTGGGGGTGTTTTTTTGGTGTGCGAGTGTGCGTGCGTGCGCGCGCGGTGTGTATTCTATGCGCGGGGCACACGCGCGGGCACAGTGTGAATTCAGCTTGCTTTTTGAAAAAAGAAATGGGTTAATTCCTGGCCTTGTAAACATTTTCTCTTTTTTGATAAGATGCAGAAACCCCTTAACCCTTTTTTCTTATCCCTTTTTCACCCCTTTTCCCAAAAACCTGGCTTGAAGTTCGAAAAGAGACCCTTTTCCGCTTGCAAAACGCAAAAATTTTTTTTTGGTGAGATGTGAGATAAACAAGAAATGGGGCGATAGCATAAAAAAAATCCTAAAAAGGGTTTTCAAAAGATAATGGAGACGAGGTGACCTTTGGAGGTTTGTCTACAAACAAAAAAACCAACCCACCCCCTTCCTTTGTGGACAGACAGAAAGTCAACAAAAAGGGGGTTTAATAAAAAGCGCCAGAAATAGGCACTTCAGCAATGGAAAAAGCAGTGCACTATCGTTCCTCAGGCCGTCAAAAAGCTCAAGCCCGCCTGTCTAACAAAGAGCGGGGCTGTGGAGAATTGAGCGAAGCACGAAGTACCCAGAGGGAAAAAAAACAAAGGAGAAAGTAGCCCCCCCTTCCCCCCCTCCTCCCCCCCCCCCCCCCTCCATTTCCCCCACTCCAGTGTAAGTACTACTTTTTTGGAACTCCTCGTTTACTCGTTCGATGTTTTGACACCCCCCCCAAAAAACCCCCCATCCCCCATCCTCCACTCCTGTGCCCCCCTTTTGGGTTTGGATTCCTTGTATAGCACCCAAAATTTGGGTTTTTTTTCCAAACACCTCTTCTCCCCTTTACTGGGATTGTCTTTGTTGTCTAAATCTTTCCCCTCAACTCCCCAAACTCCCCTTTCCCCCCCCCCCCCCCCCCCCCCTATCAAAAACACCGTACCCCTTCTCCCCTTTTTTTGTCTTGTACCTCTCTTTTCCCCCCTCTTTCTTTCTCTCTTCTCTCTCTCTCTCTCCCTTTTCTCTCTCCCCCCTCTCTCGCTCATCACAAAAAACATACCCCAAAACCTACAAACAGCAAACCCCCCGAACGGCGCGCGCGCGCACACAAAACCCCCACAACACTAAAAAACACACCCCGTACATAGCACACACCCCACACACACAAACCACACACACACCACACCCACCCACACACACACAACACACGCAGCACCACGCCACCACGCCACCCCGCACGCACGCACGCCGCAAAGCCGCACGCAGCACGACGCAAAGCACCCCACACCACCACACACACACACACACAAAACACACACAACACACACACAACACAGCCTCCCCCAATCATCCCTACACTACCCCCCCACCTGTCCATGTGTTGTTTTTTCACTTGTATTTGGGGGAAAAAGGAGTACGAAAAAAGGGGAAAAGACAAAAAAAGAAACCAGATCGAAAAAAGAAAAAAGGAACAGAGTCAATCAAAAATAATGAGCCAAAACTAATGTTGGGGGGAGAGAGAGAGGAGAGAGAGAGAGAGAGAGAGAGAGAAGAAAAGAGAGAGAGAGGAGAGAGAGAGAGGAAAGAGGGGGGCACACATAAGGTAAGGTAAGGTAAGGTAAAGGTAAGGAAAGGAAAGGAAGGTAAGGGAGGTAAGGTAAGGTACTGTTTTTTTTTAAAACCCGCTGACCGCAAAGGGCCATTTAGGGGGTCACCCCACTGAACAATTCAATCATTAAAAAACTCATTCGCACAATCCTTTAAAAATGCACCCAAAAAAACACCAAAAATTTTTTTAAAATGTTTTTTTTTTTGCATTTCTAAAATGCTTCTTACAACTTGTTAACGTAATCCGCAATATTTAAAAATTTTGTTTTTCATGTGGCCTCGTGCTACGCTATTAAACGGCCTTTTCTGGGGTACGCCGATGCGGTGTTTCATGTTATTTTTTTGTTTGACAAATCGGTTTTTAACTAAAGTTTACTCACACGCAAACCCAAAATCAGGGGTGGGTAGTAATAATAGCCAGGCGAGAAAGAGAGAGAGAGAGAGAGAGAAGGGAGGAGAGAGAGAGAGAGAGAAGAGAGAGAAGAAGAAGCGCACACACCCCCACACACACACCACACACCAACACACCACACAACACACACACACAATATATATATAAAATATTTAAAAAATTTTATTAAAAATATATATAATATTATATATATATATAATATAAAAAAATATAAAACAAATAATAAAATTCCCCAAGGATAATGAAAAATAATGAGGTGTGTGTGTGTGTGTGTGGTGGTTGTGTGTGTGTGTGTGTGTGGTGTGTGTGGTGTGGTGTGTGTGTGTGTTGTGTTGTGTGTGCGTGCGTGCGCGCGTTCGTCGTGCGTGTGGGTGCTGGTGCGTGCTGCGTGCGTGTTGGTGTGTGTGGGGTGTGTGGTGGTGTTGTGTGGTGTGTGTTGTGTGTGTGTTGTGTGTGTGTGTGATTTTCTTCTGTAAAACTTGATAATTAAAAACAAAAGTAATCTCTTTTTTTGCCCGAGTTAAAATGACCCCACTGTGAGCTGTGGCCAAGACAACGACTGACAGGAAAGAGAGAAAGGAGGCGACAAAAACAACAACAACAACAACGAAACAAAAACAACACAACAACCCCAACCCCAATAAACAACAACTCAACAAACAACAACAACACCCAAAAACAAAAACCCAACAACAACAACAAAATCAACAAAAACATCAACAACGACCAAAAACCACAACAAAACAAAAACAAACATCAACAACCCACAACAAAAACAACAACAACCACAACAACAACAAAAACACAACAACAAAACCGACAACAACACAAAACAACGACACACAAAAAAACCGACAACGACAACACAAAACAACACAACAACAACAACAAAACCCAACACAACGACAACCCCACCAACAACAACAACACAACAAAACAAAACAACAACACAACAACACACCGCAAGCCCCCCCCCAAAACATCAACAACAAAACACAAAAAAAAAAAACAAAAAACCCAAAACCCAAAAAACCACAAAAAACAACAAAAAACATAACAAAACAAAACAAAACAAAAAACAACAACAAACAACAACAACAAAAACCCCAAAAAAAAAAACAAAAGGACAAAGGAGAAAAAATGTGTTTTGACAAATATTGGTGGAAATGAGAACCTCATGTCATCCCCTGAAATCAAAACGAAAAGGGAAGGCACAAAAAATGCCCCATG
>CM031604.1:91223033-91229113 GCA_018398815.1 Conus ventricosus
ACGACTGAGCACAAAAAATACAATTTCATGCTATTATAACAAACATGAAAAACCCAATTACGCAAAATAACAAATCAGCACATAAAGAAAATTTTTTCCTAAATCCCGGGTTAAATAAAATGACTTCTTACCTGGCCGGGTTTTCAACACACAACCAGCTTTCAC
This sequence comes from Conus ventricosus, assembly GCA_018398815.1. Lineage (NCBI taxonomy): Eukaryota > Metazoa > Mollusca > Gastropoda > Neogastropoda > Conidae > Conus > Conus ventricosus. The sequence continues at coordinate 91,223,199 of CM031604.1, forward strand.
ACCCCCCCACAGTTCTTAAAAAAAGTCTCTTACGCCCTTCTTCAGCACTGTTTGATGGTGATCCCCCTTGGTTGACGCCCCAGGTTTTCAGGACTGGGTCTTCGGGTCTCTCGGGGTCTCGCGCCGAACCTTCTTCTTCTTCTTCCCCACCTCGGGGTTAAATTCAGTTTGTCTGTTCACCCCCTCTGGGCTCAAACTTATTTCCTTTTTCCCCAGCTTGTCTTTAAAACTCTAAGACCTTGTGTCTTTCTATTCCAGACAGTTTCTCTCGACACTTTCCTTCCTGTCATTTCCTCCCTCCTCTCTTTTCCTCTCCCCCTTCTCTCCCTCTCCTGGTTTTTGTTCCCCCTCTCCCCCGGTGTTTTTCTCCCCTCAGTTTTTTCTCCCCAGTTTATATGGGGGAGGGAAAAAAAGGTTTCCCCCTTCGGGCCATCCCTTTTGTCCCGTGTTTCTCAAAACCCTGTTTACAAGTCCCCTAATTCTCCATTCGCTCATTCCCCCACACATAGCATTTACCACACCCCTACCTAATTGTTAGCAAACACACATTTACCCCCCAATGGACATCAAAATTCCCCCCGACTTTGGGGGGTTACTTAACCAGAATTATCTTAAGGAGGGCACTAAAACCCCACACGCTTTCAGCCACCTGACAAAGAACCAACACAGTGACCCCGAAAACCCCAGAAGAACCCAAAGCCCCCTGCCTTCACTGACTGTTTACAAAAAAACCCCAGCTACCGACATTTAGCGCCCCCTTTGGAGCGCCGAGGTCGTAGGGTTACACCCCTTCCCCCCTTTTTCCCCCGGGGAGGCCCGAACTCTTCCAGGTTTTGTTTTCATCTGCCCACTTGGGTTTTTTTTCACACTTTCGGATGTGCGATGGGTAAGGTACCCGGTTAATTGGGTCTATTACCTTTTTTTAACTACGTACAACCCCCTTTTCCCCCAAGCGTCTATGCCTTTTTGTGAGAGGTTTCAACGCTCCTTGAAAAATTTTCCCCCCACTCGAAGCAATCCCTTTTGGCAAAACTTAACTTTCAAGGAGATGAAACCTCAAAATTTTTCCCCATTTAAACCAGTCCCTAATATCGGCCTCTCAACCCTAAATTACCCCGGAGAACCACGAAAGATTGTCTTGCAACAAAAATTAGAGAAAAAAAATACATACACCACCCAAGCAAATATAAAACAAAAATTTGGGAATCTCCACCACCCTCTAAGTCTGTGGCCATTAACCTTTTATTTTTTTCTAAACGGAATTCTCTCCCCTTCTTTTCATCACGTGCCGCACCCAGCCACCACGCATACGCGACACCTGCACAAGACCACCCACCCCTACATTTTACAGTCCCCCGGCTTTTTGCCCGACCATTTTATTTTGGCCTACGGCCCCCGTCACTCTTTTCCTCTCAAACCCACGTTGTCGTACCGCGCGACTGTTTTTGCAATGCGACAAAACGCCTCATCCCCAAAGATCCCGGGCCAGTAGTACTTTGCTCATTCCCTTTTTGTGAGGCCTTCTTTCCCGAGGGGGCCCCGAGGCTGACGCACATGTTTTTCTAACATCCCCCGTTTCTGCGCTTCGTAGCCAATGATCGTCTTTTGTTTTCCCCCAAAACCAAGTAGAGAAAGTTCGGTACAATACCCCACCCTTTATCTAAAAACCCGTTTGTGCCCCTCTTAAAACCTTTTCTTTCCCCTCTGGGAAAAACCCAAATCAGTTTTCAGCGAGTAATCGCTCTTTTGTTCTGCCCCAAGTGAGTGGGGTGGGTCTCACTGGAAAAACGCTAAAAAGCTTTTCGGATTTTGACTCCCTGAGGCTTTTTCCCTCACGGATTCCCTTTTCCCTTTTCAACACAGAAACCCCCGGTCTGGTCTCCGTACCCGTGCTCCGGGGAATGTTTCCAAATTCCCAGATCAAGGGCGGCTTGGGAAACACCCAAAAGCCTGTAACTTCCATTAAAAAGGTGTAGAAATAAACACAGGGCCTTTTGAATTTCTCTTTTCCCTCATTTTCTACACCTCTGTGTTTTCCCCTGTGAGTTGTTCCCCCTTTAAAACCAGGGTTCCTTACCTTTATACCTGGCACCCAAGCTCTAATGACATTCCCCACATTGTCCCCTATTTGGGGCCTTTGTGCCCATCCATGTTATCCCCTGAACGGTGAACACACCCAATCCGACCAAAAAAAACACGTCTCTTGTTCATCTTTTTTATCTGCCTCCCCTTTTGGCCTGTCCTCATTGCTGCTGCTTTCTGAGGCTAAATCGGCATCTTAGCCAAGTGTCCGGGTTTATCCACAGAAAACAGGTACGCTCTTTCCCTACCACGGGGGCATTGGTTTCACCCTTGTTTGCCACGTGCGCTTGGGCCTAGGGTGTTTACTGCCGATCATTGCGGAGTCATGTGCGGGCCCTGCTACCTCGAAATGCCCAGGCTTTCCTTTTTTTAGGCAAATCACGCCCCTTCCCGGTTGTCTCAGCTGTCGAATACCTCCCTTTTGGGGTTGCACCTTTTTCCCTTAATGGGGGTGGTGGGGCCCTCCAAAACCCATCAAGTATCTTTCCCTTTTCCTCCCAGTGTTTTGGGGCCCTTAAAAATCACGCCTCCCTAAGTTCTCCCCTTGTTAAATAGTGGTCCAAATCTAACTCCGAACTGTGTGTATGCTCACCCGTTCGATTCTCGCCTCGCGAAACTTACGCCTAAAAAAATTTTTTCAGTCAAATCTATCCTTTTGTAAATGCGCGCTTTTTTTCAAAACCCTTGTCAAAATCTCTCTGACACCCTTTGGTAGGGTGGAAACTGTGTGTAACGCCGACCGTCAACAAGGCGACGGTTTTTTGCCCATCACTTTTGGGCCCGCCCCGTGCTCGGCAAACGATTCAAAACCGACGGTATAGGGATCGATCGAATCAGTTTCTTCCCCGAAAAGTGGGGGTTTTGGTCTAGGGGCGCAACTTAGTCGGCCACTGACTCAGAACTGGTCGATTCACTACGACTTTCAGACTTTATTCTTTCCAACTCAATTTTTTTTCGCCCCGAAATTTTGATTCTGCTTCTGCTCTAGCCTCGCTGCACTCTCTGCATCTGCTCTTGCTTGGCAGCCACTCCCCTGCATCTCCTTTCTCTGGCGCTGCACTCTCTGCATCTGCTCTGTCCTCTCTGCATCTGCTCTTGCTCTGGCAGCGTACACTCTCGTCTCTTTAGGGGCCTTTTATGCAGCGTTTTGCCTCTAGATTTCTTTTTACAGCCTCAAGTTTCTCCCTTTTTAAAAACTTCCTTCCCCCAGCCCCTTTCATCTCTCCACTTTTGCTGAGTTTTAATGAAAATTAGCAGCTCACCCTTTTCCTTTTTTTTTCCCCCTAAATCTCGTTTTCTCAAAGGGAGTAAAACTTTCTTCAGCCATTTTTTTCGTTTTTTGCACCTAAAACATTACGCTTTTAAAAACCCGGAAAAAAATGTCAAAATGTTCACTAAACGTTATGGTCACCCAACCCTGTAGTGTTCCAACACAAAAGGGCCTTAAAACTTAAACCACAGTTCTTGAGAGTTAAAGACTAGAACCTCTTTTTTCGTTTTTCTGAAAACCTTTGATTAATAAACCACCCTAACACAAGTCAAAAACTCAACACCAAAAAACTAAAGGAATAATTTGAAGAGCTAATTAAAATTGCCTTTAGTGGACGCTTCGCCCCGTACTACTCTAGTACTCACTTTGTTTCCCTCCTGAAACAATTTGGGCCAAGCAATCTGGCAGGGTCGCCACTTTGTCCAGGACGAGGGAAAAACTGATGGTTTTCTTTGTGCCTAAAGTTGATTATTATTATCAGGCTTAAAAACCCAAGGTTATCTTGCCCCTCATACACGCAATAGCACATCATGCGTCCACCAAAAAATCACCTTCTCTGGGAAGGAAATTTACGCATTTGTTTTTTCCCAAAAAACGACTGAGCACAAGAATTTCATTTCTATGCTACTTATAATCAAAAATGAAAAAAACCAAATTTCGCAAAAAAAACAAATCAGACTGAAAGACAATACTTCCAATCCCGGGGAATAAAAAAAATACTTCTTACCTGGCCAGGTTTTTACCACCACCCCACGCTTTCACACCACACCCAGTTTTTGAAAAAAGCTTTCAGTCTTCTTCAGCATGCTTGATGGGTGCCCTTGGTTGCTGGCTCCAGGCTTTAGGGGCTTGGGGCTTTTGGTCGTCTCGGGGGTCTCGACGGAAACCTTTTTCTTCGTCTTCTTTACCCACCTCGGGGTTCAAATTCAGTTTGCGTCTTCCCCCCCACCTCGGGGTTTAAAATTAGTTTCCTTTCTTCCACTTGTCTTTTAAACCCAAGACCTTTTGCTTTCTATCTCCCGACCACGTTTTTTCCGACCCTTTTCTCTGTCCTGCTCACTCCTCCCCCTCTCTCTCCTCCTCTGCCCCTCTCTCTCCTCCTGGGTTTTGTTCTCCCCTCTCCCCGGTGTTGTTCTCCCCCCCCACTTGTTTTCCCTCATTTATATAGGGGGGGAACAAAGGATTCCCCTTGGGCCAGCCTTTGTCCACGCTGCTTCTCAAACCCCTAGTTTACAAGTCCCTGAATTCTCCATTCGCTCATTCTCCCCACTCACATTACACACACCCTACCTAATTGATTAGCAAACAACCACTTAGCCCCAATGGACATCGAAAATTCCCGCCGACTTCGGTGGTTACTTAACAAGTATTTTTTTTTAAAGGGGGGCTAAATACAACCTCCCACGATTCACCGCCGGGCAAAAGAACCAACACAGTGACCCCGGGGAACCCATCCCAACGAATCCAAAACCCCTGCTCTTACTGACGTTTACAAAAGAAACCCAGCTGACCGAGCATTTTAGCGCTCCCCGGCGCCCAGGTCGTAGTGGTTACATCCCCTTTCCCCCTTTTTCCACGGGCAGGGCCCAAATCTTAAAGGGGTTTTTGTCATCGACCACTTCGGTTTCTTTTTACGCTTCGGCCGGTGTGTGGGAAGGTACCCGGTTAATGGTCTATTACCTATTTGTATTAGTACAAGTCCCTTTTCCCCCCAAGCGTCAATTGCCTTTTGTAGAGGTTTCACCTCCTTGCACAGACAGACAGACAGACAGACAGCAAACAGAGAGAAAATGAGAAACAAGAGAGGGAGACAGAGAGAGACAAGAGGAGACAGAGAGGGAGACGGAGAGGAGAGGGGCAGTCGGAAGTTTAGGGGGGAAGGGGGGAGTGTGGCTAGGGGGATCTTATAGTTTTATTTTAAAAAACAACTCATTAATTTCTGTTACGCTGTATGTTTACACGGAAAGTCCTCGTTTTTTAAAGACATTCCCCTAATATGTGTGTGCGTGCGAGGTGGTGCGGGTGCGTGCACCGCAGCGCGCGCGTGTGTATGTAATTTTATGAAATGGTGATTATAATGACGACGACGCGATGACGACAAAGACAACGACAAAGACGACACGACGACGACGGCGACGACGACGACGCCGACACACGACGATTGATGATGATGAGATAATGATACGAGATATGTGATGATTATACGAGGGGATGATGAAGTGAGATGATGAGATGATGTGAGTGGGTGATGATGATGATGAAAATGATGCCCAAGACAGATGTACAAGGAGGACATGATACAAAAGTCAAGATTTACCCTTAGCGGTTGTTCTCAACTGTATTAGTTTCTCCCCGTTCCCCGTTGCTACTCTTCGTCTCTCCCCCCTCCACCCCTCCTTCTCCCCGAACTCCCCCCCCCCCCTCCCCCGCCTCCCCCCCCCCCCCCCCCCAGCGCCCCCCCCCCCGCACAACGCGATGCTTTTTATTTAAATTTGTTCTTTTATCTTCTTCTGTCAGTCCACAGAGGAAGGAATGGGATTGAGTTCTCTGCTTGTAGACGATC
>CM031604.1:91229213-91234213 GCA_018398815.1 Conus ventricosus
TCGTCATATCACCCCTCCTCCTCCCCCCACCCCTTCCCTCACATGATCGTTTTAACGTGTGACTGGATGGCTACGCATTGAATGGGTTTTTTGTAGACACTGATGGAACGGAGAAAAGGGAGATTACTGCCATGACCGTTTCAGTTAAAAAGTGTACGAGAGAGAGTTCGGATGGTGGGTGTCTCCATTATATCATGGGGTTAAAGCCCATGTATCATTCTGAATGTCTGTCTCTCTGTCTGTGTGTCCTGTGTGTCTGCGTCTCTCTCTATCTCTGTCTCTCTCTGTTTCTCTTTTTCCCTCACTCTTTCTCCCCGCTCTCTCCCCTCTCTCTCTCTCTCTCTCTCCTCTCTCTCTCTCTCTTTCTCTCTCTCTCTCTCTCTGCGTTTGTCTGTCTGTTGCATGAAGTCTGTCTGTCTGGGCGTCTCTGTCTTTCTGTGTCCCTCCCCTCTGTGTCTGTGTGTGTCCCCCTGTCTCTCTCTCTCTCTCTCCCCCTTCTCTCTCTCTCTCTCTTCTCCCCTCTCTCTTCTGTCGTCTGTCGTCTGTCTCTCTCTCTCTCTCTCTCTCTCTCTCTCTCCCCTCTCTCTCTCTCCCTGGGATGTCTGGTCTGTTGTATGTAGTCTGCCTGTCTGTCTCTGTCTCTGTCTCTCTTCTCCCCTCTCCTCTCCTCTCTCACTCTCTCTCTCTCTCTCTTTTTCCCGCGTGTCGTGTGTGTGTGTGTGTGTGTGTGTGTGTGTCTCTCTCCTCTCTGTCTGCTCTGTCTGTCTGTCTGTCTGTCTCTCTCTCTATCTCTCTGTTTGTTGCATTAGTCTGCCTGTCTGTCTGTCTCTCTCTGTCTCTCTCTCTGTCTGGGCTGGGGGGTGGTCTCTGTCTCTGTCTCTCTCTCTCTTCTCTCTCTTCTCTCCCCTCCTCTCTCTCTCTCTCTGTCTGTCTGTCTGTCTGTCTGTCTCTCTCTCTCTCTCTCTCTCTCTCTCTCTCTCTCTCTCTCTGTATGTCTGTCTGTTGTATGTAGTCTGCCTGTCGTCTCTGTCCCCTTTTCTCCTCTTCTCTTCTCCTCCTCTCTCTCTCTCTCTCTCTCTCTCCTCTCTCTCTCTCTCTTTCTCTGCGTGTCTGTGGGGTGTGTGGTGTGTGTGTGTGTCTCTCTCTCTCTGTCTGTCTCTGTCTGTCTGTCTGTCTGTCTCTCTCTCTACTCTTCTGTTTGTTGCATGTAGTCTGCCTGTCTGTCTGTCTCTCTCTGTCTCTCTCTCTGTCGTCTGTGTGTGTGTCTCTGTCTCTGCCTCTCTCTCTCTCTCTCTCTCTCTCTCTCTCCCTCTCTCTCCTCTCTCTCTCTTCTCCTCTCTCCTCTCTCTGTCCTTCACCCTTTCTCGCTGATAATTTTTCTTATTTTCTTCCCCCCCCCCCTCTCCTTCCTGTCCCCCTGTCCCCTATGTTCTCTAAATCTCTCTTTACTGATGTGCCCCCATTTGATACTCTGTACTGTGGCCTTACTCTAAAACAGACTTGCAAATCTGTCATACTGCTATTCCCATACCATCATATTTCTTTTTTGATGTCAGCGGAAGACTGCGGGGGGGGGGGGGGGGGGGGGGGGGGGGGGGGGGGGGGGGGGGGGGGGGGGGGGGGGGGTGGGATGGTTTTGGAGACCCTGGTGGGTGAGTAGAATAAAAAAAAATTTTACAAGCCATGACTGTTTCAGCAGACAGGGCATTGGCGAGAATGTCTGATTGTTGACGCGGCCATGCATTTTTATCGTTATAACTTAAAAATTTTCTCTCTCTCCCCTCTCTCCCCTCTCTCTCTCTCCCTCTCCTCTCTCCTCTCCTTTTCTCTCTCTCCCCTCTCTCTCTCTCTCTCTCCTCTTCTTCCCTTTCCTTGCCTGTCTTCTTTCTCTTTATTAAACCCCCTGAATTCTTATTTCTCCCTAATAGACCTGTTTTCTTGTCATTCTCTCTCTCTCTCTCTTCTCCTTCTCTCTCTCTCCTCTCTTCTCTCTCTCCCTCTCTTTTTTTTTTTTTTTTTTTCTTTTTTCTTTCTCTTTACCTGTCTTCTTTCTCTTTATTATCCCTTGGCCGCTCTCTGTATCTTTCTTTCTCCCTAATAGACCTGTTTCTTGTCATCGTCTCTCTCTCTCTCTCACACACACACACACACACACACACACACACACACACACACACACACCACACACATACACACACACACACACACACACACACACACACACACACACACACACACACACAGGGGGAGAGAGAGATAGAGAGAGAGAGAGGGGAGAGAGAGAGAGAGAGAGAGAGAGAGAGAGAGAGAGAGAGAGAAGAGAGAGAAACAAGTAATTTTCTTCTCCTAATTCATTACGTTTTATTTTGTTTTACAAAATTATATGAACATTACGTTTAAAAATAGAAAGTATGCAAAATTCACACAGCTACTGTAAAAGGGTTTTGGGTAAGTGGAAAACTTGTAGAAAAAGGATTTTCCGAGCCGACATTTTCCCCAAATGAAAATGAAATCGTGCGGTTAATGTGTGCGACCGTGCGTGCGTGCGTGTGCGCGTGCGTGTGTGTGCGCGTGCGTGAGTGTGTGTGTGTGCGCGCGCGAGAGAGGGGAGAGAGAGAGCGTTTGTGTGTGTGTGTATGTGTGTGTGTGAGTGTGAGTGTGTGTGTGTGTGTGGGGTGTGTGTGTGTGTGTTGTTGTGTTGTGTTGTGTTGTGTTGTGTTGTGTTGTGTTTGTGTTTGTTGTGTTGTGTGCGTGGGGTGTGTGTGCGTGTGTGTGGGGTGTGTGTGTGTGTGTGTGTGTGTGTGTGTGTTTGTTGTGTTGTGTTGTGTGCGTGTGTGTATGTGTGTGTGAGTGTGTGTGTGTGTGTGTCTGTGTCTGTGTGTCTGTGTCTGTGTGTGTGTCAGTGAGATATTATAACTGTGTGGGTAATGTTACAACTGCTTTGTCCTGGGTTTCTTGTTTGTTGTTGTTGTTGTTCTTCTTCTTCTTCTTCTTCTTTATTTGTTTGTTTGCTAGTTTTCAGACGATTAGTTCTTTCAGTAATGTTCACGTGACTTATGAAACAATACCTTCTAAAATCATTTGCCATCACTCGCTATTTCTTGCTTGTATATAGAAAGGGTAGGCGGAACTATGTGGGATTTTGTTGATTCAGGCTTACGTTTATTTCATCCAAAGGTTTTGTTTTTTTTTTGGGTTTTTTGGTTTTTCTTTTGTTTTTTTTTTTTGTTTTTTTTTGTTTTTTTTTTGTTTAAAATTTAAAGTTTTTTATCGTCATTCCCGCCAAGCCTCCCTTCTTTCGTCTGCTTCTCAATTACCTTATTTCCCCCCCCTTTTCTTTTTTTCAAACGGGGCTAAACCACACCACCCAACCAAACACAAAAAAAAAAAAAAATTCCCACACCACACAAACAAAAAAAACCCAAAACCCCCAACCAAAAAACCAAAAACCCACCCTCTCTCTCTCTCTCTCCCCTCTCTCTCCCCTCTCTCTCTCTCTCTCTCCCCTCGCGCCGGGCTGCCGCCGCGTCTCGTCTGCTGCGGCGTTTTTTTTTTTTTCTTTTTTTTTATTTCACTTTTTCCTCTCTCTTTCTCTCCTTCCTTTTCTCTCCTTCCTTTCCCCCCCTTTTTCTCCAGTTTTTTTTTTGTAATTATACCCCCAAACGCTTTTTCCCCCGTTTTTTAAACCCCCTTCCCCCCTACCCCTTGCCTTCCTCTCCTCTCCTCCCCCCTCTCCCCCTCCTCCTTCCCTTTTCCTCCCTTTTCCCCCTCCCTCTTCTTCCCCTCTCTCTCCCCCTTTTTCCCCCCCTTACCTCCCCCCCTTTTCACCCCCCACACCAACACAAAACACCACACCACCCCCACACCACAAACACCCCCTCACCCCCCCCCCCCCCCCCAACCCCACACCAACACACCCCCCCCCACCCCCCCCCCCTCCCCCCTCCCCCCTCTCCCCCTTTTTCCCTCCCCTCACTCTCTCTCTCCCTCTTCTCTCTCCTCCCCTCTCCCTTCACTCACCTCTTTTCTCTCGCCTCCTCCCCCCCAACCCCGTCCCCTCCCCTCTCCCCCTCCCCCTTTCTCTCTCCCCCCCTTTCCCCCCCCCCCCCTCTCTCTCTCTTCTCCTCTCTCTCACCCTCCCCTCCACCCCTCCCTCCACTTTCCAAACAAAAAAAAAAAGTTTTTTTCCTTTGTCCGTCGATCGATCCGGGTTCCCAAGCAATCCCAGCCAGTTCCAGACTCTCCAACAACTGACTTCCCACCTCCCTGCTTTCCACGGGCGGGCCCAGCCGGCCGGGCTAACCCCCCTCCTCCCCGGAAAACAACCCCCCCCCTTTGCCCCCCACCCCCCCCCCCCGCGTGCCCCCCCCCCCCCCACCCCCCACCCTACCCCCCCCCCTTCCACCCCCCCACCCTCCACCATCTCACTCAAAAAACCCTACCCCACACCCTCCCCCCCCCCCCCCCCCCCATCAGACGGGCCCCAAAACCACCACTGCTTTTTCCTTCTCTGTCCCTCTCCCTACCCTTTTCCCCCTTCTATTGTTATCCATGCTTGGGCTCCGGGCGCTGCCCAAGTTTGGAATTTTTCCCCCCGGGGCCCCCCCAGTGTCCATTCCGCAGGAAAATTTGTCCTCAACAAGGTCACCTCCACCATTGGGGGCGGCAGCAGCAGCACGCACACAATCACATGGGGCATGGGCCTCACCGTCAGCATCACCACGTCTCGTCATCACATCATCACATCATCATCACAACATCATCATCATCATCAACATCATCATTATCACACCTTACCACCATCACAACGATCATCATCGTCTCATCTCATCATCATCACATCATCATCATCACATCATCCCATTTTTTTTTTTCTTTTTAAGTATCAGCATCATCACATTGTCGTTGTCGTCGCGTCGTCGTTTCCATCCGTCTCACCATCATTGCAAAACATTTTAAAGCTCACCCGGGATTTTTAAAGGGTTAGCATGTATACTCAT
>CM031604.1:91239213-91246713 GCA_018398815.1 Conus ventricosus
CCAAAGAGAGCTAAGGAAATCCTTCACCCACCCTCCGACCTTGACCTCTCCCTTCCCCCGCCCCCCTCCCCCCGCCCACACCTTCCTCCGTGACATCTTTTTCTTCCCCTGTCTCATCAAGTCAGCTATCAATCTCCTGAAGACCATCTCCTGTCAGTCCCTTCTCCATCCCCTCCTTTCTTCCCCTTCCTCCGCACGCACGCACACACACACACACACACACACACACACACACACACACACACCACACACACACACACACACACGCACGCACGCACGCACGCACGCTCAAACGCACGCACGCACGCACGCACGCACGTACACACACACACACACACACACACACACACACACACACACACACACACACACACACACACACACGCATGCACGAATACACACACACACACACACATGCACACACGCACGCGCACATCACACACACACACACACACACACACACACACACACACACACACACACACACACACACACACACACACACGCACGCACGCACACACGCATACAAATACAGACGCAGGCATGCACGCACGCAGACACGCAGGCACACACACACACACACACACACACACACACACACACACACACACACACACACACACACACACATACAACACAACACACACTACATGCTCCCCAAACGATGGTATGATAATAAAAGATAGATTTTAGACTCCTCTGTCTCTTGATGTGAATTCTGTAGGAAACCGAGTCCACACTGCATTCTCTAGCGACAGATACCGCTGTCTGTTTTCTCTTAGAAACAAATCAATAACCAGGTAAATCTCTCTCTCAGTCTCTCTCTCTCTCTCTCTCTCTCTCTCTCTCTCTCTCTCTCTCTCTCTCTCGGGGGGGGGGGGGGGGCGTTGAACTGTATTCATTCGGTATGGCTGTATTTTGGTTAAGCTCCATCAAATTGCTTAATTAATACTTGTTGTGGCCGAGTATTGACTTCAGATTTTGCAGAGAAGTCTGTGTAGTGCCATGCCTTCTGGACATCTGGATTTCCGGCCACCTTGTGGTTCCTTTGTGCCGGTATTTGTGGCTTTTATGATGAAAAGGGCCAGAGATCGAACCGCCATGAGAGAAAAAAACAGTGAGACTCAAGACTGTTGTGGACGGTGTTATTTTTGGTTCCCTCCTGTCGCTCTTGTTCTGGGGCAATTTTTTTTTTATTGCAATGTGGTGATGTGGAGCAGAACCCGGGACCACCGAAGAGTTCCCTGCCCCAGACAAATCTGCGAGTGGTGATCGGGGATGGCGTGGACAAGCCCCGTCTTCGTCAGCACCCCCTTCAACCCCCCACACCCTCAAATCTTGTTTTAAATTTTCCATGTTCAAAACTTTGAATACGACGTTTGAACGAGATGAAAGGCGACATGAAGGTTTTCGGGATGGTTTCCTCCCCCTGAGGAGAATTTTGAAAAATCCCTGAAAAACGGGAAAAGGGGACGAGTTTTGCGGGGGGAAAACGAAGACCTCCGAAACACATACCCCCAAAAAAAAGAATTATCTTACCGATCCGTTCCTTCTCTCCTTCTCTCTCTCTCTCTCTCTCTCTCTCCCCTCTCTCCCCTCTCCTCTCTCTCCCTCTCTCTCCTTCTTCCCCCACCTTTTTCAACGGTTTCGTCTCCCAGAACCCACCAAACAAGTACTCTTTTTTTTCCCCCTTTCTAAAGGGGGCCCGGGAAATGTGGGCTTAATTTGATTTGTTGGCATTTATTTGGCAGCGCCGCCCATCCCATACCCCCCCACTCCCCCCAACCCCCCCCCCCCCCCCCCCCCCCCCCGCCGCTTTCTCCCCGCCCATTACCAAAACCCTTATCCTTTTTTCAAAGTGTCACGGGTCCGAGGGGCATGGCTTTTTATGGGCACCAGTGTTTTGAAACATCTAGGCCATGATTGACCGTGAATCTCCCCCACCCCTCCTCACTCCCCCCAATCCCCCCCCCCCCCCCTTTTAAACCCCCCCCCCCCCCACTTCATCCCCAAAAACCCCCCCCCCCCCACCACATCACTCCTTCTCTTCACCCTACCCTTTTTTCACACCATGTCTGGGTCACGAAAACAGCGACGCTTTTTGTGCTGTTTTCCCAGATTGACATTAAAATAACCCCAACAACTCACATCAAATTCCACACACCCTTTCCCTTTCGCAAGGGGCAAAAATTTTTAAACAAACTTTTTTGGTGACATTAACAACGACCAAGTTCACGTAAAAGGGGGGCCGCACCCAAACCTAATGGGCCTCTTGTCCTCAGCGACAATGCCGATTTTCCTTTCCCCCACCAGCCCCCCAGTGTGACTTGCCCGGGACCAAGGTCCAAGTCAACCGCACCACCCAAATCTCACCATCACTGTCTTTTACACAACAGGCACTGTTCTTGTACAGGAAACCTGTGCAAGAAAGGGTTTGCGGTTTGAGTTCGATTACTAACCCCGGGATTCGAACAATCTTTCATTTTGCTGCCGGATTCCCCTCCCAACCCCACAAGCTGATGCACAACCTTCTGACCTCCCCTTCCCCCCCGAAGACACTCCCCTTTGGTGGGTTTTCCCCCAGAACCCCGTCTCCCCTGGACTTCCCATCTCCCCCCCATTACATTTGCTGACCACCCAACCACCACCCTCCACCGCTTGATCCACTCCGTCCCCAAACCAGTCCTCGCCAGCACAAAGCCTGCCCCCACGTCCCCCCCAAAATCGCCCCAGGGAAAAAGCACACACATTTCACCCCAGCACCACCCAAAAACTCCACTATTTCAAAAAGCAGAAAGAAACTCTTCTCAGCAAACATGGCATGCAAACACCCCAAAAAGAAACAAAACCACCACCCGCCACCCGAGTGAAAAACCCCCGCCCACCCTCTCATCAAGCAACGCAAAAGCGCACGCAGCTTGCGTCCTCCCCAAAATAAGCAAACCCCCAGATTCCACCCTACAAATGTAAACCCCGCATACAAAACCTCAAAAAAAAGTCAACACTCTGGTAAAAAAATGTTGTCAGAGGTTTAAAAATCATGCACTCTCACCCAGAAATATTCGCCGATTAGAAAACAAAAACAACCACCTGAAATCTGAAATCAAACCCTCAAAAAAAACTCAGTTTTTACCCCACCCAAACCCAAACCAAAACCCCACCATCTGGGAGCCATACTGATTCTGCCTGTCCGCCTTTTCCCCCCCTCCCGAGTTCTCCATCTGCCCACTAATGAAAAAGGGGCAGAGGTTTAAACGACTCAGAAACAGACACACACTCTGATCAACCACAGGGGACACAGTTACCACTACAAAAGTCCCCCCCCAGTCCAAACAAAACCCCAATATTTTTCTCAATAAAGACAAATTTTCTGCTCAACCACACACAACGGGGTGGAAAAAAGTCCACCAAAAGAAACCACCTCCACGGGGCAAAAAAACACACTAAAAACAGGGTTTAATGATGCAACCAAAACAGTTTAGGGCAGATAGCAGCAACAACACTATCACCTCGTCCCTTCAAAACTACGGGTTTTACACCCATATCCAAAAGTCATTATAGGGGACTCAGCCATCGAAACATTACCCCCCCTCCTATTTTCAAAAGGGGGAAAAAACATTAGTGTTCCAGGTCTCACTGTCGATGAATTCTTGGCTTTAAAAACATTCCACGCAACAACAAACACAGCAAATCAACTACACATTGGAATAAACATGCAAAACATCATCAAACACAAAAAACACATGGGCACACTGACAAAACATCAAATGTTTTCCCCTCAGGCTAGACAATTGGCTTCCTCCATCATCCCCCCCAAAGGGACAGCACCCTCTCAAAAAGACCCTCCACCCCCACTTGACCCTCACACAGTTGTGCCAGAGAAAACATTTTTATGCCGACCACACCTCCCCTTTTCATCACCAAAGCGAGCTCCACGCAAGGACATGTACACCGATCCCCTCCACCCCAGCCCCAAAGGCACAGCCCAGGTTGGCGTACAGCCTCACTGATCCCCTCCACCCCAGCCCCCAAGGCCACAGACAGGTTGGAGTACAGCCTCAAATACACCGACCCGAAATACTGCAGACAACCTCTGCTGAGGACGCCCATTACAAGACCATGTGGCGAGAGCTGGATGCAGTCCTCGCACCCCCCGACCTCCCAGCTACGATATGAACTCCCAAGAGACACTGGTCTCACTTGGTGTTCATTACCACAGCAGCCCTCAGACCTCCATCCCGCCCCCGGTTCAACACCACCTACAATGCCTGGATCAACAGGGGGTCTGTTCCCATCCTCCACCCCTGGCGACCCGACATCCAGCTACCCCGGTCTCATCCTTGACAACCCGGCGTCCAGCTACCCATCCTGCATCTCCGCCGACCCGACATCTACCTTCTTATCTTCCACCTCTGGCGACCCAACTTTCAACTTCCCATGTTCTGCCTCCGCCCTACAATGTGTGTGTTCTCGAGACTCAAGTGTGAGGCGTATCCACAGTGTGTGTGTGTGTGTGTGTGTGTGTGTGTGTGTGTGGCTTGAGATCTCCCTTTCACTATCTATCCTGTATCTCCACATTCCCAATCCGCTGTTCTATGAACAACAGTTCAATTCACAAGGAGGAGAGAGCAGAATAGGATAGTGTCCATAACCATCATCATACCCACGATGGCGCGCGCGCGCGCGCGCGCGCGTACGTGCGTGTGTGTGTGGGGTGTGTGTGTGTGTGTGTGTGTGTTGTGTGTGTGTGTGTGTGTGTGTGTGTGTGTGCGTGTGCGCGCGCGCGGGAGTACAAGCGTGCGTACGCGCGTTCGTGAGAGCGCAAATTTATATGCAAGCTCCACTATGTTCAATACAAGTTCCACAAGTTTAAATACGCATACCCTCACCACTCCATCCCCCCCCTCCCCCGGCCCCTCCCTTCACCTTCCTTTCTTTTTGTTTTATCTCTTTTTTTTTCTTCCCCGAACAAGTACATCAGATGGTCTACTCATGGACACTGAGGATGTGTGACCACTCACTTATTTCTGTTTTTGTTTGTGCTCAGGACATCGATTGTGTTCATTGTGCTGCACTTCCGATCTACCAGCGTGTGAAGATGATTGTCATTGTAGGTTGACATTGCAAACTTTGAAGTGAGGTAGGCGGCCCGTGCAGTGCTGTCGTTTTGTGGACTGAGAAGAAACTTTGGGCCATCTTCCTGACATTGGGACCAGGACTACTATCTCGCCACCACAGATTGTTCGTGAATCACAGATATTAAAAAAAAACAAAAACAAAACAAAAAAAAACCTTTTCTTTTTGGTTTTGTTGTTGTGTTGTTTGTTTGTTTAATTGTTTGTTTTTGTTGTTTGTCTCTTTTTTTTTTTGCTTTGTTTCCCTTTTCTTCATCTACACTCTTTAAATCTGCTCTGAAGTGGATTGTGCTCATAGAACTCATCGCATCCTCTTTATTTGATAACCAGTAACATGGTTTCATGAACTATGTCTTTATTTGACTATCAGTCTGGTGAGTATGGCATGTTAACCCTTTCATCTCCACAGCTAACGCAGTTGGAAAGCCACAGTAGCTGGCTGGCACCACAAGTTCAAGCTGTGATGTAGTATCTATACGTGTGTGTGTTTTCTTTTTAGGCTTCCCGTCATATTTGAATTGTACATGGGTATATCTGTTTTGTATTTTCTTTTAGATGGCGTAAAAATGATGACAGCTGGGCTAGAGAGTTCAAAGTTAACGGCCTTGAAAAACCAAGTCTCCACAATACTTCTGCTGCACAGCTGGTTTGGGGCTCCTTGCAGCTCGAAGACAGCTGACGGTGAAAGGGTTAAACAATTGTTAAACAGAGTAGCAGCGAAATCAGCTCTGCTGTGACTACAGCCCTGCACTTCATCACTCCTAGTGAACCGTCCTTTGAAGCCGTGTATCAAGCAAGTCTGGTTTCCCATGGCTGTACTCCAGTAGTGCGTTGCCTTGACAAACCACACATCATCACATCAGTCGTGTTTGTCCATCGCAGGCGAAGATGACCACGCTTCTGCTATCACTGGATGGTTGGTGGTTGTGTGTGTGTGTATGAAGATGGCTGATCAGGCCGATCCTCGCATTGAACAGTCTGTTGCAGTGTGGACAGGGCAGACTTGGAGGTGAGCCAGCTGAAAGGTGTGCTTGCTCTGTTTTTCTGAAACTGACAGTTTTGCTCCTGTGCCTCCACTCGCCTCGTTCCAAGTCTTTCACTCCGGATTCGATTATGGTGCGCCAGTTGAGCGATCTTGCACAGCTTCTTCCCAGGAGGCAGAGGCGAAGCTACAGCACTTCAGTGAGGCCTTAAGTGTGTCTTGATGGCGCTTCTTTTAATCCTGTATGGGCATGCTTGCCTTCCAGCAGCTCGCCGTAGAACAGTCCTCTTTGGAAGACGATTTTCATCCATATGGTGTACATGTACATCGTGTACATCAATATACTAGCCAAACGAACCATCTGACCAGAACAACACAAGTGTATCTAGGCAATATCCCCTCTGTTCTTGCACCATGTGCCTCGATACGCTAGCTGTAGTTTTGTCTTGTAAGATTGCAGTAGAGGAGGGGGCAGTGGGCAAAAGGGTGGAGACCAGAAGAGGAGGGTTGGGTGGGGAGAGGAATGGCAAGAGAATGAGAACGAATCTGGGAAAATGGAAATAATGACATTTGATTTATAAAATCCCTGAAATATTAAAAACGAGAAAGATGATACCCTGTTGCTATTGGTTTGTTGTTGGTGATTATTAGATGAGAATTTGTGATGTTTTAAACATATCTCTCTCTCTCTCTCTCTCATCTCTCTCTCTCCTCACCTCTCTCTCTCTCTCCTCTCTCTCTCTCTCTCTCTCTCTCCTCTCTCTCTTGTGTGTGTGTGTGTGTGTGTGTGTGTGTTGGAGGAGGGTGAGGAGACAAATACGCACGTTTTTTGAGAGACAAACTGACAGCGTAGTCAGAATAGTCACATACTTTTTTTTTCAACATTGCGATTTGTTCCTTCCTTGTCCGTCCGACAGTCATTCAAATTTTTTTCAGACTGTCTCCAATTGTAAACTTGACTTTCTGTCTGATAACCAATATCACAGTAACCCCTAACTCGCAGCTGACTGCACGTAGTTATAAGCACCATGACAGGTCTCTCCATCCCCGCCCCCCCCCCCCCCCCCCTCCATTCCTGCTTCTGATCATTATCCTTGAAAGTGATGAACATAGCATGAAAACAACACAGTAGGAAAAAAAACACCAAACAAGGAATCTTTGACTAAAACACATCGCCAGCTACAAGGATATTACGAGAACAGATCAGTCTTTCCCGTTCAGTTTGTTTGCAGCAGTCCAACCACTCTTAGGAATCAATCAGCGATTGGACACAGCAAACCTCTTCCTACTCCTAATTAGCACCCTATCTATAGGGGCCGCAATAGCTCAGTTGGTAGAGCGCCGGACTCGTAATCTTGGGGTTGCGGGTTCACATCTCCGCCG
>CM031604.1:91254213-91276713 GCA_018398815.1 Conus ventricosus
CCAACCTCCAGTCTCCCTTCCTGGCCTGGTGTTCATCCAGTGATGTCAGCCACTCGCTGTTCTTTGGGGACTGTGTCCCACAGACTGATTAACCCCATCTCCTTCATCTTGGTCCAAAGAGAGATGAGGAAATCTTTCACTCAGCCTTCACCTTTGACCTCTCACTTGTCCCCTCTGGCGTTGTTTTTTTTTCTCCTTCCGCTGTCTCATCAAGAGAGCTATCAATCTCCCTGTCCCTCCTAGTTTCTGTCTGTGAGTCCCTTCTCCATTCCCTCCCTTCTCCTCTTTCCTTCACATGGAACACACACCACACACACAACACACACACACACACACACACACACACACACACACATACATGCGTAAGCACACACACACATACACACACACACACACACACACACACACACGCGCGCGCGCGCGCGCGCGCGCGCTCACACACACACACACACAACACACACACACACACACACACACACACACACACACACACTCACACACACAACACACACACATACACACACACGCGCGCAAGCATAAACGCATGCATGCACACACACACACACACACACACCACACACACACACACACACACACACACACACACACACACACACACACACTTGCAGACTCCCCAAACGATGCTATGATACCTGAAAGATGGATGTTTAAGCTATTGTGTCTCTTGACGTGTCTCTTGCAATAGACCGAGTCTGTGTAGTATTCCCTGGCGACTGGAAGTGATTATGGCATGACGTCCTTTGTAGGTATAAGAAACAAAAGAATCACTGGGGAAATCTCTCTCTCTCTCTCTCTCTCTCTCTCTCTCTCTCTCTCTCTCTCTCTCTCTCTTCAAATTTAGTTCATTTAATTTTAATTATTGTTTTGTTGTTGTTGTTGTTCATACACTATTTCGTTTCACCGCATATTGTAGTCCCTACTCAGGGCGAAGAGTAGTCCCTACTCAGAGCGAAGACTGGATCTAAGAAATCGCATCAGTACTTATCTATTATCCTCGTAAATAAGGAATACTCTCTCTCTCTCTCTCTCTCTCTCTCTCTCTCTCTCTCTCTCTCTCTCTCTCTCTCTCTCTCTTCATGATTCTAGTTTGAAATCTCCACTCTAGTGATATCATTTATCTTCCACCTCCACGTTGTCAGTCAGCTCTTCTCTTCACTACAGCTAAATGTACACGAAGGAGAGGGACCAGATGATGATTAAGTGTGAAAGCACATTACTGGATCGAGCACTGCTTCACACTTGACTTTGATGTGACAGGGCCACAGTGGAATAAAGCCAATCAACATGGAGTATGCGAACCGAGATCTCCAAAGGATCGGACATCTTTACCATTACCCTTTCACTTCCAGACCTGATCATCATGGGTGATCGATCCTACCAGCGGCCAGCTCAGCAGACATGGAAACTTCAAGAAGTTTGGTAATGATATCTTTGAGTCATGATATCCTTTATTTCCTATGCACATACTTTGGTAAAACAAGGACCAGTTTAACCTGGAAACGTAAGTCTTCTTTGGTGATGAGCTCACCAGATCCTCATAATTTTTCAACAACAACAAAAAAAGAAAATAAAGACGTAATTCTTTTCTTTTTTAAGAAAATAAAGACGTAATGATTGATCAATTTTCTTCTTAAATATTCCCTGCAATTGTCTTTGACGTAATTAACTACTAAATTACATTGCCACGTGTGAATTTCTATCATCAGCCAATTGCGCTCAGTTCTATACTGAAAACACGAAACTTTTTTTTTAATTCTTAAGTTAATTACAGTACATCAGTTTGACCTACATCTTTGTTCTCTTGGTCGACATTTTAAGTGTAACGGAAAGAACAGCTTAATATTGAAATGTACACAGATTGTGCGATGTTCGGTCTGAATATGTTTGTCTAGATTTCGAGGAGATTGTTCCATTATTTAGTTTTGTTTGCTTTTTTTTCTTTTAATACATTGTTCAAGTTACTGTACTGTATTTGACAGTGTCATCTTTTCGATTTTTTTTCTCAATTTTGAAATCATGATCCATGATAACCTTGAGAGTCTTGTATCTTTGACTAAAAGGAACTGCTTTAGGATATAGTATTTTAAAAAAAAATTTTAAAGAGGGGTGCGGCAGATCTGTGACTATCACTTCAAACCTGTTGCAGTCAGGTCTTAACTGTATTTGCTACTTCACAATATACTACCAACACCCTACCTCCGGTGGGTGGGAGGACGGAAGGGGGGGGGGGGGGGCAATGGATCAGAACTGGAAGTGAGCGAGCATTCCACCCATCACTTTGTGACTGAGTTGGTCCTTTGAGAAACGCTGCCAACCCCCCCCCCCCCCCCCCCCCTATTCCCCCCCCACCCCCTACCCCGCCAGGCATTGATTCTGTGGGAACTGTGCAGAGATGTACAGTGTCATACGGCAACAGAGGAGGAGAGGTGGGAACAGGGATTTAATCTGAAAACAAAAACAAAAACAGGAAAGGGGAGTGATAATGATGGGAGGAGGGGGGCTGGGGGTGCAGGAAGGGTGGAGGGGGGGGGGGGAAGCGGAGAACAGTGGTACCTTTATGGTGTGGAGGCAGAACATTCTGGCTCTAGAACTTTGTAGCGGGGTGGGAGGATGGGGAAGGAGAGAAAGGATGCGTAAGTAGAAGGGTCCCAGATTGGAGGATACTCTCTCTCTCTCTCTCTCTCTCTCTCTCTCTCTCTCTCTCTCTCTCTCTCTCTCTCTCTACCTGTTGAATATTCAGTGCGATCAAGGTCACAGAACTGATCACTCCCTCCTGCAGACCAGTCGACTGCTGAGGCATGCTCCAGACAGCCCCTGTCTCTGGTGTCCCATTCCGCTGCTCTCCTGTTTTGGTCTGACCCGTCCCACATCTGTCCTGTCTAACCTCACATCTGCACTGTCTAACCTCACATCTGTCCTGTCTAACCTCACATCTGTCCTGTCTAACCTCACATCTGTGCATCTGTCTCACCTCACCCCTCCATCTGTCCTGTTCTCCCTCCATCGTCCGTCTCACCACCCCTCCATCTGTCCTGTCTCACCCCACCCCTCCATCTGTCCTTCTCACCCCACCCCTCCATCTGTCCTGTCTCACCCCACCCCTCCATCTGTCCTGTCTCACCTCACCCCTCCATTTGTCCTGTCTCACTCCACCCCTCCATTTGTCCTGTCTCACCCACCCCTCCATCTGTCCTGTCTCACCCACCCCTCCATCTGTCCAATCTCACCCCACCCCTCCATCTGTCCTGTCTCACCCCACCCCTCCATCTGTCCTGTCTCACTCCACCCCTCCATCTGTCCTATCTCACCCCACCCCTCCATCTGTCCTGTCTCACCCCACCCCTCCATCTGTCCTGTCTCACCCACCCCTCCATCTGTCCTGTCTCACTCCACCCCCCATCTGTCCTGTCTCACACCCCACCCCTCCATCTGTCCTGTCCTCACCCACCCCTCCATCTGTCCTGTCTCACCCCACCCCTCCATCTGTCCTGTCTCACCCACCCCTCCATCTGTCCTATCTCACCCCACCCCTCCATCTGTCCTGTCTCACCCCACCCCTCCATCTGTCCTATCTCACCCCACCCCTCCATCTGTCCTGTCTCACCCCACCCCTCCATCTGTTCTGTCTCCCCCCCCCCCCCCCCACCCATCTGTCCTTTCTCACCCCGGCTGCCAGCCGATCGGTCAGACCCGTCAACACACGTCGCTCTGATCATTGCCCCCCCCCCCCCCCCCCTTTGTATCCTCTCTCCCCCTATTCCCCCCCCCGTCCTTTCACCTCCCAGATACCCTGGCCCTCAGTGCCAGTGCAGTGCATCCCAGGCGTGATGGCGAGGAGGCGAGGAGGAGGTTGGGGAGAGGTAGGTGGGCAGGATGAGGTTGGGGGTAGTGGGGGTGAGGTGGTGGCAGGAGGAGGTTGGGGGAGAGGTAGGTGGGCAGGAGGAGGTTGGGGGAGAGGTAGGGGGCAGGAGGAGGTTGGGGAGAGGTAGGTGGGCAGGAGGAGGTTGGGGGAGAGGTAGGTGGGCAGGAGGAGGTTGGGGGAGAGGTAGGTGGGCAGGAGGAGGTTGGGGGAGAGGTAGGTGGGCAGAGTGGGGAGGTGGGGAGTGGAGGGTGGGGGTAGGGGAGGGAGGTTGGGGGAGAGGTAGGTGGGCGGGAGGAGGTTGGGGGAGAGGTAGGTGGGCAGGAGGAGGTTGGGGGAGAGGTAGGTGGGCAGGAGGAGGTTGGGGGAGAGGTAGGTGGGCAGGAGGAGGTTGGGGGAGAGGTAGGTGGGCGGGAGGAGGTTGGGGGAGAGGTAGGTGGGCAGGAGGAGGGACGTGAGGCGAGTCAGCGGAGAGCGGAGAGGAACGGATGGGAGAGGGCTGGCTGAGGGGCATTCATTCACCGACAGTTTTACTGTGGTAAGTTAAAAACCTCACGAGGCGTGTGAAGCGGCATTCACTTCTGGAAAAAAACAAACAAACAAACACAAACAAAAAAAAAAAGCCTGGCAACGTCATGATTCTGGTGCACGGCCTCAGCCGCAATGATGCACGGATTGAAATGTGTCGTTCCGTGTGCAGAGTTAGTGGCATTTGTGCCTTTAAGTGAAGCTTCCATTGTAGTGCACCAGTTTGGTTGGTTGGTTGGTTGGTTGGTTGGTTGGTTGGTTGGTTGGTTGGTCGGTCGGTTGACTGATTGGTTGGTTGATTGGTTGGTTGGTTGGTTGATTGGTTGGTTGGTTGGTTGGTTGGTTGGTTGGTTGGTTGGTTGGTGTGGTTGTTGGACTTTGTTTGTTTTTACGCTGGGATTTAACGCTGGTCCTGTTAGTCTCAAGATGCAAAACGGATGTGCCTCCGCCTCGGGTTTTGCCAGTCATTAGGAGACAGCACAGTCAAGCAAGGGCGCTACTCTCATGAACAAGCAGTAGAGTGAGGAAAAAGAAATGTCGGGACTTTGCAGAAGAAACGGGTCGGTCAATAGAGTTATAAAAAAACAACCCTTAAAAAGGCTATGTATGGTCAGCTGGGCAATCACGATGGAATGTCCAGAACAAAATGTTCACAGGGGAAAGCGAACCTTTACAGAAGTGACAGTCGCGCTCTCGTTTCCCTGCAGTCTCAATGGTCCTTTTGGCGAGTTTTTTCTCGGGTTTGGTTTAATGCTCAGGTGTTTCGTACGCCATGGCGATCCTGCCTGATTTAACAGCATCACCATTTCTTTTCCCAATGCAGTTCTTGAAGTCTTCAAGAATGACCAAAGGCGCCTACCCCCACCCACCCCTCCCTACACACCGATCTCCCTCCATCATCAGGCGAGCTCGGGATCTTCCGTTTGATTCAAACCACTTATCTCTTTTCGTCCGCACGACGTCAGTATAATTAATGATAAACCGCCTTCCTGTGTCAGCCTATCTTCTTTTCACTTTCTAACGCAGACTCTCAAACCCATCACCACAAACTCCTGTTCTTTTCTTCACCTTTCTCGCAACAAGGACTCTCTCAAAGTCACCATGCCTGACAAACTCCAGGGCTTTTTTTTTATCCACTTTCTGACCATATGGATTCTCAGCTCCATCATCCATGACCTATACTAGGCCTCTTCCCTGATCTGTTTAGCTACAAGTTCTGAAAAGGTTGTCGTCATATTGATTTCTTGTCACCACCTCCATCACCCCCTCCCTCTCTCTTCCCTCCATTCTCTTGATGAGGATATAGTCTCTCTCTCTCTCTCTCTCTCTCTCTCTCTCTCTCTCTCTCTCTCTCTCTCTCTCTCTCTCTCGCCTAAAACATAAGCTTACTCTGTGTGCATAGGATATGCGACTCAAGTAACAAAAACAGCACTGCTACCACCACCACCACACTACTACTACTACTACGACTACGACCACTACTACTACTATTACTACTGCTACTACTACTAGTACTACTACTATTACTACTATTTTTTCTTCTTATACCACTCCCCCTCTACTATGACAACTACTACTGCTGTTGGTGCTAACACTACTTCTAGTACCGCCATCACCTCCAACACCAACACTACTTCTGCTACTGCCTCTGCTGCTGTGCGACTGCTTCTCCTTATATTACTACCACTATTATTACTATCACTACCATTACTCTGACCTGTCCCTAATACCATTACTATTACTATCACTACCGTTCCTAATACCTGTCCCTAATGCCATTACTATTACTATCACTACCATTACTATGACCTGTCCCTAATGCCATTACTATTACTATCACTACCATTACTATGACCTGTCCCTAATACCATTACTATTACTATCACTACCATTACTATGACCTGTCCCTAATACCATTACTATCATTATCACTACCATTACTATGACCTGTCACTAATACCATTACTAGTACTATCACTACCATTACTATGACCTGTCCCTAATACCATTACTATCATTATCACTACCATTACTATGACCTGTCCCTGATGCCATTACTATCATTATCACTACCATTACTATGACCTGTCCCTAATACCATTACTGTCATTTTCATTACCATTACTATGACCTGTCCCTAATACCATTACTATCATTATCACTACCATTACTATGACCTGTCCCTGATCCATTACTATTACTATCATTACCATTACTATAACCTGTCCCTGATGCCATTATTATCATTATCATTACCATTACTATGACCTGTCCCTAATACCATTACTATCATTATCACTACCATTACTATGACCTGTCCCTGATGCCATTACTATCATTATCACTACCATTACTATGACCTGTCCCTAATACCATTACTATCATTATCACTACCATTACTATGACCTGTCCCTGATGCCATTACTATCATTATCACTACCATTACTATGACCTGTCCCTGATGCCATTACTATCATTATCATTACCATTAATATAACCTGTCCCTGATGCCATTACTATCATTATAACTACCATTACTATGACCTGTCCCTAATACCATTACTATCATTATCACTACCATTACTATGACCTGTCCCTGATGCCATTACTATCATTATCATTACCATTACTATGACCTGTCCCTGATGCCATTACTATTACTATCATTACCATTACTATGACCTGTCCCTAATACCATTACTATCACTACCATTACTATGACCTGTCCCTGATGCCATTACTATTACTATCATTACCATTACTATGACCTGTCCCTGATGCCATTACTATCATTATCACTGCCATTACTATGACCTGTCCCTGATGCCATTACTATCATTATCACTACCATTACTATGACCTGTCACTAATACCATTACTATCATTATCACTACCATTACTATGACCTGTCCTTAATACCATTACTATAATTATCACTACCATTACTATGACCTGTCCCTAATACCATTACTATCATTACCATTACTATGACCTGTCCCTGATGCCATTACTATCATTATCACTACCATTACTATGACCTGTCCCTAATACCATTACTATCATTACCATTACTATGACCTGTCCCTGATGCCATTACTATCATTATCACTACCATTACTATGACCTGTCCCTAATACCATTACTATCATTACCATTACTATGACCTGTCCCTGATGCCATTACTATTATTATCACTACCATTACTATGACCTGTCCCTGATGCTATTACTATCATTATCACTACCATTACTATGACCTGTCCCTAATACCATTACTATCATTATCACTACCATTACTATGACCTGTCCCTAATACCATTACTATCATTACCATTACTATGACCTGTCCCTGATGCCATTACTATCATTATCACTACCATTACTATGACCTGTCCCTAATACCATTACTATCACTACCATTACTATGACCTGTCCCTAATACCATTACTATCATTATCACTACCATTACTATGGCCTGTCCCTGATGCCATTACTATCATTATCATTACCATTACTATGACCTGTCCCTAATACCATTACTATCATTATCACTACCATTACTATGACCTGTCCCTAATCACCATTACTATCATTATCACTACCATTACTATGACCTGTCCCTAATACCATTACTATCATTATCACTACCATTACTATGACCTGTCCCTAATACCATTACTATCATTATCACTACCATTACTATGACCTGTCCCTGATGCCATTACTATCATTATCACTACCATTACTATGACCTGTCCCTAATACCATTACTATCATTATCACTACCATTACTATGACCTGTCCCTGATGCCATTACTATCATTATCACTACCATTACTATGACCTGTCCCTAATACCATTACTATCATTATCACTACCATTACTATGACCTGTCCCTGATGCCATTACTATTACTATCATTACCATTACTATAACCTGTCCCTGATGCCATTACTATCATTATCACTACCATTACTATGACCTGTCCCTGATGCCATTACTATTACTATCACTACCATTACTATAACCCGTCCACTTGTCCACTGACAAGACATCTAAACTTGCCACTGCCCTCATTTTCTCTCACATCGACTCTTTTCCAACACTCTGTCGCCTGGTTTGCCAGCATCAGTCATTACAAAGCTTCCTTCAACGAATACTAAAATTCTGCCACTCGGCTTGCGCTTAGAAATAAAAGATCTAAAAGCAGCACTCCCCTTTCACACAGTCTCTTTAGTGGCAACCTTGTCTCACTTGAGGTAAAGTATAAGATCAATACTCCCTGCTGTAGATGCTTTCACAACTCTGCACGTTCCCATCTCTGTGGCCGTTCTCACCTCTGTACCCCCGTCCAGTTCCCTAAGTTTCCTGTCAGGTCCTTTCTGTTACTGGCAATTCCAGATTTAAACAATCGACATTTGTCTACCGCTTTTTGTCTCTCTCCGGCCAACATAGTATCTGGAACAACCTTACTCTTCCTGTTCCTCGAATGTCTGCTTTAGACGCATTTAAAGTTAGACTCCAAAGTTTTCTTTCTCACATCTCATTGCTCACCCTCCATTTGTTCAATCACCCCTCCACCTCCATTCCTCCTTCCTTCCCTCTTGGTTTAAATGTATACCCACAGCTATTCTTTTATTATGCCATGGTATGCATGAGTATGTAGGACGTATGCAAGTACTTTGAAATATTCTTCTGCGAAAATCAACTGCTAAAATTATCATGATAATTATCATAATCATCATCATTATTATTATTATCATCATTGTTATTATTATTGTTGTTACTATTATTATCATCATTGTTATTATCATTATTATCATTATCATCATCATCATTATCATAACTATCATAATCATTGTTAATAATAATATTATCATTGTTGCTGTTGTTGTTGTTGTTGTTGCTGTTGTTTTTGTTATCAGCATTATTATTACTATCATCCTCATTCTCATTATCATTTACCGTGACGGCACTCGCACTAAAAATCATAATAAATTAATGCACCGTACTCTGAACCTGTGCATCACCAAGGTGCAAGATTTCCACGTGACTGGACACTGGCACCACGCATCTCCCCAGGGGAGCCGTGCATGGAACCACTCTGTCAGCCTGCTCGAACTTCCTGTGACTAGGTAGGCTCCACTAGCCCCGGGGACTCCTCCATCACATCAGTTGGAACAGCACGTGGGCTGTCCGACCACTCCTCAAAACAACTGGATTTCACTACAGGGTAATGTCCCCTTTCCCCTGAGCAGTGGCCATTTGGCCGGAGCGGTGGTGGCCTTTGTGGCATGCAAGACAGCGATACAGAAGATGAGAGGACTGCCTGGTCGGAAAAGCAGGGGAAGGGGGGTTTGTAAATGGGGAGAGAAGAACAGAACGAATAAAATCTCACTTTGTGGAGTGACTGAGACAGATGCTGCGGGATAAAGATCTTATTGGTAGCGGGTTTGGGTGTTAAGAATGAAAAGGTGATGTTCAAGGACATCTGTCGTCTGTCTGTCTGTCTGTCTGTCGTCTGTCTGTCTCTGTCTCTCTCTGTTCTCTCCTCTCCCCTCTCTCCTCTCTCTCTCCTCTCTCTCTCTCTCTCTCTCTCTTCTGTAACATGATCTAGGGAAGCACACAGATTTCTCTAACCATCCTTATCACCATCATCATATTATCTGTTCATTAAAGGAATAAAAAAGAGATAGAACTGGTAGGCATTCGATTGCTCATTCACACACACACACACACACACACACACACACACACACACCACACACACACACACGCACACACACATACACACACACACACACACACACACACACACACACACACACACAAGAAAATAGCCATGTACCACTCTCGGCCTGAATGCGACAGCAACATAATGAGAAAGAAAACCAAACCCTTCACGCTGACCACGCAACGCAGAGTTCCCTAGGAGTAACCGTTTCAGCCAGAAGCAAATGCCTCCAGTGCTTAGACTCGATCACCCCACTGACTGAAGACGTGATGCCTTCCAGACCAAGACACTGCAGCAGCCATTGTTTATCTCCCCTGACTGGTACAGACTGTAACGGCACTGGCCATCTACTGCTGTCTAGCTAACCATCACCAATGAAAGCCATGACCCCTACAACAGAGTGCATTTGTTGGAGACTTATATGGATTCCCAGTGATCTACTCGAGTCAACCCTAACAGATTTTAAATGTTTGGGGTGTTTTTTGTTTCAAGAATCATTATGATTATGAATAAACTCGGGGGTGACTATCCTATTTAATCAGAAAGAATGCTCCTATCAACGTCCTCTTGCGTTTGGCATGTCCTTATCCTCATACGGACCACATGTTGTTTCATCTTAGAAAGATTGTCTAGTTTGTATTCAAATTAGCATGAAATCGATCCTCTCTCTCTCTCTCTCTCTCTCTCTCGGGGGGCGTGACCTGACACGGATGCGCAGAAGTCGCATGTTTCAACGCTCCGCCGATTCTTGCATCTTGACGAAGACAGAAGCCAGTCAGGGTCGCCATTTTCTGCCAGCTGATTCATCCTGAGACATGCCATCCACTCCACTCGCGTTTCGAGCGACATGCGGCTGCTTTTTGCCAGTTGTCATGTCGTTCATGATGAAGAGGGCCGGGAGAGGAAAGCCGCGCGCATCGCCATGTTGACACCGGGGAGCAGGTTGGACGGTGTCACCCTTGGCCTGCTCCTCACCCTGCTGTTTTGGGGCGGTTTGCTGATGAGGTGCGGAGACGTGGAGCAGAACCCCGGACCCAAGGACAGCCTGAGGCAGTCAAGACTGGGTAGCAGTGGACGGACAAGCCTGGACAGGACCGCGGCATCCCAGGGCAGCAGGCAGTAAATCACCTTCACCTTCCCGGCAGCCTACCCTTGCTGATGTTGTGGAGATACTGCAGTCCATGAAAGTTCAGAATGCCACAACAAACAGTAAGCTCGATGAAGTGGAACGATGTGTGAAAGGACTGAGAGAACAGAAATGTTGAGTTACAGAAGGATATGTTGGACTTGAAAAAAAAGGTGGATGATTTGAAAAAAGAAAATCAAACTTTGTTACAGAAAAACTCTGATCTGCTCTCTCGAGTCGATCAGTTAGAAAGAAAGACTGACGACCTTGAGGGCAGATCCAAAAGGAATAATCTAATATTTTATGGAATAGACAGAGAGCAAAACGAATCTAATGAACAATGTGCAACCAAATTACATGACGTCATTGCTAATAAGCTGGATATAAGCGGTGACATCCAATTTGACAGGGTCCATCGTTTTGAACAACAAACCAGATTCCCCGATGATCGCAAGATGCACATTTTATAAAGACAAAGTACAAATTCTCAGTGTGAAAAAGAAATTGCAGGGTACCAGAATTTTTGTAGGAGAAGACTTCTCCTTCCGAGTGAGGGAGATAAGACGCAAACTGTCTCCCCCACCTGAAAAAAGCCAGAAATGATGGGAAGAGGGCCACGATGGTGTTTGACCACCTACTCATGATGGTCAGAAGTACTTCCTTGGCGAGGGGGACAGTTTGCGTGAATCCAGATAGGATTCGGGCCCGGGGCCATTTTCTGGACTTAATTCTCCCATTGATAGGAACACGAGAGGTAACAAATGTAACCCAACACCGTCTGTACGCTTTCCTGTTCGTCATGTCAGTGACACGCTTGAACTCTGCGATGTTAATCAGGTCAGCAAGGCCGTGCCGTGTCGTGACAAGCGTGAGTGAGCACGTGCACACACAACCGAGCGCAAAACCAGAACGTGTTTCTTTTTGTTGTGGAAACGTAAACGGATTGTTATCAAAAAATTTGACTCTGGGTTCATTTCTTATGTTTGTCAGTTCGATTTTGTTTGTTTAGTTGAGACGTTCATTGAGGACTGTCAGTTGGACTTATTCACGGGTACAGACTGTTTTGTAAACCTGCCGTTAAATTTACTAAACATGGTAGGACGATCGGGAGGACTTGTTTGTTTAGTAAGGAATGATCTTTTCCCGTACGTTAAAAGTATTGATATGGATCATGTTAATTGTTGAAATGTTTTTGATCAGTAAAGAGTTATTTGGATTAGGTAAAGATATTCTGTATGTTTGTACATATATACCACCAGAAGGATCTCCATTTTACACTTATTTTGATATTGACAATGGAATTAGTATGCTTGAAGAATGTTTAACCGATTTTCTTTTGCAGAATGATGTGTATGTTATTTTAAATGGAGATTTGAATAGCAGAACAGCTGATGTCTCTCAAGATTATATTGTACAAAATACGTTTGATCCACAGTTCAGTAATTTGTCCTATAATATGGTTCGACATTCAAATGACTGTACTTTGAACAGCTATGGTAAATTATTATTGAACATGTGCACTGCGTTAGATTTGAGTATTTTAAATGGCATGTGCAAAGGCGACTATGAAGGTTGCTACACATTTATATCTGACTCTGGAAGCAGTGTCACAGACTATTTCGTACTCTCACGTGAACTTTTTATGATTTTGTTTGATTCTTGTGAATTATCTATAGCTGACCGTATTGATTCCGACCATTTACCAGTGACAGCATGTGTTTTCTTGCCAAGGAATGTTCACTTGATATGTGTATGCAAAAAGAGAATTTTGTCATACACAAACTTGTATGGGACGAGAGGTGTGCAGCTACATATACCAGTATTTTGTGCAGTGAAGAAACGCACACAAAAATTGATCTTGCAATTGACTTGATTGATGTTAACGTAAATAATGCTCTTAAAGTTTTTTAAAGATTGTATAAGAGAAAGTGCTGGATCCATGAAAACATGTATATCATTTAATAAGAATGGAAGTTCATGTAATGGTTTGATATAGAATGTAAACTTTGTAAAAAAAACACTAGAAGATTGTTACAGATATTTCGTCGCTCAGTAAAATTAGAAAAGGAAAACAGAAACAATAATCGAAATGAGAAATGAATATGTAATTGCCAGACGTGAATATAAAAATTTACTAAAGGGGAAGAGGAAACAATTCAACAAAGCTTTACTAGATAAACTGGTAATGACAGTGGGAAACCAAAAAGAATTTTGGGACTTGTTCATAACGCGTCCTTCAAAAAGAAAACAGCCTAGAAATAATAATCAGTCGACTCCTGGTTTCAACACTTTTAAAGCCTTGCTGGAGACGGATGCTGACAACACAGTAAATGAGTATTCAGCTGAAGTTGAAATTGAAGGCTATATGAATCGTCCGATCCTAGAGATGAAATATTGCTAGCACTTAGAAAACTAAAAAACCAAAAGCAGCTGGTCCGATGGCATTATTGCCGAGCTTTTTAAGAATTCGAATGATCAAGTTGTACACTTCCTTCTGAAATTGTTTAATAAGCTATTTGATAATGGTGTGTTTCCTGAGAACTGGTTTGAATCTGCTATTCAACCTATTTTTAAGAAGGGTGATATCAATGATCCTAACAATTATAGGGGAATTTCCTTGAGCGATGTTAGTAG
Source organism: Conus ventricosus (assembly GCA_018398815.1). NCBI lineage: Eukaryota > Metazoa > Mollusca > Gastropoda > Neogastropoda > Conidae > Conus > Conus ventricosus. Next base: position 91,268,115 of record CM031604.1, read on the forward strand.
TAAATTATTTGGTATAGTGATAAATAATAGACTGGCAAGAATGGGTGGATGAACACAATCTCACAGGTGATTATCAAGCTGGGTTTAAGAGAGGATACTCTACAGTCGACCATATGTTTTCTTTACTAGCTCTCGTACAGAAACAGTTTTTTTTATAATCGAAAATTGTTATGTTGCATTTATTGATTTCGAAAAAGCTTTTGACTCGATAAATCGAAATATTCTTTGGCCAATTCTCTTAAAAAATGGTATTAAAGGTAAATTATTCAGATGCATTAAAAGCATGTACAATGATGTCAAAGCCAGAGTTCGATGTGGTTCTATGTTAACTGATTACATTGCCTGCACATCAGGATAAGGCAGGGAGATGCTTGCAGCCCTGTTTTGTTTTCTCTTTTCATTAACGAACTGGCGGTTGAAGTAATTAATAAAGGAAGACATGGCGCTCGATTTTCACTAGAGCATTCGAATTATTTATTCTGTTGTTGGCTGACGATGTCGTTTTGATGGCAGAGACAGTTACAGGTCTGCAAACACAACTGAACAGCTTACAACATGCCGCTGCATCTCTTCAACTTAAAGTTAATATGACTAAAAGCAATATCATAGTATTTCGGAAGGGTGGATATTTGAGTGTGAGAGAAAAATGGTTGTATAACGGTGAAAGAATGCCTGTGGTTAATGCGTATAAATATTTAGGAATTTTTTTCTCTACGCGCTTGAGTTTCACTGCTGCATGCAAAGACCTTGCAAGCAGAGCTAAGAATGCTTTGATTTATGTTCTGAAAAGGTTATATATGTTAGATAACAACTCTTTTATATATATTTATGAAATTGTTTGATTCTCAGATACAGCCAGTTGTGCAGTATGGCTCTGAATTATGGGGCCTAGACAATACTGTTGTCCATTGTGAATCAGTCCATTTATTTGCGTTGAAGAAATTTTTAGGAGTAGACAGGCGAACACCCAATGACCTTGTTTATGGTGAAACCAATCGCTATCCAATATATATAAATTCTGCTGTTAAGTGTATTCGCTACTGGCTTAAGCTGATACAAATGGAGAATCACAGGATTCCACGCAAAGCTTATGATATGTTATTTGACCTTGATATAAAAGGCAAGAAAAATTGGGTAACAAATGTGCGCTTATGTTTGTTTAAATATGGATTTGGATTTGTTTGGGCAAGTCAAGGCGTTGGAAATGTTCATGATTTTATATGTTGTTTCAAGCAAAGGATGATTGACTGTAGGTGGCAAACTTGGTCCGATCATATTCAAACTAGTGATAGATTCAGTTTGTATAGAGCTTTTTGCAGTGACCACAGTTTAAAACCTTACTTACATTTAGATATTGATAGGCACTTAAAATATATTACGACTAGATTAGGCTCGGGATTTCTGAGCTGGCTTTACATCGCTTCCGATACAAAACGTCTATGTTCAACGATTTAATTTGCCCCTTATGTACTGAAGGCGAAGAAAGTGAGGTGCATTTTGTTTTCTGTTGCCCAGCTCTTAAAATATACGAGAAACTTTAATTAAGCCTAAATACTATAGACATCCTTCACTGTTTAAACTGAGTTTGCTAATGTCATCGACCAACCTGAAGATGTGCGTAGTCTTTCTTTGTTTTTTGTATAAAGGATTTAAAATGAGAGATGTTATGACTTCTTGAAAGGTACATGAATACATTTATATCATCGTTAACTTGTATTTTGAATCTGTTGTATATCTTTACTCAGTTTCATGTTCACATTCCCCTTCATGATGGGCTGAGGCCTAATATGAATAAAATATCTTGAGTCTTGAGTCTTGAGTCTCTCTCTCTCTCTCTCTCTCTGTGCCTCTGTCTCTCTCTCTGTATTTATCTGTCGATCTCTCTCTCTCTCTCTCTCTCCCCTCTCTCTCTCTCTCTCTCTCTCCCTCTCTCTCTCTCTCTCTCTCTCTCTCACACACACACCAACACACAACACACACACACACACACACACACACACACACACACACACCACACACACATCAGCCTAGCCATGACAGCTACATAGCAAAAAAAAAAAAAAAAAAAAAAGCAGAAAAGAAATATGAACCGTTGACATGAATGCTACAATCCAGGATTCCAGACAAGTAAAACACCTGTGCTACAACCACCTCCAGTCTGGTGAGATCCGGTGACTGTTCAGTCACTGCAGACTTATCCGCTTCCAATCCAAGGCACGACAAAAGCCGTGGAAAAATGTCCGCTAACTGGTACAGACTGTAAAGGGTGTGGGTCATGATTGGCCAGTGCCGCTGCCATCTGACGCCCAGAGCAAAGAGCGTGAGGCTGGAACTTTTGACTGATGGCTATCTACTGGAATCAGTCCAGGGTGGTCAGTAGCTGCTAAGCCCTTCTTATTGTTAATAAACTCGCTTCATTGTCGTTCTGTTGCTGTGTTGGGACTTCGATGTTGATGACGAATCAAAAATTGACACACACAGACACATACACACACGCACACGCGCGCAAGCACACACACACACAAGCACAAACACACACACACACACACACACACACACACACACACACACACACACACACACGGGCGCGCGCGCACGCGCACACACACACACACACACACACACAACACACACACACACACACACACACACACACACACGGGCGCGCGCACGCGCGCACACACACACACACACACACACACACACACACACACACACACACACACACACACACACGGGCGCGCGTACGCACACATACACACGCACGCATACACGCACGCACGTACGCACGCACGTACACACGTACACAAACACAACACACTTGTGCTCTAATTCTCTCTCTCTCTCTCTCTCTCTCTCTCTCTCTCTCTCTCTCTCTCATCTCTCTCTCTCTCTCTCCTTGCTCTCAGACAGGCTACCACAGCAACAAACAGACCAGACCAGGAAGAAAGGCCAGCCGTTGACCCCCCTGGTGGCGGAGACAGAAATGGGTCTGGATGATGCATTGCCCCTGTGACTGCTATACCAGCAATCACAGTCTTCCCGTCCACAACACTGTCCGCCTAACGACAGCCTTGTAAGGTGGCTGATCGACTGAAAACCACCCAACCGAATTTTACCCTAGGACTTTTCCCTCCGCTCTTTCACAAGTCACAACCCATTCCACGCAATAAAAACAATAGCCCTCCTTGTTTGTTTGTTTGTTTGTTTGTTTGTTTGTTTGTTTTGTTTTCATGCGTTGATGCCCGCTTCGTTGTATAGCCGACATCCATTGAACAAACTATAGAATTTAACATCACTCCGTTTCAAATCAATTTCATCGTCGCTACAAACAAGACAAATGTGGTCTCTTACATCTAAAGATCCAATCACTATCGCGGGAAAGGCGATAGAAGATGTCGGGGAGTCTGTGTACCTGAGCAGCAGGATCAGCCGGTCAGGAGGCACAGATGAAGACATCAAAGCAAGAGTGAAGAAAGCGCGACAGACCTTTGCCATCCTGAGACCCGTATGGAGCTCTACCACCATCTCCATCAACACCAAACTCAGAATATTCAATTCCAACATAAAATCAGTGCTACTGAACGGGTCAGAGACTTGGCGAGTCACCACCAACACCTCCACCAAGATCCAAACCTTCATCAACAAACGTCTCCGGCAGATCCTCCACTTGCGATGGTTCGACAGCGTGCCAAACACCGACCTGTGGACGAGGGCAAACCAACAGCCAATGGACGTTCAGGTCAGGAAGAGAAAGTGGCGATGGGTCGGCCGCACACTGCGGAAGGAGCCCTCTAACATCACCAGGCAGGCGCTCGAGTGGAACCCGCAGGGCAAGAGGAAGCGAGGGCGCCCAAAGCAGACCTGGAGGAGGAGCTTGCTAAACGAGCTGACAGCCTCCAGCCTGACCTGGTGGGGAGGGGGGGTCAAGACCTGTGCTAGGGACAGACGGAGGTGGAAGGTTGCTGTTGACGCCCTATGCTTCTCAAGGAGCGAAGAGGACTAAGTCAAGTAAGACAAGTCACATCTAAAGTGATGTTTTGCCATTGTTAAAATTTTAATGACTTGTGAGTTGACTTAGACGCGGTGACAGCCCTAATACGGCCCTTTGCCGTCGGCTGGGCTGTAAGCAACATTACATACATACTTACTTACTTACTTACCCCATGCCCCCAAGAAACACTAACGCGTTCTGATTGGTAGAAAGAGGGGTTGGATTTTTTTCAACCGTCGTCAAAGCATGAGTGGTAAAAAGGGGAAAAAAAAACAAGTAGTGTTTGTTAATAAACGAACGCAGGGCGCGGAATCACACGGGTGAAACGGGTCCAGGGACTGTGGACCAATCAGATGACTGTCTCGCCGGGTCCTGGGACTATGGACCAATCAGATGACTGTCTCGCCGGGTCCAGGGACTGTGGACCAATCAGATGACTGTCTCGCCGGGTCCAGGGACTGTGGACCAATCAGATGACTGTCTCGCCGGGTCCAGGGACTGTGGACCAATCAGATGACTGTCTCACCGGGTCCAGGGACTGTGGACCAATCAGATGACTGTCTCACCGGGTCCAGGGACTGTGGACCAATCAGATGACTGTCTCACCGGGTCCAGGGACTGTGGACCAATCAGATGACTGTCTCACCGGGTCCAGGGACTGTGGACCAATCAGATGACTGTCTCACCGGGTCCAGGGACTGTGGACCAATCAGATGACTGTCTCACCGGGTCCAGGGACTGTGGACCAATCAGATAACTGTCTCACACAGTCTGTCCAGACACAACCAGTCGGCGCCAGTCGTTTTTCTTTTTTCTTTTTTTTTTCTTTTTTTGCTGTTTCTCTCGGGGTTGGTTTATTGACTGTGGACTGAAATCAGATCAGTACATCATTACACCAGAAGTCTTTTGTGACGTCTGCCGCCTGCCTCCCCTCCACCCCCTACCCCCCCCCCCCCCTCCCACACACACACACACACACACACACCTCTCTCTCTCTCTCTCTCTCTCTCTCTCTCTCTCTCCTCTCTCTCCTCCTAGAGACAACGCCCTTTCTGTCTATCTCCCAGATTAAGGGAATCAATGAACGGAGAGAAGTAGAAGCAGAGAGTGGACTCTGTCCCTTTCCGCCCTCCCTAATTCTGTATTGAATTTATGTAGGTACCTGAGTACGCGTTTGGTCGAGTACTGTCAACTTCGCGACTGGTACAAAGCTCATGTGCCTTTTACGCGGAGCTTGAACTCATCCATTCTGCGATCAGTCGTCTTCCACTAGGCGTGAAGGTTTTATTGGTTAGCACGCGCTGCCATGCCAGGGAGTAACTGACAGCCAGTTTTTTTACTATCATGTAACATTGTGTCACCGGATGTTTTCTTTCACAGGTCTTCTTGAGGCAAGATAAACAACACTCAGGACAACGAAAATGAAGAACGAACAATCACTTCTCTTCTCAAATTCGACGCAAATGGACGTTGAATGAAAACAAGGCTGTTAGGAGGAGACGATGTGAGTTAAAATAGAAAATGCTGGTAATGATATGATGATAATGATAACATAATATCATGATAATAATCATAATGATAATCACAATCATCATCATCATCTTCATCATCATCATCATCATCATCATCATCATGATATAATGAAAACATTCATAATAGAGAGAATTGTCATCGCTTTGGTGATAGTATGACAATAGTAGTTGTAGTATTAGCACTGGCTATACACACAGAATGGGGAGAAAAGAGGAGGTCAGAGGATATAAATAAAACTCCAGAACGTGTTGGCGCATTCTCTCCAAGATCTTGGAGGGCCTCGGGAGGCTGGGAGAGGACGCATGCCTGATGTTCCTGACGGTGCCAGACAGCCATCATGGGAAGGACAGCCTGTTTCATGCTGACGGTCAGTCTTTCAGTGCGACACCATGAGAGAAGATCTCCAGTATGTCAACAGCAGCCATGTTGGTGAGGTTCACTTTGTCACCGTTTATCTTCATGAGAGATCATTTCAGCAGTTTGTCATTCTCACTGAGCACCCTTTCGACAGTCTCATACTGTGGCAGTTCCAGCATACTGAAGCTGACTATTCAGTGGATATTCTTTGGATCTGCGGCTGTGGTCACGTGCATTATCAGTTGAGATTTGAAGATGGAGAAGACAAGACTGCGGCTGTATGTTGTGACGAGGGTTTCTGAACAGAACGCTTCCTTTGCTTGTGGTGTTTGCAAAGAGAGTCCCAAGAGCCGTCAACTGAAGCCTGTCTTGAACAATGCCCTGACATAGAGCTGCCGAAGCAAAGTCATCTTCACGAGATGCAGGGTTTTGTTTCCTCTGAAGAGCAGATGCTAGTTGTTCAGCCAGTCCAAAGTCCAGAGGCCCGACAGTGATAGACCGACGAAGAAGGTGGAGAACTGCTGTACAAGAAACCTCGAAGCTTTTCTGTCACGTTCATTATAACTATATATTGGGAGCCGGAATAGCTCAGTTGGTAGAGCGCCTGACTCGTAATCTTGGTGATCCTGGGGTTGCGGGTTCGAACCTCCGCTGGGGCGTTTCGGTACAGGGGGATTTTTCCCTCGGAGTTAACATTGGTTCTGACTCCATTTCCATACAGTCCTTCGAATGAGACTATAAACCGAGGTTCCGTGTGTGAACGCATGCATAACATCTTACACACACGTAAAATCCCATCACCAACTTTCGGAAGAGTAGGCCAGTTTGGCCGTTGGTATGGATGACACGTTACACATAGCATGCACCCTGCGTGAGAAATGGAAAGAATGAAGGAAGTAAGGAAAATGAGTGATCGATATTGAACGATACAGACTGGATGACACGGGAAACGACTGAATGAAGCGCCAGCTGGCAGCTCTTCAGTCGGCACTACCCAGGTAGGCAGCCCGTTGTGTAAACGAGTGTTGATTGTAAAGCGCTTAGAGCTTGGCCTCTAGCCGAGAATAGCCGCTATATTAGTATTCATTATTATTATTATTATAACTTTCTGATACTTCTCGCAGAGTTTCTTGTAAAAGCCTGGTTCTCTGCTAAGGCATTCTATAGCCCTGGTCCTGACTGTCTATGTTGTGGGGGCAAAACGGTGTGATTTTCTGATGGTGAACTGCCAGACTTCTGTCTGGAGGCTTTCAGAAAGTAGTGGAGGTGTGGGTTATGACGTGAGGTGTAGCACAATAACCATTGCAAAGTCAGTCCAAAGACATTTCTCACAGGTTTCACCTTTCTCGTGAGGTCTCCTGCAGAACGAGATTAACGCCAGGCAGTGAGCTGACATTGCAGCTGGATGTTCCTATTCTCTGTCTGCGGACGACCTCTGACATAGGACCAGAACTGCTGGCACCGTCACGTGCTTGACTTCTGCAGGTCTGTAGTTGGAAGATCAGGACCTATCAACCTGCCTTTCAATACTGCCATGATTGTGTCTGCAGAAGTGTTCTCCGTTGTATACCCTATGTGTGTGTGTATGTGTGTGTGTGGGTCTGTGTGTGTGTGTGTGTGTGTGTGTGTGTGTGTGTGTGTGTGTGTGCGTGCGTGGTGTGTGTGTGTGTGTGTGTGTGTGTGTGTGTGTGTGTGTGTGTCTGTGTGTGTCTGTGTGCGTGTCTGTGTGTGTACGTATGTGTGTATGTGTGTGTGGTGTGTGTGTGTGTGTGTGTGTGTTCCTCTTGCTATCTTATATCACTGGACGGGGGGAGAAGCAGACAATATTCTGTAGCTCCCAATATTTCCTTTAGGGATTCTGTGTAAACACACACACACACACACAACACACACACACACACACACACACACACACACACACACACACCTCGCATCCCGCCTCCCCTTCCCCCTCCCCCCACCCCCCACCCCCACCCCCCGGTCCCTGTTCACATACTGCTAACCGTATGTCGGGGCACTACGATTTGCCGAATAGTCAACTTCCTCTCTCTCTTCCTTCCTTGTGCGTTACGGCCAAAGCAGGGGAGACAATATGAGAAAGTCAGAAAGGAGCAAAGGAATGGGAAAATCTGGGCTGAAGACGAGGAGAAGAAGAAGATGGAGAGGAGAAGAAATACACGGCTGGTCCTTGGCCTTTAGAAGGTGAAGCTATTCATCACATTTCCACGTCTAGCCACGTTCCAGGGTAAGGGTAGTGCAGGAGAGTGAAGGTGGTGGCGGGGGGAGGGGGGAGGGGGGAGGGGGAGATAGACACTCTGCTGGAAAACGAAGAAATGTGTCGCAAAGCAACTGTCTTCTGAAATCTCTCTCTCTCTTCTCTCTCTCTCTCTCTCTCTCTCTCTCTCTCTCTCTCTCTCTCTTCTCTCTCTTTGTCTCTCTCTGTCTTCTCTGTCTGTCTGTCTGTCTGTCTGTCTGTCTGTCTTCTCTCTCTCTCTCTCTCTCTCTCTCTCTCTCTCTCTCTCTCTCTCTCTCTCTCTCTCTCTCTCAGTGAAATGTTAATTAAGCATCTTTCAGCAGGTAGGGAGACGTCAGCTATTTACGACTACACAAGTTTAAGTTCCTACCCACAGGGTGCTTTAGTTTGTGTAATGTTTGTTCATTATTGAAAATCTTTGCGAGCGGTGTGCGTGCGTGTTGGTGGTTGTGGTGTGATGT
>CM031604.1:91286713-91291713 GCA_018398815.1 Conus ventricosus
GATCTTTCCCTCTGTGCCATGCCCTCTCCTCCAACAATCCCTGTCTCAGTCCCTTCTCGTGAAGCCTTGTGGTGACTTTCAGACATAAGCTAAACTGAATGAGGACGCAGTGGACAGCAGTGGACATCTGGACCCTAGACGTGCGGTGCGCAGGTCCACCCACGGGCAGACACAGCCTGGCGCCCATCGACCAGATCCTTGTGCTGGGTCAGTTTCAAAGGGAGATGACTGCAGGCGGAAAAAAAAGATTCAAAGTAACTCCGCCGGTTGACATGGACAAACAAATGACGGGACAACACACGACGCGTTCAACGCCCATCTTGCGCCGAAGTTGAGAAGTCGAAGGTAAGTGATGGCTCGTTCTTCGTTGCCATTGTCCTGAACGTTGTCGGTCTTGTCTAAAGAAGACCTAACAGATCGAAACGCGTCGTGCTTTGTCTTGTCATTGGTTTGTCCATGGTAACTGGGGGGTTTACTTTGAATTCCTTTTCCAAGTAATTCTTATCTAGGGGTTGATTGGTGTATTGGGTTGGGGATCCTTGTCATCCTTAACTGCTGTATCTTAGTGGAGGACGGAACACTCCAATCTCCAATGATAAAACATGGACTGACTGAACACCGGAACAAACCAACTAGAAGATGTTTACTCCAAACCTAAAGCAAAAAAATCGAGAAATGCTCTGCATCATAGTCTCGGAGAATCTGCCAGGAACAGACAACTCAAACATCCTGCGATGTGGTGGGAAATGAGACGCCTGAAGGGAGAGGGCAGATCTTCTGCATCAGCATCACCAGCCTGAAGGGAGAGGGCAGATCTTCTGCATCAGCATCACCAGCCTGAAGGGAGGGCAGATCTTCTGCATCAGCATCACCAGCCTGAAGGGAGAGGGCAGATCTTCTGCATCAGCATCACCAGCCTGAGGGAGAGGGCAGATCTTCTGCATCAGCATCACCAGCCTGAAGGGAGAGGGCAGATCTTCTGCATCAGCATCACCAGCCTGAAGGGAGAGGGCAGATCTTCTGCATCAGCATCACCAGCACAGAAGAAATCCCCATGGTGCATATCCTTTTTGCTGTTATACCCATAGCAGCCATACAGACAAGATGCTGAAATATGCTAGCAGGATGAAACGAACATTGAGAAAAAAAGTTAGGGACGGAAGTATGGGACGGGGGGGGGGGGAATGTTGGAGGGTGAAGGGGGATAAAGGAGGGACTGGAGGAGGGGAGGGGGGAACAGAGGACATGATGCCATGCATTATAAGGTCGCTGTAGTATTCTTTGCGTATTTCCAGAAAGACTTCACACACAACACATGTCCAGTCTACCACCCTCAGAACTTCGCGTGTCATTGTTTTTAAAAATACAACTACTACATTTACAATAACTAAATGAAGTCTTACTGCGTCAAGACACACTATAACTGTCAACATTATACGTATAGAAACAACAGTCTTACCAGTGCGAGGGAAATTGTGAAGTTATCAAAATAGTGAAAAGGAAAGGACAGGAAGATAGCCAAAAAAGTATTTCAAGTAAAAAAAAAAAGCTCAGAAATATGAATAGCACATCACAGACAGCAATATATATGTCCAAATATACGCAATCAAGATGGTGAAGCGTTCGTTTACAAAGCATATGGAAGGTACACAATATAGTGCATTATTCTGCCACTAGCAGGATCGAAGCCATTCGCCCCAACCACTGTATGACATGCGTTTGTTCTGATGCGTATTTTTGTTTACAACACAAGATGACGAGGTATGCTGACAAGTTAAAACATTCAAATGATATGGAAATAATAAATAGCACACGGTGATTTATTTTTTTTTGCATAAACACAAAAAGTAACATCAAGAAACGGAATATGAACATAGAATGTGAAAGGTTCCCCAAACCCGGTCAGTGCAAAAGTGAATAGTGCAACATTAAAATACACACGAAGAATATATTGTGCATGTCACAAAGATGAAAAAAAAACAACAATGAGGGTGAACACAAGAAGCTGAATACGATCAAAATACACTGATTACGGTTTATCAGTCTATTAATAATTATTATCTACAATACACGATGCAACATAATCAGAGGACCCCAGCCAATGTCAAGACGGGCGGAAGATGGCAAGGTTAACCCAGATAAATCAAACTGAAAGATGACAATATCGGATTCGGTACATTGTGAAAAGGGTCCAATTCACGATACCTTACGATGAATCTGTTGGTCTTGGTGTCGTCATCATCAACCTTATGACGTCATTGCAAAACCTCATGTTATAGGATGCACTTTATGACGCAGACTACATGTAAAAAACATCATTTTGTTAATATGTTAATACACACACATGAATACGCGCGCGCGCACACACACACATACCCCCCACCCCCCCCACCCCACACACACCACCACACGCACGCACGCCGCACGCACGCACGCACGCACGCACGCACACACGCACACACACACACATACACATACACACACACACACACACACAGAACATAATATACCCAAGAAGATGATAGCGTTTACTCTTGATATCGTAAAACATGAACTGTCCAGATTGTGTAACACATGTATACTATCCAATATTATATTAATCGCCAGCAAAGCTTAATAATATGAAAACATGGGAAAATGTCAAATACATAGGTGGTTTACAATCAACACAACTTGATCCCGTTTCCTTCTGTTGCAAGAATCAAAAAAGACTTCATCGCACTAAAACAATGTTTCAAAACCAGTGGTCAGTGCTGATGGGTATGAAAATTGCCAAATTTTCCTGGACAAAATCTCATTACTTACCCAGTTAATTGGTGACTCTGTGACTTGTATTAGCTAAATTTACAGTCTGATTTCAATACTTGTTATGATTTTTCTTATACTATTATGGATATGTTCTTTAAAATTGTCCCAGCCTAAACCCGACTCCTATCTCTCATCGGCTGCAAATTCACTTACAGTAACGTGAAACAGACAGCAAGCACACACACATACCACACACAACACACACACACACACAACAACACACACCAACACACACACACCCCCACACATACACACACACACGCGCGCGCGCGCCAACGCACGCTCGCAAGCAAGCAAGCACGCATGCACGCACACAACACACACTTTCGTTTCTTAAATTCTTGGCTTAACGACATGTAACTTTGATTTTAACTGAAATGAATCATCAGTGGGATAGACATCTTACCAGAAGTTGTTTTCCAATATTTAGATACACAACTGGTTTTGTCCAAATCAAAATTAAAGAATAACATGACACTTTCTGAAGATTTGCTTTTTTGTTTTTTTTTGGGAAATTAAACATTCATGTACACACCAAAGTGCATCACCTGAAGCAACAGAATCATAAAGATGGAAAGAAGAACAGACAAACAGAAGGAAGGAAAGCAATATTCTTTAAAAACAACAAAAAGAATAAAGACGGGAAGGAAGAAAAAAAAAACATGAACGAGCAAACAAACCCCAAAACAAAATACACATAGATATCCACCAATAGAAAGAAAAGCGCAGAAGATGACCACACTCATAAAACCAGTTATTACAACAAAAGGCGCTCGGATTATTACTTTAGGAGCCCCACTGCTAAGAGAGAGAGAGAGAGAGAGAGGAGAGAGGAGAGAGAGGAGAGAGATGAGGAGAGAAGGGGAGAGAGAGGGAGAGAGAGGGGAGAGAGAGAGAGAGAGAAACAGAAAAAGAACAGAACAGAAACAGAATTTTATTCAGTAGGGCCAAAGCCCCCTTTGAAGGGGCGCGGGGGGGGGGGGTGGACATTAATGATCAATATAAGAAGACAAATTTAGATGATTGCGTCAATCCACCATCTGCTTCAAAACAAAATGAAGAGACAGCATGGAAACGTTTCACCAAATGACAGAGGAAACGAAGAGAAAATGAAAGGAACAACAGTACAGCAGTTCGTGCACGACATCGTGCATTGAAGTTACATTCCAGGGACAGGCAATAATTTTGGTAGTTGGAGATAGAACAATTTCTCTTCTCTTGAAGGCTTTATAAAGATTATGTAGCAAAGTTTCTAACAATCTGTACGTTTTGTGATGCTAAAAGTAACGTTCATCTGAAATCACTGGGGGGTAGAGAGACAATTGACAGTTGACAGTTTTATTGACAGTAGCCTAACTGGCCTTTATGCCAAGGGGGGTGGGGGTGGGGGGCAATTAACAGTTTTCTTGCAAAGGGCACACAAAAAGATATAGCACACACATACATACATACAAAAGAAAGAAAGGGGTCAAAAGAAATTGCGCTACAGCATTCTATCTGCAGTCAAAATAATCTATGTTAATGCATTACAGACGAAACATACGTCAGAACCAAATCAAAGTAAAAGGTAATCTAGGACCATCCGACGGTAATCACGAAATCGTCAGATATATTGAAATAATAACAATTTGTATTACTTAGAATTGTTGACAGGTTCTTATTCGTAATATAGAAGCTGATTCAAGAGGAAAGAATTTTCTTCCTTCGTTCATAGGCTTCAGCGATAAACTTCGCAAACGATTTGATAGTACCTCCATCTGCTGACGACATTATTCGAACTAAGTTGTGTCTTTTCATATCATACTGCTGAAAAACGATTGATGTCAAACGTAAAGCTTCATATTCCCTACAGTCGAACAGGAAATGGCCTTCGTCTTCTGCACCGTTCGAACATAAAGGACACACGACGGAAAGATGTGTATCAAACCATCTTCTGTTCGGGGAGGGGGGGGAGAGAGAGAGAGAGAGAGGAGAGAGAGAGAGAGAGAGAGAGAGAGAGAGAGAGGAGAGAGAGAGAGAGAGAGAAGAGAGAGAGAGAGAGAGAAAGAGAGAGAGAGAGAGAGTGAAAGTGAATACTGATGAAGTAGTGGAAGATTCTCAGATCCCGCCACAGCTGTCAGTGTGAAACACAAAACTGTAAAAGCCATGTCTTCTTCCCATAGCCCGACACCGCCATTAAGCGCGTTGAAAAA
>CM031604.1:91296270-91301270 GCA_018398815.1 Conus ventricosus
CCTACAGACATAGTGGTACTGGTATCTGTGTTGGTAAAAGTCATTATCATTAATAATAATAATATTAACAACATCAACAAAGCGCAACTGTAGACCTGTTTATTGGTAAAAGTGGAATTATCTTAATAATAACGATACAACTGACATTCGTAACCAACATAGTCAATGATAGTTCCTTCAGAATCCTGCAATGTTTGTACTGGTATCAGTTTGGCAAATGCCAATAATCAATCATATTCAATCAATATGTTCAATGTAGTCTCTTCTTCTCAGAGATCTGCAAATGTATGCACTTGGTACGTCTGGTCTGGTAAATTCCAATTATTCATAACATCCAGACAAACACATCAAAGAAAGTGTCTCTCAGAATCGCATACTGTTGCTTATGTACGTTGTTTAAACTATATTGTTGTTAGCTGGTGTTTTTAATACATGCCTCTTAATAAAATTTTGACATAAATACAAAAGTTCTCCAGAGTACTAATCATTTAGACTGTAAAAAAATATCATAACTTGTTGTTACACTAGTTTACCTGCAGCTCTCTGACAATACTGACATCATTTCAGGGGGACACTTCCAGAAGTCATCATAGTCTTATTAATATAACTAGTAAACGTCCAAGTCCATTGAAAAATTTCCCAGAGGCTAGAGACTGTTCAAAGATGTCGCAATTAAGACACATCAATATCATCAAGTAGTCATGAAACGTCTTCAGGGGGAGAAAATTCATGATATGATGTTAGGAATAGGAGGAAAGGGTGTGGGGGATGGAACACATTTTGAACGCTGGGGAGAGGATGTAAAAAAAAGAAGAAAAAAGTGGGATATGGGCCTAACATATGTGCAGAAGATATTTATGAAAAAAAAGTACTGATTAAAACATCAATTACACAAATACATCCTATCTATTGAGGATGCTCGAAGATGTACAATAAAAATTCTTTTTTTTTTTCTATTGCAAATCTCTGACATCCCCCAAAATAGTTAGTACTTGTTGAACATAAATCACAGTCAAAAACATTTCTTGTAATTCAACAAAGCTCAATAAAATCTTTTCTGTGTGACATTTGCTGTTTAACCAAAAAATCGACTGGTTTGAGCTGGTATTACTTCTCGAAGTTTTGTTAACCTAATGTTAAAATGGCCTTCAATATCCGTTTCGATTCCCCACAAACAAATCGAGTTTTGCTAGTTTCACATAGCCCTACAACAACCTGACAATGAAAAGTGAAATGCAGAGGCAACAGCAGCACTGTATATCTCGACAATTACATATTGAAACGTCCTACCCCCAAACCTCTTATTGTTTTGCACAATTTTTTGGCCCAAAGAAAGCAAGCAAGTTACAGTCTGCTCTGGTACAGTGGATGACCAAAATTATTGGTTTTGACGCAAAACCAAAAAAATTGCACAGTAAAGTTTCCTGTGATAATTCCCTTGCAGCAATGAATTCTGTGACAAGTAGAAAGAGTACACAGCAAATGGGTGACTAGGTATATTATCTCATCGTAAGTGACAAGGCCTCGCCAACAACATGCAGTTAAGTGGAGAGGAGAAGAAAAACAAACAAATTCAGGTCCAACCACAGGATGTGGACCTTCTGCACTCTAGTCCATGTGTTACCAATGGGGATACCACCTCAACAATTCCTATGCAGGTGAAAAGTGAGCAACACACACATGTACCCAATGTCACACGGACAATCACACAAAAGTAATATGCATTCAGGCATGCATGATACAGATTGAACTATCAAAACAGCAAAATTGCCAGACAGATCCAGCATATTCACACCGTCCCAAGGCAGTTCAGGCAGCGAGAGCTCTGAATGCCCCAGTTTGTCGCACAGCTTGTTCTTGAACGTCAAAACTCAAGCAACGTTGAAGGGTCTTGGCTCTTGGACTGAGCCAAGAAACCATACTCCTATATATATCTGGGAAAAAAGCATGTAATATTACACTAGCCTTTTTTGTGTGTTTGCATTCCCGTCTTTCGTGAAGGAAGCACAATTCAACATATAATAAATCAATTATCACTGTTTAAAAATGAAGAAAGTTGATGAAAAACAGATCTATTATTATGTCAAAAAGCTTGTAGATCAAGCATCTTTTGTTGCTTGATTGATGGCGAAAACATAGACAATGCATCCTGTTGATGACAGATAAATGCAATTATCAAACAGATCATAAAAGACTGAAAAACCACATTCAACATTCTGGTCTTGAGATTTGACAATTGAGTCACCTGATATCCTTTGCATGAGAGGACAACTTTCAACTCTGTGGTTCCAAATCTTCACTGTGAAGTCCACACATGATTGTTCTTGAAGGAAACGGCCACGGTGTAAACTCAATAATGACATATTTTAATTTCTTCCTGGTATTGAGTTCAAAGTCACCATCCTCCAGTCCCAACACCAGTGTGTGATACCCACCTGCGCACTGCACGACGAAGTGCTCTTTAGGATCCCAAATTCAAAAACAAACTGTGAAATAAACACTTATTGCATAGTCCAATTCTGACCATAAACCTTTACAACATTTCCACATTTATTCCTTTCTTTTCCATTTTTTTTTTTTATTTCTTAATTCCATCTGCTCAATCTCTTTGACTTTTCAACCATTTCAGTGGAGAAGATTATCCTCATAAAGCTTTTCTATATCAAAGCAGAGCTTAAATTGAACGGGGCCTGTGAAAAAGCAATGTACCTAGTACTGTCTGAAAGAGTGAAACACACACAATTTTTTTTTTCCAAAGCAACAGTAAAAGATGTCAAAGACCACAAAAAAAAAAATAAAAAAAATGGAAAAAAAAATCCAAACTGAAATAAACAGAATATCCATAATCATGTGAAACCAGACAGAAACCTTTAGAGGTTGTAAAAAGACCAAGAAATGAGAGGTGGATCCAACTGCCCACAAGTTTTGATTCCAATTGCCCAAATTTACAACTACTTTGTAATTTGATAAATCATGTGCTATGTGAAAAAACAGCAATGATTCATTTTAAAAAAAAAGGTTTTTTTTTCTAAGAGAAATCAACACCCCCCCCCCCCCCCCCCCCCCCTCAGACTACAGCCACGACATACGATTTGTTCTCAAATGGACTTTCACAAAACGCACATGTCCCCCACCCCCCCCCTTTTCTCCCCCCCCCCCCCCCCCCCCCCAAAAGCAAGGCAACAACCAAAAATCCTGAATCGATGCGTAAAATGAATGGACACAATACACCGACCTTAGTCATGATGAAATAAAATCATTAAGTAGATTGGATCGTTAAACTTATTAATGCACTGGCTCTCAATAACATAACTTACGTGTCATGCCTCCTGACACTTACATCGTATAAAGAGAGAGGGATAAATAGATCGATAATGTTTAACTGAAACTGAAAGTAAGGAGAGAGAGAGAGAGAGATCAGAGAGAGAGAGAGAAGAGGAGAAGAGAGAGAGAGAAGAAGAGAGAGAGACAGGGACAGAGACAGAGGGAAGGAAAGAGAGAGAGAGAAGAAAAAAAGATATAGAGCGAAGAGAGTAGAGAAGAGACAGAGTGAGAGAGCGAAGAGGCACACAGAGAGACAGAGACATGAAAAAGTGTAGGGATAAAGAAGAGCAAGTTCAACAAGAAAAACGAAGAGAAAGAAAAAAAACAACAAAAAACCCCACCGAAGTGGGCTGCCGCCACGTCATTAGGAGACCGAAATTGCTGATACGAAACGATGTCAATGGAGACAGGGGAATGGTGAGCTCCGCCATGCTGGTGATGTCTGCATCTCCTCTGAACTGCCTGCCAGGTGGACGTCACGCTGGACATGCTTCCGCTTCAGTGACCACAGTTCCCACCAAACCACTGTTGTACTGTGACATAATTCGCTTTTTCCTTGATTTCTCAGAATGCAACATAATAAAATGAGTGATTACAATTTTTTTTTTTTTTTTTTTTTTACAGGCCAGAATGCTTTTCTTCATGGACAAATATATTCAACACCTATGGGTGGTATCAGAGGTGGTCATTTGATTCAAACCATAATACATAATTTATGCTATTTCACACACACACACACACAAATTATCTACAGTATAAGTGAGTCACTTATCACTCTTTGAACAACAGTTTTTTTCCAACATACAAGTTTTAAAAGCAACAGGAAATGTATATCAATCATTTATACCTTTACGCTGTCTTTCAGTTTGTTCAGTATACGTCAGTGTTTGTTTGTTTGCTTCTGCTCAAATTACCAAACTTGTAAATGATACGGATTAAGAAGTAAGAGCACATTCTTGTCTTCTCACTAAGAATAAACATACTTTGTATCTGTATGTACTGTGAAGAGAGGAATGGGTAAGGTATTGACAAATGCCCCACACACATGTATTGTGTTGTGTCTGTGTCCATGTGGATATGTCGATTATCACAACAACAACAAAATTTTACAAAAGAAATAAAATTTTAAGAAAAGAAAAGACAAGATTTTGACTTAACTTCTGTAAGCTTAGAGAAGAGAGAGAGAGAGAGAGAGAGAGAGAGAGAGAGAGAGAGAGAGAGAGGCTCTGTAATACAGAATGACAACAACAGCGACAGGCAGGGGTGAATCAGGGAAGAAACAGAAGTGGGTGAAATGGCTGACTAATAATAAGGGTAGAGAGAGAATATGTAGGTTTAGACTAGATATAAATACTTTAAGAGCACAGTTTACCTCACAAATGTTGTAACAAGCAGTGTTACTGCACCTGAAACAAATATGTAGTCAAATCATTAGATCTGTTTACTGCATTTTTCTTCTTCTTCTTCTAAATACTGGTTCACTCAAAAACGAGTAGGCCACAACATATAATACTGTTATACATCACAACATCACAAACCACACACACACACACACACACACCATACAAGTTTGCATTGGTGTGTCCATGTAGATAAATATATAATAATGAGGACAATTTCAAGCGCCCGTCCTAACAATGTAGGCAACAGGGCGCTTTACAAGTTTCAACAATTCA
>CM031604.1:91306270-91313770 GCA_018398815.1 Conus ventricosus
GTCTGTAAGGACTTTGGGGTGAAAGGACGTAAATTTCACTATTTACGACTCTCTCTCTCTCTCTCTCTCTCTCTCTCTCTCTCTCTCTCTCTCCTCTCTCCTCTCTCCTCTCTCTCCTCTCTCTCTGTGTGAGCTAGTGTTAGTGGTTTTTTTTTATCAATGTGTGTGTGTGTGTGTGTGTGTGTGTGTGTGTGCGCATGCGCGCGCGCGTGCGTGCGTGCGTGCGTGTGTGTGTGTGTGTGTGTGTGTGTTTATCAATGTGTGTGTGTGTGTGGGGTGTGTGTGTGTGTGTGTGTGTGAGCTAGTGTTAGTGTTTTTCTTATCTGTGTGTGTGTGTGTGTGTGTGTGTGTGTGTGTGCGTGCGCGTGGCATGCGTGCATGGGTGCGTGTGTGTGTGCTCACTGTCACCCGTTTTTTCCTTTCTGCCTTTCTTCCCTTTCCTTTTCGGCTGAATCCAAATTACTCCGCAAAGTAATCAACCTGCTGATTATTCTAGCCGGCCATCTTTTTGACAAAGATAAAAACGGGATTATAATGCAGAGCTCTGTTGAGCAATTGATTTACCGAAAAGTAAGAAAGAAAGAAAGAAAGAAATCGTATTAAAGTGCACTGGTCTCTCCTGCGCCTCCATTATTTTCTCATTGGCTACACACCAAAAATGAATGCGCCAAGACCTTGCACAAGACGTCGAGTATTTATAGACTGGCGCAATTAGGTTGTTTTGAGTTTTTTTTTAATTTTTTAAATTGTGTCTCAAAGTGATTCTCCTCGTTTTTTGTTTGTTTTTGATTTGGTCACAAGGTACAAGCCAGATCGTTCCAAGCAGACAGATTGAAATCAAAGGAACGGGACTATTTGGAGGCTTCCAGAGGCGCAAAGATAGGGGCAACGGGTGAGTGCAAAGGCTTGAAATGTGACGTCAGCTAAGGAGACCTCGGTCTCCATTTCTGTGAGGAGAAAGTACTGTATTTGATGATTGTTTGTTATTTCATCGTGGGAATTCCTCAAACAAGGGAAATAATGGGTGGGGAGTTGTTCTTTTGATCAATTATCAGTTTAACATTAAATGCGGGCTCAAGCTTATGGCAGGCCTCAAAAAGCTGTCATGTGATATGATGGTGAATTCGTGCAAAATTCTAATTGTGGCGTGCGGACATTTCTCTTCTTCGTCCCTTCCATCCAACAGGCGAATGTTGACTTCATTTTTTTAAAATTAAAATTTAAAAAAAAAAAATTTTTTTTACAAAATGCGTTGAAGCTGACAGAATTTGGCAAACCACCAGCCCGAAATTTTATATTTGTCATAAAAGAGACAAAAGTGAAAGACAAAGACGAAGTTTACACTATCTATTCTCTGATTTGGCGTCTGTCCGTTTGAAACTCATCTCATCATCGATTACCAAGACGAAAACGATGGCCGTCAGGGACAGAAGGCTAAATGGCAATGTCTTCTGTTAGCCACTAAAAATGCATCTCCTTCCGCTCCTCAACCTTGTTTCTAAAAATAGTCACGTCTTCTGATTGGTAGAAAGATCTGTTGGAATGTTTGCACTCTCGTCTTTTCAACCTTGTTACTAAAAATAGGGTCGTCTTCTGATTGGTAGAAAGATCTGTTGGAATGTTTTTCACTCTCGTCTTTTCAACCTTTTTACTAAAAAAAAGGGTCGTCTTCTGATTGGTAGAAAGATCTGTTGGAATGTTTTCACTCTCGTCTTTCAACCTTGTTACTAAAAATAGTGACGTCTTCTGATTGATAGAAAGATCTTTTGGAATGTTTCTACTCTCGTCTTTTCAACCTTGTTACTAAAATTAGTGACGACTTCTGATTGGTAGAAAGATCTATTGCAATGTTTCCACTCGCGTCTTGTGGAGCGAGGAAGGAATGGGAACAATGTTTCCTGATCAAAAAGGAGCTAAAAAAAAAAAAAATCAAAAAAATCCAGTGGCTTCCTTTGAAGGACATAATTCTGGGGCTCTAAATGTGCCTGTGGTGCTGTCAGTCAGTCTGTCTGCCTTCCTCTGTGTGTGTGTGTGTGTGTGTGTGGTGTGTGTGTGTGTGTGTGTGTGTGCCTGCGTGCGTGTGTGCCTGAGTGCGTGTGCGCGCTTGCGTATGTGTGTGTGTGTGTGTGTGTGTGTGTGTGTGTGTGTGTGTGTGTGTGTGTGTGTGCGTGCGTTCGTGTTTTGTGTGTGTGTGTGTGTGTGTGGTGTGTGTGTGGTGTGTGTGTGTCTCTCTCTCTCTCTCTCTCTCTCTCCTCTCTCTCTCTCTCTCTCTCTCTCTCTCACACAACATAACAACAACAACAACAGCAAATTGTTTACACTATTATGCAACTTCCTCTATTCTTTTTCACACACACACACACACACACACACACACACACACACACACATACACACACACACACACGCGCGCGCGCACACGCACACACACGCACACACACACACGACACACGCACGCACGCACGCACGCACGCACGCACGCACGCACACGCACGCACGCACACACACACACACACACACACCACACACACACACGCACCACACACACACACACACACGACACACACAGATCAAAGCACTGAAAATTGCATCCAGTTCCAAGCGCCATTTCCGCCGTTCAGCACTGTTTTTATTGATCTCCTGCCGACAGGCAACGACTGCATTCGTCCAGAAAATGCATACAGCCAAGCCCAATAAAGAACCCCCCACCACCCCCCCTCCCTTCACAGCCTCCACAGCCTCCATCCCCTCCACACAACCCCATCACCTCCGCACCCTCCCTCTTCACAAGCCTCTTCCAGCAATTACCACTCCTTTGCTTTAAAGACGTATTCTTGTAGTTGTTTTCTGTTGTTTCTCTGGAGGTTTTTTTCTCCTTTCCTTTTGTTTGTTTGTTTGTTGTCGTTTTTTCTTTTTTGTTATGCCGACGTGGTCTTCTGGAATTCTATCTGCTGTAGATGACCCCCCCCCCCCCCCCCTTTCCAATAGATCGTTGGTGATACTAGGATGGACAAAAACTGCTAAATACTGCACAAAACCTCACGAAGACATCGAAGTGGTCATTGCTAGTGTTTTATTAGATTTCTTTTGATGCCTCTCCACCGACCCACCCTTCCCGCCGCGCACGCACGCACACACACACACACACACACAACACACACACACACACACACACACACACACACACACACACACACACACACACACACACACCACACACACGCACACTCACACACACACGCGCGCACACACACACACACACACAGACACACACACACCAACACAGAGAGAGAGAGAGAGAGAGAGAGAGAGAGAGAGAGAGAGAGAGAGAGAGAGAGACAGAGACAGAGACAGAGACAAAGTATTGTTTGTGTAAACACACGTTCAAGTGTCGGTTGCAAAAACCTGGTCTACACAAAAGATAGAAAGCAAAATATTTGAATCATTCACTTTCTGTGTCTGATATAGCTGACCAGGGCAAACATGCGGAAGGAAGAGGGGCGGAGGATTAGGACGGGAGGAGGGGTGCAACGGATAGTGGGAGATGGGGGGGAGGGGGAGGGGGAGGTGGGGCTATGTGAACGTCGGAGGCAGGACGGGCAGGGGTGGAGACGAGTGATGCCATGGGTGGTGGTTGTTTGGATGGGAGTTTGAGATGATATTTTGATCCCAGCAAAGCTGTGGTAAGCAGGGACTGTTATTGCGAAAAATGTCACCAATGCACAAAATGTCACATTGACATTTTGTGCATTTATTCACAATTTGCACAATTGTGACATTTTGTGCGCCTGTATGCCTTTTTTTTTAAAAATCACTGCTGCACAAATTGTCACAACTCTTTCTCTTATCTGCAGCGCCACACGGGTTGTTGTCAGTTGTTGTCCCCAAGGCTATACACCTGTGTAGCAAGTTTGGAAAATCTAGCTTGGAAGATGTGGAGAATATTGCAGGAAAAAGGAAAAGGTTTGTTCAACGATCAGCGTGACCTTGACCTTGACCTTTGATCTTGATTTTTTGCGAGCAGTATCAGCATACCTTACCAAATCATCAAACAAATTTGAGAAGGCTGCCGTAAGTGGTTGAAGAGACATTGCCAAAAATGTCCGTTTTGGCCAACGTGGGACACACACACACACACACACACACACACACACACACCACACACACACACACACACACACACACACACACAAAGATTCAAAGATTTTAATCCTGCGACCCCTTTTGGGGCATGGAGGACTTGAAACAAATCAAACAAATAGAAATAAAACAAATCAAACATAAAAATTTTCCATATAATTAACATACTGAATGTAATGTTACACAACTTTACTAAGTTTCAAAAACTTCGCTAAGTTTAGCAACAGTTTCTTACTACCACAAAGCAAACGACAATAGTTAAATACGGACTTTGTATATGTAAATTTTCTAGGTGTAAACTGATTTCTAATGTCGTTATATTTGTTACATTTCATTACAAAATGAAATTCATCACCAAGGTCATTCTGGTCACAGTCCTGACAATCGTTTATCGTGAGGTATTCCAAATCGTCTGCCAATTTCTATCATGAGTTTATGATTGCCACAGCGAAACCGAATCAGTGGGTATATATAAACATCAGGTAACATTTTAATATATTTTTCACGGCGAAACTCTTTTAAAATTTCTGTAAAATAAACACATATTACTTGATTCTAAAGGATCATTCTATGCACGTTTGTAAATGTCTTCTAATGAATTACGAGCGTTTCTACAGAGACTGTGAACAGAAGAAAACTTTTGTGTCTCCCACACATAGTCGAATCCTGTTTCTATTAGGACATCCCGTATACACATCAACCACCTGGATGTAAAACCCTGATTTCTGTATAAATTATATAATACATGATACAATCTAGATGAATATTTATTTGTTTGTGGAGAAAGTAAGGATGACCAGAATTTTATCATTCGTGCATGTACTTGAACTGACACAGGATACATTCCTAGTTCTCCATATATCAATTCTTTTTTGGTAGAACGATTTAAATGAAAAAGATGCTTAAAGAATTTAAGCTGAAAACTTTCCATTAGCTTTAAATCACTATATCCCCAAATTTCACAGCCATATAAAAGCACAGGCAGTACCATTGACTGGTTTAAGTCCAGTACAATGTTTATAGGCAAATCTTGAAATCTTGCCATCTTTAATAAAGAAAACATTGCACATTGCGCTTGGTCATACAAATGCTTCTTACATTTAAAATTTTTTCCTGTTCTGCTAAAGATTATACCTAAATATTTGAAAGTGTGTACTACACACACACACACACACACACACACACACACACACACACACACACACACACACACACACACACACAAACACACACACACACACCCCGAGATAAACAGACACGAACGAACTTAATAGTCTGCTCGCTTTCTTGAAAGCAGCGGACTAACAAGACTGACAGAGGTTGTGACATTTTGTGCCAGAGTGAATTCGAAAATGGGGTATAGATGCACAAATTGACACAACTGCGAGTTGTGATATTTTGTGCAGTCCTTCACTGCACAAACCGTCACAACTGGCACAAAATGTCACAATTGTGACATTTTGTGCAGTTGTGACATTTTGTGCGGTAACAAGGGCTCTTCTGGCTAGCACAGTCAGCAGCCTACAGCAATGGAGTGTGGACCAAAGTCACTCCTGGTACAGATAGATAGCCCCGTGAGTTGGCTGGGCTATTAGCGACAGAACTGGAGTTTCCCGTATAGATAGATAGATAGCCCACATGAGTTGGCTGGGCTATTACCGACAGAACTGGGTTTTCCCGTATAAATAGATAGCCCCCGTGCGTTGGCTGGGCTATTACCGACAGAACTGGATTTTCCCGTATAAATTAGATAGCCCCCGTGCGTTGGCTGGGCTATTACCGACAGAACTGAATTTTCCCGTATAAATAGATAGCCCCCGTGCGTTGGCTGGGCTATTACCGACAGAACTGGATTTTCCCGTATAGATAGATAGCCCCCGTGCCTTGGCTGGGCTATTACCGACAGAACTGGATTTTCCAGTATAAACAGATAGCCCCCGTGCGTTGGCTGGGCTATTACCGACAGAACTGAATTTTCCCGTATAAATAGATAGCCCTCGTGAGTTGGCTGGGCTATTACCGACAGAACTGAATTTTCCCGTATAAATAGATAGCCCTCGTGAGTTGGCTGGGCTATTACCGACAGAACTGAATTTTCCCGTATAAATAGATAGCCCCCGTGCGTTGGCTGGCCTATTACCGACAGAACTGAATTTTCCCGTATAAATAGATAGCCCTCGTGAGTTGGCTGGGCTATTACCGACAGAACTGAATTTTCCCGTATAATAGATAGCCCCCCTGCGTTGGCTGGGCTATTACCGCAGAACTGAAATTTTCCCTAAAAAGATGCCCCGCGAGTTGGCTGGGCTATTACCGCGAACTGAATTTTTCCCCTAAAATAGATAGCCCCCTGCGTTGGTGGGGACCGACGAACTGGATTTCCCCCTATAAATAGATAGCCCCCGTGCGTTTGGGTGGGCTATTACCGACAGAACTGGGTTTTCCCTATAAAAAGATAGCCCCGGCGTTTGGCTGGGTAAACCGACAGAAATGGGGTTTCCCCTAAAAATAGATAGCCCCGTGGTTGGGGGGCTATTACCCACGAAAATGGTTTTCTCGCGGCGAAAGTTACAGTATAGCTAGAATGGAACCTCTCAAATTTCCCCCCCTCCTTTTTTCTTTTTTGTTGTTGTTTTTGTGTGTACTCAGAAACGTTGGGTACGAGAAACTAAACGCTGTTTTGATCTTTTTACAAAAAGGTACGTCTTTTCACCAAGAGAACTATTTAGACGCGCGTTGCTTTAGCGTGGTGCGTGGTGCTGCGAAGTGTGTGTGTGTGTGTGGGGTTTTTGTGTGTTGGTGTGTGTTGTGTGTGGTGTGTGTTTTGTCCTTCTTTAAGTCTATCCACATTCGGATATTAAAAAAAAAAAAAAAAAAAAAAAGAAAAAAAAAAGACGGAAGGAAATTTCGAGCTGCACATAATGGGTTTTTTGGGATATGTATGGGTCGCGTGCCCGCGGTGTGTGTGTGTGGTGTGGTGTTGTTTTGTGTGGTGTGTGTGGTGTGTGTGTGGGGCCTGTGGTGTGAGGGAGGTTATGGTGTGTAAGTGGTGAATATCTTTACACAAGCTAAAAGAAGTTAACAGAAACAAAATAATTAAACAACAAATAAATAAAAAAATTAAAGTCAAAAGGTGCGATTAAAAAAAAAAAGAAAAACAAACAAACCCAAAAAAAAAAAAAAAATCCTTTGTGTGTGGGGGGTGTGTGGTTGTGGGTGTTGTGTGGGGTGGTGTGTGTGTGTTTTGGGCGCCGCCGCGCGGCGCGTGTGTGGTGTGTGTGTGTGTGTGTGTGTGTGCACGTTTTTGCTTATACAATCCCCCCTGCCTGTCTGTTTGTATAATAATTTTTTTTTTTTAAA
>CM031604.1:91317826-91320326 GCA_018398815.1 Conus ventricosus
TGGATTGGGGTGTGACAATGGTTGGGTTGGGGCTGGACTAGGGTTGGGTTGGGGCTGGACTAGGGTTGGATCGGGCTGTATCATGTCATCGTCTCAGAGAATTGTGTATTATACATAATACAGACATACATACATACAGACATACATACATACAGACATACATACATACATACATGCATACATGCATACATACATACATACATACATACAGAGGAGAGAGAGAGAGAGAGAGAGACAGAGGTGTGTGTGTGTGTGTGTGTGTGTGTGTGTGTGTGTGTGTGTGTGTGTGTGTGTGTGTGTGTGCGTGTGTGTGGGGGGGGTGGGGGGTGGGTGAGTGTTTGTGTGTATGTGTGTGTGCGTGTGTGTGTGCGTTCATGCGTGCATGCGTGCGTGCATGAGCTTGTGTGTGTGCGTGCGTGTGTGTGTGGTGTGTGTGTGTGTGTGTGTGTGTGTGTGTGTGTGTGTGTGTGTGTGTGTGTGTGTGTGTGTGTGTGTGAGAGAGAGAGAGAGAGAGAGAGAGAGAGAGAGAGAGAGTTCTCGATTATTCTTTTGCGACATGACTGTTTGGTATAAATTTTATTTTTGTAATCTCCTTTTCCGATTAAGCCCTTTTCAAATTTTGAAATGTTGTTCTCAATTTATTCCATTTGTTAAATGTCAGGAAAAATTGAGCGGGAAAGAGAAGAGAGAGGAAGAGAGAGAGAGAAGAGAGAGAAGAACGAACAGACAACAGAAGAAACGCCCGAAAGACAGACCGACAGGACGGGACAGACAGACGAAGAAAACCCAAAACCCACAATTTCTTTTTTTTTTTTGAACAAAATACCTTGCCAGTCTCTGTATTCCCCAACAAACAAAAAAAAACAGCGACCCTTTATTTTATTTCTCTCTACTTTTAAAATAATAGGGGATTTACCCAGCGCCCGCAATCATTAGTTTGGGGGGAAATTAGCGGTATCTTTCTAAATTTTGCCGTTAAATTTTAATTTGTCACGCATCACTTTTTTTTCGAGAACACTGGGTTTCTCTAAAATGACTTTTCCGCAACAAAGAAGAACGAATGCCTTGTTGCTTGCTTATTGGTGCTGAGTTACCGTGGGGTTTCTGCATGAGGGGCTCTGTTCCCCACTTTCTTCGTAGTATTGGTTGCCCTTTGGTTGGTTGTGGGGTGGGTGGGTGCGGTTGTGGCGTATTGTATTAGGGGGGGTTGGGGTGGGAATTTTCGGGGGGAGGATGGGTTGGGGTTGGGGTTTGGGTTGGGGCCGGGGGGCCCCGGGACGTTGGGACAGAAGGGGGAGGCAGGGTAAGGGGGGGGTGGGGTTTAGGGCTGTATTGGATAGGGGGTTGGGGGTTGGGGGGGGGTTTTGGTTGGGGCGGACAGGGTTGGGTTGGGGCTGGACTAGGGTTGGGGTTTGGGGGGGACTAGGGTTGGGTTGGGGGGTTTGGGGTTGGGGTAGGGTTTTGGGGTTGGGGTTGGACTGGTTTGGGGTTTGGGGTGGAAAGGGTTGCGTTGGAGGGGTTTGGGTAGGGGTGGGTTTGGGTGGACTGGATGGGTTGGGGGGGGACTAGGGTTGGGATGGGGGTGGGTTGAGGTTGGGCTGGGGTTGGGGTTTTGGGGGGGGACTAGGGTTTTGGGTGGGGGTGGATGGTTGGGTTGGGGGGGGGATTTAAAATTGGGTTTGGGGGTGGACTAGGGGTTGGGGTTGGGGGGGGACGAGTTGGGTTGGGTTGGATGGGTTGGGTTTGGGGGGGGACTAGGGTTGGGGTTTGGGGGGGGACTAGGGTTGGGTTGGGGGGGTGGACTAGGGTTGGGTTGGGGGGGGGGCTAGGGTTGGGTTGGGGGGGGACTAGGGGTTTGGGTTTTGGGGGGGGATGGGTGGGTTGGGGGTGGGTGGGGTTTGGGGGGGGGTGGGACTAGGGGTTTTTGGTTGGGTGGACTAGGGGTTTGGGTTGGGGGGGGGCCTGGGGTTGGGGGTTGGGTTGGGGTTGGGTTGGGGGGGGATAGGGTTGGGTTGGGGGTGGTGGTTGGGTTGGGGGGGTTAGGTTGGGGGGGGGTGGATATGGTGGGTTGGGGGGGGATAGGGGGGGGTGGGTTTGGGTTGGGGCTGGGTTTGGGTTGGGGTTGGCTAGGTTGGTTTTGGGGGGGCTGGGTTGGGGTTTGGGGGGGGCAGGGTTGGGGGTTGGGGGGGGGGGCTTTGGGGGGGTTGGGGGGGGGGCTGGGTTTGGGTTGGGGGGGCTAGGGTTTGGGTTTTGGGGTTTTGGGCTAGGGGTTGGGTTGGGGGGGACAGGGTTGGTTGGGTGGGGGCTGGGGTTTTGGTTGGGGCTGGATAGGGTTTGGGGGGTTGGGGGTGGACTGGTGGGTTGGGGTGGACTGGGTTGGGGTGGGGGTGGACGGGTTGGGTTGGGGGTGGGGCTAGGGGTTTGGGGTTTGGGGGTGGGTTGGGTTTGGGGGGATGGTTTGGTTGGTAGGGTTGGGGTTGGGGGGGAAAAAGGGTTGGGT
>CM031604.1:91330663-91335663 GCA_018398815.1 Conus ventricosus
TCGATGAGGATCAATCGTAATATAGAGGCCACAGGTCTGCCACTCACCCACTTTCAAACTGATCGATCGGTCTTTGATCAGTCCCCCGTCGGCAGAAATCTGGGAGAGTAAAACATTAGCGTCAGTGGAAGGGTATAATAAATCTATAGAGAGGAGTACTTGGGGTTGGGTGGGTGGTTGCACTTATTTCGTTTTAATAAAACTTTTGTTCGCGCGCGCGCGCATGTGTGTGTGTGTGTGTGTGTGTGGTGTGTGTGTGTGTGTTTGTGTTTGTGTGTGTGTGTGTGTGTGTGGGGTGTGTGTGTGTGCGCGCGCGCGCCCCGTTTTGTGTGTTGCGTGTTTTGTCTGTGTCTGTGTGAATGTGTGGGCGTATATGTACGTGCGCATGCGCATTTGTGTGTGTATGAATGTGTGTGCGTATATGTACGTGCGCATGCCCGTTTGTGTGTTGTGTGTGTGTGTGTGTGTGTGTGTGTGTGTGTGTGTGTGTGTGTGTGTGGTGTGTGTGCGCACGCGCGCGCGCGCGCGCGCGCGCGCGTGTGTGTGTGTGTGTTTGCGTCTGTATATTTGTGCTTGTGTGTCTGTGTCTGCGTCTGTGTTAGTGTATATCAAAATCGTTTTCATTTACAATGTTTAGCTTTTTTTTCTTCATTCCCCTTCCTTCTAGATCCCGTTGTTGATGAACTTGAAAGTGTGAAATTACATTTTTATAAAAGTTTTTTGACCTGCACGCTTTTGACACCAGTGCTTGTCCCTATTTGCGCCTTCTCTTATCGACAGATTGGTAATGGCTGATTACTGTTTGAATACCATTTGGGGGTCTGTCCAGATTGGAGAGTGAGGAATTGTTGGGCAGAATCTCTCTCTCTCTTCCCCCTCTCTCTCTCTCCCCTCTCTCCCCTCTCTCTCTCTCCCCTCTCCTCTCTGAGACTGTCGGTGTGGGTGGGGTGTGGTGTGGTGTGTGTGGGGTGTGTGTGTGTGTGTGTGTGTGTTTTTGCGCGCGCGCGCGCGCGTGCCTGTAGTGAGTACGTGCGTGTGTGTCTGTGTTTGTGTGTGCTGTCTGTCTGGTTGTCTGTCAGTCTGTGTCCGTGTCTGTGTGTAGCGTGTGTGTGCGCGATTCTGCATACAAGCGTGCGTTCGTGCGTAAGTGTTTGTGTGTGGTATGTGTGTTTGTACGTGTGCGTGCGTGTGCGCAAGTATTCTAACAAAATTAATATTGGCCTCTTGGGTCAGTATGTACACGTGCACTTGTGCAGAAAAGTGTGTGCGCAAGTGTGTTTAGTGCTCAAAGTGTATGCACCCCGCGCGTGCACATGTTTGTGCATGTACGTACGGTTTTAAGGGAAAAAAGAGAAAAAAAAGACAAATGAGAAATGATCTAAATTGGTTCCTAACGCATTCAGCTTGAATCTACACATCACACTTGTATTCGTTCCCTATCATTTTTTCTACCTCCTATTTTCGTTTTATACTGGGGTGAACAACATGTTTTAGGCCTAAGAGGATCGTTGTATCTTTCTCACGATCTCCATAGTCCGTTTCAACACTTGCAGACTGGGTGTATCTAGGAATCGCAGAAAACCATGATGTTTGCGGAAATTTCCCTTTAAATCAACTTCAGCGGTTTGGGAGGTGTGTAAAACCGGTTGTTTGAGAAGAACTTATAGACTTTGCCATGTTTGTTGTTGTTGAAAATGTATGTTTGATTTTAAGACAAGTTCATTCGCCTTGATATCTGGACTGCAGACGTTATTCCTGTACACCTTTCCCGTTGCTGGTTTGAGCTGCTCGTTGGATGGCACCATTTCAATATGGGTCACACAGCTGGCGTGGTACAACAACCCAAGTAACAAACATATGTTTTACGATTTTAAACTTCGCAAGATATTTAGATACATTTTGCGGAACAGAAAATTTCGGGTCGTACATTTAAATTTGGAAACGTGCTTGGTAGATAGCCGAGTGTGGTATAATGGACGTATCTTCCAACCAATTAATGTCTGCTGACGATCTTTAAGAAATTACCTTTTTTTTTCTGGCCTTGGTCGGCAGTGCTCTCAGGTGAAAATCCACGCCAGTTTTTTCTAAGATACAATCCTCGGGAATTTTTTCAGCTTGTATGAAATCATTTGAAGGGAGGGCGGCGTTCTGGATTATAACAGGTGTTACCAAGTATTTTAAAGAAATTCTTGCAGAGAACGTACCAATGCATATTATCAATTTCGTCAATTCACTTTGGGTGTGATGTTGGAAAGCCGTTTAGACACCCGGCGTAGTTTTTTCGCTGTGACTTTATTTTATGGTCACATATCTTTAGCATATTCTGCTAATTAATTATTTTTAGCGAATGATTGAGGAAAATCGTGAGTCAAATATTCTGATATAATGACAGTGGAAATAGTGTGCGCGTGCGTTTTCAAGTAAATTTCCATTTGGGCTTCTCTCTCTCCTCCTCTCTCTCTCTCATCTTCTCTCCCCCCCTCTCTCTCTCTCTCTCCTCTCTCTCTGTCTCTTTTCTCACTCTCTCTCTCTCTCCCCCTTCCTCCTCTCCCCTCTCTCCTCTCTCTGTCTCTCTCTCTCTCTCTCTCCCCTCTCTCTCTCTCTCGTACGGGTCCTAACATAAACCAAATACTTTCCTCAGCCAAGCGTGAAATAACGGAACCTTTAAAGA
The DNA here is from genome assembly GCA_018398815.1 of Conus ventricosus. Taxonomy (NCBI): domain Eukaryota; kingdom Metazoa; phylum Mollusca; class Gastropoda; order Neogastropoda; family Conidae; genus Conus; species Conus ventricosus. Next base: position 91,333,335 of record CM031604.1, read on the forward strand.
CGTTCTTTTGGTAGAGATCTCTGCCTGTCAATCAGAGATCAATATCACTTTTCAACTGAAATCCCTCCTCAGTGAATAGGGGGTGGAGGTGGGGGTAGAGGGGGGGGGGGGGTTATAAACTGAGTGACAATACGCTGATTCTTCCGCTGTCGTTCTTAGAACAATGATACAAAAGGCCTGGATCTTTACAAAAACAAACCCGCCTTTCGGGGAGAATTGGAGTAAGATTAATATGTGTGATTTCTCTCTCTCCTCCTCTCTCTCTCTCCTCTCCTCTCTCTCTCTTCTCTCCATCTCTCTCTCTCCTCTCCTCTCTTGTCTCTGTCTCGCTCTCACATACCTCTCTCTCTTTCTCTCTCTCTCTCATCCCCTCTCTCTCTCTCTCTCTCTCTCTCATCTCTCTCTCTCCTCCACACACACACACACACACCTTCTCTCTCTATCCCACACACACACACACACACACACACACACACCACACACACACACACACACACACACACACACCTTCTCTCTCTATCCCTCTACACACACACACACACACACACACACACACACACACACACACCTTCTCTCTCTATCTTTCTCACTCACACACACACACACCACACAACACACACACACACACAAAAAAAAAAATATATATATATATATATATATATATATATATAAATAATATATATATATATATATATATATAACACACACACACGTATTCTCTCTCTCTCTCTACCTCATCTCTCTCCCCTCTCATCTCTCCTCTCTCCTCTCTCTCTGTGTGTGTGCGTGTGTGTCTTTACCAGCCCTAACAATAAACCACTACCTTCGTCAACGAAGCTTGAAATAACTGAACCTTTAAAGACGTTCTTTTGGTAGAGATCTCTGCCTGTCAATCAAGGTCAATATCAATTTTTGAACTGAAATCCCTCCTCAGTGAATGGGGGAAAGGGGGGAGGGGGATTGTAAGGTGAGTGATAATACTCGAATTCTTCCGCTGTCGTGCTAGTGCATGATACAAAAGGCCTGGTTCTTACAAAAACAAACCCGCCTTTTGGGAGAATTGGAGTAAGATTGATATGTGTGATCTTCTCTCTCGTCTGTGTCTTTCTGTCTCTGTCTCTCTCACTGTCCTGTCTGCTGTCTGTCTGTCCTCACTCTCTCTCTCATCGTCTCTTTCTCATCTCGTCTCATCACCTCTCTCTCTCTCTTTCCGTCTCTTCACCTTCACACACACACACACGACTCAAAGCACACACACACAACACACACACACAACACACATACATACAACATATACACAGACACCTTCTCCTCTCTCTCTCCTCTCTCTCTCTCTCTCCACTCTCTTCTCACTCCCTCTAATCTCCGTCCTCCGTCTCATCTGTCTCCCGCATCTATCTCTCTCACGTCTCTCTCTCTTCTCTCTCTAACACAAACACACACACAATACACGCACATCACACTTTCTCTCTCTCTCTCTCTCTCTTCAGGTCTCCCTCTCTCCTCTCTCACCTCCTCTCCCTTTCCTCTGATCTCTCTCTCCTCTCATCTCTTCTCATCGTTCTCTCAAGTGAATGTCCCCAAAAGCAATGTATTTCATAAAGGGTTTGAGTTGAAAGTGTAGAATTCACATCCTGCGTGATAGCCCCCCCCCCCCCTGTAGCCCCCCCCCCCCCCGCCCGTCCCCTTCCCCCCCCGCGCTCTTTCCTTCCCTCTCCACTCTTCTTTGGTGTTGCCCCCCCCCCCCCGCCCGCCCCTTGTGGTGCCGCACCCCCGCCAGTTGCCCCCCCGGGCCCCCCCCCCCCCTTGCCTCCCTGCCCGACGGCGTGGCCGTGCGGACTAGTAGAGACCTGCATCCTTGCCCCCCCCCCCTCCCCCCCTTGGCCCGGCCCGCTGCCTTTGCCCCCCCCCCCCCTGCCCCCCCCGCCCCCCCCCCCCCCCCCATACCCACCATTTGGAGGCCTTCTCTCTCTCTCTCTCAGGGTCGGCTCACACCGTCTCTCTCTCTTTCATCTCCGTCCTCTCTCTCTCCTCTCTTCAAGTCTTCTTGTGTAACGTGGTGTGTGTGTGGTGTGTGTGTGTGTGTGTTGTTGAGTGTGTGTGCGGGCGTATCGTGCGTGCCGTGCGTGCGTGGCGTGTGGTGTGTGTGTGTGTGTGTGTGTGTGTGTTGGTGGTGTGTGTGTGGTGTGTGTGTGTGTGTGGTGTGTGGTGTGCGCGCGCGCCTTCGCGCGCGCATGCGAGGTGCGTGAGTGCGTGCGTGAGTGCGTCCGTGCTGCGTGCGTGCGTGCGCGCGTGCGTTGTATTGTGTGGTTTGTGTATGTGTAAGGTA
>CM031604.1:91340663-91345663 GCA_018398815.1 Conus ventricosus
TTTGACGTCATCGCTGAGTGACTGGTTTTAGGCGTTCAGTTGAAGATATTTTGTTTCTTTGTTTTGTTCGTTTTATTGGTTTTGATTTTAGCCTTTCGAAGTTGTTTTTATGCTAAACAAAAGAACGCAAAGACTTTACTACCATTTCGCTAATCAGGCAATGTCATTCTCACGACTGAACTTCCAAAAGTGTTAAATGGATAGTGCAAAAGTTAGTCATAATTGGTAGAGGCGAAATGACGTCCACTGTGTCATATATACGTGCAGTGCAGTGACAAGTCGAAGAATGCATGTCGTAACATCAAACTCAGAGTGCCACATGCGTAGCGAATCACATTCTTAGTGTCATGGTGATCTGTTACACGCAATATATTAAGGCAGCCGTTTTCTGCGATGACGACATAGCTAATGACCGTAACAACGACATCGTTAATCAGGCACGGAGTTCTTGATCTTTATCACTCTCAATAAGTAACGTATCTGATTTCTTGTAATGAAGCAACTTTGCAACGACAACAACGACGCGACAACGACGACGATGACAACGACGACAACAACAACGAGGAGGAGGAGGAGGAAGAGGATGGTGATGAAGTGGAGGAGGAGGAGGCGCAGGAAGGAGGAGGAGGAGAGGAGGATAACAGTATTTACATAACGCTTCATTTAGCGCGGGCCAATCAAAGCGCTTGCACACTATTTCGCGCACACGCATATCATGACTAAAAACAAAAGGGAAGTTTCGGGTACACAAATGAACCAAGAAGGGGGAAAGAAGCTAAGGAACTCAGGGGTAGGGTAGAATCACAAGAACAACCAAGAGACCTGTGCAGGATGAATCTACAGGACTTCACAGGAAACAGTCAAAAAGACCTTCACAGGAACAATGACAAAGACCTTCACAGGAACAATGACAAAGATCTTCACAGGAACAATGACAAAGACCTTCACAGGAACAATCACAAAGACCTTCGCAGGAACAATCACAAAGACCTTCACGGGAACAATCACAAAGGACCTTCACAGGAACAATGACAAAGATCTTCACAGGACAATCACAACGACCTTCAGCAGGAAACAATCAGCAAAAGACCTTCACAGGAACATCACAAAGACCTTCACAGGAACATTGAGACACAAGGCCCTTCACAGGAACAATGCACAAAGATCTTCACAGGAACAATGACAAAGATCTTCACAGGAACAATCACAAAGACCTTCACAGGAACAACACAAAGATCTTCACAGGAACAATCACAAAGGCCTTCACAGGAACAATGACAAAGACCTTCACAGGAAACAATGACAAAGACCTCACAGGAACAATGACAAAGATCTTCACAGGAAACAATCACAAAGACCTTCACAGAACAATCACAAAGACTTCACAGGAACAATCACAAAGACCTTCACAGGAACAATGATAAATCTTCACAGGAACAATCACAAAGACTTCACAGGAACAATCACAAAGACTTCACAGGAACAATCACAAAGACCTTCACAGGAACAATGACAAGACCTTCACAGGAACAATGACAAAGATCTTCACAGGAACAATGACAAAGACCTTCACAGGAACAGTCACAAAGACCTTCACAGGAACAATGACAAAATCCTTCACAGGAACAATGCACAAAGAACTTCACAGGAACAATGACAAAGATCTTCACAGGAACAATCACAAAGACCTTCACAGGAACAATCAAAAGCCTTCACAGGAACAATGACAAAGACCTTCACAGGAACAGTCAAAAGACCTTCACAGGAACAATGACAAAGACTTCACAGGAACAATCACAAAGATCTTCACAGGAACAATGACAAAGACCTTCACAGGAACAATAACAAAGACCTTCACCAGAATAATTACAAAGACCTTCACAGGAACAATGACAAAGATCTTCACAGAACAAGGACAGAGACCTTCACAGGACAATGACAAGGATCTTCACAGGAACAATCACAAAGACTTCACAGGAACAATTCCAAGACTTCACTTCACAGGAAACAATCACAAAGACATTCACAGGAACAATCACAAAGGCTTCACAGGAGCAATGACAAAGGCTTCACGGAACAATCACAAAGACCTTCACAGAGACAATACAAAGACCTTCACAGAACAATCACAAAGATCCTTCACAGGAACAATCACAAAGATCTTCACAGGAAACAATCACAAAGACCTTCACAGGAAAAATCCAAAGACCTTCACGGAACAATCACAAAGTCTCACAGGAACAATCACAAAGCCTTCACAGGAACAATGACAAAGACCTTCACAGGAGCAATGACAAAGACCTTCACAGGACAATGACAAAGACCTCACAGGAACAATGACAAAACCTTCACGGAACTACAAAGACCTCACAGGAACAATAACAAATCGTCACAGGAACCGTACAAAGATCCTCTACGAACAATACAAAGACCTTTACAGGAAAGTCACAAAGACCTCACAGGAACAATAACAAAACCTTCACAGGAACAATAACAAAGACCTTCACAGGAACAGTTACAAAGATCCCACAGAAACAATAACAAAGACCTTCACAGGAACAATGACAAAGACCTTCATTGGAACAATACGAGGATCTTCGAAAGAACAATCCCAGACCTTTACAAGATCAATGACAGATCTGTCAACAAGAAGTTTACGCCATACCCCCACATGAACAGTGATACACATACGTCAATATGAACAGCGTCTTTTCATTGACTACACAGCATTTGAACTTGTCTTTATTTGTTTGTCTTTCATCATAGGGGTTCAAGACTCTTGAACAGAACTGTCATGGTTTGTAATGTAAGCGATACAGCAGCTGTGTTTTTATACTGAATGCCAGTTTGGGTGGTGTCTGCGTGTGTGTGTGTGTGTGTGTGTGTGTGTGTGTGTGTGTGTGTGTGTGTGTGTGTGTGTGGTGTGGTGTGTGTGTTGTCTGTCTGTCTGTCTGTCTGTCTGTCTGTCAGTCAGTCTGTTTCGTGGGATTTTTTTTTCTAATCCATATTCAGTCTCGGCTGTATGCTTTCAGATGATCACGTTCATTTCTGTATGGCGATAAATAAATTTAGAAAAAACAACTTTTGACCAATATAAACTGTTATACTTGTGCAACAAGTGTCGGCGTGAGGACTTTCAAGTAAGCAACCTGTCAAAACATAGAGTTGTTTAAAAACAAAAACAAAAAGAAAGAAAGAACGAAAGAAAAAGAAGGTTTTTTCATTCATTGTTTAGCAGACGTGCTCAAGTGAGTCGAACAGCTGGCTAAGTAATCATTGGCTGTCCGTGGGCAGGGGTGGTTGGGTCTGTGGGGTGTGCTCGGCAGCTGGAGGGTGGTGTTTTTCGCCGGTGGGCTCTGCAGTCATGAAATACGGGCTGGTACACCCATGGGGATGCTACTTTAAGGCTGTTATGAGCTGCATCCTGTAGTCTAATTTACCTCTGTTCAGGAGCAGTTATGTCCCTTGATATCTTAATGGAGTGTCCTGCGCGTGCCTGTACCCATCGTCAACACAGCGCAGGCCTCCAAGGGTGGTACAGGACTGCTCTAAAGGCAGGTGAAGACGGTGCTTCTCTGGGTCCTCCCCAGCACCTTCGGGTGTTTCTTCTTCTTCTTTGCCTTAACTAGGCTGACCCTGGAGAAAGGTCCAGTGACGGTGAGGAAAGACCCACTGACCACAGGGAAAGTTCTGTTGACAGTGGGAAAGACTACAACCTTGGATTCTCTCTTGAGGGCACATAAGACCGTATGGCGAAAGCTTGGCTGTGTCTGGAGTGGCACCGTCTTCATCTGTCCGTGGGCAGGGGTGGTTGGGTCTGTGGGGTGTGCTCGGCAGCTGGAGGGTGTGTTTTTTCGCCGGTGGGCTCTGCAGTCATGAAATACGGGCTGTATACCCATGGGGATGCTACTTTAAGGCTGTTATGAGCTGCATCCTGTAGTCTAACTTACCTCTGTTCAGGAGCAGTTATGTCCCTTGATATCTTAATGGAGTGTCCTGCGCGTGCCTGTACCCATCGTCAACACAGCGCAGGCCTCCAAGGGTGGTACAGGACTGCTCTAAAGGCAGGTGAAGACGGTGCTTCTCTGGGTCCTCCCCAGCACCTTCGGGTGTTTCTTCTTCTTACTTTTTCCCTTTTGTTTAATGTTCTTTCAAACTTTCATTTTAGTGTTTCTTTTTCCCCCCTTTGTTCGGTATTGTGTGTGTGTGTGTGTGTGTGTGTGTGTGTGTGTGTGTGTGTGTGTGTGTGTGTGTGTGTGTGTGTGTGTGTGTTTCTAACTCTATGACTTTCAAATGATCAAATCTTCATCACTCCACACTAATCACATAACTGACTTGTTGATCATCATCAGTTTCAAAGTGAGGTGACTACAGGTGAAAACTAAAACACATTTTGGGGGCCGGAATAGCTCAGTTGGTAGAGCGCCGAACTCTGGTGATCCTGGGGTTGCGGGTTCGCATCTCCGCCGGGCCGTTTCGGTACGGGGGGGGATTTTTCCCTCGGAGTTAACATTGGTTCTGACTCCATTTCCCATACAGTCCTTCGAATGAGACTTTAAAACCGAGGTCCCCCCCCCCCCCCCCCCCCCCCCCCCCCCCCACCACCACGCACATCTTGCACCACGTAAAATCCCATCACCAACTTTCGGAAGAGAAGGCCAGTTTGGCCGTTGGTATGGATGACACGTTACACATAGCATACACCTTCCCCGAAGATGGAGTATGGCTGCCTTAATGGCGGGATTAAAAAAAACGGTCATACACACAAAATTCCACTGTCTGCCTATACAGGGAGTGTCCGCAGGAGTATCAGCCCGCGTACGCAGAAAGAAAGAAACAAACAAACAAATTTTTGAAAGAATTATTAGTGAGTCCCGCCAAGCAACAGGGACAAACAAATTGCAAGACAATATACGACGCGTTTCGACCTCTTAAGTTTTCTTCAGGCGAGAGAAACAACGTTCAGGACAATGAACACGAAGCACGAGCAATTAACGCGT
>CM031604.1:91353163-91395663 GCA_018398815.1 Conus ventricosus
ACGTACACAGTCGTACAGCTGTGTGCTACTGTTGACTCCATGGGTCTGTCACTAGACAGTCTCTACGTACACAGTCGTACAGCTGTGTGCTACTGTTGACTCCATGGGCCTGTCACTAGACGGTGTCTACGTACACAGTCGTACAGCTGTGTGCTACTGTTGACTCCATGGGTCTGTCACTAGACGGTGTCTACGTACACAGTCGTACAGCTGTGTACTACTGTTGACTCTATGGGTCTGTCACTAGACGGTGTCTACGTACACAGTCGTACAGCTGTGTACTACTGTTGACTCCATGGGTCTGTCACTAGACGGTGTCTACGTACACAGTCGCAGGCATACAGAGACAACCGTGCGCACCCCCCCCCCCCCCTCCCCCCCCCCCCCCCCCCCCCCCCCCCCCCCCCCCTCGCACGCAACCACACATCTGACTTTTTTTTTCGATAAAACAAACTAGAAATGCAGTATTGAATTTCTCCCCCGGTAAAATACATATTGTTTGTTTGTTTGTTTTTTTCCCTATTCATAAAATTGTTTGTTGTTTTTTTCTCCCTATACATAAAATTGTTTGTTGTTTTTTCTCCCTATACATAAAATTGTTTGTTGGTTTTTTTTTCCTTTCTTTCTGCGGCTCACTTCTTTTGGCGCGAGGGTTTTTGAAGTTTCCTTTCTTTTCGCCATTAGGTCATTTACCACATTTATTACTACATTTATCATTACAGTGGAGCATGTCCTAAGCTCATGTAAAGTAGCTCTGGCTCAAGGAAGGTACACATGGAGGCACACCCAAGTGCTCAAGAGATTGTACAAGTAGTCTGGGCTAGTATCAACACCACAAAATGGAAAATCAGGACTCCAAAAGTACCCGCAACATTCTTCACGGCAGGAGGTAGAAAATCATGGCCAAGAACAACAGTGCCACTCGGAACATGCAGACAGAGTCTGCTGGACGGGGCAGATGACTGGGAGTGCACTGCAAACCTCCCAGAATGGAAGAGTCACTCAGAGATCATCAGCAAGAGTGGCATGAGACCAGACATAATAGTCCACTCTAAGTCAACCAAGCAGCTGATCATGATCGAGCTCACGGTGCCGTATGACAACAGAATGGAGGCAGCTCAAATCTACAAGACTGAAAAGTATGCTGATCTGGCAAACAGCCTGATGAGAGAAGGCTATCAGGTCAAAGTCCTCACCGCAGAAATTGGAGCTAGGGGGGTTGTAGGAACGTCTGCATACAGCCTCATGAAACAGCTCTCAGTTGCAGGGAGGGAAAAAGCCAGAGCCCTGAAAGCAATGGCAGAAGCGGCAGAGAGGTGTTTCAAGCTGGATCTGGCCAAGGAGGAACAAAAGTGAACAGCATAAGGCTTAAATTTCCCTACAAATATCAGGTGCCCCAGTGGTTCAGTGGTTAGAGTGCGAGTCATTAAGTGGAAAATGAGCATGTCCAGAGGGTCATGGGTTCGAATCCCAGCCATGACTCGTCCCAAGATGGGAAAGAAGGGGGCAGCAGAGGGACATCCGGAGTCATGAACCGGGTGTGGCCCAACCCCCCTAGAGTGTCAGGAGATGAGGGCCGAAACACTTGCTTGAAGGGGGCTTCTCTTCGAGGACTCTCTGCTGCCACGCTCTCCACGAGTTTCTTTCCACCAATACTTCGCGTAAAATTATATTCAAATCCATTCATTCTTTACACATATTTATTTTCCTTTATTAGGTAATACAGACGTCCAATTTGCCCTTTACAAATAAATAATTCTGGGTTCTCAGACCCCAGTTTTTATTTATCAAAATCCTGCATTCTTCCATCAAATCAAAAAAAAAATCAAAATCCACTTAGCAGCGGACATTTTCCATCATCTCAAGGGCCGTGAGGGGCAGCCATGGCCTATGTGTCTGTACCACCTCCCACCTGCAGGGTCCTTGCCCTTGAATCAACAATAAGCATACGTATAGTTGATAGTTCAACTCCCTCTCTACTCTGTTACACTTCGTCTTCTTCTTCTCCTAGCTAATCTTTTTCTTTCTGTTTCAAGTCTGTGTGCTCTCTAGTCTGCTGCTTCCGCCAAAGCGTCAGGCAATCTCTTTTTTACTAAGAGACAAATAGCTATTTTAAAAAATAAAATAAAAAACGAGGAGCAAGCACCCTGTAAAGATGAGTTTTCAATGCGCGCTCAAAGTGCACAAACAAAAACATCTTTTTTTTTCTTTCCGGGGCGCTTGACAGTGTCGTTCGGCCTTCATTATCATCCGGCGGGTAGAGGGAGGGAGGGGGTGACTTTTTTCGCTACATCTTTCCGGAAAAATTCAGTTCTTTAAAAAAAAAAAATTCTCTTTCGAGATAGTCCATTTCTGACACTAGTCTGTCACCAACACAGCCCAGGAAGACACGATACACAAAATGGTAGAAAGTTCAACCAAGGAGGGTAGTGATGATCATGATTTAAACGTGTTCTGGGTTTCCTCTTCTAGGGCGTAAGGCCCCGATAAGACCGACTAAAGTTGGATATCAACTGATTCAGTTTTTCTGTATCCTTTTTTTTCTTTAATTTGCGTCCTTCCGTTTAATGAAACACACATTAGCTCTCTCATGCATCTGTGCGGCCGTCCTGTTGGCAACGGTCTGTCCGTCATTCGTGCGTACAGGAGGCGTGCCCGATCACTACAGAAAGAGCCTAGTGACTCGAGTTTTTAAGAAGAGACAGAACTGCAACACTGCAAACTATAGTCTCATTCCCTCACTGATGTCCCTGCAACTCTCTGGGCACACCCTGGTCAGCACCATTAACGGTCACGTCAAGGGCACAGCCTGGTCAGCACCATTAACGGTCACGTCAAGGCACACCTGGTCAGCATCATTAAGGTCACGTCAAGGACACACCCTGGTCAGCACCATTAAGGTCACGTCAAGGCACACCTGGTCAGCACCATTAAGGGTCACGTCAAGCAACTCCTCTTAGGTCACGTCAAGGGCACACCTGGTCAGCCTTAAGGGTCACGTCAAGACGTTACTCCCGTTCCCGCCACAGCACACCTTTTGGGATGACAAAAATGATTCTGTGATCCTCAGCTGCTCACGTTCATTGAAGAAGCTTAAGCAGCGACGGAAAACGGCATTTTAATGGGCATTGCAAGGAGGTGGACGAGGCACCTGCTCACAAACCTGACAACGCGTGGAATCCGGCAGAGCGAGAAATACTGGATCACAACTATTCCTCAGAACAGGAAACCAGCTGTGATGGTTGACGGGAGTTGGTTCAGATTCATCAGAACACAACCAGTGTCCCAAAGGACTGTACATAGACCATGCCTCTTCCTGATCCGTATCAGTGATCATATAAAAGCGACTGTCCTCTTAGTCTACACCGTTGGCAGATGGCACAATTCTGTATCCTCCATGGCCGCACCATAGGACCGAATGGAAGTCTAGAGTCATTTCCAGGAACGCGAGAACGGGTAAAGGAGTGGGACGTGTCGCTCCATTCTGATTAGTGCAGCTGCCTCCCACTAATTAGAGAAATGCCAGTTTGACTTCTGAGCAGCACATCCTTTCGGCCATACTCTGGACACTGTCTTTGATGCAAGATACGTGGGTGTCATCCTCCTGTCAGACTTAGGGTGAGGGGAGCACACTGACAACGCCTGTCAGTCGGAAATTCGAGTTCGCGGCCTCTTCAGCAAAAATCCGAAAGTCTGGTCAAACAGAATCAAAGAAATTGCCCGCAAAGCAATGGCACTTCCAATCTTATGGTACGCAGCAAATATAGGGGGCATCTATCACCAAACAGCTCTTCTCTGGGGCTGAAAAGATTCAACCAAGGGCAGCCAGGTTTGTCCTCAACCGTGATAGAAACGGGTCAGTTATTAGAGAACTGTTGATGCGATCCAGGCTGTCCATCCCTGAATACCTGACGAAATTGTGAAGTACCTAGATCTGAAAGTCCTGCCACTTACCACCACTGGACCCAGGAGAAGACATGGCAGTCAGTGTCAGTGCATCGCCTGCCAAACCCAATACATGGGAAGTACGTTATTCCACCTGCAGTTAGAGGCTGGATCCACATGTTTATGGACGTGCCCGTCAATCCACATGTTTACAGACGTGCCCGTCAATATACTCTCCACGAAGATATTTCTACACCATCACATAATACTGGATCACGTTGAGACTGCCGTCTACATGTTTATAGACGTGCCCGTCAATACACTCTCCACGAAGATATTTCTACACCATCACATAACTGGCTGGATCCACATGTTTATAGACGTGCCCGACAATGTAATCTCCACGAAGATATTTCTACACCATCACATAACTGGCTGGATCCACATGTTTACAGACGTGCCCGACAATGTATCTCCACGAAGATATTTCTACACCATCACATAACTGGCTGGATCCACATGTTTACAGACGTGCCCGACAATGTAATCACTCCACGAAGATATTTCTACACCATCACATAACTGGCTGGATCCACATGTTTATAGACGTGCCCGACAATTAATCTGCACGAAATATCTCTACACCATCACATAACTGGCTGGATCCACATGTTTATAGACGTGCCCGTCAATACTCTCCACGAAGATATCTCTACACATCACATAACTGGCTGGATCCACATGTTTATAGACGTGCCCGTCAATACACTCACGAAGATACCTCTACACCATCACATAACTGCGCTGATCCACATTTTTGACTGCCCGTGAAAAACACCCTGGACGAAGATATCTACTAACATAACAAACTGGCTGGATCCAGTTTAGAGACGTTCCGTCATACACTATCCACAAGAACCTCTACACCATCACTAACTAACTTCTTTCTCAGTGAAAAATCTTAAGGAGCAGGGAACAGAACAGTAGTAACAAAAGGGCGTGCAGTTGTGCCAGTTAGTTTTGGCAAGTTGTGTGCATCTTTTTGTTTTTTGGGGGGGGGGGGTGAGGGGATCTCCTTGTTGTTCGTGCTGCTCTGTTGCGTCATTTCTATAGCGATGTTCGTAAGCATCGTTGATTAGGCGTCATCATTTCAACATGGGAGCAAGAGTTCCCTACTTGTTTGTTATTTACTGTCTCAGCTGACAAACCTCCACCACCGTCCACCCTCTTCTCCAACCAACTTTTAAACAATACTGGATTCTTCTTCATCGGCGTACAGCCGGCCAGAATAGGGCCTAACGCGGTCACCTTAACTCTTCCAAGAAAAGCAATCATTTTCAGCCTAGTGACAGCTTCCCCTTACGGTTGGTTTCACCTGCGGAACTTTGTGTTCTCCTGCTCCTCTGAATTCAGCAGTTCAATAATGCTGATGCTGATACAATGAGCGATAAACAGAAATGGAAGAACCAGCAGGCCTAGTTTTAAATTGACATAATCCCATCCAGCGAAACTTGTGGACTGTGCATGCTTCATCAGGTTTAACAGGAGACAGAACCAATGAACGTGACCAAGGAAGGCCTCTCAAGAGATACAAAGACACCTTGAAGGCCAGCTTCAGAAGCTACAATATCGACAATGCTTCCTGGGAAGATGTCGCCCTTGACAGAACACAGTGGAAGCAACGGTGTACCCAGGGCACAAAGACATTCGAGCGCAACAGAGCAGCTGCCATCCAGGAAAGGAGGAATCAGAGAAAATGGGACCCATCCTTGCAGGACTCCATTCCATGCAGCGTCTGTGGACGACTTTGTGCCTCAGGACTTTGTCTTCATTCCCACATGAAGACCCACATCAGCAGATGATTTGCCTGCCTACTCATCCGTCGGACACAACGCTCGGAGAATGCATCATCAGAAGACAGAAGAGAAGGGCAGGGTAAAGCTGTTTCTGTCTGAACGGCCTCAGTGGGTGGTGCCAACTGGCCTTCTGTCCTGTAACCTGAGCCACTTGAAGCCAGTGATAACAGTGGCGCGAACAATGGCGTGCGGTGTCTAGTGTTCTTTGGGGCTGATTAAAACGTGAGGCACAGAACAGCAGCGGGGTCGAAGGTGGAACGGGCACGGACAGGTGTATGGCCTAAGGTACGTCCCCCCTCACATCAGCCATAGGCGATTTTTAAAGTACCAAATTTTAAAAGGAATTGTGAGTGAGTCCGCCAAACAACAGGGACAAACAAGTTACAAGACAAATAACGACGCGTTTTGACCTCTTAGATCTTCTTCAGGCAAAATATACAACATTCAGGGCGATGAAAACAAAGAACGAGCAATCACTTATCTCCTCCAAGTCGGCGTAAGATAAACGTTAAATTTTGTTGCCTGAAGAAGACCTAAGAGGTCGAAACGCGTCGCATTTGTCTTGAAAATTTGTTTCTCCCTGATGTTTGGTGGACTCGCTAATGTGTGTCAAATTTCCGCCTGCAGTCACCTCACTTTGAAACGAAGAATGCCAGGCTAACTTCTGAAGGGGGAACGCATTGACAGAGGTCAGCTTTCAATGTTGTGGTTCGAAAGCCATTGTTTGTTGTCATGTTGTCAGTCAGAATCCTGGTTTGTCATGTGTCAGAGTCTTTTTTACACACACCCTCCTCCTAGTGCTTCTCGTCCCCGGGTCGACAATAGAAAGGAATCTGTTGATTAAGATCAATAATCTGGTGTGTTTTGTGTGTGTGTGTGTGGTGTTGTGTGTGAGTGTGTTGTTGCGTGCGTGCCTGGCGTGCGTGCGTGCGTGCGTGCTTCGTGCGTCGTGCCCTGTCTGTCTGTCTGCCCTGTCTTGTCTGTTGTCTGTTTGTGTGTTTGTGTGGTTTGTGTGTGTGTGTGTGTGTGTGTGTGTGTGTGTGAATGTGTCTGATCTCTGTTGTGTGTGTGTGTGTTTTTGTTGTGTGTGTGTGTGTTGTGTGTGTGGTGTGTGTGTGCGTGGTGCGTGTCGTGCCGGCTTTGTTGTGATAGAGACAGAGACATAGAGAAGAGAGGTCAGAGAGAGTGCAGTGAGATTTTCTGTCTTGCTGCTGCTACCAAATTTTTTAAATAAACACAAATTCGTCTTTTTCAGACGACAAGTGTGTGTGTGTGTTGTGGTTTTGTGTGTGTGTGTGTGGTGTGTGTGTGTGTGTGTGTGTTGTGATGTGTTTGTGTGTGTTGTGTGTGTGTGTGTTTGTGTGTGTGTGTGTGGGTGTGGTGTGTTGTGTGTGTGTGTGTGTGGTGGTGAGAGTGTGTGTGTGTGTGTGTTGTGTGTGTGCGCGCGCGCGCGCGCGCGCGCATGTGAGACAGACAGAGACAGACAGAGAGAGACAGAAAGATTTCCAATTTTGCTGATACTACCACAGTTTGTAAATAAACACAAATCTGCCCTTTTTTCAGACGGCAACGGAACGAAAACACAGTAATGTCCACAAACTGGTACCGGTGCAGATTGTTGCTTTCAGACTTTAGATTTCATGTACACACCCATGATAGGGGTTATGCAAACATGGATGATTGTTTCATGAGACGGGGAGTAACGGACTTAACTAACTCAACACTGATACCACCAGAACGACAACAAGGCAACGAATGGGTAACGACATGACAATTTTCACACTGGACGCCAATCATGGAACATTTACTATATGAATCATAGGAGTTTGATCGACTGCGAGCGTATACACACCAAAAAGGCTCAGACACAACCTTGCTTATATATAATTTTTTTTTTTTCTTTTCTCGAACGTTTAAATCTTTGTCAAGTCATTACTATAACGACTGAAGAATTGTTAGCCTGCACTTGTTTTCCCCCCACTACTTAATTGTTTAGCATTAGATATATATATATAAAATAAATATATATATATAGTATATAAAATATATATATATCTGTGTGTGTGTGTGTGTGTGTGTGTGTGGTGTGGTGTGTGTGAGTGTGTGGGTTTTCGAAACTCTCAAGTTTCATATAATATAATAATATATATATATATATATATATATATATATATATATATATATGACTTGAGATCGAGAACACACACACACACACACACACACACACACACACACACACACACACACACACACACACACACACGCAACACACACAACACAAAAAACACTACACAGAGAGAGAGAGAGAGAGATAGGAGAGAAGAGAGAGAAGAGAGAGAGAGAGAGCATTGTATTCATTTCCAAGCGTTAATTACAGGGCTTCGACACCGAACGCTTAGACTGATAGCTTTCTCACGATTGATGCACGCTATCGCATGTCTACAAAAGTAAACGACATGTAGACTTAACGTCATATCCATCAAATGTGTTAAGGAAGACAGGAATCCCAATATCAGGAGGACAGGGGTAGGGGACCTGTTTAACCACAACATTGATACAACTCAAACAACCGCACGATATGACTGGCAGCGACACTGAATACTTTCATGTTGGTTGCCTGATGGATCTGACTCACATGACACGTTCACTACGTCATGGGAGATTTTTTTTTCTTCTTCTGTATGCATGTTGTGTTGTTGTTTGTCCTTCGCAGGCGAAGATGACCACGACTTCCTCTCTCACTAGGTGGTGCTGGTGTTTTTACGAAGACGGCTGATCAGGCCGATCCTCGCATTGAATATTCTGTTGCAGTGTGGACAGGGCAGACTTGGAGATGAGCCAGGCTGAAAGCTGGTGTTTGTTCTGTTTTAAACGAAGCTGACGTTTTTACTCCTGGCCTCCACTCGCCTTTGAATGCGTACGAAAAAAAGGAGGTCGTGTAATCGAGCTGCACAGTGGGGGGCGGCCCTTTAGGTCTATTCCCTTTAGGTCTATTCCCTTTAGGTCTATTCCCTTTAGGTCTATTCCCTTTAAGTCTATTCCTTCCAGGTCTATTCTCGTTAAGTCTTAGGGATAGGGTTAGGGATAGGGTTAGGGTTAGGGTTAGGGTTAGGGATAGGGTTAGGGATAGGGTTAGGGTTAGGGTTAGGGTTAGGATAGGGTTAGGGATAGGGATAGGGTTGGGGTTAGGGATAGGGTTAGGGATCGGGATAGGGTTAGGGATAGGGTTAGGGTTAGGGAAGGGATAGGGTTAGGGTTAGGGATAGGGTTAGGGATCGGATAGGGTTAGGGATAGGGTTAGGGATAGGTTAGGGTTAGGGATAGGGTTAGGGTTAGGGATAGGGTTAGGGATAGGGATAGGGTTAGGGTACTAAACCCTATCCCTAAGACTTAACGAGAATAGACCTGGAAGGAATAGACTTAAAGGGAATAGACCTAAAGGGAATAGACCTAAAGGGAATAGACCTAAAGGTACCTCCCCGCACAGTGAGGCGACTGCAGGTGGAGATCTAAACAAATTTCAAAAAGGATTTTTAAGGCTCCGCCGAAAAAAAGTAGACAAACGAATCACAAGACAAAACACGGACGCGTTTTAGACCTCTTAGGTCTTCTTCAGGCAAGATTCACAACACTCAGGACAACCCAAATGAACGAGCAATCACTTATCTTCATCCAGTTCGGCACAAGATGGGCGCTGGATCAAAAAAGGAGGCTCTGGCAATACAGACACATGTGGACTTGAGAGTTTGGCAAACGAATCCAGACGCGCCATCTTCAACCTTCGAGCCCTACCGGTTTGCAACCATCGACCCTCAGACTGGTGGTCAGTATGCTGACCACTGTGTCGTCTAGTAATGCTGGGAGACCGGGGAAGGGAAAAAAACACACACACACACTTGACTGAAAACACCAGAACGACAAACAGTTGAGAGGGTTAGTTTCAAAGTAAGATCACTGCAGGCGGAAACGGAACCAATTTCAAAAGGAATTGAAAGCGAATCCGCCTGTTAACATGGACTAACAAATTATAAGACAAAACACGACGCGTTTCGACCTCTTGGGTCTTCTTCAGGCAAGATAAGACAATGAAAACAAAGAACGAGCAATCACTTATCTTCACACATTCGGCGTAGGATGGACGTTGTCTGAAAACGGAACCGTTTGGGAAGGAAACAATGCGAGTTAAGATAGTAATGATGATGATAATTATGATGATAAAAGTATTGAAAAAACTAATAAAGAGAGGATTACTACCATTTTTCAGTGTGACTGATTGTCATTATTTGACTGGTGCTCTCAATGCTTACCCTGCCCCTAGAACTTGCATAAACGAAATTAACACAAAGATGAAGGCAGTGGAGGAAGGGGGGGGGGGCGTTAGAGGGCTTCTAAACTAGGAGTTTACAAATGTTAAGATTAGATGGGTAGCAAAAAAAAAAAAAAAAAAAAAAAACCGTCAAATTCTAATGTTGAGATGCAAACAGGATTCGAACATGCAACAGCTGACTGCAAACAGAGTGCTCTCCCACTGAGCCCAACATGAAACCCGTCGACCGTCAAGTAGGGGCTTGTGCCTGTGCTAAATACGAGGTAAAGCTCTCGCTGAGAGCTGTAATTAGGCACGCCCTTGTTCTCCCCTCTTGCTGTTAGCGCGGCACCGCAAAGCCGATCAACCATAGGCCCCTCTCACACACCATGCGCCGGCTGCACACCAAACATGAATGCACCAAGGCCTTGCTTAAGAAGTCAAGTATTTATACACTGGCGCAATTATAAATATTGTTTTGAGAATTTGTTATTGTGTCTCAAAGTTGCTTCTCCTCATTGTCTTTCATATGGCCATCAAGGTACAAGCCAGGTGGTTCCAAGCAAGACAGATTAAAATCAAAGGAATGGGATTATTTGGGTGCTTCCAGCTGGCGCAAAGATAGGGTCACGAGTGAGTGCAAAGGCCTGAAATGTGACGTCAACGAAGGGGAAAGTCACGTATTTGAAGATTGTGATTTGATCGACGAAAATCCCCCAAACAAAGAAAATAAATGTTGGGGGGAGTTGATCTTTTGATCAATTATCAGTTTAACTTTGAATGCTGGCTCAAAGTCATGGTAGGCCTCAAAACACTTATATGGGTCACATAGTGTTTCAGTGCAAACTTCTAATTGTGGCGTGTGGCCACAGGTTTTCAGAGGTCACAAGTAGGGGGAGGTAAGCCGTCAATAGCACTACAGTAGTCCCCCTTTCCGTGTGTTCTCATTCGTGGGATTTACGACTATCCTGACGTATTTTTCTCCCCTCCTCCACTCCCCCCCCCCCCCCCCCCCCCCCCCCCCCCCCCCCCCCCCCACCCCCCCCCCCCACACCAGTTGCAGCATGTCTCTGCATCGTTTGTGTTATCTGAACTGTAGCGATTTACCTCTGTTCAGGAGCAGTTATGTCCCTTGATACTTAATGGTGTGTCCTGCGCTGCCTGTACCCATCGTCACACAGCGCAGCCTCCAAGTGGTACAGGACTGCTCTAAAGCGGTGAAGGCAGTGCTCTCTGGGTCCTCCCCAGCACCTTCGGGTGTTTCTTTTTCTTCTTATCTGAACTCATATACACGTTGAGAAGCCACTCGAATAACTTGCGCAAAAGCTTGTGATATGTACAGGGTGTTTTTAATATCTTTCCCTTCCCCCTCGACCACTCTCTCTCTCTCTCCTCTCTCTCTCTCTCTTCTCTCTCTCTCTCTCTCTCTCTCCAGAAGACTCCTAGCTTGACAAATATCGGTTTCTTTAACAATCCCCCCAAAGTGGCACTAGGTCCTAGTAGATCTGAGATTAATTACGGGCCCGTGAACTGTTCTGCCAATGTACCCGAACCTGCATTTAGCCAGGAACAGAAGGATCAAAGGCTAGCTGATTGCACCCGTACCCGTCTACAAAAGTGTCTTGATTAGACCAGGCGATCCTGGCTGTCTCTCGATCATTCATTCATTAGCGGTTCGGACTGACCGACCTGGTCGAAGGGTAGAGTGTAATAAACTGACAGGGACTAATTTTTGTGAAGAGAGTGCTGATAATAGCTCCTATCCCCGGCCAGAGACCAAGCTCTCAGCGCTTTACAATCCGCGTTCTCGTTTACACAACGGGCTGCCTACCTGGGTAGTGCCGACTGAGGAGCTACCTGCTGGCGTTTCAGTCAGTCGTTTCCCGTGTCATCAGTCAATATATGGTCCATTCAATCTAACAACTCTTTCATTCTTTCGATTTTTCACGCATAGTGCATGCCATGTGTAACGTGCCCTCCATACCAACGGCCAAACTGGCCTTCTCTTCCGAAAGTTGGTGATGGGATTTTACGTGTGTGCAAGATGTTATGCGTGCGTTCACACACGGAACCTCGGTTTATAGTCTCATTCGAAGGACTGTATGGAAATGGAATCAGAACCAATGTTAAGTCCGAGGAAAAATCCCCCTGAAACGAAACGGCCCGGCGGAGAGTCGAACCCGCAACCCCAGGATCACCAAGATTACGAGTCAGGCGCTCTACCAACTGAGCTATTCCGGCCCCCATGTGTATGATCGCCGTATGCAAAACGATCCATTAGGTTTTTTATGCACATTTTTCTATACTGTATGAACAATATCAGTATGATTAGTTGCAAAGTGAGGTGACTGTTGGTGGAAATTCAAATGAAACAATTTATTTTTAATATTTCAAATAACCGGGCCATCTTGCGCCGAAGTTGACAAGATAAGTGACTGCTCGTTCTTCATTTTGTTGTCCTGTGTGTTATCTTGCCTGAAGAACACCTAAGTGGTCGAAACGCGTCGTGTTTTGTCTTATAATTTGTTTGTCCATGTTATCTTGCAGGTTATTTCAAATACCTTTTAAAAGTTTGTTTTGATATGATTATGGATAACACCGCACAATAAACATCTTTATTTGCATCAAATAATATGCTGTTGAAGGTTTCGGTTGAACTGAATTGACAATATGAAGATAACAAGGTTTTCTCTGGTAATGTGACAATGGTTGCGTGTTTATAGTTGTTTGTTGCGCTTGTACATGCACTAGAATATTGAAAATACTTCTTTCAAAATATATCTTTTAAATGAATGTAACATGTAAAACCTGATTAATTTAAAAGAATACTGAAAATACTGATCTAAGAGATAAACTGTAACATGTGAAAAACTGACTTGTATAAAAGAAATGTAAACAAACTTCATGAAATTCAAAGTTATCGCACCACCGCCGACTCCTATCTTTTTCCCTGTGCCCCTTCCCCATTCACCCCACCCCACTCTCTCTCTCTCTCTCTCTCTCTCTCTCTCTCTCTCTCTCTCTCTCTCTCTCTCCAATACAGTCCTCAGAAACAATGCAATAAAGCAGATAGCAACAGAGATATGCTAAAAGCTGTTTTATCGATCCAACACACACGCATGCAGTTATTGCTAGGTGTGCCTACAAAGAGCAATGGAAAGATCAGTGAATCGCGTCAGTACCACCACAACTATCGACTTTCATAATTGATATCAGTTTACTTGGTCCATCCCGATCGTTAACAGTATTTACACAGGAGACAAAATAGAATCTGAATGAGTATAAAGTGTGCATGGTTTGTTGTTATTGAGAGAGAGAGAGAGAGAGAGAGAGAGAGAGAGAGAGAGAGAGAGAGAGAGAGAGGAGGAGGGAGGGAGGAGGGAGGAGAGGGAGGGAGGGAAGGAGACAGGCAGATAAACAGAAACACACACCTACATATATACGTACGTACGCACATACATATAAACATACATACATACATACATGCATGCATGCATGCATGCATGCATGCTTGCATACATACATACATACATACATGCATACATGCATACATACATACATACATACATACATACATACATACATATATGCATGCATACATACATACACACATACATACATACATGCATACAGAACTGCATGCATAATTGCATTCATATCATGCATAATTGCATTGCATATATACATTCGTAAGCACGTACGTAAATACATAATATTTAGACAGATACCAGCCACCGTGGCGAAGTGGTTAGCGTCGCGGACTCCCGGCTGGGAGGTCGTGGATTCGAATCCCATCAGAGTCATGTGGGTTTTTCGGCCCCGACCGGCTCCTACCCAGAGTTGAGTTTGCTGCGGACTCAGTTGGGAAGGCTGGGACCACACAGTCGAGTTTCATCCACTTAATGGATGCGTTTCTGAGAGTGTTGCTCAAATTTCATGACCAACACTGCAGGTGCCTGTATCTCTCGGGCCTGATTGACGCTGGGATATATTATGAAAGGAAGCGCGAGTACAACCCTGTCATGTAGTCTCAGACCGAAATGGAAATCCGTAGCATCATCTTAATCATCCTCATTCTCATTGATCAGCATAAAAAGAATGTCTCAGATTCTGTGGCCCTTCATGCCCTGCTCACATGGTGACCTCAATTTCGATGTCCTCTCCACGTCTGTGGCCTTGGTTTGGTTCCGTCGGGGTCACCGGTATCGGCAAGTCTATGGGGGCTGTCGTTGGACGGACGTGGTGACGCCCTCCGGAGGGAGAGCTCACTCACGCCGGCTCGCGACTAAGCAATTATTGTCGTCAGTAGGGGGCTTAGTAGGTGGTGTCCTGCGTATGTTAGATCAGAACAGGCGCCACTGAACACCACCGAAGTGACTCGGCAGCAGTGCAGTGTCTCCTCCGGTGGGTTGCCTCTTGACGACTTGACATTGACTGCTCCCTGTGGATTGCTGGTGCCGGGGCTGCGGCGGGGCCGACAGGGCTGTGGCTGTGGACGGGGTGTCGGAATGAGCGGCGTGGGTGCACTGCCTCTGAGGTGGCGCAGAGGTTGGGACAGCAAAAAAGGGGGGGGGGGAAGAAAAAAAGAATATTTAGACAGATAGACTGAAAGGCAGAGAGAGAGAGAGAGAGAGAGAGAGAGAGAGAGAGAGAGAGAGAGAGAGAGGAGAGAGAGAGAGAGAGAGAGAGAGAGATGAACAGGATGACTACTCATTGATCTACTTCAATGAACTATTCATTCACTATGAATTAACAAGACTGATGCACGCGCGCGCACACACACACACACACACACACACACACACACACACACACACACACACACACACACACACACATACGCGCGCGCGCACACACATTTAGATACATAGACAGAGATACAAGGACAGAAACTGGCGGACAGACACACAGACAGACACACACACACAGACACACACACAGGCAGACAGACAGAGAAAGACAGAGAGAGGGGAGACAGAGATGGGGTGGGAGGTGTTTAGCCAACATCTGGCTCAGAGTAGTCTGGACAGTCAAAGAAATAGTGAAGTAACGTGTGTTCAACCTATAGCGTCAAGGAAAAGAATTTGGGCATATGCCGGCACACACAATAGCACACTGTTCCAGACCCCATGCCAGAGAAAGAATATGTACACTTCCCCGGGATCTTCTTTATGATGGCCCAGAATTGGGAAAGATTCCTAATAATGTCAGTTTAATCGATCGCCACTTCTTTCTCCTTTACCTCAGGCACGCGCTCTCCTTGGCCAATGAATGCGCCACTGCGGCCCTTCTGACTGATTCAATGAATTGGCCATGGGGATCACATACATATTTAGGCTTTGTATCCGCCGCCTACAGGAACTATTTCACTGGTGGGCTGGAATCATAAGCGTGGAGGGAACTGCATTAACGATATTTGATTAGTCTTTCATACGAATTGAGATAGATAGATAGATAGATAGACAGACAGACAGACGGGACAGACAGACAGACAGACAGAGATAGATAGATAGATAGATAGATAGATAGATAGATAGATAGATAGATAGATAGATAGATAGATAAAGAAAAGCATCGTACAAAAACACACAAATAAGATTAAATTATGAAAAATCCACAGAATACGGACTGATATGCTAAGAATTGAAAACTTTAACTATGTGCCTAGCCAGTCAGAAAAATGAAATGTCTACTCATTTCATCTGATGTGTTTGCACGATAAAAATGCCAACAACGTTATCAATGGAAAACAAAATGTATAAAGGGACCGCTTATTCCTTGTATCTGAATAAGCCGCAGCCCCGTCATGTTTAAAAAAGTGAGTTGGGTAGACTTCAGATGCTACTAATAAAAACGAATAAAAACACACAAACTCGACAACAGATATGTACAGAATCATAGAAATGAAATGAAATGACATCTCTCTCTCTCTCTCTCTCTCTCTCTCTCTCTCTCTCTCCTCTCTCTCTCTCTCTCTCTCTCTCTCTCTCTCAGTGCAGCACACTTTAGTGATTAACCCGAATGTAAAATTGTGTCAACTATGGACAGTAATAACCCCCAACTTTACTTTTGATACAGCTATTTTCTGTGTTTTTTGTGTGTCCCAGGAATCACGCTAATACCCACTGTCTGTTCCTGACCCGCGCACTTGGATCCAGTCTCAGACCATGCAAACATCAGTATGTACTTGACTAAATTCGCCAGGTCTTGCTTGTGGTGTTTCAGACCGTACTTGTTCTTCTAGCCACATTAAACGAATACTTCGCACCGTGGCTTGTTCTTTTACAGCTTGATAACTGGAAGAAGTCAAGTACGTTTAAGTCATCAACACGTTTGAAAATGTTGAAGGTTAGAACACGATTACCTCCAATTCTTCTTGCCTTTAAAGCTGATAACTTGAGATGTTCCAGTCCATCTCTGTGTGAATCATTTTGAATCTATGGCACCCATTCATCTGGCACATGGTGTTGGTTCAGAGTGCTGCGCGTGATATAGGAGCAAAGATTATCATCCTTTGTTTTTTTCTCTTCCTGTTAATTCCTCACAGAATCACCTTATGTAATAAACTGGTGTATTGATATCAATTATCTTTTAAAACGACAGACATATATGGAATTGATATTGACGACGGTGTGACAGCTCGGATGCGGCTCCCGGCGGTTGGCTGGGCCTTAAATCACATGGAATGAATGAATCTGTTCATTTAAATAACGGTTGAATTTCCCTCTCCCTGGGTGGTGGTGGTTTTTTTTTTTGTTGGTTGTTTTTTTTTTTTTTTTTTTGGGGGGGGGGGTGTTTTGGGATTTTTTTTAATGTTTGCTCCATTCGTATGATCAGGGTCATTGACGTATTCTAGCTTTCAGGGGTTTATTTTTCTCCCCATTCATTTTGCCACCCCGGATGTATGTAGATGGGGTCACTAAGTGTATGCCAGTCGGTCACAGCTTCGAAGCTAAAATCAGCGGCAGACACACAGAGACATCTCCAAATGATAACAGCTCCATGTAACCTTGCTGGGTACACTATAGATAACCCGTTGGCTTTCTTATGAGTAATATCACGTCAACTGACAGCTTGCCTACGACTTGAGCCTGACTACTTTCCTCTCTTTCTCACACTCCTCTCGTTTCTTCGTATTCTTCTTCACGTAGTTCAGTCTTTACCACACAGGAGTTTGTGAAATTTAAGCTACTTATAGCAAAAAAGACATCGAGAAGTCCTCGAATGATCATCTTCACTTCTGTCCGTGTCTTTGTCAGCAGAGCAAATAATCCCCTGTTTTCAATAAAAATTTAATGTTTTTAACGTTTTGGGTTTTTTGTTGTTGGTTTTTTTCTCCTACTCTTCTTCCTCCTCCTAATTCTTTCTTTTCCTTCCAAAGTAGCATATACCTATCAACCACCGTAACACCAGTCGGCAATAGTCACCAAACACACACACACACACACACACACCACACACACACACACACACACACAAACACACACACGCACGCACGCACGCACGCACGCACGCACAACACACACACACACACACACACACCACACACACACACACACACACACACACACACACACACTGCCTTACCTCCCACTATTTACCTAGTATAAGTTGTTTGTCCCTGCTGGTTGGCGAACTCACTGACCTTTTTTTTTCTTCCCTTTCCTTCTCTTCTTTGTCCTATCCTTCCCTCTCTTTGTTCTTCTTTTCGACACTGTAACCCTCACCCACCCTTACACCCAGCTCAAACGTCTCCGCACGCAAGTTCCCACCTTCCCCTAACGTCTTCTCAGGTTAATACAACTGTGTGCACCCTTACCTTGCCGTGACAGTCAAAGCGAGGCACACAAGCGTTGCATGTAGTAGTCCTCCAGTGACCTTTCCTGATCACGCCTCCAAGCCACAGAAAGAGTTGTTTCCCTTTGGTCTCTCCAGCTCGTGGCTCGTTGAAGATAGTGGAAGGCAATAATATCTCCAAGTTCTTTGATTGTTCGACTGTGGCAATGTCCTTGACTGCGACCATTGGCAAATCTCCGGGTTCTTTGATTGTTCGACTGTGGCAGTGTCCAAAACAGCGACCATTGGCACACACAAAAGTGAGATCTTTGTTGGAAAAGAACTTCACTTTTTCTTCGTGGCGGTGTGTGTGTGGTGTGTGTGTGTGGTGTGTGTGTGGTGTGTGTGTGTGTGTGTGTGTGTGGTGTGTGGTGGTTAGCATTCTTTCGCGGAATTGGAACGTGTTTTATTGACAACAGGCAGGAACAAAGACAGAATCACTGTGCCGCCAAAAGAAAGAAGAAACAACGACGCGTTTCGACCCGTTTGGTCTTCTTCAGTTTATGCTGTAATGGCGCATGGAGCTCTCTGAAACAGATATGACAAGAACAAGTAATGACACGAGAAGTCACGAGAAATGAATAAGGAAAAAAAGCACTCCCAGCCATTAACTAGCCTGGCTCCAACTTGCCTTTAACGGGTAAAAAAAACAAAAACAAAACAAAACAAAAACAAAAACAAAAATGACACGTACGAGAAGTCACGATCAATGAAGAGAAAATCAATACTCCCAACCGTTAATTTGCCTGATTCCAGCTTGCCTTTAACGGTATAACAAAGAAAACAAAGCAAAACAAAACAAACTGACACGAGAAATGTGTCGAGAAGTGACGACAAAATCAATACTCCCAAAGGTTAACTTGCTTTGTTCCAACTTGCCTTTATTAACGTTAAAAATATGACAACAGAGGTCGCGAGAAGCAACGAGAAAATCAACTCCCAAACGTTAACTTGCCTTGTTCCAACTTTCCTTTATTAACGGGGAAAAAAATGACAAAAGAGGTCACGAGAAGGGACGAGAAATTCGACTCCCAAACGTCAACTTGCCTTGTTCCAACTTGCCTTTATTAACGGTAAAAAAAAATAATAAATAAAAATTAAAAAAAGAGGTCACGAGAAGTGACGAGAAACTACATACTCCCAACCGTTAACTTGCCTGGTACGGTGCCGATCAATGCATTTTCTAATCAAGACAAACGTGATTTATGCCGTATCGCGTGTCCGTATCCGTATCCATAACCGTCAACGGACGAATGGAAGCGCGCTTTAATCTTTATGACACTTTCTTTCCATTTCGCTTTTCTGTCCTCCGCTGACTGCTGCTGGAGATTGCTGAGTTTTTTTGCTGTTGTTTTTTTGTTGTTGTTTTCTTTTAATTTTCACCACCGAAGGACTGGAAATAATACAGAATTGTGCGTGACTCTTTGGCATACAATGGGTGAACATTCATATTCAAAGTGTGTGTGTGTGGTGTGTGTGTGTGTGTGTGTGTGTGTGTGTGTGTGTGTGTGTGTGTGTGCGTGCGTGTGTCACGCTGAAGTCGAATGTTGATTCTTTGCAAGTGAAATATGTGGTCCGAATGTTGCCTTAATGCTTAACGCTTTAACGCCCTCTTCTTTACCGTCACTCTCCCCCCCCCCCCCCCCCCCCCCCCCCACCCCCCCACCCCACACACACACACACACACACGCGGCGCGCGCGCACGCACGCACGCACGCACGCGCACGCACGCACGCACGCACGCGCGCGCGCGAAACGTAGATAAAAACAAGATGCAAAGCATATAAACGTACTCCCAGTTTATCCTGAATACGCGTGAGATATTCCATAAAGAGAAAAAACCGTCTTGGGCTGGTGTAACCGTTAGTAATGGCTATTCTGATAAACATCGGCTATGGTCTGTGACCTAAAATGAACATACTTACAAATTTTCAGAAAGATCGGCCAAGAACTTTCTGAGATTTTCCATAAAGAAGAAAACCATTATGGGCCGTTAGTAACGGCTATAACAGTAAACTTAAACATCGGGCATCATCCATGACCCATAATGAACATATCTACACATTTTTAGAAATATTGGCCACGTACTTTCTGAGACATTCCATATAGAAGAAAAACCGTTACAGGCCGTTACAGTCGTTAGTAACGGCTATAACGGTAAACTAAAACTCAGGCATCATCCGAGACCCATATCGAACATACCTGCTAATTTTCACAAAGATCAGCCAAGTACTGTCTGAGATATTCCATAAAGAAGAAAAGCGTTACGGGCCGTTACAGCCGTTAGTAACGGCTATAACGGTAAACTAAAACATCGGGCATCATCCGTAACCAATAGTGAACATAAACCTGCTAATGTTCACAAAGATCGCCCAAGTACTTTCTGAGATATTCCATAAAGAAGAAAATAAAACGTTACAGGCCGTTACAGCCGTTAGTAATGGCTATAACGGTAAACTAAAACATCGGGCATTATTCGTGACCCATAATGAACATATCTGCTAATGTTCACAAAGATCGGCCAGTACTTTCTGAGATATTCCATGAAGAAGAAAAAGCGTTACAGGCCGTTACAGCCGTTAGTAACAGTATAAGGTAAACTAAAACATCGGACATTATTTGTGACCCATAATGAACATACCTACAAATTTTAAGAAAGATCGGCCAAGTGCTTTCTGAGATATTCTATAAAGAAGAAAAACCGTTACAGGCCGTTACAGCCGTTAGTAACGGCTATAACGGGGTAAACTAAAACATCGGGCATCATTCGTGACCCATAATGAACATACCTGCTAATTTTCACAAAGATCAGCCAAGTACTTTCTTAGATATTCTATAAAGAAGAAAAAGCGATACAGGCCGTTCCAGCCGTTACTAACGGCTGTAACGGTAAACTAAAACATCGGGGATCATCCGTGACCTATAATGAACATACCTACAAATTTTCAGAAAGATCGGCCAAGTGCTTTCTGAGATATTCTATAAAGAAGAAAAAGCGTTACAGGCCGTTACAAACCGTTAGTAATGGCTATAACGGTACACTAAAACATCAGGCATTATTCGTGACCCATAATGAACATACCTACAAATTTTCTGAAAGATCAGCCAAGTACTTTTTAATATATTCTATAAAGAAGAAAAACCGTTACAGGCTTTACAGCCGTTAGTAACGGCTATAACGGGGTAAGCTAAAACATCGGGGATCATCCGAGACCCATAATGAACATACCTGCTAATTTTCACAAAGATCGGCCAAGTACTTTCGGAGATATTCCATAAAGAAGAAAAAGCGTTACAGGCCGTTACAGCCGTTAGTAACGGCCGTTAAAAACGGCTGTAACGGTAAACTAAAACATAGGGTATCATCTGTGACCCCTAATAAACATAGCTAAAAATTTTCAGAAAGATCGGCCACGTACTTTTTAATATATTCTAAAAAGAAGAAAAACCGTTACAGGCTGTTACAGCCGTTAGTAACGGCTATAACGGGGTAAACTAAAACATCGGGCATCATCCGTGACCCATAATGAACATACCTGCTAATTTTCACAAAGATCGGCCAAGTACTTTCGGAGATATTCCATAAAGAAGAAAAAGCGTTACAGGCCGTTACAGCCGTTAGTAACGGCTGTAACGGTACACTAAAAACGTCGGGCATCATCCTTGACCCATAATGAACATACCTACGAATTTTCAGAAAGATCAGCCAAGTACTTTTTTAGATATTCTAAAAAAGAAGAAAAAGCGATGCAGGCCGTTACAGCCGTTACTAACGGCAGTAACGGTAAACTAAAACATCGGGCATCATCCGTGACCTATAATGAACATACCTACAAATTTTCAGAAAGATCGGCCAAGTACTTTCTGAGATATTCTATGAAGAAGAAAAAGCGTTACAGGCCGTTACAGCCGTTAGTAATGGCTATAACGGTACACTAAAACATCAGGCATTATTCGTGACCCATAATGAACATACCTACAAATTTTCTGAAAGATCGGCCTAGTACTTTTTAATATATTCTATAAAGAAGAAAAACCGTTACAGGCTGTTACAGCCGTTAGTAACGGCTATAACGGGGGAAGCTAAAACATCGGGCATCATCCGAGACCCATAATGAACATACCTGCTAATTTTCACAAAGATCGGCCAAGTACTTTCGGAGATATTCCATAAAGAAGAAAAAGCGTTACAGGCCGTTACAGCCGTTAGTAACGGCCGTTAGTAACGGCTGTAACGGTAAACTAAAACATAGGGTATCATCTGTGACCCCTAATAAACATAGCTACAAATTTTCAGAAAGATCGGCCACGTACTTTTTAATATATTCTAAAAAGAAGAAAAAAACCGTTACAGGCTGTTACAGCCGTTAGTAACGGCTATAACGGGTAAACTAAAACATCGGGCATCATCCGTGACCCATAATGAACATACCTGCTAATTTTCACAAAGATCGGCCAAGTACTTTCGGAGATATTCCATAAAGAAGAAAAAGCGTTACAGGCCGTTACAGCCGTTAGTAACGGCTGTAACGGTAAACTAAAACGTCGGGCATCATCCTTGACCCATAATGAACATACCTACGAATTTTCAGAAAGATCGACCTAGTAGTTTTGTCTGGAGCGAGTGGAACACATTTTGACCACGGACACACAGACAGACACACACACAGACACACAGACAGTATTTCTTCGTCCCCATTCTAAAGTGCTCCCTGTTCTTTAAGAACTGGGAGTACAAAAAAGGATGGTGTTTGTTTGTTTTTTCTCTCCAGTCTGCCTTATACATCACGGCCCTGTTCGCTACGGTGATGACATTGTGTGCGTGTAACGTGGAGTAAGTATGCAGATAAGCTAATCTTAAAATAGCGACAATCCATGCGAACCCCTCTCTCTCCTCTCTCTCTCTCTCTCTCTCTCTCTCTCACACACACACACACACACACACACACACACACACACACTTTCATTTCATTTCACTGCATGTTGTAGTCCCTACTCAGGGCGAGGACTGGATGTAAAAAAGCGCGTCAGTGCTTATCTATTATCCTCGTAAATAAAGAATTTTGTCTTGTCTTGTCTTGTCTTGTCTTGTCTTCTTCTCTCTCTCTCTCTCTCTTCTCTCTCTCTCTCTCTCTTTCTCTCTCTCTCTCTCTCTCTCTCTCCTCTCTCTCTCCTCTCTCTCTCTCTCCTCTCTCTCTCTCTCTCACCACAGACTGAAAGAACTAAGAGGACAAAAAATCTAGAGCCTATACAATATAAATTCTCGAGCTTATGCATTATTGGAACCTAAGGTTCATTTAAACTAAGCTTGCTAGTGTCACACACTGAAACTAACAATATACACACTTTTCGTTGCTTCTGCCTGATTGGCTAAGCTGCTTCATAATGTTTCATAATGAATGATTGTTTCAGTTGTTTTAAACTTACCTCATTACGTTCAGTATTATAAAGCATTCTATATTGCATATTACATAACCTTCTATCATGGTCTGTGGCCTGAATAGATAATCATTAATTTTACTCTCTCTCTCTCTCTCTCTCTCTTCTCTCTCTCTCTCTCTCTCTCTCTCCCATAATTTTTTTATTCAAAGCATTTCAGTATAGACCAGTATGACTTCGTGACAAAGTAGTCCATCCAGTCTTTCAAGTGTTCTTTATAATTCTTGTATTGTCGTTATGTTCTCCATACCCCTTTCAAAAAGGGCAATGGCCTTTATATATAGAATAAACCATCTGAATTCTGAGTTCCTCTCTCTCTCTCTCTCTCTCTCTCTCTCTCTCTCATCACCCTCTCGAGTGAACCAGTGAACTAGCAAGACGCGTTGTGATTGTTCTCTTTGTTTTTGCAAAGTTTGTTATGTCACGGGACGTTCTTGTCTTGAATTTTCAGCAGTGATCTTTGCCTCTGCGTTATGATTACTGTGGTGTGATTGTTATGCTTTCAAAGACAAGGTATGGTCCTTAATTAACATTATTTTGTTTACATTGAATAATGAAGGAAATGGGTCTTCAATCTGTTCACCGTGACCGCAGCGGGGCATGAAGTGAACTTTCTTTTTGCACGTGAGGCCTTGTCGTCTCGGTGAGCTGTTGATCCGACAGGGGTCAGCTGTACTGCAGAATTGGGTCAAGGGTGCATGCGCACGATTGTTCTCCTTTGCTGTCCCGTGTCCGAGCTGCCGAAACCATGAACAGTCGTTTATAGATCACGTGTTTTTATAAACGTGTTTTCTTGATTACATTTTAATGGATACCTCCTCTGTGGTACACGAAAACAAGTTAAAACCCACCTTAGACATACTCAAAAGAGGTTTTCATGTCCTGAAAACGAACTTCTTGCCGGGAGAAATTCATTGTTTTATCGTTCTAAATGTATTACCAAGGAGTCGATTGTAACGAAAAAAACGATTACGACTATCAAGAAAATCCGCTCTCTTTTTACCCTGTGGATCAGTAACCATAACCCCCTGTCTGGCTAAGTCAGTCATTCGTGTGTTTTAGGGGCACATCGAAACGTATACACTGACTTTTTATTCACTCGGCAAGGAACAGGGACTTACTGTGCCAGGGTGCAGACTGTGAAAAAGGGACAACGATGAATGTAAATTTTGAAGAAAAATTTCCCTTTAATTACTGTTTTTAACCTTTCTGACAGGAAATGACAACATTCTTTTTACCACCCCCCCGTGTGTGATCAGAGAGAAATTTCTTTACCCTGTCATATTTATTCCCAACCAAAACTCAGAGGACGATGTGATTGACAGCAGGGGTTGTGCAAGAACTTGTTGGGGACTTCTCTGAAACATCTCCATTGGCTGGGTGGATAATTTGACTGAAGATTCCTTTGAAAACTGATCGAGATGCCCATGGCTTTGAAAAACAAACTCTAGGAAATGAAAATGAAAACAATGTTTCCGAGGTCAATGTGTCCCAAAACCCCGCCACAGACAGGCGTTAAATAAACACCCAAATTATCCCGGTCTAAACGTATCGTAGAGGGACATTATGTCCTACGAAACACTTACAAAATGCGTCGTTGAAAAACTAACAAACATTGAAACGCTCTAGAGTTCATGTTAAATGATCAGACTGATCGCCCATGTTGACTTATATCTAAACTAGAAGACTCAAAAATTTCTTTGAAAAGGATTTGAAAACTCCATATTGATAAAAAGATGGAATCTTTACACTGCAGTCTTGATAATTAAAACCTATTTTTTCCCTAAACTCGATGCCACAGTTGCAAATTTTGATTAAAGAAAACCATTCCTTGAAAACCCATTTGGCACACTTCAGTCAGAAGTACGATGATTAAGAAAAAATAAATTTCTTCAGTAAGTACATCTACCCAGACTGTTGATGAAAATCAAAACACGTTACTTTGTGGGGGCCCAGTTTCCTGTCCGCCTTCCTCACATGCTGAAGTGAATGGTAGCGTGTCCAGCAGTCCAACAACTCCAAAGGAGACCTTTGGTGAACTTCGTCAGGACAGCACGCCCCGGGCCGTCCCGGCAGCTCTACATGGTGTTGAAAAGCGCGGATGTGCCTGTTCAAAATCGGTTTGACATACGGGCTAATCTCAGCCAAGTTTCAATCAAATGTTTAACATTCAGAAAAACTCCCACTTCCCCAAAGCTAACGGTATTTTCAATATGATATTCCCCCCAATTCGATGTTTCTCATAAACCATTGGTTCCAAAAAAAAACCCTGAACAAGTTCTTGGTGAAATCAAAATACCAAATGAAACGTCTTCTCTTATAGTTGGTGATTCTGTCATTAGGTATATTGATTCAAGGAGACTACAGACAAATAATGACCCTCTTTTTAAAATTTGTGTTCCAGGTCTAAAAATTAGTAATATCATCCAGTGGCTGCATGGATTGGAAAAACAGGAACAAAAAAAAAAACTCTCTTTGTGCATGTTGGTACAAAATGACTGTCCGCCGGTCCCAATTCCAACTGATGTTTGGCAAAAGCTGATTCATTTGTGCAGATCGTTTTCCTTCAGCTTATATAGCCTTAAGTTTATAGTACCTGCGGGGAAAGGGAAACCCCATAAATAATGCGATAGAAACCGTCAAATAGAAATTTATATATGCCTGTACCAGCATGAAAGTGGACATGATCGACCACCACAGCGCTTTCATTACTGCAAGTGGTGCTCTCGTCAGGCATTATTTAAAACGGTACACACCCCCAGTATGAGAGGGACTGTAGTTGGCAATAAACTTTAAAAAAGTTCTTCCTCAGGACAGACGAAACTGGTGTCCATGGCCCTCATAAGGCACGTGTATTATCCAGATTCACAGGGAGACTTTGCAGGCTAGCACTGGGAAGCTGATAGTTCCCATCCCCAAACCCCCCAAAAAGCTGATGTTCCCCCCTTATCACCCTCACCCCATTTCCCCTTTTGGGTGACCCCGAATGATAACCGGGCTGTGGTTGAAACAGTGCAAGGGCCCAAACCCCATGGGCCTTCACCCCACATCAGCTGGGGAACCCATGGTATGTGTGAAGTTTCTTTTCCCCCACAAAAACAGCCAGTCAGACGAAACTAGAGGTCCCATCCCACTTGAACCCATCATCATTCCCCATTTTGCGTCCTATCCTCTTCCCATCTCGGGTCAAATGATCCCTTATTTCCCATATCCCAGATATCCCCGACCTATACCCTTACCATCCCCTGATCACCGTGGAAGCCCAAATTTTCCGAGACAGTTTCCGGTGTCAGATCCTGTCAATTTTGTAAATACAATGCCGGGCTCCATCATAGATCCCAAGTTTGGCCCGCCACTAACAATCCGTTAACCAGTGTGCCCAGCAATTTATGTCTTTGGCATCAACAGCTGGCGTACCCCCCGGGGACAGCAGTGATCTTCACCGCCATGCGACAGCCCCCCTCCATAATATATGGTCTTGTCATAATATGCAGGTGATATGTGACTTTAGGTAATTGTGTTCGACCCACAAGGACGAAGCTGTTGTTTTTTTGTGCATGAACATTTGTCTACTTTATATAAATTTCCTCTTGGTCATCTATCCAAAACTATGCTGATTGACTTTGTTTATGTTTATTGCTTTTTCTTGGATATGAGATTTACCATATTATTTAAAAATTGCTCGTTCATGTGTGACAGGCGTTCTGGGGAAAGCCGGATAGGGACAGTTCGCATATGGTGCGAAATATATTATATATATATTTTGGTGCTGAGATTGTCCGGAGTGAATGTTCAGGCGCTTTTTTTTATTTTCAGTCTGTTTTTCAACTCAGTGAATAGACTTGGTATTCTCATTTTGTTTCTGGTAGTTTTCCGCTAAATCTTGCATATCTTTTATACTGAGTGTCATTTCCTTGTATGTGTTTTCCTTACATTATTATCTGTAATTGTATTGTATTGTAAATTTGTGATGGACAAGAACGGTAGCACATTAAAGTGGCTCCGTAAAGCGGGTTCAAAATAGGTTATCTTAATGTATGTCACCTAATAAAACAAAATTATCAGATGTGCCTTCTATTTTAAACCCAATTCAAATGACTGTTTTCATGTCTTGGATTTTCTGAATCCGACTATCTAGTACAATTTCTGACAATATATTCGATCCCAGGATACACCTTCTTAGACGAGATGCCACCGCAAAACTAGAAAACTGGTATGGTGGCTTATATTCACCAATCTGTTAATTATAGACGGCTAATTTGTTTGTAAATACGAAATTTGAATGCTTATGGTTAGAGATCCTTTGAAAGGAGGCAAAGCCAATCCTGGTAGGTTTTTTTATACAAAAACCCAGAGAAAGAGTCGAGTGGTTCGATCGTTTGAGTCAATGCTTGAAGACGTATTAAGTATTCAATGGAAATAATCTTACTTGGAGTTTTAACATCGATTTAAATTCAAATCACAGAACAAATGGAAACAAACTTATGAAATGTTGCAATTTAACTCAGTTTAATAAATTCACCTACCGGATACATTACAGACAAAAACGTTAATTGATCACATTTATGTTTCTAATTTAACAACGTAGTAGAAACTGCTTGTACCGTCTATGTCTTAGTGATCATTTTCCAGTCTGTTTAACATGGTCAAGAAAGGAGTTAAAATACCCAGATGCACTCATAAGTGTATATCGTTTCGCACTTAAAAAATTCCACACTGAACAATTTCTGGGTGATTTTTTGTATGGCAGATTTTTTCTTGTGTCTATCAATACAATCATCCTGATGATGCACCCACGGCTTGACAAGATATTGGGTTCCTATTTTCAATAAACATGTCTTGCTTCGTACTAAACGTGTTTAAATTAACCCCCAGAAACCGCCGTGGTTAACAAAAGAAATAGATTTCTGAAATTAAATTCTGACAATTTATTACAAACAACAGGGAAAGACAAGAATTTAGACAACAACGGAATAAAATCACTGAAAGAAAAGATCCGCACGGAAGAGGTATTTTTTGTTATTTAATTTCATCAAAACAAGATTCAAAATCTATTGGAAGGGGTTAAATCAGTTGTCCGGGAAACAGCACCGCCGTCTGCTTATACGTCCAATTTATCTGTTATTATCTGAACAGTCATTTTACTACGTAGCAGAGAGAACAATAAAAATTTAAAAAACACACGGGGTAATGATTTAAATCGACTGAAATGTTTTCTGCGAGTCAAACATTTTTGTGGACAAACTACCTTTTTCCGTATATAGGTGTCCAAAGAAGTGCATCAGGAGTTAAATGTATTAAAAAACCGTCGAGTTCCCGTGGTTGGATGGGTTAATTGTAAAATTTTGAAGATATCAGCGCCCATTTTCTCTAATGTGTTTACATAATTTATAACTTAAGTATTGAAAAAGTAAATTTTCCACAAGCTTCAAAGACGCTAAATTTTGCCTGGTTTTTAAGTCTGGTGACCCATCTGACCCTCCATTATAGACCCATATCTATACTATCTGCTCTGTCAAGCCTCTCGAAAAACTATTAAACAATCTCCCGTCCCATTTACGAAGTATAACTTATTTCACCCAAATCAGAATGGATTTAGAAGGAATCATTCGTGCCATACCATGCGACTAACCTCTTGAGAAATGGCATTTAAAAATAAACAATAATCTATTTACTGGTGCGTTTTGTGTTGATTTTGCGAAAGCGTTCGACACCATTGATCCAGTGTCCTCTCTAACAAAATAAATATTTACGGTTTAACGATTGTTCTGTAAAACTCATAGCAATCTTTTCTTTACAACAGAAGACAAGCAGTCTGTCAAGATTCTACTTTAACTTCTGTTGCTAGAACAAATATGGGGTTCCCCAGGGATCGGGTTTTAGGTCCTATATTATTTTCAATTTATATAAATGACCTTCCACTCATTTGATATCCTCTTGCGAACTTTATGCAGATGATTTCCACCATATACAATGAAATAAAAAACTCTGATGCAGTATGCACCTCCTTACAAAGTGATATACTAAGGCTTGTTTCCTGGACGGAAGAAAATCATATGGCAATTCATCCTCAAAATCTAAATCATGCTAGTGACAACTAGCAGAAACGACAGAACATTTGAATAAATTACCGGAGTTAAAAGTTAATAATAAAGTATTAGAAGAAGTAAGTTTTCAAAAAATACTAGGACTCACTATAGACAATAACCTATCCTGGTCTCAAAATATTTTTTATGCTTTGCAAAGGCTTTTCCAAAAAGACATTCCAATTGAATAGAATAAACTTTTTCTGATCAACATACCAGGAAGCTATTTTTTCGTGCATATATCCAGCCAGATCTTGATTAGGGATCAACATGTTGGGATCTGGCCATCAAAATTGCTTAAAACCTCTTGACAGCTTATACAGACGCTCTCTCAACTAATTCTTCTTAAATCCTCTTCTCTGGTCCCTACTATTAAAACAATTAATATTTCCCTTCAGGCTTAAATGCCGTTACAACAAAGCTGTTTTCATGTAAAATTGTGAACAATTTAAAGCCAGCTTTTCTCAACAACAAATTTCCTATCAATAATGTTCGTAACAAACGTAATATCCGCATTCTCTCCCAAGAACAAATCTTTTTATGTCTTTTCTCATTTATTCTGGAAGCAAATTATGGGATGATATACATGACCCCTATTAAATGCAAACCAAGCGTGTTCTCATTTAGGAAGGCATACCACGCATATTTAATAGAACAGTGTTTTAAATCTAAACATGTTGAGTATCATAATGTACTGCAACCTCAAATTGATGGGTCCTCTTATGCATGTTCATGTGCTTGAATTGATGATGTAACTTGTATTTTAAGTGTTTGGTGGTATTCGATGGTGGTTTGTGTGTAGGAGGCAAGCATTTGAAGTGGGTTATGAATGCGGAAATGCATGCGCGCGCTTTTGCGTGCGCGTTACGCAGCGCGTGTGTGTGTATGTGTGCGTGAAGCGTGCGTGGTGTGGGGGGGGGGAGGGGGGGGGGGGGGGGGGGGCGGGGGCCCCACGCGCGCGTAGTGTGCATGTGTGTGCGTGCGCTCATGTGCGCGCGCACGTATGTATATATGTATGTGTGTGTGTTTGTGTGTGTATGTTTTGTATGTGTGTATTTGCGCGCGTTCGCGTGCGTGTTTATGTGTGTGAGAGTCTCACGTGTGTGTGTGGTGGTGTGTGTTGTGTGTGGGGTGTGTGTGGTGTGTGTGGTGTGTGTGTGGTGTGTTGTGTGTGTTTGAGCCCTTGCGCGTGTGCACATGCTCTTTTCGTTTTTTTTTTGTTTGTTTGTTTTTTCCCTTCCTCGAATGTACATTATTCCTAAATTGTGACCTAAATTTGTGGTCGGTAATATTTATGTTAATCATGTTTTTTGTCGTTATAAAACTGTTCATTTTTTAATTTTCGTGCATCATATATATTTCATTTTGATATTGTCTGTTACTGTTGTGTTTTTGAGGGCATTGGTGAAAAAAGCTATAAGCTTATCCATTTTACCCCCAATAAAAAATATCGTATTCGTAATTCATATTCTTCTCTTTTTTTCACACACACCTCTTCTAAGGGGGCTTGGCCCTACTGGAATAAACGTCGTGTCGTGTCCGCTCGCTCTCTCTCCCCTTTTCTCTCTCTTCCTCTCTCTCTCTCTCTTGGTTAGAGGCAGTCTGTTTGAAATCCCAGTTCGGTCAATCACCTTTACTTACCTTTTTCCCGCCGATGCCAAAGTCCCCCTACACTATCCCCCACCACCCCAGCGCCACCTTCATCATCTGTCAAGTCTGGTGTGGGTGGCCAGTCCTAAACTAAGCGAACCTGTTAAAAGCACACTCTCCTCCTCTCTCTCTCTCTCTCTCTCTCTCTCTCTCTCTCCCCTCTCTCTCCCCCCTCTCTCTCTGCTGCGTCAGTTAACGCGTTTATGCCGGTGGGACAGATAAGGACATACCTATCTCCCGTCATAATTTTATTATTATTATTATTATTAGTCTGTGTGTGTGTGTGTGTGTGTGTGTAGTAGTAGTAGTATAGTAGT
The DNA here is from genome assembly GCA_018398815.1 of Conus ventricosus. Taxonomy (NCBI): domain Eukaryota; kingdom Metazoa; phylum Mollusca; class Gastropoda; order Neogastropoda; family Conidae; genus Conus; species Conus ventricosus. The sequence goes on from CM031604.1 coordinate 91,384,539, forward strand.
ATAGTAGTAGTAGTAGTAGTAGTAGTAGTATTTTAATTTTACGTCTTTTCACAAACTATGTGATATTAGACAAGAAAGGAGAGATCGACAGGCAAATAGGGAGATAGATAGAGTTTGTTCATGTTGCATACAAGTGTGTGTGTGTGTGTGTTGTGTGTGTGTGTGTGGGGTGTGTGTGTGTGTGTGTGTGTGGTGTAGGAGGGGGGGAGATGGGAGTGACGGAGGGTGGTGACATAAAATCAGAAAACAATCAGACACACAACGAAATAAACAAACAAACCTACACACACGAACAATATCAGATTAAAGCAAATACCTGACTGACTACAATCAAGCAGAAAGTAACTTTCAAAGCAAAATCAATATCAGAAAAAATATCTGTCACAGACATGCCTGATAAATATGGCAGAAATGCCTTGAGAGGCACACATTCGAACAAAACATGATCTCTTGTCAATTTTGTTTCCCCCGCTATGCATTTTGTTGCAGAGCTATATTTAGCTCTAAAGCATCCAGTTTCAATCGATGGAATATTGAACGAATTTCTGTATGATGCATATCAAAAGTGCAGATTTTGATGCTTTTGAAATGATCAATACTAAAAAAGGATTATTTTGTGTCTGAACATGAATAACAGCTTTTGTTCTGCCCATTTCTGAAATATTCCCAGCTGTATGTTTTAAAATTTGTTGACTCTCTTTCAAAGTGAACGGTATGGAAATACAAAAAAGCAATAGTCCTCCAAAGGGAAAAAAACGTATAGAAAAAATCACAATACCACTCATCTAATTTTCGGCCACGTGGCCTTTTTCAAGAGAAAAAAACAAAAACAATGAAATCTATATTACTTTTCTTAAACAAATCAGCAGTGTATGAACTGATAGTGCAACAGAGAAGCAATATTTTTTGCTCTTTTTGGATAATTCACTCTCGGGGTTTATAGATATTTCCGTTTCATTTAAAACCTTCCATGGTTTGAACATTTCAAATATTTTGCAATGATAGATTCCTATATTCATTTAAAGGTAAAAGTTTGTACCCTCGTCCATTTTCAGCGCCTTTTTTCGCACATCTGTCAGCAATTCATTGCCCAAAATTTCCCCCAGTGTGAAGGAACCCAGAGGAAAGTTATATCTGTTCCTTTACATATCAAGACGTGGATTAAATGTTGAATTTCCTTCAAAATAAAGTTATCTGAATTTGAATTAAAAAAAACTTGTCGTTGTAACATTGACAGCGAATTACACAAAACAATACTTGAAAATTGACTGCGGTAAATCAATTAAAAATGTCAACGCCATAAAGTATCACTATCATTTCAGCTACGAATATGGAGCGATATTTTCCAATGAAAAAATGCTTTTGCACTTTCAGCGATGGAATAACAATGCTGATCCGGCCTCTTTGTTACTCGTCAACGATCCATCTGTGTACACCTTTTAAAATAGTTGGAATATCTGTCTTGCATTTGCATCTTCGTTAAATATGACAAGATGTAAGGCTGATTTGCTTTCTTTGTATCAGTGTAATCAAGATCAAACTTCGCCCTCTTTCTTTCCCCCCGTTTGGGGAAAGGGATCTTATAAGGGACGTTTTGACAAAGACTTAACACTATATTACTTTTTTTTAAACAAATCAGCAGTGTATGAACTGATAGGCACAGAGAAGCAATTTTTTTGCTCTTTTGGATAATCACTCTCTGGGTTTATAGTATTTCCGTTTCATTTACACCTTCCATGGTGAACAAATTTTATGAAATATTTTGCAAGTGATAGATTCCTATATTCATTTAAAGGTAAAACGTCTATTTCTCTGTAGTCCTCAAAGTGGAAAGGCATATACCGGAACTCCAAGGCCTAATTTGAAGGCTTTGCTATCCACACTTTGTAGTTTTTGTAACAAATATTTAGGTGCGCTAAAGAAAGCCTCTTGGGCGTTGATAATTTAGAACGAATTAATGCCAAAGCCAAGAGCTTTAATGTTTTTCCCTCTTGGCCCAGCTTTGCTTGCTCAAAATTTTCAGAAATTTAAAGTTTTCTTGCCCTGTTTAAAAGGTAATCCAAAATGGATATTCCATGTGGTTTCGATGTGAAATGGACAAACCCAAGAAATTTTAAATTTTTGTGTACGTATGTAAGTGTTACCCATCCAGCTTAAAAGATGGTAAATCAAGGGATCACCCCCATTGTTGAATAAAACCATATGAGTTTTTTCATGGGAAGTTTAGACCATTTATAAACAAGTATTTGCTAAGGGTTAAACAAGCTCTGCCTGATAAAGTTTTCTGTGGGAATTTATTTCTCTTTTGGGTGTGCTTTTTCTCATACTATATTTATCCACATACACAGATCATCGGCATATTGTTACAAAATGTAGCATTTTTAGTTACATGTTTGGAAGATCATACAGCCCAAAATATTAAATAGCATTGGAGATATTACAGAACCTTGAGGAATACCCATATCCAATGGTTTAAAACTGGGGTTTGTGTTTTGTACTCTGACCTGTAAACTTCTTTGTGTTAGAAATTCTTTAATTACAACGGGAAAAATAAACCCGAATCCCAATCGCCTTCAATTTGTATAATAATCTAGCATGCCATACACTATCAAAAGCTTTTCTAATATCAAAGAATGTGGGCCCGAACACTCTTCCGTCTGGCAAACTGTGTGTGTGGTTGTGTGTGTGTGAGTGTGTTTTGTGTGTGTGTGTTTTGGGGTGGTGTGGTGTGTGTGTGTGTGTTTTTGTGTGTGTGCGCGCGCGCGCGTGCGTGGGTGCGTGCGGCGTACGTGCGTGCGTGGGTGCGTGCGTGCGTCGTGCGTGCGTGCGTGCGTGCGTGCGTGCGTGCGTGCGTGCGTGGCGTTTTGTGTGTGTGTGTGTGTGTGTGTGCTAAGTTCAGGCGCATGAAATCGTTCTACATATGGCATTACATAGTTGCTGAATTCTCTGAAAGGAGTTTTGGTTTTGCGCCCTTGAGAATGGAATTATAGTGTGTCTATATGTATATATGTGTGTGTGTGTGTGTGTGTGTTGTGTGTGTGTGTGGTGTGTGTGTGTGTGTTTTGTGTGTTCAATGTTCAATGTTTGTGGTTGTGTGTGTGTGTGTGTGTGTGTGTGTGTTTTGTGTGTGTGTGTGTGTGTGAGTGTGTGTGTTGTGTGGGGTGTGTGTTGTGTGTGGTGTGTGTGTGTGTGTGTGTCTGTCTGTCTGTCTGTCTATGTGTGCGTGTGGTTTTGGGGTTTTTTTTCATGTTGTGTGGGGTGTTTGTGCGCGTGCGCAACCGTGTGTTGTGTGTGTGTGTGTGTGTGTGGTGTGTGTGTGTGTGTGTGTGTGTGTGTGTGTGTTGTTGTAAAGAACATTCAATTGTCAAATTCATTTTCTCAGCCGTAAGAAACGAGTACGTCATGATCAGTTCCAAGACTTGAGAGACAGACAGACAGACAGTAGACAGACGGAGAGTAGAGAGAGAGAGAGAGAGAGAGATGAGAGAGAGAGAGAAGAGAGAGAGAGAGAGAGAGGGGGCGGGGGGGAATGAAAAGAGAGACAGAGAGGCGAGACAGACAGACGGACAGAAGGTGAAAACACGAAGTCCTCAACACGCAATGTCACGTTCCTTTCTCCCCACCTTCTCTGTCTAGTTCCACACAGAGAGATCTGTCAACCACAACGCAGACCAGCTCTGCTCAACCAGCCAGAACCATTGTCTTCCTCCCCCCCCCCCCCCCCACCCCCTACTATCCCCGGTCCCTCCTCCTCCTCCTTCCCCCTCACCTTCTCTTTGTACTGCTTCCTGCCCACCCTTCCCCACCTTCACTACCCAATGCAGCCACCCACCACCCACTCAGCGCAGGTACCCTTTTCCTTTCTCCTTGCTCTCGTTTTCACTGAGGCAGAAAGCAAACAGTACTGGCTTACAACCAAGCCGCTGTGTTATAAAGTCGAAGTACTGCCAGTGGGAAAAAAAAAAAACTTGTGTGGGGGAATTCTTTGTCTGTCTGTCTGTCTGTCTGTCTCTCGGTGTCTCTGTCCTTTTTTACTGTCTGTAGGTATGTGTGTTTGTCCGTCTGTCTGTCTGTCTGTCCTCTCTCTCTCTCTCTCTCTGTCTCTCTCTATGTCTCTGTCTCTCTCTCTCTCTCTCTCTCTGTCTGTCTGTCTGTCTGTCTGTCTGTCTGTCTGTCTGTCTCTCTCTCTCTCTCTCCTCTCTCTCTCTCTCTCTCTCTCTCTCTCTCTCTCTTTCTCCCTCCCTCTTCTCTTCTCTTTTCTTCCCTTCTCTTTCTCTGTGTGTGTGTGTGTGTGTGTGTGTGTGTGTGTGTGTGTGTGTGTGTGTGTGTGTGTGTGTGTGTCTGTTCGCCCTTCTCTCTCTCTCTCTCTCTCTCTCTCTCTCTCTCTCTCTCTCTCTGTCTGTCTGTCTGTCTGTCTGTCTCTCTCTCTCTCTCTCTCTCTTCTCTCTCTCTCTCTCTCTCTCTCTCTCTCTCTCTTCTCTCCCTCTCTCATTTCTTCTCTTCGTCCATGAATTGAACTGAGCTAGTCGATTCATTTCTCTATCGATTCAGTTCTAAAAGATCGACTGCGCGGCATAAATGAGAAGAAAAAAAAAAGGTGCATCCATTTGCATTTCTAGAATGGCACCAAGCTGGAATCCCTAAAAGCCTTTTGTGTTCTGGTGAAACAGACAAAGATCAACCACAACCGCTCCCCCCCCCTCCCGCCCCCCCCCCCCCCTCTCTCTCTCTCTCTCTCTCTCTCCTCTCTCTCTCTCTCTCTCTCTCTCTCTCTCTCTCTCTCTCTGTTTCTGCCTCTGATTCCGTCTGTCTGTCTGCCTGCCCCCCCTCTCTCTCTCTGTGTGTGTGTGTGTTGTGTGTGTCTCTCTCTCTCTCTCTCTCTCTCTCTCTCTCTCTCTCTCTCTCTCTCTCTCTGTCTCTGCCTCTCACTCCGTCTGTCTGTCTGTCTGTCTGTTGTCTGTCTGTCTGCCTGCCTGCCTGCCTCTCTCTCTCTCTCTCTCTCTCTCTCTCTCTCTCTCTCTCTCTCTCTCTGTGTGTTTCTGCCTCTGACTATGTCTGTCTGCTGCCTCTCTCTCTCTCTCTCTCTCTCTCTCTCTCTCCTCTCTCTCTCTCTTCTCTCTCTCTCTCTCTTCGCCGCTGTCTGTCTGCCTGCCTCTCTCTCTCTCCCCCCTCTCTCTCTCTCCCTCTCTCTCTCCATCACTCTCTCTCCCTTTCTCTGCCTGCCTGCCTCTCTCTGTCTCGCTCTCTCTCTTTGCCTGCCTCTCTCTCTCTCTCTCTCTCTCTCTCTCTCTCTCTCTCTCTCTCTCTCTCTCTCTCTCTCTCTCTCTCTCTCTGCTCTCTCTCTCCCTCTCTCTGTCTGCCTGCTCTCTCTCTCTCTCTCTCTCTCTCTCTCTCCTCTCTCTCTCTCTCTCTCTCTCTCTCTCTCTTTTCTCTCTCTCTCTCTCTGTCAAATTTTTTGTATACCCATTGCCCAGCTGTGAAATTTACCAAAATGGGCAGACCTTCAGGGGGGGTTGTCTTGTTAATTAAAAAGAATTGGCTGACTATGTTCAGTTAATAAGCACGGGATAAAAATGTATTATGTATACGTTTATCTGAAAATCTGCTAAATTGTGGGAAGGATATTATGTTTTTTGGAATATATGTACACCCAGTTGATAGCCGTTTTATTCTGATAAGGACTATACATGTACCTTAGACTGCTGGAGCAATATTTACTAACACAAATAGAGCAACGAAATGATTTTCTTTATATTATTGGAGGAGACTTCAATGCACGTATAGGGGAAGGGGGTCTGTGTGTAAACGATGATGATGACACATTAAACAATGAACAGGATGTGTGTGCACGAAGGTCAATGGACTCTGTTACAAATGGTTTCGGAAAAAAATTAATTGAATTTTGTACAACATTTAAATTAACACCTCGGCGGCGTTTCGGTACAGGGGATTTTTCCTCGGAGTTAACATTGGTTCGGACTCCATTTCCATACAGTCCTTCGAATGAGACTATAAACCGAGGTTCCGTGTGTGTAACGCATGCATAAGATCTTGCACACACGTAAAATCCCATCACCAACTTTCGGAAGAGAAGGCCAGTTTGGCCGTTGGTAATGGATGACACGTTACACATAGCATGCACCCTGCGTGAGAAATGGAAAGAACGAAGGAGTAATTGATATTGAACGATATTGACTGGATGAAAACGGGAAAACGACCGAATGACGCCAGCTGGCAGCTCTTCAGTCGGCACTACCCAGGTAGGCAGCCCGTTGTGTATATGAGTATTGATTGTAGAGCGCAATGAGTTGTTTTCCAAGAATTGCGCTATATAAAATCTATATATTATTATTATTATTATTAAATGGACTAAGTGCAGAGAACTTTGACGGTGCATACACATTCTATTCTGATAGAGGGAACAGTACAATCGATTATTATGTATGTTCTTTGAGTTGATGGTAATGTAAAAAATTGTGTTATCCAGGAAAGAATTGAATCTCACCATACGCCAATCAATATGGTTATACAGAGCACATTGCCAGACCCCCAGGAAGACAAAGCTAAGAGAAAGTTTGTAAAGAAAATTAGATGGGACCCTGCAAAACAACAAGAATATATACAGCATATAGAAACAGAGAGATTTAAAATACTACTGGAACAGATTACCGAGGGATTGACACTGACATAGATTTAAGTTTAGAAAATTTCAATAAACTATTAAAAGAGGCTGGTAAAAGTATGTATGTAAATATAGGCATAGAGGGGATAACAAAACAACAAATGGATGGTATGATAAGGAATGTGAAGCCAAGAAAAAAAGATGCCAGACACCGATTATGTACAATGACGCATACTAACAGATTCAAAAACCCAAATTTGTATGAAGTAAGAAAGGAGTTATATGCAAACAAAAGAACAATATATAAAGAAACAACCAGAGAGAAGAAAAAACAATATAGTAAACAAACTTACGAGGCACTCATACAAAACCAAAAAGACAGTAGATGTTTGGAACATTATAAAAAGCAAAAAAAAGAAAAAGATTACACTACCAGCAATAAGTATTACACAATGGCAAGAACACTTTGAAAGTGTTTTAAACCCGCAACTACCTGAAGTGCAAAACAACAATGAAAGGGTGCAACAAAACATTGAAGTCGAAGAAGAGGAAACCCATATACAAGAATTAGATGAAGAGATAACTAATATTGAAATAAGTCTAGCAATAAAGAAATTGAAAAAGGTAAAGCATCTGGACTTGACGGAATACCACCAGAATTTTTTAAGACCACAGAACAACACATAACCCCGTTTCTAATAAAATTATTTAATAAGATATTTCAGGATAGTTATTTTCCTATAGATGGACAAAAGCTGTAATTGTGCCTCTTTTCAAAAGGGCGATAAACAAATCCCAGGAAATTTTAGGGGTATTTCCCTATTATGCATCTTAAGTAAAATTTTCACAGCTGTAATAAATAGAAGACTATACAACTGGGCAGAGGAAGAGAACAAAATAAGCAAAGAGCAAGCAGGATTTAGAAAAAACTTCTCTACCATAGACCATATTTACACTCTGGTAACAATGATAAGTAACTGCTTGTATGGCAGAAGAAGAAGCAAATTATAGTAGCATTCATTGACTATCATAAAGCGTTCGATACAGTCAACAGGGATAAGCTATGGGAAATCCTAAAGAAACATAAAATATCTACTAAAATGTTAAACATGTTAAAAGGAATGTACAAAACAGTTCAGGCATGTGTGAGACATGGGAATGAACTGACAGATTTCTTCGACTGTCCTCAAGGAGTGAAACAAGGGTGCTTACTATCTCCTTTAATGTTTTCCCTTTTGATAACAGAAGTGGCAGAAAAGGTAACATCGAGAGGAAGACATGGCTACCAATTTCTACCAGGAACTGAGGAACTATTCCTACTACTCTTTGCTGACGATATAGCACTAAATATCGATAACCCCATCAGGATTACAAAATCAACTTAGAAATCTCCAAGAGACCTCTGACCAAATAGGCCTAACAGTGAATCTACAAAAAACAAAAGTCATGGTATTCAGGAAAGGAGGATACTTAGGAAGAGCAGAGAAATGGTATTATAAAGGTGATGAATTAGAAGTTGTAAACAGTTATAAATATTTGGGTTATACACTGACAACCAAACTCTCAGCAGATATCTCCCTCTCAGAATATGCAGGTAGAGCTAAAGGTAAGGTGATGAAATAATGAAAACCATGTACAGTTTAGGACATATAGACATGAATATCTATTTTAAACTATTTGATACCCAAATCAAACCACTATTACTATATGCAGCTGAGGTATGGGGATTAACTATGTATTCAGCAGTAGAAATGTACATCTACTTGCATGTAAAAAATATTTAGGGGTAGGAAGAAAACACCAAATAATCAAAGTGTATGGAGAGTTAGGCAGATACCCGTTATATATAGATAGTATAATAAAAGCAATTAGATTTTGGCTGCGTTTGGTAAATATGCCACCTAATAGGATTCCAAAACAAGCATATGAAGGGAAAAAATTAGAAGTAACTAAAACACAAACTGGGCACTAGGAATAAAAGGATGTCTAGATAGGTATGGTTTCTCAGAGGTATGGGCAAATGAAGGGGTAAGTAATGAACAAAAGTTTTATAAAGGAGTTAAAACAAAGAATTATAGATTGTTTAAACAAACTTGGCATGAGAAAATAACAAATAGCGAGAGATTCACAATATACTACACATTCAAAACCTTGCATCAAACAGAAGAATATCTACATCAAATTACTATAACTAAATTTAGAAAGCATTAACAAAAATGAGACTAGGAATAAACGAATTACATATCAATAGGAAATACACTGATAGTTTGGTGATTGCAACCTGCCCCTTTTGTCTGTAGATGAAACAGAAATGCACTTTTTAACAGCATGCCCAAATTATAACCAATTAAGAGTGAAATACATAACCAAACATTTTAACAATCTGAACACAATTAGATTAGATAATATACTACAAAACAAAAATACAGAGATCATACGAGATGTAGCTATGTACATCTTTTATGCTCTCAAATCCAGAGAAAATCAATTATAAGGATTAAAGCTCAAGGGCTGGCAATGTGGCCTACAGGTTAAAACCGACTTGTTATACAATATACGGAAATTAGAAAGGAGGAGGGAAAGATAGAAAGGTTTTTGTCTTGTTTTTTGTATGAAATGGATAGAAATTTAATAAACAACACGTATAAGAAGTGGGGAGGGGATGGAAAGGAACAAAATGCAACAAAACAGGATTAGATTGCTGTTGAATGTGCTGCAAATTATTTAGAAGTTTGATAAGCATTAGACGTGAATAAGAATGAGTGCTGATCAGTTTCATGCAGAGTGGACATTATATAGCACAACCCCTGTGTGTTATACCCTATTGTAGCTAAATACATATACTTATTGTGATGCGTGTGTGCAAAGAATGGATCTTCTTGAGAATCTGGGTCAATGGCTAACTTTTGAGAGATTAACAAAGGTCACGGTCGTTTCCGCGGCCTGCGGTCTCTTCCTTTATTCGTGAGACGAGACAGACGACGCGCGCTGTGCGCCTAGTCTCTGCTCACACACACAGATCTAGTTTGACCTAGTTAGAACTACAAGTACAGTTCCACGCTCGCTCGAAAGGACTTTGCCCCACGAAAGAAATTTACCTCGTAAAGAAACGACTTCGATTAAGGTTCGAGGTTGAAACAGCTTTCATGAAAGATTCAGTTGTTGTCGATCGATATTGAGGTAAAATCCTGTCTGTCCCAACGTAAAACCTACTACATAATGAAGAAGATGAGCAAGTTTCAAGTGGAACGTAATAACAAATATTAACCAACATTAGATCTACATGATCAAACGGAAAATAGAAAATGTTCCAACCTGTTTCAAGATGACAGAGAGTCCAATTCAAATCATTTACATAATTTAATCCAGAGAACCCCGAACATGCACGAACTCCAAAGTTGTATAAATAGCGAACGAATACATTTAACAAGGAAACACGCCATCTTACAATGGTAACGCAAACAACGCTTGCTTAACTAGGCTTATGATATGGGGGTCACACAGGTCAACAGGGGTGACACTAAAATAATAGGCGCATGCGCAGAGAAAAGGAATGTACAGAGTAGGTCAGACGGGATGTTATTAAACATGTTGTGCGTAACACGCTGATGTAATCATGCGATGAAGAAGATACTATATTATTAATAATAGATCTGTGTAGACTGGTTATGTAGTGTAGAGAAATGTTTGCTTGACTAGAATTCATATGCGGGTACGTTCGTATATAAATGTGTGCTTGACTGAATATGTGTATGTTTTGAATTCAGGATTTGTGTATGAACTGAAAGATAATTTTGATAATTAGGGCTACACAGTACAATATAAAGAACAGGGATCAAGCTGAGGACAGTAGAAGCATGGTTGAGATATAACTGAGACGATTTCGATGGAAATGTTTTAGTAAAAAATAAGACATCCCAAACATATGTTTGAATATGTATGAATGATACTTATGTTTAACGCTAGGGGTAAATAAAGTGTAACAGGATATAAGATTGAAAAGAACACAATATGTATATGTGTGTGTGTGTGTGCATGTGTATGTGTATATATGTGTATGTGTGTATGCACATAAAGTATGTATACATATATGTATGTATATGTGTGTCGACATATTAGTTTTTATTTAAATGAACAGATTCTTTGGTTGGACTGTTAGTTGGTTGACACCAGAGCATACTACATTACCAATGTAGTATGCTCTGTTGACACTGAAGTTAATAGAATATCATTGTTATGCTTCAAATGTCTTGCGTATGTAGAGTGTTTATTTTTGTTCTATAAATTTGAAACTGACGCTGCGAACTCTTTGTGAACGGACCTTTGGCCCCACAATAAATGGCGCGGCGTTTACGCGCGTCAAGTGTCAAGTGTCAAGTGTCTTTTCCATCACTCTCTCCCCCCTTTCTCTGCCTGCCTGCTCTCTCTGTCTCGCTCTCTCTCTTGCCTGCCTCTCTCTCTCTCTCTCTCTCTCTCTCTCTCTCTCTCTCTGCCTCTCTCTCT
>CM031604.1:91398163-91418163 GCA_018398815.1 Conus ventricosus
TGTGCTAGCCAGAAGAGTCCCTTGTTACCGCACAATATGTCACCACTGCACAAAATGTCACAATTGTGACATTTTGTGTCAGTTGTGACAGTTTGTGCAGTGAAGGACTGCACAAAATGTCACAACTCGCAGTTGTGTCAATTTGTGCATCTATGCCCCATTTTCGAATTCACTCTTACACAAAATGTCACAACCTCTGTCAGTCTTGTTAGTCCGCCGCTTTCAAGAAAGCGAGCAGACTGTTAAGTTCGTTCGTGTCTGTTTCTCTCGGGGTTTGTGTGTGTGTGTGTGTGTGTGTGTGTGTGTGTGTGTGTGTGTGTGTGTGTGTGTGTGTGTGTGTGTGTGTGTGTGTGTGTGCGTGTGTGTGTGTGTCCCACGTCGGCCAAAACGGACATTTTTGGCAATGTCTCTTCAACCACTTAAGACAGCCTTCTCAAATTTGTTTGTTGATTTGGTAAGATATGCTGATACTGCTCGCAAAAAAAATCAAGATCAAAGGTCAAGGTCTAGGTCACGCTGATCGTTGAACAACCTTTTCCTTTTTCCTGCAATATTTTCCACAGCTTTCAAGCTAGATTTTCCAAACTTGCTACACGGGTGTATAGCCTTGGGGACAACAACTGACAACAACCCGTGTGCACTGCAGATAAGAGAAAGAGTTGTGACAATTTGTGCAGCAGTGATTTTTTTTTTAAAGGCATGCAGGCGCACAAAATGTCACAATTGTGCAAATTGTGAATAAATGCACAAAATGTCATTGTGACATTTTGTGCATTGGTGACATTTTGCGCAATAACAGTCCCTGCTTACCACAGCTTTGCTGGGATCAAAATATCATCTCAAACTCCCATCCAAACACCACCACCCATGGCACCACTCGTCTGCAACCCTGCCCGTCCTGCCTCCGACGTTCACATAGCCCCACCTCCCCCTCCATCTCCCCCCATCTCCACTATCCGTTGCACCCCTCCTCCGTCCTAATCCTCCGCCCGTCTTCCTTCCGCATGTTTGCCTGGTCAGCTATATCAGACAGAGAAAGTGAATGATTCAAATATTTTACTTTCTATCAATAAGCCATCTTTTGTGTACACCAGGTTTTTGCAACCGACACTTGAACGTGTGTTTACACAAACAATACTTTGTCTCTGTCTCTGTCTCTGTCTCTCTCTCTCTCTCTGTTGGTGTGTGTGTGTGAGAATGTGTGTGCATGTGTGTGTGTGTGTGTGTGTGTGTGTGTGTGTGTGTGTGTGTGTGTGTGTGTGTGTGTGTGTGTGTGTGTGTGTGTGTGTGTGAGTGTGCGTGCGCGGCAGGGAGGGTGGGTCGGTGGAGAGACATCAAAAGAAATCCAATAAAACACCAGCAATGACCATTTCGATGTCTTCGTGAGGTTTGTGCAGTATTTAGCAGTTTTTATCCATCCTAGTATCACCAACGATCTATTGGAAAGGGGGGGGGGGGGGGGGGGGGGGGGGCATCTATAGCAGATAGAATTCCAGAAGACCACGTCGGCATAAACAAAAAAGAAAAAACGACAACAAACAAACAAACAAAAGAAAGGAGAAAAAAACCTCCAGAGAAACAACAGCAACAACTACAAGAATACGTCTTTAAAGCGAAGGAGTGGTAAATTGCTGGAAGAGGCTTGTGAAGAGGGAGGGTGCGGAGGTGATGGGTGTGTGGAGGGGATGGAGGCTGTGGAGACTGTGAAGGGGAGGGGGTACGTGGTGGGGGTGTCTTTATTAAGCTTGGCTGTATGCATTTTCTGGACGAATGCAGTCGTTGCCTGTCGGCAGGAGATCAATAAAACAGTGCTGAACGGCGGAAATGGCGCTTAGAACTGGATGCAATTTTCAGTGCTTTGATCTGCGTGTATGTGTGTGTGTGTGTGTGTGTGTGTGTGTGTGTGTGTGTGTGTGTGTGTGTGTGTGTGTGTGTGAAAAAGAATAGATGGAAGTTGCATAATAGTGTAAACAATTTGCTGTTGTTGTTGTTGTTATGTTGTGAGAGAGAGAGGAGAGAGAGAGAGAGAGAGAGAGAGAGAGAGGAGAGAGAGAGAGAGGAGAGAGAGAGAGAGAGACACGCACACACACACACACACACACACACACACACACACACACACACACACACACACACACACACACACACACACGCACACACACACACACACACAGACTGACTGACAGCACCACAGGCACATTTAGAGACCAGAATTATGTCCTTTAAAGGAAGCCACTGGATTTTTTTTTTTTTTTTTTTTTTTTGAGCTCCTTTTTGATCATGGAAACATTGTTACCATTCCTTCCTCGCTCCACAAGACGCGAGTGGAAACATTCCAATAGATCTTTCTACCAATCAGAAGTCGTCACTAATTTTAGTAACAAGGTTGAAAAGACGAGAGTAGAAACATTCCAACAGATCTTTCTATCAATCAGAAGACGTCACTATTTTTAGTAACAAGGTTGAAAAGACGAGAGTGAAAACATGCCAACAGATCTTTCTACCAATCAGAAGACGTTACTATTTTTAGTAACAAGGTTGAAAAGACGAGAGTGAAAAACATTCCAACAGATCTTTCTACCAATCAGAAGACGTTACTATTTTTAGAAACAAGGTTGAAAAGACGAGAGTGCAAACATTCCAACAGATCTTTCTACCAATCAGAAGACGTGACTATTTTTGGTAACAAGGTTGAGGAGCGGAAGGAGATGCATTTTTAGTGGCTAACAGAAGATATTGCCATTTAGCCTTCTGTCCCTAACGGCCATCGTTTTCGTCTTGGTATCGATGATGAGATGAGTTTCAAACGGACAGACGCCAAATCAGAGAATAGATAGTGTAAACTTCGTCTTTTGTCTTTCACTTTTGTCTCTTTTATGACAAAATATGAAATCGGGCTGGTGGTTTGCCAAATTCTGACAGCTTCAACGCATTTTGTAAAAAAAAAAAAAAAATTTTAAATTTTAATTAAAAAAATGAAGTCAACATTCGCCTGTTGGATGGAAGGGACGAAGAAGAGAAATGTCCGCACGCCACAATTAGAAATTTGCACGAAATCACCATCATATCACATGACAGCTTTTCGAGGCCTGCCATAAGCTTGAGCCCGCATTTAATGTTAAACTGATAATTGATCAAAAGAACAACTCCCCACCCATTATTTCCCTTGTTTTGAGGGATTCCCACCGATGAAATAACAAACAATCATCAAATACAGTACTTTCTCCTCACAGAAATGGAGACCGAGGTCTCCTTAGCTGACATCACATTTCAAGCCTTGCACTCACCCGTGCCCCTATCTTTGCGCCATCTGGAAGCCTCCAAATAGTCCCGTTCCTTTGATTTCAATCTGTCTGCTTGGAACGATCTGGCTTGTACCCTTTTGACCAAATCAAAACACAAAAAAAACCGAGGAGAATCAACTTTGAGACACAATTTTTAAAAAAAAAACCTCAAAACAAACCTAATTGCGCCAGTCTATAAATACTCGACGTCTTATGCAAGGTCTTGGCGCATTCATTTTTGGTGTGTAGCCAATGAGAAAATAATGGAGGCGCAGGAAAGACCAGTGCACTTTAATACGATTTCTTTATTTCTTTCTTTCTTACTTTTCGGTAAATCAATTGCTCAACAGAGCTCTGCATTATAATCCCGTTTTTATCTTTGTCAATTAGATGGCCGGCTAGAATAATCAGCAGGTTGATTACTTTGCGGAGTAATTTGGATTCAGCCGAAAAAGAAAGGGAAGAAAGGCAGAAAGGAAAAAAACGGGTAACAGTGAGCACACACACACGCACCCATGCACGCATGCACGCGCACGCACGCACACACACACACACACACACACACACACACACACACACAGATAAGAAAAACACTAACACTAGCTCTAGAGAACAGATAAATGTCTGTTCTACCCCACTTGCTCCTCCACCAAGTTTTTGGGCGAAAGTGGCCTAAAAGCGGCATTTATTAGTTCTCTGGCAAGTAAGCCTTCAATAACCAAAAATAACGATTATCTACAAACAACCATACTGTGTAAGGCTTCAATAACCAAAAAATAACTGCCCTACAAACAAACATACTGTGTAGGATTATCCGTTTCAATACTAATTTACTAAACTTTCAGATTTCAGTTTTTGCTTAATCCTATGTTTTTCTTGATCATTTTCAATAACATCATTTTCGCGCAAACATTCTTCAAATGAGTCTCTGTCTTTCATGTGAAATAACACTATAGTCTTTAACTGTTCTCTAAAGTCTTTTAAAACCGAGTTATATTTCTGGCATAAAATCCACACACTTATCCCATCATGTCTTCCGCTGAAAGCCAGCTTTGACAAAGTGTTTCTCTTTTTAACTATATCTTTTTCTGCCGAACAGTCATCTATAATAAAGAGTGTCTGCGTTCCTTCAAACACTTTATAAAAGTATGCTAAACACTCACTCAGTTTAGTGCTAGGATTAACTAAATATACGTCATTGTCTGCCCATATAAACCTTCTATCATGATATGCTTTGTTCCTTTTAAGTGTTGGACAGAAAATCACAATATGATCAAAATTATAGCGAAAAACTGTTGTAATAATTTTGGAAAAATTTTGTTTTTCCAAACCTTCTCCCCACAAATCATTGAAAAATGGGGGGATTTTTTCATAAATTTAAATGCTCCTATTTTTTTCGTTTTAAAACAACCAGTTATTTTTTTTTATATACTCTCCGTAAAAATTTGTTCGTTTTATAAAACCCTATGAGGCCTAAATGGTAAGATTAATCCAATTTAGTTCTGTAAGTTGTTTCTATTTAAGTAACTTGATTTTGTTGCTTGTTGTATGATCTTAATACCCCTCACCATTGTAAAAAGAACGACGATGGAAACTTTAAAAGGCGAAAAATTTCTAAGTTTTCCCGCAAATTTAATTCCTTTTATAAGGACGTCACTAACCCCACAACCCCTCCCTCTCCACACTTTAAAGACAAAAATTTCAATTCATTGTAAAGGTCCTCCAAATTTTTCTGCTTGGAAAAAAACTGTATTTTGTAGAAGTTTTTTTTTTACAACTGTTTCTTTTCTGTGGGGATGTACTGTTTTTTCCCATCCCGGGTTATTTCTTTCTTTTGACATTTCGCCCGAAAGACTTACTGTAAAGGGCCGGTTTTGAATGCTTTCAAAATTTTTTTTGGCGGCTAAAATTGAAATGGGCTTAAAATTCAAATTTTTTTCCCATTCTAAATTGGTTCTAAGTGCCATTTGGGTCGGTTTTTTCAAACTATTTTATTTTCATACTGGCAACTATTTCCCTCAGATTCGCAGTTGTTCTAGTTTGGGAAAACTTTTTGTTGTCCCCAAACCTCTTTGGTTTTATTTTCCCCATCTTTAGTGTACCAAACCCATACAAACGCCTATTCACCGTTCTTTAAAACCGCAACGTCTGCGGGTTTTTTAATTTGGGGTTAAAACCCCTTTAAAGGGCGCTAATGTAACCCCCGGTTTTTCTGGCCACGGACTTTTAGTAAAACAATTATTTTTTTTCCAAAAAATGGCGGGTTTATCAATTTTAAACTTTCCTGCTTTGTCTGCAATTTTTTTTTTAAAATGATCCAACCCTTCCACAAACAATTTTTTAAAACTGAAAATTGGGGAAATTGTATAATTTCATAATGCATTTGCAGCTTTTCCCCTGAGGAAAGCCTTAAAACGTTGGGGGCCTTCCACTTATAAGTTTTCATCAGTGTAGTTTCCCAAATGAAATTGGTAATGAATGTAATGCAAGAGAGGGTTTTCTCCCTATAAGTATTTTTTTTTTTTTTGGTGTAACTCTAATCTAAAATTTGTCAGCTGAAAAGCCTAACTTTTTTGCTATCTTTAAAACAAAAGAACCCCCCTTCTTCTTCGGCTTGAATGTTAAACATTGTTTTTAGTTTTGAAATTGTTAAGTTTAGGTAATGTCGAAGTTACTTGTTTTTTTTCGGAAAAAACCCGATAACCATCAGGTATTGTTAACTGGCTACTTTGGCCCGTTTTGTAAAATTTTAGAACCTTTTTTTTCCTTGGTTTTGTTTATATTAAACCTACGCTTTGAGAATATTTATGGAGCGCGCCCGTTCGGGTTTCGATTCGTTTTAAAAGCAGTTCAAAAAACAAAGGGGCGGTTTTGATTTGTTATTGTTACAAACATTTTTTAAACAAAATAAAAGGGTTGCATTCAAAATTTAACAAAATATTCTTTTGGGCCGCACTCTCTTAAAAAATTTAAAACAACTGATACTTTGCTTTCTGGACCCAGACTGACACCTTTCAAGCAAAGGTTAGTACTCCTTAAGCAGATATTTAACCCCCCCTATTAAAAAAAACTACATCGAAAAAGGTGGTTTAGTCACCGATGCGTTTTATCAGAACCATTTTAAATTTTGCTGTGTTTTGTGCAAAACGGGTGTGGGTGTCGTATGCGATACTTAAATATCCTAATCCTTTGGTTAGGCATGTATAGATTTCATTTTTTAAAAACCCTTCAGACTATTTTGACGATGCAAGCGCCATTACCAAATGACAAAACGTTTAATCCATTCAGAACGAAAAGACTGAAGGCTTTTGAAGGATCTGTAACGTTTTAAATTTTAACACAAGACAACTTTAGAAAAAAATCGGATCTTAATCATGGCTTAGGCACCCCTTATTTTTTGGGGCTGACAAAAAGTATAATTTTGTTGGAACCTCCTTACCACTTTCTCTTGGCAAGCTGTTCACCTCGGGTTCAAGGCAAGGCAAAAAAAGGGACAAATTTTCTTAGACACTTCAAGGGCCAACTAAAGCGGGAAATAAAACGAAAAAAACGACTTTTTCGACTTACGTTTGGGTTTGCTGGGTTTCAAAACACAGGAAAGATCGAGCAAAACTGTCCTTCTACTGGTTTTGTGCAAAAAAACAATCTTAAAAAATTTTAGGAGCCATTAATTTACAGTTGTTTTCCCTTTCGATAAAAAGGGTACCAAGATGTTTTACAATACGAAGATAAAAAAGTGCTTTGCTTTTGGGCACGGGTTTTACATGCACCTTCTGACCTTGATCCGGGTAGGAACAATAATAAACTACAACAATGAAATTCTTGTTGCGGGGAAATGAAAAAGGTTGGAAAAAAACGACATAAATTCAGCCATAATATTGAAGCAAAAAAAACAAGAGGGCCCCCCAAGAAAAAGATCCAACCCCGGGCCCAAAGCCCGAAGCGTTGAGACGCGGACTTGTTCGCGTGCCCATGAAATGAAAGACAGCGCTTGTTTTGGGTTTAAACGGGCCTGGGTTTACTTGGTTTTATTTTAAATATTAACCCAACTATTAAGAGAACTAATGCCATAAGTGTCGGATAAAGCCAACTTTTTGCTTGATAACAAAGCCAGCAAAAATACCCCCAAAATTTTAACCGGAAAAGAGTCATAGCTTTAGGGCAATTTTTTTTAAAAAAATCCGAGATGAAAAGCTTTTTTTTTTACCGTTTATCAGGGGGCGTGGAGGCGATGGTGGTGGGGGCATGGGCTTTGCCCATCCCGCCTGTAATCCCAAACCATTTGTATTATTGCAATCTAACCCCGTTATAACGCTTGCTAAGTGCCCCCTTGCTCTCTAAAATTTGTTCTTACTTTCTGCTAGCGTTTGTGTCTTCATATAAAATTCTTTGGATAGTTTCTTATTCTGCTCACTTGATTCGAAATTTTTCCCGGTTAAAACAAGCTTTTTTGCTATCTTTTTGTAAAGATCTTTTTTTTTTGGTTTTTTTTCTTTAAATCGCCCCAAATTGGGTATCCCCAACGAGTTTTTCTTTTTTTTTTTTTATATGCTCATCTATTTCCCCCCAGTTTTGCTAAATTGTTTTTTTAATTTCGCCCTAATGGTTCTTAAAGCTGTCAAGGGCGTATTTCCGCAGGGGTGCGGTGAGTCGGAAGTCTTTAATGCTGTTTCTTTAAAAAAATTGGTTTCTGCCTTTTTGCATTTTTTAATTCGTCTGCGATTGATTTTTTTTTTAATTTCCCATGTTTTGCATTTGGTTTCTGCGGGAGTTCCTGCAGTGTTTTTTTGAAGTTAAAAAAGCATCCCTATCAAATTTTGGTTTTTTAAGCCAAGGCGATTTTGCGCTCCACTGAGCCTTTTGTCTAATTGACTTTTTTTTTAAAAATTTTTGATGATCTGTTTTGATGAAAGTGAAAAAGTTGTCCTTGGTCGCTCCTCACAAACAAAGGTCACTTTTATTTCAAATATTGGGTTTTAAAAATTTTCGGGGGTTCTTGGCCTAAATTTGGTATAGTCTGACCTTCTTTCTGTTAATTCACGCCGCAAAGAGAGCCCCGAGCGTGTTTTTACCAAAGGAGTATTTCACTCTGCGTCTCCGGGATCAAAAACCATAATTTCATCTTCAATGCCTGCCATGTTTCTTTAAAAATTAACTTTTTTATTTTGTTTTAAAAAAAAAGGTAAAAAAGCAAAGGCTCGTTTCTTGACCCGCATAGAAGACGAAAAACCCTTTGGCGTAAAGGGGAAATAAAGGGAAATTTTTACTGTTCCAATAACCCCTCTACTATTGATGCAATCAAATTCTTACTGTTAAATTTCCAGCCGGGAGCGGTGAAGTGATTGGGCCCGGGGGTCTGCCGTCTTACTTTAAAAAAGTCTCGTTTCAACAACCCCCAAAAAGGCTTTGTCCAGAATCTGGGGGGGCAACGTTAAAAAAAATTTTCAAAAAATTTGGGGGCAAGAAATATTTTCTTTAACAAGCAGAAAATTTTTTTAAACCCATTCTGACTAGGGCAAACCCGAGAAGAAGGGTGTTTTGGTTTCAAGGAATAGAAAATGAAGAAGCACTAAAACTAGAATAGGCACCGCAGATGCTATAAAGCCGGAAAAAAAAAGTTTTGGGGTGTAAATTTTGCGTAGGGTAATCGTTTTCCTTTCCCCCTTAGTTTTTGAGTTGTTAAAGCGCATCGCCATACTTTAAGGGCTTTAAAGACAGATTGTCTAGAAAACTTTTAATAAATACAAACGCGTTAAGATAAAACGACACCGAAGCAAGTACGCATTTCTGACATCTCGTTAAGTTTGACGTTGTTAGCAACCTAATTTAGCAAGGTGATTGAGCAAAAAACGTAAAAATTAGCAATTTTTACAAAAGAGTGATTCTCAAAAAAACATATCCTAGAAGAAAGGGCCCGCCTATATGGAATTTTTAGTTTTAGCGTCCACAAGATCTTTTTAAAGGGTATTTTTTGCTTGTGAAGATGAAAACCCCTTTAAAAGAGGAATGAAAAGTTTTTAACCCTAAAATAACAAAAAGTAAAATGTTCGATTGGGGGTAGTCCTAACCAAACTACGCGCGGGCTTAAAACCCTTTTCGATTTTGATGAAATAAGAAAACTGTTTGGGGTGGGAGGTGTAGAAGCCCAACAGTAGACCTTGTGTCTAAAAAATTTACTCTTCACAATGTTTGGCTTGATGATTATTTAAAAACGAAAAACGGTTTATGGGTTTACCTAAGGTCAACAAGGATAATCAGTTGATGGAAGCGGGGAACTGTGAGAGACGTAATAAACATTCAAATTGATAAAGAAGAAGAAGCGTTTTAAAAACCGCTTAAAGCTTTTTTTTTAATATATGATCGCCCCGCGAAAAGAAATAACAGATTAAAGATATACAATACTAAATTTTTTTTATTTTATAAAAACTGTTGTTCAGGTTTTTCCAATGTGCTACGCGCCGCCAAAAGAGAGTAGTGAAAACCCCCAACATAAAAAACTTAGATTAAAAAACCCCTTTGCAAAAGCGCAAGTAATAGAAAAAAACCTTTTAAAATCAGCAAAAACCCAAAAAAAGGATCTGCTGCCTTTAATGGTTACAGTTTAAAACTGGAGCATCGACTATAAGGGGTCTATCAGCAGGAAAGTGTTTGGTCCTTTTCAAAGGGCTAGGCAACCCGCAGCTTTACCTCTAGGGGGTTTGTCTTTAGCTCTCGGGGTTTTGGTTTTAGCTGTAAATCTGTGGCAAAAAATTAAAAAAAAACCCAAAAACAAGCATGGTTTCCCATAAAGCTAAAATAGTTCGTTTTAAAAGACAAAAAAAAAGCGCTTGTTTTTACTCAAAATCAAGGATAAGAATTTAATCGTTTTGGTGTTTTGATGCTACAAAAAACAAAGTTTATCTTCAAAGAAAGGCGAGGACAAGTTTTTTTCAAAAGCCGACCCCCGGCAATAAAAAAGGAATGCTTAAAAAAAGTAAAAGAGACATTAAAACCGTTTAAAAAGCTCACAGTAACAACATCGAAGGGTGTTTAACTTTAGTTTAGAGTCCGGGACAAAAAGCCGTTGTATTGTTCTGTTAAGTCGTTGTATTTTTTTTTAATTTAAATAATTGTTGGTTAGAAAAAAAAAGACGCATGGCTAAGATATAGAAGGCCCAGTAATTGTTTAAGGAATGTAGAAAGAGCGGTTTTTCAAAGGGTAATATATTGATTTTGAATTTTTTAAACCCAAAAAAAGGGGGGCAAGGTTTTTATTGCAAATTTTTCCCAAATTCCAAGTAAACAAAAATGACCCCCCAGTTTAAATAAGTTAGCGTTTTAATCGACTTAAAAAAATGAAAAAAATTAGAAAGTCTGGGGCTCAATAAAAAGCAGACATTTTTCCAAAATGACTTAAACCCGGTTGGGCAGTAATGCTTACCGTTTGACGCTGCCGTGAAGAAGCTAAAAAGAGAGGCTTGGGGGGTCAGAGGGCGGTCTTAGATTAATTAAAAAGGCTAAGATCACCGATTTTAGGGAAGGCTTTTATTCCGCTACCTCGAGAGTTTGGGTTTTAAAAAAAGAGCGTTTTTTTAAAATAAAAAATTCAGCGACAAAAGTTTCATGTGGTGTGTTTTTGCAAGGTGTTATGTCCCCGAACAGCAGAGGAGGACAACTATGAAACCCTTTCGCAATGATCTCAACTTTATTGGAATTTCCTTTCCCCTTAGTGTGACCAAATTTATCAGTTTGAAGAACAAAACAAAACCAATAACGTTAATGTCAAAACATGGGATGAGGAAAAAAAATCTATGCCTATTAAAGTGTCCCAAAACAGCCCAAAAATGGTATCCAGGCAAAATCATGTGCTTTGCAATGCTTTCACCCGCGGCGCTACCCATTACCATTTAACAACAAAGGCAAATATTGGCGATACTTCAAAAAACACTAACAAAAAGAATTCTGCAGAAAATTTTTAACAAGAATTCCCCCTTGCAAGCCGCGGGTGAACATTAAAAATTTTATTAACCGTTGACTGTAATAAGAACTAAATTTCGCCCCACGGAACTAAAAGTTTGTTTTTAAGAAATGGGAAAAAGGGTGCAAAAATTTTTCCTTTTGTTACGCAGCTTTTAATCATCATTGTTCCCCATAAGGGCCAGCGCCAACAAAAACTTCGAAAAAACTTTTTAAGAGTAATCATAGATTTGTTCATTTCCTTCTTTTGTAGGCAGAGGCGTTTATTTAAAGCCCCAAAATTTTATAGGGGCCTAAGTGCAGAATTTCTTAGAACGATGCGCAAGTCGTAAGCCTGTTTAATAAACTGAAATTTATTGAAATCATGATGAGCTGAAGACCAAAAAACGTATACCGCCCCTCACTGTTGGATTTGTGGGGTTTTGGTCTTCCAGACGAGAATTTAACAGTAAAAGCCTGATCACATTAGCGGAAAAGTTCAGAGGGCACGCCCCCAGTAAAGCAAACTTCAACTAAAAAATTTGATCCTTAAAAACATGGAGCGCCCCTCTTTTTCATAACTTTCGAGGTTTACGACTCTCAATTTTAAAAGAAAGCAGTGGGCGATCCTTAGGGGGGTATGCATTTCCAGTCATCAGAAAAATACAATTCTTAATCTAAATAACATGTCTTTTTATGACCATGCAACACATGGGGTTCATTAGGCCTGGCTATGTCCTTAAAGCCGTCCCAAAAACGGAAGAAATTTTGCCCCCAAAACTGTTAGAAAGGGCGTTTACCCTTATGGTACTGAACGTTGGGAAAGGTTTGACGAAGACCACTTTTCCAAAGCGCTTCTTTTTTTTTGAGGAAAAGGGGCATCAGGGTTCTGATTACCGCATGCCAAATGCTGGCAGAAATTGAGTGAAAACAAAAGGGAGACATCATGTTCTATTAAGGCGCTTGTTTTTTGGCGGACGTCTTTGAAAATTACAGAAAAAACTGCATGAAAAAATTATAGCTTGGATCCCTGCATTACATTTCGCGCCCGGGATGATTGGGGCCTTTTTTTAAAGTTTTTAAAAGGGAAAACGATTTATTTATTTTCTGCCTCCAATGTTCAGGATTGAAAAGGGTTTCGTGGAGGGAAATTTTTATGGCCGCACCAAATTTCTGTAAAGCAAACAACAAATTTGGGGCGATTATGAACCAGTAAAAGGTCTAACTATCTTTGATTTTGATGAAACATTTGTATGGGGGGGGGAAAAGGCCAATATTCCATTACGCAACTTTAAAAAAAGTACACAGGGGGCGATCCCAATAAATTTAAAAGGGATTAAAGTGGGTTGGGCAGTTTTAACGCCCGATCAACAGCGTGGTTTCTTCAGAAATTGACTTTGAATATCCCAGGAACTCCCTGCCTCAAAAGACTATCCTTAGCAGCAGAAAATCTAAAGATGGATCCAAGAGAACCACCTAAACTTGTGCCCCCCTTCGCGGAAAAAAAAAATTTGTCTTATTCAACTTCTACAATTTTATTTAAGACTGGTTTGAAGTTGCACGTTCATGCATAATTGCTTTTTATCAAGAAAAGTTCATGAAAACCCAAAATCGAAACCGATTTTTAAAATAAAACCCCAGTGCTTTAGAAAAGACTTTTTCAAGGGCAACAGCTGTTTGGAAAAAAAATATGGAGAAATCCCCCCCAAGCGCAAGATGTCAGTTTTGGTCACCAGAGAGAACGAAGCAATTAAGTGACTTCTAAACCATTTTTTTAGGGCTTCAGAAGATTTCATGATCGCTTTTTGGGATAAGATGAAAAAAAAGAAAAATAAATTAGACAAACCCTTATTTTTGGGTTTTTGTTTTGAATTTTTTCAAAGCTTTGATGTTAAGGGTTTTTTTTGATACTTTTTAAACCCGTATCCTGGTCCAAAACTTTTAAAAGATACGCGTTTTGTTTTTGTATCCCCACTGAAGACTCTATAAAGACTGGGAAAAAGAAGGGGTAAAGGGATCGGGTGGTTACACGCCCATTATCCCAAAGATTCGCCTTTGATTCAATTTCTAATAAGAAGGTTTTAGGAAAGATGAAGGATAATTTTCGGAAAGGTGACAAGGGGTTTGTTGGTTTTAAAGGAAAAAATGTACAGTATTTCGGCCAGGAGAAATCATTAAAAAGCAAAAAGGGGAATATCTGCAGGTTTTGCAGTCAAACATATCACAGAGAATATCTGCGTGTTGGCAGTCAACTATCACAGCAACTCAAAGAAGCAATGTTTTGGGAATAAGACTTTTCATCATGCAACGTAAAACTACGTTAATCTACATGAGATCAAAACAACAGTTGTAACAAAGAAGTCGTTAAAAAGAACAAACACAAAAGTGTGTTTGTTTTAAACCCGGGGTTTTTATATGCAATCGGATGGGGACCGCATAAACAGGGGGTTTAAATTTTTCATCAACTTTTGTTATAAGATCAAACATAGCTTCATCCAATTTATTTAATTCTTTTCCTTTTTTGCTTATGCTTCGAAATTATTTTTTTATTTTAAGATTTCTTTTTCCCCTTTGGGGGTTTAAGTTGTGGTGTCTGGGTGATTTAGCATGCATTATTAATCCCCCAAATGTTTCCTTAAAGATTTACCGCATGAAAAGATTCCCCTTTTTATTTTTAAGGTCTCTTTCCCTTTTCCATTTTTGTTTCATTCGCCTTCCTTCGGCCCTTCCCTTTTTAAAAAAAATATGTTTACGTAAATTAAAAAGCGGAAAATGTGTCGGGGGAATTATCTGCAGTTTTCCTTCGCAAAAAATCTTTGAGGAGGGTTGTTTTGTTTTGCGTTTTTTTGTAAATAAAAACGGGCGGATTCATCTTTACCCAAATTTTTTTTATTTCAACGGGTCAACACTCCAAAATGGATCGGTTTTTCCCCTAAGCGAGTGTCCCCTTTGCTTCTCCCCCTAAATAAAGGTACCTTACTTTTAAAACCAAAAAAGGTAATAGTTTGCGGGTGTACTGGGGTCTTCACAACATTTATTTTTTGTTTTTTAATTGCTTGACTGGTTTTAACCCTTTAAATTTCATTATTCATTGGCGAAAACTGGGGCAGTCTTCAACCATTCTGTGTTGCGAGAATTTCAATCAGTCTCTGTGATACTGGTAGGAAAAAAATTTTTTTAGCTAACTGTTTGTTAAAGTTTCAACTATAGCCCGGATTGTGAATCCCGGAATGCCTCTTTTAAGGGAACCTTTTTGTTTTAACAATAAATTTTTTCACTTGGGCCCTTTAAATCTTCCCCTCATCGACTTAATCAAGCGAGGATAAATTAAGGGACCCCCCTGGTTTTAGTTGTATAGAAAAGCAACGCAGAAGCTCTTTTGTGTTAATGGTTCCGCACTTTTTATCTTGAAACTACGTCAAAGACTTGGGTGGCGTACTTTAAAAATTTTTCGTTATCGACAGCGGGTAAATATAGAAGATCCATTTGATGGGTGTCGTTCGGTTTGTATTTCACAAAGTGTGGTCTCTGTATTCGTTTGGGCGCAGGTAAATAAATTTGCCAAATCGCTTGTTTAGATAACATTCTTTTGCTGTTTGTTCACTGACTCCCGCTGCTTGGCTTAGCTTTTTAATTGCTGTGATGCCCTTCCAATATCCTTTGGGCGAATAATAGATTTTGTTCATTTTTTATTCAGCCAATATTTGCGCAACAAATACACACGGTCATACCAACGGCAATAAACGTGATTTCTTGCATCTTTTGTTTTTCTGATGGATGATAAAAGTCGCTAAATTTTGGTGGGGCAATGTCTCGATTGGTTTGCCTGTTACTAAATAATATTGTTTTATTGCTTGATCAACATCTTTAAATGTGTAAGCTGCATGCCCTGTTTTTTCAGTGTGTTATTAATAAAATCTAACTGCTCAATTCTCTGCTTTTCATAGCGATCTTGTGCTGCGGCTAGTTGCTCCACAGCTTTTTATGTCTTTTTCTCTCGCCTTCATCCCGTAGTTTACTAAATGCGTAATTACTACCGCTAAAGCGAGCGCATTAACCCACAGCGCCGCCTATCATCATTACAGTGAAGCCATTTTTATAAATGTATTTTTTTCTTACATATTTATATTGTCGGTATTATTCCTTGCTTGACTAGAAAATCTTACGTGGCAAAACGAAGCTAGCAATGATTAGCATTTGCTTTGCGTGAATCGCTCAAGTCTAGTTTGCCAAGTTCTGCTGGTTTAATTATTACAAGCTTCTTACCATGCATTGAGTATCCTACACTTAGACCTCCAATTAACTACAGAAGGTATTAAAGGTTAAGCAACAGTTTTTTCGTGTGCTCCATTTTTAGAAAATAAATAATAATTTTAATTAATAAAAAACAATGAACTAGTGCTGATATTTACTAAAAGCTACAAGGCGCCTAAAACCTTCCTGAACGTATGAATGACAAGTTGATAGACCAAGCGATTATGCCAAATAAGGAGAGGCTGTATTCTTTACTGCAGCAGGTGGAAAAAAAACAGTTCATCGGAAACTGATTACAGCATAGAAACAAATTCAAACAAATGTCGCAGCAAGACATTTTTAAAGTATCATAAGCAGTATGATGCGCAGATGGGTCTGAGAATCGGTGATAAGTTGTTGGGCAAACGGTTCATTGTTTGTACATCTAAACTAGTCTGTAGATTTGCCTCCCATTGATCTGAACACAGATCTTACGTATGATTTAACGCAAGATCCAGTTTTAACAAAAGTCTTGGAGTCTCTAGGGTGTGATCTATACTACAGATTTGGAACATTGTTTATTCGCATAATCATGGGATTAATAACTTTTAATTCATATAGATTTTATTTCCCTTCAAAATGACCCGAGCCAAGAAAAATCAGCCTGAATCAGAAACACTGAATCAGGTGGAGAAAGAATGTAACCAAGCCAGAATCTCAGCAGAAAACACTGAATTGGTGGCGGCAGTGAAAAGCATCCTCATATGGCGTGTTAAAGCAGGAAGAAAATTTAGCAGAGTGGAACAGATCCACAAAAAAATTAATGTTACAGAATATAACTCATAATGAAACTAACACCGCCAACGCCAGAACAAGTTGATTCAATGCCAGCTATAAAAACTCCATGTGATTCAAGGCTACAGCACCAATGTCTTCATGGTTTATTGTAACTTAAATCTGTTGCCATTTTTTTTGGCGCCATTGCTGCTGTGGGGGGCGGTTTTTCGGTTATAAATATATACACAATGGCCAGCTGAGAAACAAAAGCATTGCAAAAAAATGAAAACCGGTAAATACAAATAAACAACAGCACGCAGCACCGCCAATAACAAAAGATCATTTTGATCAGATTTAGATGATAATATTTTAGAACTGAAATTTAAATTTTTTTAATAAAAATAGAACATGGCGTATTATAAAATGATGAAGTCAATAAATAAGACATTGGAGTCTATAAATTGAACATTTCCATTTTAGACCAGATTTTTAATCATTCGGTTGCTGTCGGATGTGAAGAACTTCATTAAGATATATGCTGACCGATCTTGCGCAGTGAGAACGCTGTGCAAAGAATATTTTATCAGCGGATGACGCATGTTTTTTGAGGGGTGGTGTGTAATATATTAGACATTTACTATTTAAGATAAAAACATAGATTGTTATTTTTTTTAATAAGATAACTTATAATAAAGAAACTTGGTTGTGCTTATAAAGGATGAATTAAGGATGGACTCTTATTCAAGAACTTATTAAGAACTTGATGTTAAATTAATAGAACTTTAATTAAGAACTTAATCAGAGAACTTATTAAGAATACTTGTATGTAAATTAATTAAGAATTATAAGAACTTAATTAAGAACTTGGGGTGATTTGTATTAAAAAAATTAATTAAGGACTTGGGGTACTTAATCAAGTACTTATTAAGAACTTGATGTAATTAATTTAGAACTTGGAGGTAACTTAATTAAAAACATTCTTAATTAAAGGACTTGGCTGGTAAAATAATCAAGAACTTATTAAGACTGGGGTGACTTGGGGTGACATGGGGGCGTGAAGGTTGTCAAGTGTCTCAATGTAGAACTGGGCCACTGTTCTTCTGTGATCTGAAGGCCAGCGAACTAGTCAAAGAACGTTCCTGTAAGAAGTTTGACCTAGTTTACTGACTGGCGCTTTGCAGGTCAAACGTTCGTAAGGAACGTTTGACTAGTTCGCTGACTGTGCTCCTCTTTTATCAACCAAGGCTTGATACTGGCTTTGGCAGGAGTTACAGCTGTATGCTTGTAGCCAAGCTTTTAGTGGCTGGCTCTTTAAACACGCCAGTAGTAGTACATCTGTCATTAGTATATTGGAGCATTTCCCCCCACATAGCATAGTGCTGGCTACAATACTCTCTTCCATACTGGTAGATGTACTTAAGGACCGCCTAACCCTATCTATTCTTGCTCAGGAATCATTCCGAAAATCGTTTTTATCCAGTTGCATGAAGTTTATTAATACTTTGCGGTTTAATATACAGTCAGGCAATGATAATCCCCTGCTTATGGAATTTAGGATAGAGGTTGTTAAAAACTATTGAAAGCTGAATAAGTTTTCTGGGCTATGGAATCAGACATGCCCCACCTGCGCATGAAGTAAGGAAGCCATGTTTGATGCGTTTTTGCTCTTTCAATCTTTGGCTTTAGCTGTCTCAAGCCTTCGCGTTCACAATCAACTGCGTGATGAATTGTTTTGCTCTTTATATGTTTTATCAAAAATAGCCGCCGGCTTTTTAATAAGGGTAAGCTTCTCATCAACAGTTTTATAAACATGATGTATAATTTGGCTCATCTTTTTCGGTATGTCATTTTCATTTCCTTGAACAACAAACGCGAAGTAGTCGTTTCATTTCCAAAGCAGTCGGTTCTCTTTTTTCTTTTTATCCACCCTTCTAGGGAAAGCATTTACTTCTTTTTAGTTTGGCGGTAACGAACATGCTTCACCTGTTCTTTTTTTGACAATTACTCTAACATGCAGTTAAAGTAAATCTTGTAATCTTTGAATAGCACCATTCTGTTCCTCGTAAACGGTTCGCCATTTAGAATAACACAAGCATGCACACAGCACAGTTAAAGGTTCCTGATAGTAAGGATGTCTGTAGAAGCATTGTGTGGATCATTGTGAGCGCCCGTAACCCCTCGTTGACGAGTTGAGTGGCCAAAGCAGGGTCGGTTGACGCCGGCTCTGACAAGAGTAACAGTTACTGAAAGAGAAGCCGACCTCTTCAAGTTCAGCCTCGTGGGAACGGAGTGAAGGTTTTCTGAAAGGGCTTTTGAATGTCCCATATTTTGTTGTAATAGAGGGCAGGCTGGGCGGGTGGGAGTGGGGTGATGAGGGGGAGGAGGGTGGCGGTATTGATTTTTCTGCCTCACAGTGAAACACTTTGTCACCGGCTTTCGGTGGAAGAGACATGCAGGAGAACTAATAATAGTTGGTGTGTTTGTTCGTGTGTGTGTGATCTGTGTGCTTGTGTGTGTGTTTTGTGTGTGTGTGTGTGTGTTTGTGTTTGCGTGCGTGCGTGTGTGGATGTGTGAGTGAATGTGTGTGTGTGTGTTGTCTGTGTGTGTGTGTGTGTGTGTTGGAGAGAGAGTGAGAGTGTTTGGTGTATGTGTGTGTGTGTGTGTGTGTGTGTGTGTGTGTGTGTGTGTGTGTGTGTGGTGTGTGTGTGTCGTGTGTGTGTGGTGGCTCCAAGACTTGCTTATCCTCCCATGTCATAAAATAGAAATATTATTTAAAACCCACATAAGGCAAATCTTCACTACACGTGGTTCTGAGGGCAAACTTGGGAAAAAACCCTTGTCCGGGCTTTGGTTGTGCCTCTCTCTCTGCTGACACCCCACGTGTAAGTAACAAACGCGAAAAGTAATTGGATAGCCTAGTACGCACCGTGTATATGGGAGCGTTCAGCCACAGCTTGCTTTTCCCTACGTTACTCTATGGGCCGTGTTAAGCACGGCTACTTTCACCTACGTTACTATATGAAAACTTCCCCTACGTTACTCTATGAAAACTTAGTAAATTAGTAATGAAATCGGACAATCCTACACAATATGTTTGTTTGTAGGGCAGTTATTTTTTTGATTATTGAGGTTTTACACAGTATGTTGTTTGTAGATATCGTTATTTTTTGGTTATTGAAGTCTCTAACTTGCCAGCAGTGAACTATTTAAATGCCGCTTTTTGGGGCCACTTTCGCCCTAAAACTTGGTGGAGGAGCAAGTGGAGGTAGAACAGACATTTATCTGTTCTTTGTCATCTCTACACACACACACACACACACACAACACACACACACACCCACACACTCATTGATAAACACACACACACACGCACACGCTCAAGCACGCACGCCACGCACGCACGCACGCACGCCGCACGCACGCACACACACACACACACACACATTTGATTTTTTCTTTTTTAATCTAACTCTAAGCTCACAGAGAAGAGAGTGAGTGAGAGAGAATTTCGAGAGAGATGAGAGGAAGGGGGCGAGGGACAGAGAGAGAGAGAGAATCGTAAATAGTGTAATTTACGTCCTTACACCAAGTCGTTACAGACAAGAACTTTTCTCCAGACCCGACAGTATAGTCGCCTATGTGGTCATAAAGAAATACCCTAGCGGCTTTATGCGCGTTTTATCATCAGATCGCTACTGACGAGTTTCACACCTCCGTGAGACCACTGGTTTCAGAACCCTGTGAGTAGTGCAGAATGTTCTTTGTTGAAGG
>CM031604.1:91420663-91455663 GCA_018398815.1 Conus ventricosus
CTGTGCAGAAGACCCAGCCAAGCTCCAGGAGGACTCCAGCGTCTGGAACAATGGGAGAGAGAATGGGACATGGCCTTCCACCCAGACAAGTGCTGTGTACTGTCCTTCACCAGAAGCCACTCCCCCGTTCTCTCAAACTACACCCTCCACGGCCAGACACTGGAGAGAGTCACCTCCACAAAGTACCTTGGGGTCATACTGGAGACAAAGCTGGACTTCACAAAAACACATAGAGAACATCTGTGCTAAGGCTAATAAGACACTGGGATTTCTGAGAAGGAACTTGAAGGTGTGCTCCAGCCGTACCAAAGAGCTAGCCTACAAAGCAATGGTTCGTTCAATTGTGGAGTATGCTTGCTCTGTATGGGACCCACACACCGACGATCTCACCAAAACCCTCGAGAAAGTCCAGCGAAGAGCTGTCAGATTTGTCACCAACCGCTACCACAACACTTCCAGTGTCTCAGACATGATGACGCTACTCGAGTGGCCCTCGCTTCAACAACGACGTCGCTGCGCCAGACTTGCAATGCTCCACAAGATCATCAACGATCAAGCTTGCGTCTCCTGCACCGACCTCAAGCAACAGCCTCGAAGTGGTCGTCGCAGCAACCACAACTACCAACTACGACGATTCCAGTGCCGCACTGACTACAGGAAGTTCTCCTTTTTCCCGAGGACCGTTGTCGACTGGAACTCCCTCCCAGCTGATGTTGTCGAGGCCCCCTCCCATAATGCCTTCTGCTCGAGGGCATTGAGGGCCCTCCAGGCACAGTAGAACCCGCCTCTACATCCAGTTCTCTCAATGACTAGGGTCAACGATGCAAAATAAGACAAGGCAACAAATGTTGAAGCATGCAAAACGTTTCCAGAACTACAATACAATATGGAATGAGAGAGAGAGAGAGAGAGAGAGAGAGAGAGAGAGAGAGAGAGACACACACACACACACACACACACACACACACACACACACTTTTAATCATGAAAAAAAAGTGAAGAGAAGAAGAAGTATGATGATGATGATGATGATGACGATGATGATGATGATGATAAACAGGTATCTGAGTTCAATTAGAGAATACGAACATGATTTTCATTCTGATAGAGTCAATGAACATAATGGAAAGAAAGTGTGCCAGTATCCATTTTGAAGCCATAACCGCTTGCGCCCATATCACATTGTCCACATTTTGTTCAATAATCAAACGGTGAAATTGTGTTCTATCCTGGTAGCTTCATTCAGTAAACTTTCGTTCTCTCTTATTCGTTTGTATAAGAACAACAAACGGCATTGAACATGGTCGATTTCTTGTTTTCACCTTTGGTTGCAAATGTTCAAACTGTCATCGACTGCTTGCAGTTTTTGCAGTACTTCCATTTTTTAAAAAAATAAGGCGCCGTTTTTTTAAACCATTTTGGGGACCAAAAAGTAAAAAAATCTCATGACTCCAACTTTACTAACTTCAAGTCAGTGACTGGACACGCGCCACTCAATTAAAACCTAATTAAAGGTCGCTCCAATCGGGGTATATGTCGCGACTCTTTTCACCGTTTTTGTGCTCGGTCGCCTTTTAGTGAAAGGGACCGTACAAAATAAACCATGAAAAATCGCATTAAAAAAATGTCGAGGAATCTGTCGAATTATGGCTTTTTAAAAAGACTGCTCAAAATTTAAACTAGATATTGTAAAAGCAAACGTAAGATTAATGTCTACGAAACAAAACCGATCACCTGCTCAGTCGGTGTTTTGATATCTTGAAAAAATGGGGGGAGTAAACCGTTTCTTTTTTGTGGCACCCGATGCTGATATTTTTTTGTATTGTGCATAAAGGCAATACTTGTGATGGGTAAAGTATGCCAATATTTGCATATTTCAAAGCGCCCTTATAGAAATACATGGCAAATTACAGAACACCTCCATCCATATCATCATCACCCCAATTGACGGCCTCAATCAACAAGCTGATTATTTTGCCACTTGGAGGTTTGTGATTAGAAAGGCCAGATAGAAAGATGAGACCAAGATAGTAAAAAAAAAAGGGCAATATCATTTTAAATGACGGGAGAGATACCTATCTTGTGGGTTTTATCAGCGGGCTCTACTTTTCGCTCTTCACCGGGAGACAGGTAAAACTAGTGACCAAATTCTCTCTGAGATAAACCCCGCCCAAAAAAAAATTAAAATCACAAAAGTGCAAAGGAAAGGTGGGGATGGGGGTCGACCTAATAATTATATATCTAACAAGTTTTTCATTTTCGGTTTTGTTGTGGGAACCCCTGACCCAAAGGCGCCGGGGGTGCCACCATCATCCTCTTGAAGGTCGTTCCAACCCCAATGGCCCTTGGAGAAACCATGTTGTCGGTTTGTGTCCTGCACGGTATGAGGCTGAGCTTGTGTGTGCCCTTTTCTCGCCGGGCAGGCGGGTGTCAACTTGTCTTACATATGGGGATGACAGCCTGGCCACACAAGATCTTGCGAAGATCCCCGCCTTGCCTCTTTCCTGGGGTTCTGGGGAGGGCCACTCCAGCCTGTTTATCATTGCGGTGACACTTGACGGTTTTAATCCTGTTCACAACCAACGAGCGGGGCCCCTCCCCACAGCCTCAATCTTTTCCCAGTTTCGCTGCTGAGGATCCCCCCAGGCAAAAACGTATTCCAGGATAGGGCGGACCAAAGTCTTGAAGCGGTTTCTTTTATCTGGGGGGAATGATCTTTTAAGTTTCGCCTGAGAAAAACCGAGGGCTTATTGGTTTTTTGGGAAGAGGGTTTTATGTGCGGTCCCTTTTAAATCTTTACAGATGGGGACCCCCAAAAATTTGGGAGCTGGGGTTTTCCCAATTTTTTCTCTGTGCAGATGGTAGTCAAAATCACTAGTTCTTTTTCGGGGGGACAGGCAAGACGAGCCTTCCCCGGGGTGGAAGCCATTCCCCCCTTCGCTCCCCCTTTCCAATTGTTGGGGTCTTTTTGCAACTGCGTTGTCAAGGTCTTTGCAGAGAGGGGGGTAGGCAGCAGTGTATCTGCAAACAGGCGGGTCAGTGATTGAGTTTCTCTGGGAAATTTATTGATATATGCCAGAAACAAAGCTGGTCCAAAAATGAACCTTGGGACTCCTGAGCGGACATGATAAAGCCTGAAGTTTCTCCATTCACCACAATGCCTGTACCGCACCCAGGGAAGGGCCCTGAACCACTGTGGCTTTGCCGAACTCCATGTGTTTACTTTGGACAGAAGCTGTGGTTTACTCAAACGAATGCCTTGGGGAAGTCAAAATCACAATTTTGCCTGGGTTTTTCCGCTCCTTTCTCCCTTTGTTCTTCCATAAGTCCGCAGCTGAGTTACTACTTTATTTTTCGAAAACCATGCGTTCCGGGCGGAGGTTTTGTTGGCTCGGGTGTTTCATGAAGCACTGACGAATGTTTCCAAGATCTTAATGGCCGCTTTGGGGAGAGACCTGGCGATAGTTTTATGGTTCTTTGTGCTCTCCCTTTTTGAAAACTGGGGTAACTTCGCAAGTCCCAAACAATGGTACCATGCCTGTTTGAGTGACAGGAAAAAGGTTTTTTCAGGGTTGGGGGCAAACTCCGAGGCCCGCTCCTTCGGGTTTGTGGACTGATTAGGTCAGGACCGCAGGCTTTGTAGGGATTAAAATTTGGCAAGGATTTTCCGGATGCCCCTTCTGAGATAGCGAGATCACAAAGCACCGTAGACAAGTGGACTTCACTCATCTGACACTTGGCGCGGAACTCGTCAACTGTGTATTCATTTCCTTCACTGAAGACGGACTGGAACTGACTGTTAGGACTTCTGCTTGCGCCTTGGGTTCTGTCACGAGTCGTCCATTCCCCTTTCAAAGGGGGGAACCCCGGGATTGGAAGGAGCGCGGTGTTTGATGAATGTCCAGAAGCGTTTCAGAAGTAGGGACCTTCAGCTGTCTCTGGGTCGCTGATGATAGTTTTGTTGACATAGTCCCAATAGGCCCGGCGAATCTTGCGCTTATCCCCCTACTAGGGGGCCTAAAACTCCATCTTCAGTTCCTCTGATCCCTGCTTTTTCATCTTCCTATAGATACGATGGCGCCATTCACCAGTTTACGTATCTCAGAGGTGATCCATGGCTTGCTATCCCTTTGCCGTGCTACTTTATGGGGAACGAAGGATTTACTGCTTTGGAAAGGGGTGTCTCTAAACTGATCCACAGCGTTCAGTAGTGAGGTTGACTGCATCACTCATTAGTTCTGTTTGGGGAGGTCTGTCAATGCCTTCTTCATGTTCACCCAGTCACCCTTTGTTATAGAGGGGAATAAGTCTTGGCATTTGTTTTATCCTCTGGGTTGTGAGACTAAAGTTCACAGTAAGGGACTTGGTGGTCAGAAATTTCCCCGGTAACACTCTCACTCGTGTAACAAGGTGGGGGCAGTTGGTAAGGAAGAGGTCCAAGCGTGTTATCAAGCCGGGTGGGGGTCCATGACCAATTGTTCAAGTTCATGATCACTGATGATGTCGAGGAAACTGTTATGGAGGCGAGACTGGGCGGCTCTGGGTTGAGAGTCATGGTGGGCCAGTCAAGGTCAGGGAAGTTAAAATCCCCTCCTATCAGGAAATGGGCATTGGGGATCCCTGCAGCTCTGTCGAGTGACTCCTTCAACCGAATTAAGCTAATTTCATCGGCGACGTTGGAGCGATAGTAGAGCACAGGTATAGGGTCTTCCTGCCATGCAGTTTCACCCCCACCCATACTATTTCGCAGTCGGTAGTCAACACATTCATTGTGTGATGTCTTTTCAGATTTAAAGTTTGCCTTCATGTTGTTTTTGCTTTAATTTGTTGTCCAGTTAAGCAATTACTTTAAGATGATTTGTAGGTATGTTATAGGGATGTTTAGAAATTGGACATTTATATTTGCACTTAGATAACCACATTATGCATACACTTACATAGTCACAGACATTTATAATGTATCTCTCTCTCTCTCTCTCTCTCTCTCTTCTCTCTCTCTCTCTCTCTCTCTCTCTCTCTCTCTCTGTCTAATATCTGATCTGTGAACAGATGTAAAACTGAAGTACTACTACTACATTCTTTGTAAAATAAACTACTCTCTCACATTCATTGTCAAACAAAGTGTGTACATTATCATATGTTGACAGTGTCAATCAGGCATGTGTGCACGTGCATGTATGTGTACACACACAAATATGTAAGCACAAGTACACATACTCATGCATGGGCACTTCAACACATAATACACACTTCTCCATCTGCCTCTTTTTTTATCTCCTGGGGTGCCACGAGGGCTTTACACTGAAGAATATTTTCACCAGATTCCATCACTTCTGCTGGTTTTGAGTCAAAGCTTGGGTCTCTGCAAATAGGTTGTCTGTACACTTTATGCACACTGCACATATAAAACGATATTATCTCACCCTGAAACACCACAATAGCCAAAATCTGCCAAGCATCCTTTCTCGAACTCCGTCACATCTGCTCTATCAGACCTTTCCTTACAGACCAGGCCACAAAGACATTGGTGTCTTCCTCAGTTCCTGCATTCTGTCAAGACTAAGATTATTGTAACGATCTTCTCCTTGGTGTACCTGCAGCCTCACTCCAGCCACTGCAACATGTTCAAAATTCAGCCGCACACCTTATCTTCAAGGTGCCAAAACTGCATCATACTTCGATCTCTTGAAGAAAATTACACTGGCTCAGAATCGAGCACAGAATTCAGTATAAGTTGGCGTGTCTATGTTATAAGGTTATCACAGGTGAAGCGCCTACCTATCTCTCTGATCATTTTGAAATATATATTCCTATACATCCCCTCCCTTCTTCCTCTGATGACCAAATTTTTTTCGAATTCCCTCATATAACTGAAAGCAGCATGGTTCTAGAGCGTTCTCATTTCTGCAGCAGTACTCTGGAATTCACTGCCTTTCCATCTACGTCATGCCCCCTCCTTCCCGACTTTCAAGTCTGCACTTAAAACGTATCTGTTCAAACACCAGTTGCAGAAGACCACCAGAAATATTACTAAATTACTGCATGTTTACTTGCACACTTTGCTTGTGTGCAGATGAGCTGTTCACCATGTTATATAGTGTATTTATGTTTGCAACATTATGTTACAGTGTGTGTGTGTGTGTGTGTGCGTGTGTATGTGTGTGTACGCACGTGTGTGCGTGCACGTGTGTGCGTGCATGCATGCGTGCGTGCGTGTGTGTGTGTATGTTTATGACTCGTTAATGCAGAATCGTGTGTGTGTGCATACATGTGTATGTGCGTGTGTGTGTGTGTGTCCTGCATATATTTTTAGATGTTGAATTGTTGAAACTTGTTAAAGCGCCCTGTAGCCAATATTGTTAGGATAGGCACTATAGAAATTGTCCTCATTATGTATATTATCTACATGGACACACCAATGCAAACTTGTAAATGTGTGTGTGTGTGTGTGTGTTGTGATGTATAACAGTATTATACATGTGTTAAAAATGCAGAAACAGATCTAACTGATTTGACTACATATTTGTTTCAGGTGCAGTAACACTGCTTGTTACAACATTTGTGAGGTAAACTGGCTCTTAAAGTATTTATATCTAGTTTAAACCTATATATCTCTCTCTCTCTACCCTTATTATTAGTCAGCCATTTCACCCACTTCTGTTTCTTCCCTGATTCACCCCTGCCTGTCAACTGTTGTTGTCATTCTGTGTTACAGAGCCTCTCTCTCTCACTCTCTCTCTCTCTCTCTCTCTCTCTCTCTCTCTCTGTAAGCATACAGAAGTTAAGTCAAAATCTTTTCTTTTCTTAAAATTTTATTTCTTTTGTAAAATTTGTTGTTGTTGTGATAATCGACATACCCACCTTACCCATTCCCTCTCTTTCACAGTACATACAGATACATAGTAAGTTTTATTTCTTAGGTGAGAGATCAAGAATGTGCTCTTTACTTCTTAACCCAGTATCCTTTACAAGTTTGGTAATTTGAGCAAAAGCAAACAAACAAACACTGACGTATAATGAACAAAACTGAAAGACAGCGTAAAGGTATATGAATGATATACATTTTCCTTTGCTTTTAAAAACTTGTATGTTGGAAAAAAAAACTGTTGTTCAAAAGAGTGATAAGTGACTCACTTTATAGATAATTTGTGTGTGTGTGAAATAGCATAAATTATGTATTATGGTTTGAATCAAATGACCACCTCTGATACCACCCATAGGTGTTGAATATATTTGTCCATGAAGAAAAGCATTCTGGCCTGTAAAAATAAAAAAATAAATAAAAAAAAATTTGTAATAGAATTATATTACACACCACTCATTTTTTATGTTGCATTCTGAGAAATCAAGGAAAAGCGAATTATGTCACGTCACAGTACAACAGTGGTTTGGTGGGAACTGTGGTCACTGAAGCGGAGCATGTCCAGCGTGACGTCCACCCTGGCAGGCAGTTCAGAGGAAGATGCAGACATCACCAGCATGGCGGAGCTCCCCATGCCCCTGTCTCCATTGCCATCGTTTCATCTCAGCCCATTTCAGTCTCCTAATGAAGCCAGCCACTTCGGTAGGGTTTTTTGTTGTTTTTTTTCTTTCTCTTGTTCTTCCTTGTTGAACTTGCCTCTCTTTATCCCTACCATTTTTCATGTCTCTGTCTCTCTGTGTGCCTCTTTCTCTCTCTCTCTCTGTCTCTCTCTCTCTCTCTCTCTCTCTCTCTCTCTCTCTCTCTCTTTCCTTCCCCTCTGTCTCTGTCCTGTCTCTCTCTCTCTCTCTCTCTCTCTCTCTCCTCTCTCTCTCTCTCTCTCTCTCTCTCTCTCTCTCTCCTTACCTTTCAGTTTCAGATTAAACATTATCGATCAATTTATCCCTCTCTCTTTTACGATGAAGTGTCAGGAGGATGAGCACGTAAGTTCTGTATTGCGAGCCAGTGCATTAATAAGTTTAACGATCCAATCATACATAATGATTTTCTTTCATCATGACTAAGGTCGTGTATTGTGTCATTCATTTTACGCATCGATTCAGGATTTTTGGTTGCTTGCTTGCTTTTGGGGGGGGGGGGGGGGGGGGGGGCGGGGGGAGAAAAAGGGGGCGGGGGACATGTGCAGTTATGTGCAAGTCCATTGAGCACAAATCGTATGTGTGGGTGTGTGAGGGGGGGGGGTGGGGGGGGGGGTGTTGCATTTTCCTCATAGAAAAAAAACCTTATTTTTTAAAATGAATCATTGCTGTTTTTCACATAGCACATGATATATCAAATTACAAGTAGTTGTAAATTGGGCAATTGGAATCAATAACTTGTGGGCAGTTGGAACCACCTCTCATATCTTGTCTTTTTACAACCTTAACAGGTTTCTGTCTGGTTTCATGATTATGGATATTTCTGTTTCTTTTCAGTTTGGATTTTTTTTTTCCATTTTTTTTATTTTTTTTTTGTTGTCTTTTCCATTTCTTTACCTGTTGCTTTGGAAAAAAAAATAGTGTGTGCTATCACTATTACAGACAGTACTAGTTACATTGCTTTTCACAGGCCAGTTAAATTAAGCCTCTGCTTTGAATAAAAGAAAGCTTTCTGAGGATAATTCTTTCCACTGAAAATGAAGAAAGTCAAAGAAGATTGAGCAGTGAATTAAGAAAAAAAAAAAAAATGGAAAAAGAAAGGAATAAATGTGGAAATGTTGTAAAGGTTATGGTCAGGATAGGACTTTCAAAAGTGTTTATTTCACAGTATGTATTTGAATTTGTTGATCCTAAAGAGCACCTCTCGTCGTGCAGTGGGTATCACACACTGGTGTTGTGACTGGAGGATGGTGACTTTGAACCCACCAGTAACTTAAAATATGTCATTATTGCGTTTACACCGTTGGCCGTTTCCTTCAAGAACAATCATGCTGTGGACTTCACAGTGAGATTGGAACCACAGAGTTGAAAGTTGTCCTCCTCATGCACAGGATATCAGGTGACACAATTGCTCAAATCTCAAGACCAGAATGTTGAATGTGTTGTTCAGTCTTTCTGATCTGTTTGATAATTGCATTATCTGTCATCACAGGATGCATAGTCTTGTTTCGCCATCATCAAGCAAAAAAGATGCATGTCTACAGCATTTTCATCATCATAGATCTGTTTTTCATCAAACTTCATTTTCAAAACAGTGATAAATTGATATTATCAGTTTGCATTGTGCTTCATTCACGAAAGACGGGAATGCAAAACACACAAAAAAGGCATAGTGTACATATTACATGCTTTTTTCCCCTTTATATATAGGAGTCTGGTTTCCATGGCTACAGTCCAAGAGCCAAGACCCCTTCACGTTGCTTGAGTTATGCCGTTCCAAGAACCCAGCTGTGCGCAAACTGGGCATCAGAGCTCTCGCTGCCAGAACTGCTTGGGACGGTGAATATGCTGGATCTGTCTGGCACTTTTGCTGTTTTGATGTTCATCTGTATCATGCATGCCTGAATGCAATTTACTTTTGTGATTGTCCGAGTGACATTGGGAACATGTGTGTGTTGCTCACTTTTCACCTGCATAGGAATGAATGAGGTGGTATCCCCATTGGTAACACAATGGCCTAGAGAGCAGAAGGTCCACATCTGTGGTTGGAATCTTGAATTTGTTTGTTTTTCTTCTCCTCTCCACTTAACTGCATAGTGGTGGGCGAGTGCTAGTCCCTTAGATGAGATAATATACCAAGATCCATTTGCTGTGTACTCTTTCAACATGTCACAGAATTCATTGCTGCAAGGGAATTATCCAGGAAACTTTCTGTGCCATTATTTTGTTAGGTCAAACACAAATTTTGGTATCCACTGTACCAGGTCAGACTGCTAACTTGCTTGCTTTCTTTGGCAAAAATTGTGGCAAACAATAAGAGGTGGTAGGCCGTTTTAGATTTCTAGAATACAGTGCTGCGCTGCCTCTGCCATTTCACTTTCACATTGTCAGGTTGTTGTAGGGCTATGTGAAACTAGCAAAACACAGATTTGTTGAGGAATGAAACGGATATTGAAGACCATTTTCACCATAGGTGACACAAAACTACGAGAAGTAATACCAGCCCTCAAACAGTCGATTTTTGTTAAACAGCAACTGTCACACAGAAAAGATATTAATGAGCTTTGTTGTAATTACAAGAAATATTTTTGACTGCTGATCTTCTGTTTCAACCAGTACAAACTATTTTGGGGGATGCTCAGAAGATTTGCAATAGAAAAAAAAAGAATTTTATTGTAAATCTTCTGAGCATCCTCAAAGATAAGTATGTATTTGTTGTAATTGCTGTTTTAATTCAGTACTTTTTTTTCATAAATATCTTCTGCACATATGTTAGGCCCATATCCCACTTTTTTCTTCTTTTTTTTACATCCTCTCCCCAGCGTTCCACATGTGTTCCATCCCCACCCCCTTCCCTCCTCTTCCTCACACCTCATATCATGAATTTTCTCCCCTGAAGACAGTTTCACTGACTACTTGATGAATTGATGTGTCTTAAATGGACATCTTTGAAGTCCTCTAGCCCTCTGAAATTTTTCAATGACTTGGCGTTTACTAGTGAAATTAATAAGACATCTGATGACTTCTGGAAGAGTCCCCCTGAAATGCTGTCAGTAATGTCGAGAGCTGCCAGGTAAACCTAAGTGTAACAACAAGTTCTGATCTTACAGTATAAAAGATAGTACTCTGAGAACTTTTTTATTATGTCAAAATTTTAAGAGGCATGTATTAAAAACACCAGCAACAACCAATATATGTTTAAACAACGTACCATAAAGCACATTTGCCGATTCTGAAGAGAACTTACATTGATGTGTTAGTCTGAATGTTATGATAATTGGAATTTACCAGACAGACTACCAGTGCATACATTTGCAGATCCTGAAGAGAACTAACATTGAACATATTGATCTGAATATGATTGATTATTGGCATTTGCCAAACAGACTACCAGTACAAACATTTGCAGATTCTGAAGAGAACTAACATTGATATGTTGGTCCGAATGTCATTAGTATCGTTTATTATTATTGATAATTCACTTTACCAAACAGACTACCAGTTGCGCTTTGTCTGAATGTTGTTAATATTATTATTATTAATGATAATTGACTTTTACCACACAGACTACCAGTACCACTATGTCTGAATGTTGTTAATATTATCATTCATGATAATTGACTTTTACCACACAGTCTACAAGTACCACTATGTCTGAATGTTGTTAATATTATCATTCATAATAATTGACTTAGTTTTACCACACAGACTACCAGTACCACTATGTCTGAATGTTGTTAATATTTATCATTCCTAATAATTGACTTTGTACCACACAGACTACCAGTACCACTATGTCTGAATGTTGTTAATATTATCATTCCTAATAATTGACTTTTACCACACAGACTACCAGTACCACTATGTCTGAATGTTGTTAATATTATCATTCCTAATAATTGACTTTACCACACAGACTACCAGTACCACTATGTCTGAATGTTGTTAATATTATCATTCATAATAATTGACTTTTACCACACAGACTACCAGTACAGCTATGTCTGAATGTTGTTAATATTATCATTCATAATAATTGACTTTTACCACACAGACTACCAGTACCACTATGTCTGAATGTTGTTAATATTATCATTCATAATAATTGACTTTTACCACACAGACTACCAGTACCGCTATGTCTGAATGTTGT
Organism: Conus ventricosus; assembly: GCA_018398815.1. NCBI lineage: Eukaryota > Metazoa > Mollusca > Gastropoda > Neogastropoda > Conidae > Conus > Conus ventricosus. The sequence continues at coordinate 91,432,374 of CM031604.1, forward strand.
TAATATTATCATTCATATAATTGACTTTTACCACACAGACTACCAGTACCACTATGTCTGAATGTTGTTAATATTATCATTCAATAATTGACTTTTACCACACAGACTACCAGTACCGCTATGTCTGAATGTTGTTAATATTATCATTCATAATAATTGACTTTTACCACACAGACTACCAGTACCGCTATGTCTGAATGTTGTTAACCCCTTCCCTGCCACAGTATAAGTGCTTTTCTGTATTGCTGTGTGCCGGGGCCAAATTTTGCTTTTTGCAGTAGGTTCACTCATCTGTTCACTACTCATTCATTATTGAGATATCTCTTAGATTTTTTGCATGTTTTTTTTCTTATACCCTGTGCTATGATGTGTTCATAATAATTTTGATTTGGCTGGTCATAAGTATGATAAAAAATCAATATAATCAAACCATTTTTGTAATAAATTGACACTTTTTCTGCTATACGCACACACATTGCAGCACATCAAACCAAAGAGAAAAGTGAAAAAACTGGTGATTTTATTGACTGAACATTATACAAACATCTGGTATTCATATTACTGCCAGCAAATGTTTTTCTGTGTGGTAACACATGCATAATTAGGGGTACCCCAATCCCAGGGTAAAGGGACAGAATTTTGCTTTAGTGGTAGGTTCACTAATCTGTTCAATACTCATTCATTTATGGAGATATGTCTTAGATTTTTTACATGATTCTTTCTTAGTGCCTGGTCTATAATAAGATCTCATAATATTTTGATTCTGTTGCCAAATAGTTTGGTAAAAAGTATTATGATAAACCTTTTGAAATAAAATAATTGTTTTTGAACATACACACACACATTGAAACACATCTAACCACACAAAACAATGAAAAAAAATGGGTGTTTGTATTGGCTGGAGCATCATACAAGCATCTGGTATTGATATCATTCCAATCAAATGTTTCTTTTATGTGGTAATACATGCATCACTGGGGGGTTACCCCATTCAGGAGTAAAGGGACAGAATTTTGATTTTGTGGTAGGTTCACGTACTGTTCACTACTCATTCATTTTATTGAGATATCTGTTAGATAGTTTGCAGTTTTCCTCCTAATAGCATGAGGTATTATGTGGTATCATAATGTTTTGATTTTTGGTGGCACTAGTATAGTAAAAAGTAACACAATCAACATGTTTTTGTTATAAAATGACAGTGTTCGAGCACACACATACACACTGCAACACATCAAACCACACAACACATACAAAAAATTGGTGTGAGTATTGCCTGAACATCATACAAACATCTGGTATTGATATCATTGCCAGCAAATCATCTTCTGTGTGGTAATACATACATCTTTGGGGGTACCCCAATCCCAGGGTAAAGGGACAGAATTCTGCTTTTGACAGTAGGTTCACTCATCTGTTCACTACTCATTCATTTATTGAGATATCTCTTAGATTGTTTGCATGTTTTCCCCTTATACCTTGTGGCATGATGTGATGTCATTACATTTTGATTTTGTTGATAAGTAATATGGCAAAAAGTAACATAACCAACTTTTTTAGTAATGAAATGACTGTTTTGGGGCACACACACATACATTGCAGCTCATCAAACCATACAAAACATGGAAAAAATTGGTGTTAGTATTGATTGGACATCATACAAACATCTGGTATTGATATTATTGCCAGCAAGTCTTTCTTCTGTGTGGTAATATATACATCTTTGGGGGTACCCCAATCCCAGGGTAAAGGACAGAATTCTGCTTTTGACAGTAGGTTCACTCATCTGTTCACTACTCATTCATTTATTGAGATATCTCTTAGATTGTTTGCATGTTTTCCACCTTATACCTTGTGGCATGATGTGATGTCATTACATTTTGATTTGTTGATAAGTAATATGGCAAAAGTAACATAACCAATTTTTTTTAGTAATGAAATGACTGTTTTTGGGCACACACACATGCATTGCAGCTCATCAAACCATACAAAACATGGAAAAATTGGTGTTAGTATTGATTGGACATCATACAAACATCTGGTATTGATATTATTGCCAGCAAGTCTTCTTCTGTGTGGTAATATATACATCTTTGGGGGTACCCCAATCCCAGGGTAAAGGGACAGAATTCTGCTTTTGACAGTAGGTTCACTCATCTGTTCACTACTCTTCATTTATTGAGATATCTCTTAGATTGTTTGCATGTTTTCCCCTTATACCTTGTGGCATGATGTGATGTCATTACATTTTGATTTTGTTGATAAGTAATATGGCAAAAAGTAACATAACCAACTTTTTTAGTAATGAAATGACTGTTTTTGGGCACACAACACATACATTGCAGCTCATCAAACCATACAAACTTTGAAAAAATGATGTTAGAATTGACTGAACATATGAATGCCAGCAAAGTCTGTTCTGTGTGATAATACATACATATCATTGTAGGTACCATAATCCAGACATAAAGGGACCAAATTTTGCCTTTTGCAGTAGGTTTACTAATGTGATCACTACTGACTCATTTACTCAGACAAGTCTTACATCTTTTGCATGTTTTTTTCTTGCATCTTTGGCTATAACCTGATGTACTAATAATCAGATTTTGTTAGTAAACAGTAAAATTTGATGAAATCAAATCTTATGACAGTTTCAAAAAAAAACAGTCATATTGCTGTATATAAAACCACACAAAACACTAGAAAAACTGATGTTAGTGTTCACTGGATGCGAGGAGAAACATCTGGTACTCACTCAGTACATGTCTGTACACTAATCCAGTACTTCTTTCTGTACATCTCGCAGGTTTCTGGGGTTGTTCTTGGGTTGAGCAGCCTCACTAATATAACCCAGTCTGATTATTTCCACCAGTTGAACAGTTTCAGAAGAAACACCACCATGAAGATGAAAAGAAAGAAAAACACACACGCACTCAAGAATATAAAAACACAGAGAAAAAAGCACGCACTGACTAACTGAAGAAGATCTATGAAAAAAAAATGCACTGCAAAACTAAGCTGTGCTACAGGATCCACACTACTCCCAGTAGTTGAACTTAGTGTGATAATCCATGTAGCACTGTGGATAGCACAGTGCAGGCTTGGAGGACAGGAGGGGCAAGTGGGACCGCACATCACGCCTGATCTTCAGCTTCTTGGTGCAGACCCTGCAGGCCCTCTGTGGTGCTGCCTCGTGGGTGTTGGTGGGATGGGAACATGAAATGCCTCTCCATCAAGCCTCACTTCATCGTTTGACCGGTAGCAGAGGTATAACTTGATCACGAACCTGACACGCTTGAGGGGGATGCATTGGCGAAATATAAGCCTACCCTTCCAAAGGAGTAGGCTTTCATCCACACACCACCACTCACCGTGACTCATACACCTCCTGAAATCTTTCATGGAGGTGGTCCAGTACTGGGCGGATCTTGTACAGCCGGTCATACTGGGGATGGTCTGGTGGTGGCATCGCAGAGTTGTGAAAGTGGATAAATTGTAGGATGATCTGAAATAGGATTGAAAACATTTGATCAGTGTGTGTAAACAAGCAAACACACACACACACACACACACACAACACACACACACACACACACACACACAGACCAGAAACAATCAAGTACACATAAAAACATTTGTACACACACACACACACACACACACACACACACACACACACACACACACTCACCATAAACAATGACACACAAATACACCACATAGAAGTATACACACACATAACACCACATAGAAGCACACACATATACACACACACACACACACCATAAACAATGACACACAAATACACCACATAGAAGCATACACACATACACACACACACACACGCACACGCACACACACACACACACACACACACACACAAAACAGAAGTGCACACACACACATTACAGAGAAGCACACACACACACACACACACACACACACACATCATCCTCATCTATTGTAATGCTAAAAAGAAAGACTTCACATAGAAAGGAGTTGGAGAGGGAGGGTGGAAGGAAATGAGAACAAGTAAACAGAGAGAGAGAGACTCAGAGAGAGTAAAGAAACTTACTTGAAATCTGTTTCTTGTCATTACTGAGCTGAAGACTGAATGCGGTACAGCACCTTCTTCGACCAGTACAGCTCAATTGCAGGCAGTCGCACGATTCCCATCAGTTCCACTGATTTGCATTGGAATACTGGGGCAAGATTGTCGAGCTCCTCGCCCTCTGCCACGCCCCCTTATTTGATGCTGTCCAGTGCCTCTAGCTCTTCCCCTGCCCCTACCACGACCTCTCATGACAGTAGGGGTGCTGTGCTGGTGCTGGGAATCGGCTCTGGTTCTGATTCTTGGTCGGAATCATGGCCGGTATCGCTCTTGACCAAACATCATGTGGGTCGAAGTCCGGGCCTTCTTCTTCGTGACGCCACGAGTTCCGACAAAAGTGGATGGTGCTGGTTACCGTCCGTCCTCCCTCATCACTATCACTGTCACCTGATGCTTGGAAGTCTTCGTCACCACCATCAATATCATTCAACACTCATCTAAAACTTCCAGTGCGCTGTAACGCTTCAAAACAGGTCGCCGTGTCGAGCTTCGTCTCTGATCCGCCATCTTGATTATGATAATCAGCTCGACCCTTCTTGAATACTAAACCGACAATTTAGTAACACTTCAGTACACCGATAAAGGGATAGAACTATTATTTAAACACCCCAGTAGAGTCAGGGACAATTTCTAGGGTTATTTCCCGTACCGATTTTCGAAATTTCGATGACGAAGATACCCCGTAATAGACACGGTTACGGGCATACAGGATCGCGGAAACGACCCCGTAATAGACACGGGGCAAGCAGGGAAGAGGTTAATATTATCATTCATAATAATTGACTTTTACCACACAGACTACCAGTACCACTATGTCTGAATGTTTGTTAATATTATCATTCATAATAATTGACTTTTACCACACAGACTACAGTACCGCTATGTCTGAATGTTGTTAATATTATCATTCATGATAATTGACTTTTTACCACACAGTCTACCAGTACCACTATGTCTGAATGTTGTTAATATTATCATTCATAATAATTGACTTAGTTTTACCACACAGACTACCAGTACCACTATGTCTGAATGTTGTTAATATTATCATTCCTAATAATTGACTTTTACCACACAGACTACCAGTACCACTATGTCTGAATGTTGTTAATATTATCATTCCTAATAATTGACTTTTACCACACAGACTACCAGTACCACTATGTCTGAATGTTGTTAATATTATCATTCCTAATAATTGACTTTTACCACACAGACTACCAGTACCACTATGTCTGAATGTTGTTAATATTATCATCCTAATAATTGACTTTTACCACACAGACTACCAGTACCACTATGTCTGAATGTTGTTAATATTATCATTCCTAATAATTGACTTTTACCACACAGACTACCAGTACAGCTATGTCTGAATGTTGTTAATATTATCATTCATAATAATTGACTTTTACCACACAGACTACCAGTACCGCTATGTCTGAATGTTGTTAATATTATCATTCATATAATTTTTTTTTTTTTTTTTTTTTTTTTTTTTTTGCTGTCCCAACCTCTGCGCTACCTCAGAGGCAGTGCACCCACGCCGCTCATTCCGACACCCCGTCCACAGCCATAGCCCGGCCGGCCCCGCCGCAGCCCCGACACCGGCAATCCACAGGAGCAGTCAATGTCAAGTCGTCATGAGGCAACCCACCGGAGGAGACACTGCACTGCTGCCGAGTCACTTCGGTGGTGTTCAGTGGCGCCTGTTCTGATCTAACATACGCAGGACAACCACCTACTAAGCCCCCTACTGACGATAATAATTGCTTAGTCGCGGAGCCGGCGTGAGTGAGCTCTCCCTCCGGAGGGCGCCACCACGTCCGTCCAACGACAGCCCCCATGGACTCGCCGATACCGGTGACCCCGACGAAGCAAACCAAGGCCACAGACGCGGAGAGGACATCGAAACTGAGGTCACCATGAGCAGGGCATGAAGGGCCACAGAATTTGAGACATTTTTTTTTTAAATGCTGATCAATGGGAATGAGGATGATTAAGATGATGCTACGGATTTCCATTTCGGTCTGAGACACATGACAGGGCTGTACTCTACGCTTCCTTTCATAATATATCCTGGCGTCAACCAGGCCCGAGAGATACAGGCACCTGCAGTGTTGGTCATGAAATTTGAGCAACACTCTCAGAAACGCATCCATTAAGTGGATGAAACTCGACTGTGTGTCCCAGTCTTCCCAACTGAGTCCGCAGCAAACTCAAACTCTGGGTAGGAGCCGGTCCGGGGCAGAAAAAAACCCACATGACTCTGATGGGATTCGAACCCCGACCTCCCAGCCGGGAGTCCGCGACGGCTAACCACTTCGCCACGGCGGCTGTATCATTCATATAATTGACTTTTACCACACAGACTACCAGTACCGCTATGTCTGAATGTTGTTATATTATCATTCATAATAATTGACTTTTACCACACAGACTACCAGTACCGCTATGTCTGAATGTTGTTAATATTATCATTCATATAATTGACTTTTACCACACAGACTACCAGTACCGCTATGTCTGAATGTTGTTAATATTATCATTCATAATAATTGAGGGCACATAAGTCCGTATGGCGAAAGCTTGGCTGTGTCTGGAGTGGCACCGTCTTCATCTGTCCGTGGGGAGGGGTGGTTGGGTCTGTGGGGTGTGCTCGGCAGCTGGAGGGTGGTGTTTTTTTGCCGGTGGGCTCTGCAGTCATGAAATACGGGCTGGTACACCCATGGGGATGCTACTTTAAGGCTGTTATGAGCTGCATCCTGTAGTCTAATTTACCTCTGTTCAGGAGCAGTTATGTCCCTTGATATCTTAATGGAGTGTCCTGCGCGTGCCTGTACCCATCGTCAACACAGCGCAGGCCTCCAAGGGTGGTACAGGACTGCTCTAAAGGCAGGTGAAGACGGTGCTTCTCTGGGTCCTCCCCAGCACCTTCGGTGTTTCTTTTCTTCTTCTAATTGACTTTTACCACACAGACTACCAGTACAGCTATGTCTGAATGTTGTTAATATTATCATTCATAATAATTGACTTTTACCACACAGACTACCAGTACAGCTATGTCTGAATGTTGTTATATTATTCATTCATAATAATTGACTTTTACCACACAGACTACAGTACAGCTATGTCTGAATGTTGTTAATATTATCATTCATAATTGACTTTTACCACACAGACTACCAGTACAGCTATGTCTGAATGTTGTTAATATTATCATTCATAATAATTGACTTTTACCACACAGACTACCAGTACAGCTATGTCTGAATGTTGTTAATATTATCATTCCTAATAATTGACTTTTACCACACAGACTACCAGTACGCTATGTCTGAATGTTGTTAATATTATCATTCATAATAATTGACTTTTACCACACAGACTACCAGTACCGCTATGTCTAAATGTTGTTAATATTATCATTCATAATAATTGACTTTTACCACACAGACTACCAGTACCACTATGTCTGAATGTTGTTAATATTATCATTCATAATAATTGACTTTTAACCGCACAGACTACCAGTACCCGCTATGTCTGAATGTTGTTAATATTATCATTCATAATAATTGACTTTTACCACACAGACTACCAGTACCACTATGTCTGAATGTTGTTAATATTATCATTCATAATAATTGACTTTTACCACACAGACTACCAGTACAGCTATGTCTGAATGTTGTTAATATTATCATTCATAATAATTGACTTTACCACCAGACTACCAGTACCGCTATGTCTGAATGTTGTTAATATTATCATTCATAATAATTGACTTTTAACACACAGACTACCAGTACCACTATGTCTGAATGTTGTTAATATTATCATTCATAATAATTGACTTTTACCACACAGACTACCAGTACCGCTATGTGGCCCAGGCAGCAGACTACCGAACGCTGATCGGGTTGTCCAGGTCGCAGGGCGCTGACCCAGGTTCTTTCTGCAGCAGCCAGCTCTTGTCCCAGCTCAGGTGAGAGGCAGTTCATCACCTGCAGGTTTGACCATATCAGTGTGTTATTGTTGGAAAATACGTATAGCTCTTATTCCAGCTCAGGTGAGAGGCAGTTCATCACCTGTAGGGTTTGACCATATCAGTGTCATTATTGTTGGGAATACGTATAGCTCTTACTCCAGCTCAGGTGAGAGGCAGTTCATCACCTGTAGGGTTTGACCATATCAATGTCGTTATTGTTGGGAAATATAGCTCTTGTCCCAGCTCAGGTGAGATACTGTTCATCAGCAGTAGGGTTTGATTATGTCAGTATTGTTATTTTGAGATTACTTCTAAAGCGCCTATCCTTGGTTACAGACCAGGCTCCGAGCACTTTTGAGTCCACGCTCACATTTATACTGATAACACAATGGGCTGCCAAACTTGGCAGAGCCAGCTGAAGAGCTGCCCACTGGCGCTAATCTTTTGTTTCCAGTGTTAGGCTGTTGAATGTCAGTTATTCAGCTTTTCCACTCATTCTCTTAATTTTTCATGGAGGTTTCTCTGGATTTTGTTTGTGGAGGGTTACATTTCTATGTGCATATGTACCATCCTTATCAATGTTCCAACAGGTATTCTAATCCAAAAAGTTAGTGTTCAGATTTTACATGTGCACATGATACGTGTGTGTTCAAACATGGAACCTCAGTTTATAGTCTTATGTGAAATACATGTATAACAAATGGAGTCAAATCCAATGTTGTCTCCAAGAGAAAAATTCTTCGGTGTTTAAAAAAGTCTATGGACATAACTGGCAGTGGAGATTTCTTTGGAAGTGATGATCAAGATGGCTTGCACCTAGGCTGCTGGAAATATTTCTTTTGTTAATCACTTCAGTAACTTTAAAACTGAGGAATTGGGAATGATAGTTTGGGAAAGCCAATGCAAGAGGTCAGTTCAATTATTTTCCTTTTTTTTTTTTCTTCTTATATCTTGTGTTTTTTGGCTCTGAAATGGATCAAGAGTTCTGGGAAAAAAAGACAGACAACTCCTAGCACACTTCCTGTTGTCAATTCTCTGGTGAAAATCAGCCGAACAAAACATCTGGATCATCTTTTATATTGTGCTTGTCCTATATCTGTGTCTTTTTTGTTGTTGTTTGAAGCTGCCTTCTCTCATTGAAGACCTTTGAGTTCAAACACACCGCACCTTGTTCTGTTATGCATGTTCCATTCCATTTGTTTGGTGGGCTACCAGTGACCCATCTTTATTTTATACAAGCACAGGTTCCAGGTTCAGATCCTAGCTCACAAAATTTCCCTTTTTTTTTCTTTAACAAAACAAAAATGTCTCGGGTTAATTTTAGCCACAAACTCCCCCGTATTACATGATAATCAAAGAGCAAGTCAGTGGCCACAGGAATGAACAGATACAAAATAGTTTGTAATATCTATGTATATAATCTATTGCAAAAATGCATCTAATTTCCTTGCAGATGAATAGATAAGTAGTTTCCCTGTGATAAATTGATAATGTATTTGGCCTCCCAATACCAGTAAACAAGTGGGGTATGTTTTGCTCCCATAAGGAAACCTAACACAGAGTAACTTTTATTCAAGACTGGCACAGCCTTTTAAACTTGAATAAAGTCAGACAAATACATAGACGAACAATCTAATAGTGGGGGAAAAACAAGCGCAGGCCAACAACTGAACTGTCTGGCAAAGATTTGGACTTGAGAGGAGGGGGGAGGGGAGTTTGAAGATGGAGAAACTGGGAAAATGAAATTTAAAAAAAAAAAAAAAAATGTTACAGATATGAAAACTCTTCCCTAGCTGCATAAGGGAACCATCGCAATCCCTTTTGAAGGCAGATATATTTGTATTGCCTGCTCCGAGGCCTTTCGCCCGCTGGATCGGGACTCATCAGGGAGACACGGCTGGTTGTGTCTGCGCTCCCGGCGTCAAATAGAGACACACCACAGTCCATAATACTGTGGTGTTCTCACCACCATGGGTGCAAAAAAGAATCCAATAGCACCCCCAGAGCAGCCAGGGAAGAGTAGTAAATGCAACCAAACGAAAGTGTGGGGAGGAAAAAAACTTTTTTTCCTCCCCACACTTTCGTTTGGTTGCATTTACTACTCTTCCCTGGCTGCTCTGGGGGTGCTATTGGATTCTTTTTTGCACCCATGGTGGTGAGAACACCACAGTATTATGGACTGTGGTGTGTCTCTATTTGACCCGGGAGCGCAGACACAACCAGCCGTGTCTCCCTGATGAGTCCCGATCCAGCGGGCGAAAGGCCTCGGAGCAGGCAATACAAATATATCTGCCTTCAAAAGGGATTGCGATGGTTCCCTTATGCAGCTAGGGAAGAGTTTTCATATCTGTAACATTTTTTTTTTTTTTTTAAATTTCATTTTCCCAGTTTCTCCATCTTCAAACTCCCCTCCCCCTCCTCTCAAGTCCAAATCTTTGCCAGACAGTTCAGTTGTTGGCCTGCGCTTGTTTTTCCCCCACTATTAGATTGTTCGTCTATGTATTTGTCTGACTTTATTCAAGTTTAAAAGGCTGTGCCAGTCTTGAATAAAAGTTACTCTGTGTTAGGTTTCCTTATGGGAGCAAAACATACCCCACTTGTTTACTGTTTATCGTTTACTGTTCCCTACCTCATTTCATTTCCGATTCTCCCAATACCAGTTAAGTCTTGTTGGCAATTTTAAACACACAAAAAAAATAATCAAGAAGTTATGCCTTGCGACAATGGCTCTTTGACGTTTGTGATTATTATTGTTACTGTTATTCTAATTGTTGTTGTTATTATTGATTATTATTATTATTGTTATTATTATTATTATCTTTATTATTAGATGTTGTCATTGGTATTTTTCCCCTCTTTTTGTCAGTTAAAACAGTGTATACCGATCATGTGTGTGATTGAAATCTGCACACTGTCCTCTTTTAGTGCATTTGGTAACGCTGATTACTCTATTAAAACAAGGGGGAGAAAAGGCTTACTCCACAAAACCTTAGAGAAAAAAAAAAAAAGAGTTGTGCCTTGCTGTGACAGAGACCAGTGACTGAGGAGTTGGCCTCTGTGCTGCTGATGCTGGACCGCCAGACCTCCAGTCTGAAAGACAGAAAACAACCCCAAAGCGCCTCCCCCCCTGCAAAGCAAAGCGGCGGTACTGGCGCACCAACATTTACACCATAAGCACAGACCCACTGATGATAAGGTGTGTGTGAGTGCAAGGGTTGAGTGGTTGTGTGTGTGTGTGTGTGTGTGTGGCTTTAGTGTACATGTGAGTGTGTTGCAGAACGTGGATGTCTGCGAACGTGTTTATGCGTTTTGAGTTTATATATGTGTATTTTGTCTGTATACCTGTGTGCGTTAAGCGTGACTCTCTGTAGTTTTCTCTGCAATGGGTGTATGACTGAAAAATTTGATGTAGTTGTCTTTGTTGAAGTATGTTGTGAAGTGTGTTTGTTTGAAATTGTTTGAAATTCACTCTGAAATGAATGCCTTGTAAAAAATCATTGAAAATTAATGACTGCTTGAGTTTGAGGAAAACCTCTTCAGAGCAAGACACCAGTTCTGTTAGCAATATGAGTGTTGTGAACCTGGGAAACGGGCCCTGAAGAATGATTCATTTCAGTTTAAAGCATAGCTTTGTGTATGATTTTCTGCCTTTGGCTGTGTATGTGTGGTTGAAGCGATAAAGAGACAGAAAATGTAATATTGAAAGATGTAAATGGTTCAGTAAAGACAGCAGTGTGGTATCAGTAGTGATGTATATCATTTTAGGATTGTTTGTTCAAAATATAGTTTCATAACATATCTGTCTGCCCATTATTTTACAAAACATTATTGCTTTGGCTACATAAGAACTATTTTGCTTGACTGTACAGTGAAACCTCTATTTTAAGACCTTCAAAATGTCCAGAAAATTCGGTCTTAAATTGGAGGGGTCTTATAAGGGAGGTACACACCGACAGGTGTAGAAACAAACACTTTCTCACAGATGAATTCTCCATGCACAAAAAGTCTCAAGAACACTGAATGCATACTGAAAACATGTATAATTGTCATAGATGAATGCAAATACAATGTACACAAAATGACACATTGACTAGGCATTGGAATATTTTCAGATAAAATATCCTTACAATTACACACACACACACACACACACACTCTATCTCCTTCATACAGCTACACAAAAGGACATACAATGACTATGTGTTGAAGAAATATTTTCACACACTTACAGTACACATACTCAATCACAGTCGCACAGACACACACACACACATATGGATGTGTCTGTTACTGAAGTAAAACATTAATCTTTCTTCACAAAGAAAGATGTCAATTTCTGCTGCTTCATTCATACGGCAATTTCCTTTCTTTCACATATTTCCGGTCAGCTTTTGCACCTTGTTCCCAGATTGCCATGACAGCTTTCTGATCTTTGATGATGTTTTGAATCTGGGTCTTGCCAACTTCATAACTTCGAGCAATCGATATTGCAGTTTCACCTCCACGACTTCTTTTGATCACCTCCACTCTCTCTTCTAAATTCAGGGGCTTTCTCTTTCGTGATCCGCATGTTTTGCGTCCGATCTCCGCCATCTTTCTTTTAACAAGGGAAGCGACTCTAGATTGCGGCAGGTGTGCAGTTGTTTCCCTTGACTCATGGTCGTACACCAATGGTGCGAAGGTCGTAAATTTCAACAAACAAAAGTCGCAAGTCGCGTTTTAGAGGAAGTCGCTTAAGAGGGGTCGTTTTGATAGTAAAATGCATCCGTGCAAAAAAATTCAGTCTTAAATGAGAGGAGGTCTCTTAACAGAGGGTCTTATAATAGAGGTTTCACTGTATTAATATTCTGTTCATGCTTTTGATAATCCTCCATATATCTCCCCAAAGGGGTTAAAGAATCAATGTAGAATTCTGATTTCTCTGTGTGTGTGTGCGTGTGCGTGTGTGTGTGTGGTGTGTGTGTGTGTGTGTATCGGTCTTCTTGCTGCAACCTAGATCCGTTTCTGGGGGTTTGACGGATCATCAGTAGACGTGGCATCGGTGGACGACCAGCTTCCAGAGGAGCAACTGCTGCAGCGGTTTTTAGCAGCAGTGGCTCAGCTGTGTTGTGTAGGTATTGTGTTAGACCGTCGCCACTCAAGCTTGATCTCATACAATGTTAGGTGCAAAGGGAGGCGACTGCAGGCCGAGATGTAAACGAATGTAAGCAAAACATCTGCCAAACATGAAGAAACAAATCGCAAGAGAAAACATGACGCGTTTTGACCTCTTCTTCAGGGGAGATAAGCAACACTCAGGACAATGAACATGAAGAACGAGCGATCACTTGTCTCGTCAAATTTGGTGCAAGATGAGCGTTCTTAAGACTTGAGTTGTAGCTAAGAGCCAAGGAAAATAGTGGCAAGAAAGAAGCCCGAAGAGGTCAAAACACATCATGTTTTGTTTTGTGATTTGTTTTTTTCACATTTGGTGGATGTTTTACTTAGATTTTTTCAATATTCTCATATAACGTGCTGTAGTATCTGGTCTTACAGTATGTGTTTGCATGTGTGAATGCACATGCGCACATGAGCATGTGCTTATGCTGGATCGTGAAGGTGAAATTTTGTTTACATATTGTACATTAGCATATACTCATGCATGTCATTAAAAATAATAATAATGAGATATTTTTTATAGCACTTTCCAACACTCCTAGGAGCTCTACATTATCGAGTGAATACAAGCTCATACATCCGCAATCAGATGCAACAGTCATACTGGTTGGCTTGCCCTCAGCTCTCTCAACATGCCCCATCTCCCTTTGCTGCTCTCCCCGCATCATCCTTCCCATCTTCTCCCATCACACATGCCCAAAGGCCATGGGTGTACTGAGTTAGGCTGATAGTATGCCCAGAATTTTATACGACCAGTGAGGTTTGGATGTGTGGTGACTCAAAGATTAAATTTCTCTTCAAATTCAGCTTAAAAGAAGGATTTGCTGATCGGCTGTAGTTGAAAGGTTGAATGCTGTTACGTTTTAATTCCATTATTTTTTCTTTCTTTTTTTTAGTGTATTATTCAATCTTTGCAAAAGGCATAATTATTATTATTATTATTAATACTTATATATCATCTATTCTTGGCCAGAGACCAAGCTCTAAGCGCTTTACAATCCACACTCATTTACACAACGGGCTGCCTACCTGGGTAGTGCCGACTGAAGAGCTGCCAGCTGGCTCTTCATTTAGTCGTTTCCTATATCATCCAGTCAATATCGTTCACTCAGTTTCCTTACTTCCTTCATTCTTTCCATTTCTCACGCAGGGTGCATGCTATGTGTAACGTATCATCCATACCAACCGCCAAACTGGCCTTCTCTTCTGAAAGTTGGTGATGGGATTTTATGTGTGTGCAAGATGTAATGCGTGCGTTCACACATGGAACCTTGGTTTATAGTCTCATTCGAAGGACTGTATGGGAAATGGAGTCAGAACCAATGTTAACCCCCAGGGAAAAATCCCCCTGTAACTAAACGGCCCAGCGGAGATTCAAACCTGCAACCCCAGGATCACCAAAATTATGAGTCCGGCACTCTACCACTGAGCTATTCCAGCCCCGAAAGAAAACAGCATTCATATTTTCATAGCCAGTGAAGTTTGGTATTGTAAGCTGCAATGTTGATGCAAGTGCCCAGAGAGAAAGACAATGTATTGCTGCTGACTTTTTGCCATTATTTTCCTTAGTTTCAAAGCGAAGTAACTTAAAATTATTTTCGTAGGCTACTGGCTACTTTGCTAGTCTTAAGTCAACAAATATGTGTTGATTAAAGTGGTTGAGATGGTGAAAGATAGTGAGAACTACTGCAAGGGAATACTGCCTCTCTTTTGTCTGCAAAGTACACAATCAGGAGATAGTTTGCTTGAGTTTGATTGTGAGGTATTATTCAAATATAGTATTTCAGTTGTGCTCTAAGCCATTCTTTGCTGTGCTGCACCAGGATTACCAGGAATTCTTTTTTTGTCACCTTATGTCTGGTCGTTTGCATGACAAGTTGCGATCTTTTTGCGTCTACTAGGTTCCGGAACAGGCGTCTCTGTTCTTGAGGGGAGGTGGGCTGGCAGTCCTGCAGAGAATCGCAGAGCAGTATGAGAATTCCGAAACCTTTACCTCTGTGGCGTCAGTGCTGGGGAACCTTGCCTTACATCCCAGCACGCACGAGACTATTGTCTGCACAGGTAGAGAAGTTTCTGTGTCATGATCGGTCAGTCTGCATCTCACACCTGCCTGTCCATACGCTTTTGGCATATTTTGTATGCCGTTTTACATGGAATACGAGAATTCACCTTTCAAATGAAAAATACACCAAGTAAAAAATTTTGCCAAGTGTCGTCTTGTACACTACATAGGACATTTCTTGAATTCTGAATCAGTGGACTCTTACCACTGGATATTGTTTATAAAGACTGTGCATGCATATCTGTTCTAGTGTCTGTACTCAGTACCATTTTTAGTCAGCATGGCTCTATCATATTAGTTTGTGAAAACACAAAGCGTGCTAAACTGATAAAAATATTAGATTTTAGTATTCATTGAAATCGCTTCAAATAAAAAATGAAACACACCAGCATGGCTCAATCGTATTAGTTTGTGAAAAAGGTGTTGTTTTTTTCCTAGATACACCAGTTTATGTGAGAAAGTGCATTAGACACAATTTTGGGGTAGGCAGGTCTGACATCTGGTGAAAGGACATTATGTTCCAGTGTGATGGGATGCAAGCCACATTGGTGTGTGTTTTTTTCTCTGTTTAGCCCACTTTCAGTCATAGAGATGCAAAATGAAATTTCTGTCTTGATTACATTGCCTACTACACATGCGGAATCTTGCATATATGCACACCTCTACACACATATGCATATACATAATGCATATAAATGTCCAGTCATGGAGAAGAATAGAGTAATTTACCTTAGTATTGTTTATTCTTTGCATGTTTACATTTCTTCACATACATGTATGACATGTTCACCCAGGACTGTGTGCATGTGGACTGCTGATGATATTTCTACACATTTATATTTCATTGCTAGGTGTTTTATTCCCAGTGGCATGACTTTCCTTAGATGCCAAAGAATTGCACTCTTTTGTGGGGTTTTTTTTTTTTTTTTTTTTGCTACTTCCTTCACTTTTGAACAAGCTGAAGGAAAAAATTCCCCCATAGGATTCAAACTAGGACCTCGCACCATTCATGCATTTAGAGCACTCAACCATGGTGCATTTTCAGTTTTGGCTAGAGTGACCTTTTTTTCTTTTTTTTTAAACCTGTGGTGCATCATTTTCATTTCAAATGGTCGTCATTTGCATGTAGAATCGAAGGTCAGATGCTGTGCCTGCTTGGGTCATATCGATAGTTCTCTTGCGAAAATACTGAGGAGTCAAGAGTTGCCAAGACCGATTTTGATGTCTGGATGCTAAAGAATGTCATTTGAAATTCTTAGGTCTGAATGTTGAAGGTATAGACCTGATGACGTGAAGAGCCGCACAGAAATTTCTTCTTGATATACTGTTGTATACTTGTGTGTTGTGTCCATGTAGGGTGGCTAGGGCTAGAGAAGTTATATCTGTACATTGATGGATTGTTATATACATGCATGGCATGTTGACCAAAGATGACTAGAACTGTTAAAGGCATTTCTACATGTTTGTATGTCATCATATACATGTATGATGTGTCTTCCCAGGGTGGCCGGGGCTGTTAAAGATATTTTTACACCTTTGCATGTCGTCATATACCTGTATGACATGTCCACCCAGGGTGGCTGGGGCTGTTGAAAGTGTTTCTACACATGTGTATGTCGTCATGTACCAGTATGACATGTCCACCCAGGGTGGCTGGGGCTGTTGAACGTGTTTCTGCACATGTGTATGTCATCATAATATACCTGTTTGACATGTCCACCCAGGGTGGCTGGGGCTGCTGAACGTGTTTCTGCACATGTGTATGTCATCATAATATACCTGTATGACATGTCCACCCAGGGTGGCTGGGGCTGTTGAACGTGTTTCTGCACATGTGTATGTCATCATAATATACCTGTTTGACATGTCCACCCAGGGTGGCTGGGGCTGCTGAACGTTTCTACACATGTGTATGTCATCATAATATACCTGTATGACATGTCCACCCAGGGTGGCTGGGGCTGTTGAACGTGTTTCTGCACATGTGTATGTCATCATAATATACCTGTATGACATGTCCACCCAGGGTGGCTGGGGCTGTTGAACGTGTTTCTACACATGTGTATGTCATCATAATATACCTGTATGACATGTCCACCCAGGGTGGCTGGGGCTGTTGAACGTGTTTCTACACATGTGTATGTTGTCATATACCTGTTTGACATGTCCACCCAGGGTGGCTGGGGCTGGTGAATGTGTTTCTGCACATGTGCATGTTGTCATATACCTGTATGACATGTCCACCCAGGGTGGCTGGGGCTGCTGAAGAGCTGGGCAGGAAGTCAGAGCAGCAAACTGGCGGTGACTGCGGCCAGAGTGCTGATCAACATGGACCGCGAGTGTTGCCCCGAGGTGTTGGACAATGGCATGCTCATTCTTCATCCTCTCCATCGGTCCAGGTGGGTATGTTGCACACGAATGTGAAACGTGGATTGTTTGTTTTTCACTCCCAACATGAAGCAGAGACTGGTGTCGCTGTGTGAAACTGTGATTCCTCGGGGATGGGATGAAAGAAGAACCATGAGGACTCGCTCATTCAGTGGCACAGGGTAAGGGAGCTCATTCCGCTGGGTTTGTTCTTCTCTGTCCCGTAGATCAAAGCTTGACCTCTTTTGAAGCATACAGTAACCTGTCAGTATCCACAGTTTTAAAGTAATCGTGAACACTTGGAGTGTAGAAATGAGTATCGGTCAAAAGTCTTCACCATTGTTTTGGATCTTAGACTCTTCCAGTGGGAAGTGCTGGGACAAACTGAATTGAGAGAGAATCAAAGTGAAAAACGAAATGGGAAGGACTGGGGGAAGAGGCCTGTTGAGCTTTGACGTGTGTGAGATGGATGAAGAGGTGGATACAGCTTGAGTTACTTAGGACAGAAGATGAAAAAGACAGGGAGAATAGGGAAGAGGAATGGAACTTTAAAAAGGGGATTACAAGATACCGATGTGTGTGTATGAAAGCTAACAGGTTGCTTTGGCTGTTTATGTATAAAGGAAGGAAATAAATGAAAGTGAACAATTTAAAGGGTAGAAAAACATAGTTGCAGGTGGTGAGTGTTTATCAGGGGGAGGGGGGGGGGGGCTTTTTGATGTAAGAGATGGAGGTGTAAAGGGAATGACTGAATGAAAACATCTTTTAAGATGGAAGACAGAATGGAGTACAGGGGAAGAGGGAGGGGAAGGGGTATAGCTTAATATACTTTCCCCCACACTGATCTTCCTCTGGGAAATGAAAAGCCTCTTTCCTTGTGAGAAGAGGTTAAAGAAGTTCCTCTCAAATATTTATGCTGAAAAAAAAAGAGCTGCAACATCAAGAATGATCAGCAGAATGATTTTAGTTTTAGAAATGTTGTTGGTCTGTTACACTGTGAAAAACGAGCACCAAGCTGTTCGTCTCTCAACTTATTGATGACCTTAGCTATGTTCGTGCTGCAAAATAGTACCCAGTAAAGGGACGCAATCTGTACAGTTTATTCACAGCTGGAAATTGCTTCCCATCTGGGAGTCTCTTTCGTTGTTGAGGAACAATTTATTTTTCTACAGAATTTTGTCAGTTCCTGGCCAACTGACCTTGAAATTCAATGACATGTAGGTATGTACTGACTCTACAAACAGCTCTTTGACATTTTTTAAGTTGTCCTGCCGAATTATTATCACGTATTCTGACACAGCCACAGCTCTCAAAAACAGTTGCCTGCTGTACAGGTTACAGCCTCTGTACAGTGTAAAAACTCCAGAACATAGAGCCTGGTTCAGGTTGGGCTTCATTGTAGCTGAACTCACCCTTTCAGGGCTGTAGCCATGGAAAATAGAGACTCCCCTTCCCCAGCATCCCCTTTCCTTGCCCACCCCTCCCACTGACACTCTTAACTCTTTCATTCCTACTGTTCTGTGAACCATTACTTCCTCTTGTTCCTAGATTCTTATAATACGAGTATTCCCTTCATTCCTGGATTTAGAGAAAAAAAAGAAGAAATGAAAAGTGAGAACTGCCACGTACGCTACTAGCAAACCAGCCAGAATAGAGCAGCGAACACTTTCCCATGCTGTTGGGGCCATCTGGCATCCATTCCATTCATAAACACTGCCCCGCAAGCGACCTGGTTATGAAGTGTACCAATGATGCGACTTGCGCGAAGTTCAAAGCGCTTACCGCAAGAACCGATTTTCTAGGCTGCAGGAAGGAAAGGAGGGATTTTGTGCTGCCCGGTTTTCCGGGCTGCAGGAAGGAAGGGTAGGATTTCTGCAAACCGGGGAAAACTGGGTTGTAGGGATGAAAGAGTTAAGAGGGGAAAGGGGAGGAGGGCTTTGTTTACCAAATGGGTGGAAAAAAAAAAAAACAACCTATTCGTTGCCAATGTCTGTTATATCTGTTCAGTGCAGTGCAGCTTTACCTGCATGTGTGTTTTCAGGAAAACGGTGCACGCGGACATGGTGTTTGTTACCTGCATGTGTGTTTTCAGGAAAACGGTGCACACGGACATGGTGTTTGTTACCTACATGTGTGTTTTCAGGAAAACGGTGCACGCGGACATGGTGTTTGTTACCTACATGTGTGTTTTCAGGAAAACGGTGCATGTGGACATGGTGTTTGTTACCTACATGTGTGTTTTCAGGAAAACGGTGCACACGGACATGGTGTTTGTTACCTACATGTGTGTTTTCAGGAAAACGGTGCACACGGACATGGTTTTTGTTACCTACATGTGTGTTTTCAGGAAAACGGTGCACACGGACATGGTGTTTGTTACCTACATGTGTGTTTTCAGGAAAACGGTGCATGCAGACATAGTGTTTGTGCACGGCATGCTGGAGAGAGGGGTGAAGACATGGCGACAGCAGGATGCAGCATACCAGGCGGCAGGCGACGGCTCCGGCCGCACCGATTGCTGGCCTAAGGTGTGTTCAGCAAACGCTTCAGAGATGTGTTTGTTGTGTGATTGCCTCTGGCTATATATGTGCTGTGAGACATAGTTTTGGACATGTTTTGTTGTCGTTTTTAAAAAACATGCTGTACTGTATGGTGTGTTAGCTTGTCAGCTCTTTTGATCAGCGTTGTTAAAAAAAAGATCTTTCTCAGAATCACTGTAATTCATGCAAGGAAATGAGAGGGGAATCTTAATCGGTGCAAATGGAAGAATATGAATATATATATATGTTTGTTTATAGCGAGCGCTTGGAAAGTGACCCACAAGAAGTTTTTAATATAAAAAATACAAGTATCGGATACTGGATTATTGATGCAAGAACTTCATAGCATGAAGACTTTCTTTTAGCCTACAGCTTTTAGGACTGGAGGTGAAAAACTCAGTATCAGAAATACTTTGAGAATGCCAGAAGAGCAAGGCATTCTGAAGCAAACAACATGGATCCTTTAATGGGCACCTTTTTACTGTAAGTCACGCCTGGACAGAATTATTTAATCCAGTTTCAGAACAGATTTTTTGGATAATCTCTTTCTTTCCTTTTAACACACCTGATATTTACCTACTGCCATATTTATGTGTATGTGTGCACTTACTGCGTCTACACTGAAGACAGATATGAAATTCCAATGGAAAAACGGTCCATGTTGGTATATAAACAAAAGTTGATGCATGCAGAATATCACTGGAAACTAGATGGCAGGGCTCTACAGTAACATGTTCCAGCCATAGCAGTACAGGTGTAGTATTGGCTGTGACCACTCCATGAATAAAATGATTTTGTGTGTTTGTTAGCTTAGAATACAGTTAAAAAAATAAATGACTTTTGACTGGCTATAGAACACCGTTCTGTAAACAGACGTTGTGTGCTTGTTACTGTATTCAAAAGACAAAACGGCTTTGTTAGTTTACATGCGTTTGGGCATATGGGGACCAACAACCTTGATACCCATTTACATGTAGTCTACATTTCACACGGAACTGCAGAAAAATCAGTCATGATTTCAACCACACCCATGTCTAGTTCTTTATCTTAGTTAACCTGATTGTGTATTTTTGTAGTTTTGAGCTTGTGACTGACAATTTTGTTACTCCTAGAAATTGCTCTGACAATGAAAATAGTGTGCAGTCTGCTTGGGGCTCACGAATTTTATTTCAGATGTGTCTCTGCTCAGCACCAAGTTCAGTTTCAGTGTCATCAAGGAGGTGTCACTGCGTGTGGACTATCCCACATACGCTGCACCACATACGTTACGTTCCAAGACCATGCTGATGACAGTTTACAGCTGAGACATGGGGAGTTTGTATTATACTCCCTGTTTGGCTAGTATACTTACCATATCAGACAATAGCATTCACGGCAGTTAGTCAGCTCTGCCAGGCCGAAGTTTTTGTGTGGCTAATGCAGTAATAAGACAGTCACGTGATGCCCAACCCGCTTCCGCCGTAGGAAGAAGCCAGTGTCAACCTCCCGTACCTCATTCATCGAGGCCTGCGCGCAAGGTAACCCCAGAACCTTGGCGCTAGTGGGGAAGGCAGGGCGGGCATTGAGGCCGGATGCCACATGAGACCGAAGATGGAGTCAGGGGAAGCGTCAGCGCTAAGCCACTGATTCCTCTAGGGGGAATAGAACCACCGGTCCCTGGGGAGAAAGACGGGCTGTGGCGGCCCAGAGGCAGAGTCTCTTCGGGGACCCGGGTAACCTTGAGCACCAAGGGAGAGCACTGCCTCCTGCATCTCCCGGGTGGGGTCCGTGCCGGCCCCCTGCGTGGCAGAGGGGTCGGTGGGTGTTTACGGTCGCCGAGCCTCCTGGCCGTGTGGTAGCGGACGGGGATGGCTGAGTCGACGCGTAAGCCTCAAGGGACGAAAGGTTACCCCGGGTCCCGCTGGTCGATCCTCCCCCCGGAGGAACGGACCGGGGACGTTGCCCAATAGGGAGCGAAGAAGTCCGCTCCCCAACGTCCTGTACCCCTGGGGGAGATTGAAACGATCGATCGGGGTGGTTCGACCGTCGGGGGTGAGGGGGGCAGTTTCCGAGCTAGTCGATCCCCTGCATACCTGACCCGGGTTGGGGTCATGGGGGGTACCACCAAAGACTGTCCACAGCCCCTCCACCGGAGTGTTGACGCTCCTCGTGTCCGAGTCGTGGCTGAACCCGACAGGGTTGGGGAGAGCGCGATGAGACTGGGTGACGTTAGTGGGGGGGGGCTAGCGTCACGAGTCTCATTAGATCGGGTACGTGCGGTGATTCCGGCCGCGAGTCGTCACCCGTGCCGGTCCGGGTCTCGGCAAGTTTCCCCAGGGCCGAGGGATCCCAGACGCGGCATGATAGGAGAGGGTCCCTTACGCGATCGAAGCGAACAGCCGATCCAGATTGGGGAACGGGAAAGATTTTAGAACGGGCAGGTCCTTTCATGGGGGCCTTGCCCTTGGTTTTGGGGCTTAGGGAAAGACGAAATGAAAAACAGTCGGCGATGAGGGCCCGATTGCCCGTTTCGACTGAGACTGCCTGTTGGACTTCGATCGCAACGATCGTGTGGCCGCCGATCGGTAGAGGGGGGAATCGTAATGATGGTCGCGCGTCCCCTGCGCGGAACCCTCCTCTACCCCAAACGTACCTCATCGTGGGGCGGGAGGGGTTTGTCCTGTGGAATCGAAAAACGGGGGCCCCTCCGGGTAGAGAGCGACTGCCGAACAATGGAGCGTCTCGAGCCGTTAGTGTCCTTCACCATGTTGGGCACTGGTGGTGGGGGACAAAAAACGGAACGCACGATTGCAAAGGGAGACAAAGAGGTGGATCGGGGGATAGAAAGAGCTCGACCAACCTCGGGAGAGACACTGGAAGTGTAGTAAATGTAACGAGATCTCAGTGTTAGATCGAGGAAGGTCGATCGTAAGTGACGCGGTTTTTGGCCGGTCGAAACAAAATGGCGGAACGACCGGTGAAGAAAGGGAAACCGAGTGGACGACGTGGAAGTTAGTCGAATCGGGAGTCCGAATGGAAGGAAAGGGACTGAGACCCGGAGAAAAAAGGGGCCGTAAAGGCAAAAA
>CM031604.1:91458163-91478163 GCA_018398815.1 Conus ventricosus
TTTTTAAATATTTTCAGGCAACGATTAATAGATTGTACATGGCAAAAATGGTCTGACCATATTCACAATAGTGACAGATTTAGTTTCTATAACAATTTTTGCAGTGTGCATGATTTGAAACCATATTTGACCACTATTATTGATAGACATTTACAATATGTTACAACACGATTTCGTTTAGGAATATCAGAATTAAAAGTGCACCATTATAGATACAGAATGGCTAACAACGAGGATCTGATTTGTCCATTATGTAAAGTAGCACAAGAAGATGAAATACATTTTGTTCTTTGCTGTCCTGCTCTTAGTAGTATTCGTGAAAAGTTCATCAAACCTAAGTATTATAGTCAACCGAGTTTATTCAAATTGTGTTTATTGATGTCTTCTCAATCAGTTGAAGTTGTTAGAGGTCTTTCAATGTTTCTTTCAAAAGCATACAAGTTCAGAGAAACTGCCACATCTTAAGAATTTTGTTTGTATCATCTTTGTTATGTTTTTGTTAAGTCATAACTAGCGCTGCTTCAATGTTCTTTTGTTGTTCACATTCCCCTCATAAGGGGCCTTGGCCTAAATGAAAATAAACGGAATTAATTAATTAATTCTGTCTCTCTCTCTCTCTCTCTCTCTCTCTCTCTCTCTCTCTCTCTCTCTCTCACGTTTCCTTTCTGCCTGCCCCCTCTCTTTCACTCTGTCTGTTCCACATACCTTTCTGTCCTACATTTCCCCTTGCATTTTTTTCTTGTTCAGGGTTTTTACTCTGCGATAATTCTGGTCTGTCTTACCATGTTTTCACAGCAGACAGCATGTAGTTTGTTTGGTCTGTTGCACGGTGGTCAGGTGCACGATAGAAGGCCGGAGTCAAGAGCTTCTGCAGAAGCTGCATCGAGCTGGGATTGGCCAGCGGCCCATCATATGGGTGGGTCACTCCATGGGAGGTAAGCAAATAGGATTTGGTCAGTTCATGGGCATGCCACTTTGTTAGATCCCTTATCTCCCTTTTAGTCATAAAGGAAAAAAAAAAGGAAAACGAGAAATTCTCTGAAAATGTATTTAAAAGGCAGTATGATCAGCTATGTTTCTGAAAAGTGTTTTCAAAAGACATTGTCAAACCTTTTACCCTTTTGGTCAAAAAAAAAAAAAGTTATCCATGAATGTATTCAAAAGACGGTATTGTCAGCTATGTTCCTTTAAAAAAAATAGCATCTTCAAGAGACAGTATGAAACCTACACAGAAAAAGACACAGAATATTCCACATCACATTGCATAATGAAACAAAGCACTGTTGACCCACTTTTGAATTGAATATTTATTTAAGAGATGGTTTAGTCAAGTAATTTTGGGCTGTTACGTTTTTTGTAAAGTTGGGTACATGTTTTGAGTGTTTGTCAGCATCTCTGTGTGTATGCGAGTGTGCATGTGTTCTCTTGAATGGAATATGAAAATTTGTCAGTATGGTATTTTAGATAATTATTTGGGGGGGGGGGGGGGGGGGGGGTTGTATTTTTTCTGTTTATCCATTTTTAACTTAGCCCTGAGGTCATTACTGGCTCACTGCCTTCACTTACAAGTACGATGTGCAGGACTTTATTTTATTTTAATGACTCAGCTATCCTCCATATTCATTTCACTGTTCAGTAATTTACTTCAGTTTACTCGCTCAGCCATTCTTCATATTCATTTCACTGTTCAGGAATTCATATCATTTTACTGGCTGTCTTCCCTCATATTCATTGTACTGTTCAGGTATTTATTTCACTTCACTTACTCACCTATCCTTTATATTCATTCACCTTGTGTGTGGCCAGTCAGTTGTTCATTATGCATGTTGCAACACAATCTTGGAACAGCCACAATCGAGCTCTTTTATTTTTTTCTGTATTCAACTTAGTTTTGTGGTGTCAGTTGAAGAAGATGCAGCTCAGGATAACCTGGAAGTCAGCTGAGCTAGATCACAGCTGTTAGGTGATGGCTGCTTAGTAAAAGGAATGTGATGTTGATCCAAAGAAACAATGAAAATGAATAAGAATTAAACGTCAGAGACAAGTTATTTCAATCATAAAAAAAACTGTTTTCACACAAAGCGTTTTTCACCATACGCTGATGGATGACATGTAAAAATAAAAGAAAACCTTGTTAAAAAAAAAAAAAAGTCTGTTATATAATTTTTGCGCAAGGTCATTTGTATTTTCACAGTTTTAGTTTCATCAGAAGGTGTCACTGCGTGCAGACTGGTCCATGTATTTTCACAGTTTTAGTTTCATCAAGAAGGTGTCACTGCGTGCAGACTGGTCCATGTATTTTCACAGTTTTAGTTTCATCAAGAAGGTGTCACTGCGTGCAGACTGGTCCATGTATTTTCACAGTTTTAGTTTCATCAAGAAGGTGTCACTGCGTGCAGACTGGTCCATGTATTTTCACAGTTTTAGTTTCATCAAGAAGGTGTCACTGCGTGCAGACTGGTCCATGTATTTTCACAGTTTTAGTTTCATCAAGAAGGTGTCACTGCGTGCAGACTGGTCCATGTATTTTCACAGTTTTAGTTTTCATCAAGAAGGTGCCACTGCGTGCAGACTGGTCCATGTATTTTCACAGTTTTAGTTTCATCAAGAAGGTGCCACTGCGTGCAGACTGGTCCATGTATTTTCACAGTTTTAGTTTCATCAAGAAGGTGTCAACTGCGTGCAGACTGGTCCATGTATTTTCACAGTTTTAGTTTCATCAAGAAGGTGTCACTGCGTGCAGACTGGTCCATGTATTTTCACAGTTTTAGTTTCATCAAGAAGGTGTCACTGCGTGCAGACTGGTCCATGTATTTTCACAGTTTTAGTTTCATCAAGAAGGTGTCACTGCGTGCAGACTGGTCCATGTATTTTCACAGTTTTAGTTTCATCAAGAAGGTGTCACTGCGTGCAGACTGGTCCATGTATTTTCGCAGTTTTAGTTTCATCAAGAAGGTGTCACTGCGTGCAGACTGGTCCATGTATTTTCGCAGTTTTAGTTTCATCAAGAAGGTGTCACTGCGTGCAGACTGGTCCATGTATTTTCACAGTTTTAGTTTCATCAAGAAGGTGTCACTGCGTGCAGACTGGTCCATGTATTTTCACAGTTTTAGTTTCATCAAGAAGTGTCACTGCGTGCAGACTGGTCCATGTATTTTCACAGTTTTAGTTTCATCAAGAAGGTGTCACTGCGTGCAGACTGGTCCATGTATTTTCACAGTTTTAGTTTCATCAAGAAGGTGTCACTGCGTGCAGACTGGTCCATGTATTTTCACAGTTTTAGTTTCATCAAGAAGGTGTCACTGCGTGCAGACTGGTCCATAGAAGGTGTCACTGCGTGCAGACTGGTCCATAGAAGGTGTCACTGCGTGCAGACTGGTCCATGTATTTTCACAGTTTTAGTTTCATCAAGAAGGTGTCACTGCGTGCAGACTGGTCCATAGAAGGTGTCACTGCGTGCAGACTGGTCCATGTATTTTCACAGTTTTAGTTTCATCAAGAAGGTGTCACTGCGTGCAGACTGGTCCATGTATTTTTCACAGTTTTAGTTTCATCAAGGTGTTACTGCGTGCAGACTGGTCCATAGAAGGTGTCACTGCGTGCAGACTGGTCCATGTATTTTCACAGTTTTAGTTTCATCAAGAAGGTGTCACTGCGTGCAGACTGGTCCATGTATTTTCACAGTTTTAGTTTCATCAAGAAGGGTGTCACTGCGTGCAGGACTGGTCCATGTATTTTCACAGTTTTAGTTTCATCAAGAAGGTGTCACGCGTGCAGACTGGTCCATGTATGCTACACCACCTCCACTAAGTTTGAGACCACACTACGCATGATTGAAAGCTAATGGATAAATGAATTAATGACCAAGAGGAGAGAATTTAAGAAGAGGGCCTCACTGCAGGGTGAGCTGATGTCTGACCTACACGTTAGCCCAGTGTGCTGGTCAGACCTTGAGTACTTACCAAACTTGAGGATAAAAGAAAAACCACAAACATTCAACGTGTTTCAGTTTTGAATAAAACGGGTGCAGAGAAAGAAAGGGGAGGGTGGGATTTTAGAGGGATTTCAGTATTCGTTGTTTGGGGGTGTTTTCCCCTTCTTTTCAGCTTCTGTAATGACATATTACGGAACAGCTCAGTTGGTAGAGCGCCGGACTCGTAATCTTGGTGATCCTGGGGTTGCGGTTTGAACCTCTGCCGGAGCGTTTCGGTACAGGGGGATTTTTCCCTCGGAGTTAACATTGGTTCTGACTCCATTTCCCATACAGTCCTTCGAATGAGACTATAAACCCAGGCTCCATGTGTGAATGCACGCATAACATCTTGCACACACGTAAAATCCCACCACCAACTTTCAGAAGTGTAGGCCAGTTTGGCAGTTGGTATGGATGACACGTTACCACATAGCATGCACCCTGCGTGAGAAATGGAAAGAATGAATGAAATAAGGAAAATGAGTGATCGATATTGAACGATACTGACTGGATGACACGGGAAACGACTGAATGAAGCGCCAGCTGGCAGCTCTTCAGTCAGCACTACCCAGGTAGGCAGCCCGTTGTGTAAACGAGTGTTGATTGTAAAGCGCTTTTGAGCTTGGCCTCTAGCCGAGAATAGGCGCTATGTAAGTATTCATTATCATTGTTATTATTATTATATGGGATTGCGCCTGCGTTGTGTGTCAGGTCTGCTGATCAAGCAGATGTTGGAGCTGAGTGAGCAGGAGCCCAGCTACAGCCCCATGAGGACCCAGACCTGTGGCCTGTTGCTCTACTCCGTGCCCCACCGCGGCCTGTCCCTCGCCGCCTTCACCAGCCAGATGATCTCCCTTCTCTTCCCTCCACCGAATTCCAGGAGCTGAAAGCAGGTGGCCTTTCTGTGGGTCTGGCTGCCAGATCTGTCGCTGCTTTTTTTCTTCCTTTTCTTTTTTTTTCTTTTTTTTTTTTTATTTGGGGTCTTGGATTTTGGCAAGCAAAGACCAGTTACATGTTGATGTATTGATCTGTGAGACTTATCAATAAGACTGATGGAAACGTGCACCTTGACTGTCACAATGACACAGTTTTTACCATATTCCAGAGGTGGTCGTAAAGAGGAAACAGTCCTGTGCCGCTTGCACACAGGCCACTCGTTTTATGCCCATTCTTATCTTTTAAAGGGTGAAGAAGCTCCGTGGTGTATTCCATGTCATGTTCCATTCACAGTGAAACATGTTCTTTTTAGATTGTTGGGACTTGCACGATGTGAGACATAAACACTTTACAGCCGAGTCCATGAAAACCCTGTTCAGAGATGTCCCACCTGACGTGATCTTTGAGTTTCTGAAAGAGATTAACATTTTTCATCTGATTTAAGATTTTACGGAGGAAAGATTTTTAATGAAGTTTCTGGTGCGTTTTCAGAAGATGTATTTTAAAGAGATGTGTGAAAGGTTCTTCTTTTTTTTTTTCTTTTTTTTTTTTAATCACTTGTGAGTTGATTTTAACGTGGTGACAGCCTTGATATGGCCCTTTGCGGTCAGCTGGGCTATAAGCAACATTACCTTACCTTACCTGTCACAATGAGTTGTTGGTGTGAAGTTTAGGCTGATATGTGTGGGTTGAGCATGTCATTATAGAACTGTACTTGATACTTGGTGGGTGATTTTTTTTTTCTACTTGCACATCTTTTTGTTTGTATGCCAAACAGAATTTTTCAACAGAAATGTGCCAGGAACAACTTTACTTTTTGGCAATGGTTCTTTTTTTTTTTTTTTTAGAAAATCTCTAATTTCAAATCACAGCAAATGTGTGTAAGAATTTCGTAGAGGATGTAGTTTGCTGTGCAAGTGTATGTTCCCATGTTGTGGATGTATACTACCGATCATTGTGGTCACTTGTCTGTATTCTGAAAATCTGGAATCAGTCCTTTAATTTGGACTTCTACTACCTCATTTCTTGCTCGTCTCATACGCTGCTGTTGCAGTTTGAAGTAAGCAAAAGTGCACCTGTACAATCCACGTGGCTTTCTGAGCCATTGTTGTGGGTTCATCAGGGCCTGGGCAGTTATCTCCAGTCACGTTGAATGGACAGTCACATGTCACACACCTCTGACACTCATAGTCATAGCTGATACAAAGTTGGACATTGTTTTGACGATTTAGTGGCAAATTTAAACCACTTCTCAAACAGAAACACTCTCGCCAACAGCAACTGTCCTCAAAGGGTACATCTCAACAAGCAAGGATTCCTGAATACCCTGTTCAGGAATTAAATGTAGGGGCTCCTATGACAAGCAGAGTTATAAAAAAAACTTTTATACTTTGTTTAATGTAAAGTTTTCTATCTTTTTTAGATTCTGCCTGTGAGTACAATTTTTTATGTAGTCCTTTTCAGACCAGTGTCGTGGAGCACTTAACAGTTGTAGCTACAGCCCTGCCTGAGCTTTGGGGAGCAGCTGAAGACGCGGCTGGGAAAGACACTGCCCAAGGTTCTGCTGGTCACCCCGGAGTCCAGCAGTAAGTGGACAGGAAGCTGCTGGACACCCAGCTGGGTTGTAATGAAATGCGTCAGGTTGGGGTTGTAATGAACGACATTGGGTTGGGGTTGTTATGAACGACATTGGGTTGGGGTTGTAATGAACAACATTGGGTTGGGGTTGTAATGAATGACATCAGGTTGGGGTTGTTATGAAGGCATCAGGTTGGGGTTGTCATGAACAACATGAGGCTGCGGTTGTCATGAACGACATTGGGTTGGGGTTGTTATGAATAATGAACTGTATCGGGTTAGCATTGTCATAAACTGTGGTTGAGATTTTTTATCAACCGTTTTTAGGTGGGGGGCTTGTCATGAAGCGTATTGGGTTGGGGGATATTAACCGGCATTGGGTTGGGACTGTCTGTGATTATGTTGGAGTTGTACACTGTGTTGGGGTTGGGTTTTCGTGAACTGTATTGGGTAAACCTTATCATGCACTGCATTTTGTTGGGATTGTCAAAACACAGTCAACATTGGGTCAGGTTTGTAATGAACAGCATTTGGGTTGGAGTGTTTTGTTTTGTTTTTTAATAATGAATTGATGTAATCATGATCTCCGTTGGGCAAGGGTTATCATGAATAGTATTGAGTTGGGGTTGTGATGACCAGTATATGGTTGGGTGTATCATGATGTATATTGAGTTGGGGTTGTGATGACCAGTATATGGTTGGGTGTATCATGATGTATATTGAGTTGGGGTTGTGATGACCAGTATATGGTTGGGTGTATCTTGATGTATATTGAGTTGGGGTTGTGATGACCAGTATATGGTTGGGTGTATCATGATGTATATTGAGTTGGGTTGTGATGACCAGTTATGGTTGGGTGTATCATGATGTATATTGAGTTGGGGTTGTGATGACCAGTATATGGTTGGGAGTATCATGATGTATATTGGGTTGGGGTTGTGATGACCAGTATATGGTTGGGTGTATCATGATGTATATTGGGTTGGGGCTGTCATGTGTAGTCATGAAATAGTGTTGGGTTGGGGTTGTCATTACTACATTGCGTTGGTCTTGTGACCTGTATGGAGGGGGGGGGGGGGGGGGGAGAGGGGGAGGTTAGCATCAACTGCATTGGGTTAGGATTGTCATTATCTGTATTGGTCGGAGTCAGCATGAACTGAATTGGGTTATGCTGTGTTTGCCTAGTGTTTTGCATGCTGTTGAGTTTAGAATTGTGTTTGCTTTATGTTTGTGTTGCATGTGTGTATATGCTGTGTCACATTGAATGTCTTTGTCTTGGATGTTATTGTCTTGTTTTGCATTATATTTGTTAATCTTTCCACTATGAATTTTAAACAGAAATTAGAGTTCATCGCCAAACAACAGGGACGAACAAATTAGCAGATGAAATATAACGCATTTCAGCCTCTTAGGTCTTCTTCAGGCACGACAAAAAACTTTCAGGACGATGAAATGAAGAGCGAGCAATCATTTTATCTTCTGGAAATTCGGCACAAATGGCCCATCTTGCTTACATTTATTAACTAGTCTACAAACTATGTGACAGCAAACTTTAACTGAAAGTCTGTGCACTTTCAACTGTTGTTCCTAGTTTATTTGAAATTGGAAAATAGGAGCTAACTTCTCTTTCCTTGTGGAAAGGCAGATGAAATGCCAAATTTAAAAAAAAAGATAATGATCAGAGGGTTTGGGGCTTTCCGTCAGTGACATTTTTAGTAACCAAATTCACAGTTCTGTCATATGTGGCTACAAGGTCATGTCTCAGCCTCCTATATGTGGAATTTGTCTCTTATGATTCAGGTTAGACTACAAGTACTGGCAAAACACAATTTAAACAACAGACCAGTGCACAAATTGGTTACCAGTCAAGTATTTATATTCCCCAGTTCTCCCCAGCTCCTTTTTTTATAGATCAAACCAAATAGGGATGTTCCAAGTGGGGATGTTTCAAGTGTATACATTACAGTGGACACACTTGTATACATGAACAGGGAACCGTGGGCGGCTGGGCTGTAATGTAGCACTACCTTACCTTACTGCAGGATGAGGATGCTGGATTCACTCTGTCACAGATCCAGGGGTGGGGGAGTTCTGCGCCCTGCCGCTGAACCACACAACATCTGCAAGCCGGACAGCCGGGACAGCGACCTGTACCAGCAGTCCCTGTCCTTCGTGCATCGCTGCATCTTCTTCTCCTACGTCCACCGGATACGCAAGGGCATGGCCAGCAGTCTGGACTGACGCCAGTGCTCTGACCTGGAGGCGTACAGTGATCAGTGGTGTGTGTGTGTGTGTGTGTGTGTGTGTGTGTGTGTGTGTGTCATTTGCTCATAAATCCACAAGACTACCGAGGGTTTTTCTTGCTCTATGAACTGGTGTGTTTCTTGTGATACTTGTGGTATGACTTTGGGCCCATGTTCTGGAAGCTTGGGATCGTGTGATGTTTTAGAACATGGTTGTGATGCTCTGGGGTGGAAGGGCAGTGGAAGTGGGAGGTGGAGGAGGGAGGGGGATTGTTATCAATTTTTAGAATGGAAGAGCGGTGGAAGGGTTGTTAGCAGTTTTAAGAAAACCATTTGTTGTTGTTTCTAGTTTCTCTCTTTATTTAGGGTGGGTTTTTTTATTAGAAGTACTGTTAAAATATTTTTTTCATCATCTGTTGTTTAGGTGTTCTCTTTCATCCTTCTAATTTCCTTTGTAATTGATTCCAGTTGTTCTAAATTTTTGTGAATTTAAATTTCATTTCATTTTTTTTTGTTTTTTTTTTGTTTCACTTGTTAGTATCTCAAAAGCTTAAATCGAGCAAGGAATGGTTTTGGTCAGTGTGCGTTAACAAAATGTGATTTCCACCATCACCCCACCCCTACTTCTGAGAGTGTGGAAAAGAAGACATCCGTTGAACTTGTTCCACCGGTTTTGATCAAGTGCATTGCTGCTGCTGTGCAACGTTTATGGATGTTTTGACAAGGTTGTGTTGTTGTTTTTGGACTGGTTGTTCTGTATGAATCTTGAGAATCTGTGCATAATACTGAATGTGTTTTGCAGTGGTCAGTGTGTGCAAGAAAAGTGCCAGTTGTTATCAAGTGTTTGGCACAGTACATAACCCCGTTCTCTCTGTGATGCTTTCGGTTAGATTAACCGTGAAATGGTCTGGTATATCAGTTTTCTCCTGTGGTAGTACAGTCATGGTCATCATTTTCTTCACGTGTTGGCTTTGCCCTCAGTTGAGAAGTAAACCAATGGAGGAAAGGCCTGAGAGAGTGGAGACACTGTTGGTTTTATACGTATTTCTACAACACGTGCATAAAGATATTGTACACTGGTGATGGAACAGGTTCTGTGCACTGGAAATACATGTGGAATAATGTGTACTCAAGTCCTCTTTTTTACTGCCAGTGTCATTTTTTTATTTTTTTTTTACCCTAAGCAAATGCATTCTCAGAACCGATGTTTTAAGTCATTTGATTACCTCAGCTGCCTTGATTGTTATGTAAATGAGCATGTGATAGAGAAGGAACGCGATTTTTTAAAAGTTGGATTTTTGTCAAAGTCGATGTGTAGATATGTTCCTGTCCACCTGTTGCATACTCTACAGGTGTGCGACTCTGCAATGTTTTTAAAGGGTGCATTTTACACAGTTCACCTTTGTCAGCATGTTAGCATGCCACCAGTATGGTTTCCTCACTGGTCTGCAGGATGGAACAGCCGCTGTGAGCTGGAGCTGTGTACAGACAGGTTTTGCTGTGGAGCTCCAGGTCACTCAGCTTGTTAGCATGCGAAAAGAAGAAACGTTTGGCTTGTCTGTAGTTTGATTAAACACAGTCTTCAACCTTTTCACACAGGAAGTTTTAAGTTGTTGTTTTTTAGACATTGCTTCAGCAAGTATGATTCATGTACTTTCCCTCCAGTCAAAAGCATCTGGTTCATCACTGCCATAAAAAACCAAGCTGCCACAGTCTGTCATTTTTCAGTGAAAACATGTACATATTTTTGTAATGTGGCAGACAATATTCCAGTTCTGTTTATGGAAAGGGTTTGTTGTTTTTTTAATGACGGAACAAGGAAAGTTGTTTTGCCCCCTTGACTCATGTCATGAATGCTGGCTGCAATGACAGGTATTTGGCAAATAATATCAGGCAGTTCCTTCTTTGTTCTTGTTTTTGTAGAAGGTGCTTCAACAGCTAAGATCTCCAAGTATGTGCCCCAAGTATGTCCTTCTATGAATTTGATTTGGTGGGAACGTCATTTTAAGTCTTAAGGGGGGGAAAGGACCAACACAAACATGTGCGCATGGGTACACACGCACACACACACACTCGCACGCACGCACACACACGCACGCACGCACACACACACCCCACACACAACACCCCCCACCCCACCCCACCCCACCCCACCCCCCCCCCCCACCCCACATCCACACACACACACACACACACACACAGAGCTTAAAAAGAAGAAATAAAAACAAGAGAAGACAATTAAAAAAACAGTAGTGACAGACAGGTTTTTATAGAGTGGGTGCCCTTTGTGGCCGGTGTCTCAAACCAAAATATAGCCATATCCTTGGCTCTGCAACTGTGTATGGCATACTCATTCCACATTTTTATTGAGTATTGTCTCTCTCTTTTACCTTGGTGAGTGGAGATGTACAAGTTGAGAGACTGGAGTGAAGGAAGAACTGTGTTCTGTCATTTCATTATGGGATGAAAAGGGTGTGGTTGCTCCATTGAACCAGTTTCAACAGATGCTCAGCTATTAGTTCCTTCCTTGAATAAAGCCAACATCCAGAAGTGTTGCCTTGCCCTTTTCAGTTGATCATTTTGGCAGCAGCGCATTGACATAATTTTGTACAGAACTATTCGTAAACTCAAATAGTCTGTTTAGCAGTAGTTCAATAGCTATGTCTATACGTGGCCTATCTTAGTTCTGTTTTTTGTAAGGATTGCATTTGTAGTGGCTTCCCAGCTTAGTAGATGTTGGATTAAATGATCTGATCTGGAAACAATATAGCATATTATATGTTCCAATTTTGATGCATAATGTTATTTAGGATATCGTCTGTCAGTGTATTGTAAAGCAGTAATCGCAACTGACCAAAGTTTCTAAGAAATGTTCTCTTTATGTGAAAACTGAAAAGATTGCTTAAAATGCTGAGATTGCTTATAATGCTAAGTATAGATTTTTGTTGGGTTAACCATTTGGTGATGTCTTCATGGCAAGTGCGGCTGATAATAAGATTTATGCTGGAGTTTGTACTTGCTGAGAAAATGTCAAAGTTTACCATAGACACACAAATGCCACACACTATCACATACATACACACATACACATATGGACAACCAAAACAGGTTAATTATATGGACCGGCTTTGTTTTCACATGTGAATCAAAAACACATGTGTCTTCAGTCAACAATATTTTGAAAGTTACAGGATGTAGAGATTATGACGTGTTTTCTGTATATCTGATGTATTAAACCCCACCCCACCCTCCACCCCCACCCCACCACTCCTCCACTTCCTTTATTTTGTTCTGCTGTTCTTGGAATTATTTCTCATTTAATGTCAACTTTATCAGTCAGACATTGAGATGGATGGTCATCCATATCCAACAAATGTTCAGACATTGAGATGGATTGTCATCCATATCCAACAAATGTTCAGACATTGAGATGGATGGTCATCCATATCCAACAAATGTTCAGACATTGAGATGGATGGTCATCCATATCCAACAAATGTTCAGACATTGAGATGGATGGTCATCCATATCCAACAAATGTTCAGACAATGAGATGGATGGTCATCCATATCCAACAAATGTTCGACATTGAGATGGATGGTCATCCATATCCAACAAATGTTCAGACAATGAGATGGATGGTCATCCATATCCAACAAATGTTCAGACAATGAGATGGATGGTCATCCATATCCAACAAATGTTCAGCCATTTATTTCTTTTCCAACAAATTTCAGACCATCTAGCACACAAAGTCCTCTCATGCTGTGTACAAGTCAGCATCATTTCTCTCCCATCTTGTTCGTTCAAGCCATCAGCTCCCACTGGAGCAAAGGCCATCAACAACAATCCGCCAGCGCGCTCTGTCCTGGGCTGCCCTTTCCAATTCTCTCCAGGTGTATCCCGCTGTCTTCCTCTCTGCATGGTAGTCAAGAGAGTTGTCAGCACTTTAGCTTCCGGTTGGCTTTCACTGCAGTCCCTCATAGGTCCTCCCGTAGAAGGCTCCCTCGCTCCAAGAAGAGTTTGCTGGGTTGTTGTTGTTGACGTTTCTGTAGCTACATAGAGTTAAGGACCAGGTGAGGAAGCTAACCTCACGCTTGCTCTGGCTCCCCATTTACCTGGGCTTGCCACCGGCCTTACTGGGCATGCTCTGCATGCCAGGCATGGTCTGGGTTTAATTTCTCCCCTCTTCACTACTGTGTAATTCAACTGGTTTGCTGACTCTTGTCGTTCGCATGTTTGGTAGGTCAGTAACAGCAGGTACGAAATGAGGAATTGTTGTCACTGCTGGCCGTTATCATTCTATCACTTCCGCTGATTGGCACATTGTTCAGTGTGAGAAGCAGAGCTTCAGAACCTAAAACCGGAATGTGGTTGTACTCATGCCTATTCATTGTGAAGTAATGCAGCTCCACCAAGACTGGTCAACAGGGGTGATGATGTTTCTAGCTTTGGGTCAGGGCAAAAAGACCATGCTGTGTGTTAACTTGTCTTGTAAAGAAGTCAGTAGGTGCACAGGAAGGACGAAGGCATTGCGTTGGGTCAATCATTCTTCACCTACTGGTTACAGTCACAGGGTTTTGTGAGGGATGGTTGGTGTGTTGTAGTGTGACATGGATCATGGGCCTTGGCTCGGGATAAAAATGAGGACATTTTGAGGGACATACCAACAAAGAGTTTTCTGGTTTTAATGTTTCCTGTGTCTCTGTATATCCAGCTCAAGTTTATATAATTACAGCAACACATACATGTATACACACAAAAATCTCTCTCACACATACACACACACACACACGTTCTTTCTAGACATTTCCATAGATTATCACAGATTTGAATTTTCTTTGTGTTTATATAGGTTCATAAATTCATCTTTAATATAGTATTTAATCATTAATTAAATATTAATTTTCTTTGTGTTTATATATGTTGGTAAATTCATCTTCAAAACTATGTATTTAATTGATTCCGACTGGGAAGGGGGGGAGGGGGGGGGACATATTGTTGTATATCGTAGATCGTTCTTCCCTAGTTTCGATCTTACAAGTATAATCCTCTTTTGGTTGCTGTTGGAACTGGAAGGGGAACTAACAGCTGGACGAATACAGATGAAGAACTGGTGATGTCGTGTTCCTTGCTGTTCTGAGTTCAGACTTGGTTAGTGAGGTATCTCAAAAGCTTTGAGTCATGGGTCACAGGCAACCGGGTAGAGGCCCTGTTACTACCAGTCCAATCTTTCAGGCTCTTCATTTTTCTTCATCAGAAATGTCACAGCACAGATCTAGTTTAATGATAATAATAATAATAATTACGTAGCATTTATAAAGCGCCTTGCCAAAGGTTCTAGGCGCTGACAATCGACATTGTCGTGTACGCAATGGGCTGCCTCCCTGGGTAGTACTGACTGAAGAGCTGCCTGCTGGCGCTTTATTCAGTCGTTTCCTGTGTCATCCAGTCAATGTTGTTCACACAATTTTCTTACTTCCTTAATTTGTTCAATTTGTCATGCAGGGTGCATGCTATGTATATATAATGTGTCGTCCATACCAACTGCTAAACTGGCCTTCACTTCCCCAAAATTGGTGATAGGATTTCATATGTGTGCAAGATGTTGTGCATGCATTCACACACAGAACCTCGGTTTATACTCTCATTCGAAGGACTACATGTATATGGGAAATGGAGTCGGAACCAATGTAAACTCAGTAGGAAAAAGCCCCTGTACTGAAATGGCCTGGCGGAGATTCGAACCCGCAACCTCAGGATCACCAAGATTACAAGTCCAGCGCACTGCCAGCTGAGCTGTTCCAGCCCTATTTGTTAGGCCCCCCCATTAGTTTAGCGAGGTGTCACCACAGTTTTACATCCTGTGTCATGGGCAACAAGGTAGAGGTCCAGCAAGTGCCAGTCCAGTCACTCAGGCTGTTCATTTGGTTATCAGTCATGTCACAACACTGGTGGAAAGGAACCTGACACGTCTGTTGGGGAGCAACACAAGAGGAATGGTTATCAGTCATGTCACAACACTGGTCGAAAGGAACCTGACACGTCTGTTGGTGAGCAACACAAGAGGAATGGTTATCAGTCATGTCACAACACTGGTCGAAAGGAACCTGACACGTCTGTTGGTGAGCAACACAAGAGGAATGGTTATCAGTCATGTCACAACACTGGTCGATAGGAACCTGACACGTCTGTTGGTGAGCAACACAAGAGGAAAGGAACTGTGTGATGTTTTCTAAGAGAAATCATATGAGATTTGTCCTTTATTTTTTGTTTTAAAGCAGCAACTGTTTAATGTTGAACTGGACATTTTAACTCTTGTTTCAGGTGAAACCGCATTAGTGTTGCAATTTGTGTATGTGTGTGTGTGTGTGTGTGTGTGTGTGTGTGTGTGTGTGTGTGTGTGTTCTTACAAGCTGTGTCAAAGAGAGAAAACAAAACTGTGTGCTGCACATGAGGAGTTGTAATTGTAACCTGTGTACATATTTCCTCATTAACCAGTTTGTATAACAGCGGAACCTATGGATAACAAGCTACGGAAATCCTAGCTGACATAAGAAATTTTTGTACCTTTTATATTTTGTCTAACACAGACAGATGTAATTGTGTTGTCAGCATGCAAAGACAAGAAGACCAAAAGCGAAGATAACTGTGGCAGACAAACATGAAGAATT
Source organism: Conus ventricosus (assembly GCA_018398815.1). Lineage (NCBI taxonomy): Eukaryota > Metazoa > Mollusca > Gastropoda > Neogastropoda > Conidae > Conus > Conus ventricosus. The sequence goes on from CM031604.1 coordinate 91,473,568, forward strand.
ATTCAGAGAAGAAAGCCTCTGAAGGGAGGTGGTCTTGACTGAAAAGTCCAAGCAGGAGTCTGTATTAGGTGGTCAATGTAAGAGTTTCCACTCGAAGGTACAAACAGGAGTCTGCATTAGGTGGTCAGTGTAAGAGTTTCCACTGGAAGGTCCACCAAGCAGGAGTCTGTATTAGGTGGTCAATGTAAGAGTTTCCAGTGGAAGGTCCACCAAGCAGGAGTCTGTATTAGGTGGTCGATGTAAGAGTTTCCACTGGAAGGTCCAAGCAGGAGTCTATATTAATTGGTCAGTGTAGAGAGTTTCCACTGGAAGGTCCAAGCAGGAGTCTATATTAGGTGGTCGATGTAAGAGTTTCCACTGGAACATCCAAGCAGGAGTCTGTATTAGGGTGGTCAATGTAAGAGTTTCCACTGGAAGGTCCAAGCAGGAGTCTGTATGAGGTGGTCAGTGTAAGAGTTTCCACTTGAAGGTCCACCAAGCAGGGTCTGTATTAGGTGGTCAGTGTAAGAGTTTCCACTGGAAGGTCCAAGCAGGAGTCTGTATGAGGTGGTCAATGTAAGAGTTTCCACTGGAAGGTCCACCAAGCAGGAGTCTGTATGAGGTGGTCAGTGTAAGAGTTTCCACAGGAAGGTCCACCAAGCAGGAGTCTGTATTAGGTGGTCAATGTAAGAGTTTCCAGTGGAAGGTCCAAGCAGGAGTCTGTATTAGGTGGTCAGTGTAAGAGTTTCCACAGGAAGGTCCACCAAGCAGGAGTCTGTATTAGGTGGTCAGTGTAAGAGTTTCCACAGGAAGGTCCACCAAGCAGGGGTCTGTATTAGGTGGTCAGTGTAAGAGTTTCCACTGGAAGGTCCAAGCAGGAGTCTGTATGAGGTGGTCAATGTAAGAGTTTCCACTGGAAGGTCCACCAAGCAGGGTCTGTATGAGGTGGTCAGTGTAAGAGTTTCCACAGGAAGGTCCACCAAGCAGGAGTCTGTATTAGGTGGTCAATGTAAGAGTTTCCAGTGGAAGGTCCAAGCAGGAGTCTGTATGAGGTGGTCAGTGTAAGAGTTTCCACTTGAAGGTCCACCAAGCAGGGGTCTGTATTAGGTGGTCAGTGTAAGAGTTTCCACTGGAAGGTCCAAGCAGGGGTCTGTATTAGGTGGTCAGTGTAAGAGTTTCCACTGGAAGGTCCAAGCAGGAGTCTGTATGAGGTGGTCAATGTAAGAGTTTCCACTGGAAGGTCCACCAAGCAGGAGTCTGTATGAGGTGGTCAGTGTAAGAGTTTCCACAGGAAGGTCCACCAAGCAGGAGTCTGTATTAGGTGGTCAATGTAAGAGTTTCCAGTGGAAGGTCCAAGCAGGAGTCTGTATTAGGTGGTCAGTGTAAGAGTTTCCATAGGAAGGTCCACCAAGCAGGAGTCTGTATTAGGTGGTCAGTGTAAGAGTTTCCACAGGAAGGTCTACCAAGCAGGAGTCTGTATTAGGTGGTCAATGTAAGAGTTTCCACAGGAAGGTCCACCAAGCAGGAGTCTGTATTAGGTGGTCAATGTAAGAGTTTCCACTGGAAGGTCCAAGCAGGAGTCTGTATTGGGAGGTCAATGTAGAAGTCTATGTTGAGGCGAGTGTAGCAAAGTGAAAAAATCAGAAAAAAAAAAAGGGGGGGGGGGGGGGTATTGTGTTGTGGACAAACTAAAAAGAATTATCCAGCCAAAAAAAATATCTTGAAAAGTCAGCCAGGGCTTTAATGGTAAGTGAATGTAATGCCAAGTCCCTAATCATCCACTGAGCACAACCAACCAGAAATATGCGGTATCATTATGCAGGGTCATATATATAGTACAGATGCAAATCAGAATGATCCAGACAAAATATGGTCTTAAGAGGAGGAACTGTGTATTGGGGATGAATGTTGTGCAGACAAGACACCATGACTTTCGATAACGTAAGCATTTTAGGGCTAGGAGTCTGTGTTTCAGACAGTGTTTATTGGAACATTTGATGATATTTGTTGTATTAACAAGTTTCCTGCACTGTGGCTGGTGGTGATAAGTCATTGAAGCATTATATTCTTCTTCTTCTTCTTCTGCGTTCGATTTAAGCTGGATGCATCAGACTGTAACCCGGCCGCCATGATGAAGCCCGCGGTCTTCTCCAGGTCAAAACGGGCTCCCCAAAGCTGCGCCTGTAACTCCGCTTCCCCCGGCCAGGTTTTGTGTCGTAGAGCTGCGTGACTAGGACAGCGCAGTAGGACATGTTCAGGGTCTGGGGTCCAGTGCCGCATGGACACTGGTCGTGTAGGTGATCTTCAGGCGGTTAAGGTGGCTCAGCAGTCTGCAGTGGCCGGTCCTCAGTCTGAAGAGGATTGTCTGCTGGTGCCTTTGGAGCTGGTGGATCGGTCAGCACCATTCTCTGCACCCAGCCTTCTCTTCCACTGGGACTGAAACTGGTTGTGGATGATGGTCTTGGCCTCCCTGTAGGTCACGGGGTGGCTGAACTGCTCCATTTGCTGCCTGCCTTGGAGAGAGCATCAGCTTTTTCGTTGCCCATGATCCCACAGTGAGACGGAATCCACTGAAGTGTAATGACAGACTGTTTTGAGAGTTCATGGAGGGCAGCCTTAACTTTTTCCAAGCCGAGTCGTTCAATGTGGGTAACAGGATTTCTCTCCCTTGAGGCGAGTCGCCCAAGTCCGGGTAACGGACACGACAGCAGTACACACCGTGTTACCCACCACCACACGACGGGAACATAAAAATTCCTACACTTTCCATGAAACGGTCGAAGGAAATAAGCGCTGTAACTAGTCTTGGGGATGTTGGAACGAGTTGTCGACCAAAACTTTCAGTGGCCTAAAATTGAAAATTGGCTGACCCCAGCAGCTTTGAAACAAAGAACTGGCAAAACCGGCACGCCGCGCACGGCCGTGTTTCCTGTGTGAGAAGAAATGTCGGTCAGGCGAAGGGGTGGTAGCGATTTCTCGCTCAATGAAGTGCTTGAAATCGTATTACAAAGTGGATCTGGTGATGAGGGGAGTTGAGTGTTTGTTCTTTCCTGTGACACCTAACACAAGACTGTCAGTTGTTGTAGAGCTACCGTAAAATAAATTAGAAAGTGGCCAAATCTGTGCGTCAGCAGGAATGCGCGCTGTGCACGGTGTGCGGCGTGCAGGAATGGCGCTGTTGTGTTGCTGTCGGCTGGATAGTATTAATGTCTTGCGTATGTTGTTTATTTCTTGTTTTTCTGAAGTCCCTGCAGCAGAGATCGGCAGTCTGTGAAGAAGACGACCTTCTGTGATGGGATGCCTGGGTCCCAGAAAGATCCTCACTGCATGGAGCAGTGCTCTTGTCTCCGCTCTGTAGTTGGAGGAGATCTTTCCGGTGGGGAAGGCCTTGTGTGTCAATCTTCCATTGGTGTGTCTGATGAAGAACCTGTTCCTCCATTCTTGACTGCTCCTTCTGAGGATCCATCTGTGAAGACGTGGTCCACTCACTGGGTTGTATTGGTTGGCAATCATCTCCTGTGCCAGAGCTTTCATTACTTGAGGGGCTTGACGGTCCATTCTTTTAATGCCAGGAACTTCAGTGATGATTGCGACATCCTCTAGGTGATTGTCTAGTTCCTCAAAATCTGGAAGCATCTCCATTTCGCTGGTGAAGCAGGCAGCAGGTCTTCATTTCTGTGATGCAGGCTCTTAGACAGGTGGTTGAAACTTGTTCTCTTTAGCCTGTTTTTGGTGGGGTTCTGCATCTCGGTGTGCATGGGGTGGGTAGGCATATGCAGTAACTTTTCACTGTGGATGAAAACCTTCTCCTCGCGTCTGTCTTCGAGGGAATGTAGGCTAGTAAGCTTCTCCATGCTTGGATTGGGGTAGTCTTCATCCCACCCGTGATCAGTCGCAATCCTGCATTCTGCACTTTGTTCAGGCGACGTGTTGGTCTTGGTTGCAGTGGCCCATGCAGAACTGCCATACTCCAGGGTTGGTCTGACGGTACCACGTACACCTTCTGCAGGAGGCTGCTGTTTGCGCCCCAGGATGTACCGGCCAGCTTCTTCATGATGGCGAGCTTCCTGACTGCTTCGTTTTCAATGTTCTTGAGGTGCGGATTCCAAGTAAGCCGCTTGTCCAGCTTGATGCCTAGGTATGTTGGGTTGTCTTCTTGTTTCAGCTCTCTTCCATTTATTTTCAGGCGGATGGTTTCTGCAGTGGCGACAGCGAGAAGACTGTGGCCACTGTTTTGGTGGCGTTGATTTCTACGCCCCAGTCAGAGGCCATCTTCCGACGTGTTCCAGTGCTTCCTGCATCCTGTAGCTGGCTGTGGTTAAATGTTCTGCAGCACTCCAGGCAGCAAAGTCGTCGGCGTGGAGAGCTCTGGAGATGTGCTTGGTGAGCTTCTCAGCGATGTCGTCAATGAGAAGTGAGAAAGAGTGTAGGGGAAATGACTCCTCCTTGTGTACACCTTGTTGTAGAGTGATTTGATGGCCAATTTTCCCATCAAGTTGAACTCTTGCTGTGCGGTACTGGAGGAAGTTGCGTATCCAACGGTACATATTCCCTTCCACTTTCTTGTTTAGCAGCTTCAGGAGCAGTCCTTCCTTCCATACCTTGTCGAAGGGCTTT
>CM031604.1:91483163-91493163 GCA_018398815.1 Conus ventricosus
AGACCGCATTGGACTAAAGGTTAATCTCCAAAAAACAAAAATCATGGTCTTTAGAAAAGGAGGATACCTTGGCAGACTAGAGAAATGGAACTACAAAGGGGAAGAAATTGAGGTAGTAAACAGCTACAAATACTTAGGTTTCACTCTAACGACTAAACTCTCAGTAGATATTTCACTTTCAGAATATGCAGGAAGGGCGAAAGGGAAAATAGGTGAAATAATGAAAACAATGTATAGCTTAGGACATTTGGATATAAACATATTTTTTAAGCTATTTGATACACAGGTCAAGCCACTGCTACTGTACGCAGCAGAAGTATGGGTTTGACTCGTTATTCAGCGGTGGAAAATATACATCTATTCGCATGTAAAAGATACATGGGGTGGGGAAGAAAACGCCAAAAAAACTTAGTATACGGTGAACTAGGAAGATATCCGATGAGTATAGATAGTTCAATAAAAGCAATCAGATATTGGTTCAAATTAATGAAGATGACTCCAGACAGGATACCTAGACAGGCATATGAAAGAGAAAAAATAGAAATTGACAAACCGCAGAACTGGGCACTGGAAATTAAACGCTGCTTGGATACACATGGCTTCTCTGAAGTTTGGCTGAACGAAGGCGTAGGAAACGAGCAAACATTTATCATAACACTAAAACAAAGAATCATAGATTGTTACAAACAGAACTGGCATAACAAAATAGCGAACAGTGAACGATTTACTACATATAATACGTTTAAAACTATACACCAAACTGAAGAATACTTTCGCGCAATCACAATCGCAAAGTTCAGAAAAGCGTTGACAAGACTACGATTAGGAATAAACGAACTGCATGGCAATAAAAAATACATAGACAATGAAGCTATAACAACATGCCCCTTCTGCCCAACAGTGGAAACAGAAATGCACTTCTTAATGTGGTGTCCAAATTACAGGCAATTACGAACAAAATACATTTTCAAACACTTTAGCAACAGAAACGCAATCACATTGGAAAGCCTGCTACAAAACGATAACACCGAAACCATAAGAGATATTGCAATGTACATCTTCTATGCCTTAAAAACCAGAGAAACCCGTATGTAATAGTAATACTTATGGGAAGAACAGAAACTCTAATCAGAAAACAAATATGTTACAATCAACGTTTCAATCAAGGTTTCTGTCATGTTGAAATGTATGTTGCGTACTCCTGTGGACGGGCCGAGGGCCTCACAATAAATGGCGCGGCGTGAAAGCGCGCGTCAAGAGTCAAGAGTCAAGAGTCTCTTTCTGTCTCTCTCTCTCTCTCTCTCTCTCTCTCTCTCTCTCTCTTTGTTTCTCTCTCTCTCTCTCTCTCTCTCTCTCTCTCTCTCTCTCTCTCTCTCTCTCTCTCTCTCTCTCGCTTGTGTGTGTATGTGTGCGTGTTTAAGTGAGCATATGTGTGTGTGTGTAAGCATGTGTGTGTGTGTGTGTGTAAGTAAGCATGAGTGTGTTTTATAAGTAAGTAAGCATGTGTATGTGTGTGTGTGTGTGTGTGTGCTTTTTTGAATGGGAGAACATCGGAACAAGCGCCATGCAGTTTTTGTTGTTTGTTTTACATCCGGTCTTCAGAAGAAGAAAAAAAGAAATAATAAAGAAATAAAAGCACAATGACATTTCTACTTGCATTGACAGACATTAAATAATAAAGAAAGAAAAGCACAATGACATTTCTACTTGCATTGACAGACATTAGCACAGTGCTTCAATGAAGTTCATCAGCAGTACATGAAAGCAGCTGTGTTCGCAAAGCAAATTTCGTGTCGAGAAAAGTCTGAAAATTTACTTGAGAGAGAGAGAGAATTTTTAGGGAAACAATAAACCCAGGCAGGGAACCTATATTGTGAAGTAGTGAACAGCACCGTGCAATGTTATGTAGACAATGTTATGTAGCGATGTTCGCACGTGCCCATACTGACGTGTATTCATAGTGATGGGGGAGATGGAGAATTGGCGGGGGGGGGGGGGGGGGGGCGGTCTCCTCAGTGCATGCTCCGCACGTCTTCGCCTTTGCTACTGTGGCCACACGGCACAAATAGGATTTTGCACTGAAACACTGTGTAATCTTTGTAAGCGTGTGAGGCCTACCATACATTTGAGTGAGCATTATTCAATGTTAAACTGATAATTAATTGATCCAAAGAACAGCTCCCACCACTTATTTCCCTTGTTTGGGGGGATTTTCACCAATGAAATCACAAACAGTCCCAAACTACATGACCTTCCGCTTAGTTGGCACACATTTCAGGCCTTGCTCTGACCCTATCTTTGCGCCAGCTGGAAGCTCCCAAATAGTCCCATTCCTATAATTTCAATCTGTGTGCTTGGAACCACCTGGCTTGTACCTTGACGGCCATATGAAACAAAATGAAGAGAATCAGCTTTCAGACACAATAACAGTTCTCAAAACAATCTAATTGCGCTATTCTATAAATACTCGAGTCCTTGAGCAAGACCTTGGCGCCTTTCATTTTTGGTGTGCAGCCTGTCTATCCTCACTCCCTACACCCACCAACGATTCCCTGTCATGCTCCCCTCCTTCACCACCCTCCCTGCCTTCATCTCTCTCCTCGAACTGTACCCCTTCCCCTCATTAACCACCACCGCCCCCACCTCTGACTCCAAAATGCACAGTCTGTACAGTTGCTGCAGTGCACGCGCGGTGATCGTGCAGCCTCAACGGCAATCTCAGACAACACAGCTCACCCACATCAGGAGAAGGAAACAGTCAGAGACGGTGAGAGAACCGAGGTGGTGACAAGGTACCTATCCAACACCCATACCACCAGAACGACAATACATCATAATGGACGGCAACGTCAACGCCATTGGCTGATTTTTTTTGTTTGTTTTTTGTTTATTTGCGGATCGTGTGCCTGCAGTTGACCCATAATGCAGTTTCAGCTTCAAAAAGGTGTTATTTCGTGCGCACTAGTCCATATACGCTACCACCACATCCACTAAGTTTTGAGACCACACTGAGCATGATATAAAGCTGATGGATAAATGAGTATATTGACTAATATAAGAGAATTGAAGAAGAGGGTCTTGTGGCTACGACGTAACATATGTCTGACCAACGCGTTAGCCCAACGCGCTGGTCAGACCTTGAGTGCTTACCTGACATTGGTTGTGCCATTATTATCATTGTATGTGTGTGTGATGAGTGTACACGTGTGTGTATGGGTGTGTGGGCACGGGTCCGTGCGTGTGTGCGAGCGTGCGTATGATGTGTCTGTACGCGTATGCATGTGCGTGTGTGTGTGTGTGTGCACTCGCATACCCATACTGCAGCAGCTAGGAACAGTGACACGCGCCAGGCTGTCTGTGGACACACCACACGGGTTTCACAATAGCTTCGATCTGGGTCGTCAAGCAGTCGGTCCTGTCCTCAGGGCTTGACGACACCGGGGTTTGGTTATACCATCTGCAGGGTTCTTCTTTCTCGTTCTTGACAATTGATCAGTGGATTATGCTTTTCGTATATAAGGTTAGAATTAGTGTGTGTGTGTGGGAGGGGGGAGGGGAGGTGAAAGTGTGTGCGTGTGTGGCGCGCGCGCGTGTGTGTGTGTGTGTGTGTGATGTGTGTGTGTGTGTAAGAGAGAGAGAGAGAGAGAGAGAGAGAGAGAGACGGACAGATAGACAGACAGACAGACACCCAGACAGAGATTGTAACCATTTCTACACAGTTTTCTTTTTCTCTGCTTTTAGAAACAATACGATTATTTTCACGATTTTAGCGTAATCCCTAGTTATGTAATATAATTCAGATCTTCATCCCATCATTATCACTCACAGCATTCTAATCCTCAATGATCATCCTAAAACAAAGGACAGGAGAAGCTTTTGTCTTTTTTTTGTCCATGCCTTCCTGTCATAGTCAGCCAGAGTATGGTCTCCTCGTCACTGGTCTGATGACCTCCGATTCGCTGTCACTCCACTCCACATGATCATGACGATTTTCAAAGTCTTCACTCGGTGTGGGCAGAGTCGGAGAAGGAACAGTCCCTGAGAGGGACGTGGTGACAGTCTCCAAGCCTCCAAGGTACAAGAAGGTTCGGGGAGGAGCCTCAAGAGGAAGAGCTCCAGAGAAAAGTTTATAGAGCGATGTCTTTGGTGGGGAGCTTCCAGAACGGAGGCTTCAGAGAGAGGTTCTAGAGAGAAGGTTTCAGTGAGGAGGCTCTAGAGAGACAACTCCAGAGATAAGGTTTCCCTATGGAGGCTCTAGAGAGACAACTCCAGAGAAAAGGTTTCCGTATGGAGGCTCTAGAGAGACAACTCCAGAGATAAGGTTTCCCTATGGAGGCTCCTGAGAGACAACTCCAGAGAGAAGGTTTCTGTATGGAGGCTCTAGAGAGACAACTCCAGAGAGAAGGTTTCCGTATGGAGGCTCTAGAGAGACAACTCCAGAGAGAAGGTTTCCGTATGGAGGCTCTAGAGAGACAACTCCAGAGAGAAGGTTTCCGTATGGAGGCTCCTGAGAGACAGCTCCAGAGAGAAGGTTTCCCTATGGAGTCTCCTGAGAGACTCCAGAGAGGTTTCCGTATGGAGGCTCTAGAGAGACAACTGCAGAGAGAAGGTTTCCATATGGAGGCTCCTGAGAGACAACTCCAGAGAGAAGGTTTCAGAGAGGAGGCTCCAGTGAGACAGCTCCAGAGAGAAGGCTTTTAGTAGGGATGCTCCAGAAAGACAACTCCAGAGAGAAGGTTTCCACATGGAGGCTCCGGAGAGACAACTCCAGATAGAAGGTTTCTGCAAGGAGGCTCCAGAGAAACAACTCTAGAGAGAAAGCTTCCATGAAGAGGCTCCAGAGAGACAACCCCAGAGAGAAGGTTTCTGTATGGAAGTTCCAGAGAGACAACTCCAGTGAGGTTTCAGTAAAGCAGGTCCAGACAGAAGGATCCAGAGGGGATCCATCGAGGAAGCTCCAGGGAGATTTTAGAGTGGGGACCTCAGCGAGACACCAGAAAGGGGGCGCCAGAGAGAATGTGAGTTTCCAGAAGGAAGTGACGAAGTGAAGGCCCCAGGGAGGGAGGTTCAACAGGGGAGGTTCCCAAGAAATTCCAGAAAGTAGGCTCCATGGAGGAGGTTCTACACATTAGACCCTGGTGAAGAGGCTCCAGAGAGGAAGTTTCGGAGAGAAGCTTTAGAGGGAAGCCTCCAGAAATAGGCTCTGGAGAAGAGGTTCCACAGATTATGTTCAGAGAGGAGGCTCTCCAATCAGGATGTCCTAGAGAAAGGCAGCAAAGATGAGTCTCTGAAGGGAAGACGTCAGTGTTGAGGCTCTTGAGAGAAGGCACCAGACATGGGGCTCTGGAAGATGGAGCAGAGATGAGGCTCTGGAGAAAAGGCGCAGAGATAGGGCTCTGGAAGATGGAGCAGAGATGGGCTGAGAAAGGCGCGAGATAGGGCTTGGAAGATGGAGCAGAGATGAGGCTCTGGAGAAAAGGCGCCAGAGATAGGGCTCTGGAAGATGGAGCAGAGATGAGGCTCTGGAGAAAAGGCGCCAGAGATAGGGCTCTGGAAGATGGAGCAGAGATGAGGCTCTGGAGAAAAGGCGCCAGAGATAGGGCTCTGGAAAATGGAGCAGAGATGAGGCTCTGGAGAAAAGGCGCCAGAGATAGGGCTCTGGAAGATGGAGCAGAGATGAGGTTCTGGAGGGAAGGCACAAGAGATAGGGCTTTGCGAGATGGAGGAATGATGAGGCTCTGGAGAGAAGGCACCAAAGATAGGGCTCCAGAAGATGGAGCAGAGATGAGTCTCTGGACAAAAGGCACCAGAGACAGGACACTGTTAGATGGAACAGCGATGACGCTCTGGAGAGAAGGCACCAGAGATAGGACACTGTTAGATGGAACAGCGATGATGCTCTGGAGAGAAGGCACCAGAGATAGGACACTGTTAGATGGTACAGTGATGACGCTCTGGACAAAAGGCCGACCAGAGATATGGATGAGAAGGCACCAGAGATAGGGCTCTAAAAGAGGAGCAGAAATAATTTCTGGAAGATGGAGCAGAAATGAGGCTCTGGAGAGAAGGCACCAGAGGCAGGGCTCCGGAAGATGGGGCAGAGATGAGGCTCTGGAGAGAAGGCACCAGAGATAGGGCTCCAGAAGATGGGGCAGATGTAACAGAGATGAAGCTCCAGAGAGAAGGCGCTGGAGATGTGGATGGGGAGGCGGAAGGGAGGACTCTAGGGATGAGGCTCAGAGGAGAAGGCCCTGCAGATGAGGCTCTGGATGGAGAGAGGGTGTGCGTGGGGGAAGGGGGGGGGCTGCAGAGATGAGGCTCTGGGGAGGAGTCAGGGATGAGAGGAGGCGCCAGAAACGGGGGGCTCCGAAGACGAGGCATAGGAGATGAGGTCTACAGAGAGGAAGCGCACGAGATAAGGCTCCGGAGAGGAAGCGCCAGCGAAAGAGGCCTCAGAAAGGAGGCTCGAACGATGAGGCTCTGGAGAGGCGGCCTTAGAGAGCAAAACCCCAGAGAATGAGGCTCCAGAGAGTGGAGGCTCCAGAGAAGATGCCTCAGAACGAAGGCTCACTTAGTCTGGCCAGGCAGCTACACAACTAACTGTCAAGACTCTGCGAAGCTTCATGGCTATAATTATTACCACTGTGTATAATTATGCTGAAACAGATGGCGCACTGTTGAACGCCATCGAACAGCAGCTGCAATGTATGCAGGGTCTGCTCCAGTGGGGGGCTTGTGGGCTCTTGGCTGTGGGTCAGGTGAGGTGGTATGACAAGTGTGGGTGTGACTGGTGTACCTCATGAGAAGTCGAGATGGGAGGTAAGGGAGGCAACATAGGAACGCTTCTTTTAATAGAGAACAGAAAATGGTGGGGAGAGAGAGAGAGAGAGAGAGAGAGAGGAGAGAAGACCGACAGAGACACAGAGAGAGAGAGAGAGAGAGAGGAGAGAGAGAGAGAGAGAGAGAGGAGAGAGAGGAGAGAGAGAGAGAGACCGACAGAGACACCAAGAAGAGAGAGAGAGAGAGAGAGAGAGAGAGAGAGAGAGAGAGAGAGAGATTCAGATGATTTATTCATTTAAGGCTATCGCCCCACATGAAGAGGGCGACAACAATAGTACAAGAAAATTATCATAAATGCAGCAGTATCACGAGTCCTTACGAAAGCAACAGAGAAACAATCATGATACCATTGTGTATGTGTGTGTGTGTGTGTGAGAGAGAGAGAGAGAGAGAGAGAGAGAGAGAGAGAGAGACAGAGAGAGAGAGAGAGAGAGAGAGAGAGGCTTCCAACAAATAAACAGAAAAGTAAATAAACGAACTATGAAAGCTCGACTGTCCTCAAGGAACCGATTTGAAGGACAGAGGAGGAAGGTGTAGGGGAGGTGGGGAGAAGCGAGGGGTGTGTGTGCGGGGAGATGGAGAGGAGGCTCATTGCGTGCGTGTATCTACCAGCCTCGGCTATAAAACCGCTAGTGCCAAGATCAAAGCTACAGGCCACACGCTACAATGAGGATTTTGCACCAAAACACTGTATAATCCATGTAAGCGTTTTGAGGCCTACAATCAATGTGATCCAGCATCTAATGTTAAACTGATAATTAATCAAAAGAACAACTCCCCATCAATTATTTCCCTTGTTTTGGGGGAGATTTCCATCGATGGAATCACAAACTATCTTCAAATACATGACCTTCCCCTTAGCTGACGTCACATTTCAGGACTTTGCTCTTACGCGTGACCCTAACTTTGCGCCAACTGGAAGCACCCAAATAGTCCCATTCCTTTAATTTTAATCTGTCTGCCTGGCACCATCAGGCTTGTACCTTGACGGCCATAGAATCAACTTTCAGACACAATTTTTAAAAAAAAACTTCTCAAAATAATATAATTACGCCAGTCCAAAAATACTCGACTTCTTAAGCAAGGCCTTGGCGCATTATTTTTTGGCGTGCAACCACAGAGGAACGAGGATATGCAAGTTTAATGGGAAAGAACCCACGGACCCGACGCTTACTCATTGACCAGTTCCGGTGGTCATGAACCTGTGGGGCTCCTAGACAGCTCAGTGGGTTAGACCACCGCGGATTGCATTCACAGGGTTTTCAGTTCGATCCTTCGAACCCCTGAACACGCATAGGGCATTTGTTGCTGTATACTTTTGTGTTGTCATTCTGGTGATAATGTGTGGTGTTCGATAGGTGCCCTTTCATCTCATTTACTCCTCTGGGATAGTTATTATATCACTCCTCCAGGAAAGCTATTATCTCCGTCATCTATTTCACCTGAGGTGTGTTAGTATTGAATTTGAATTAACCAACCAAACAGCTCTGTGAATCTGTATTGAGAGTGCTTAAAAAATATCTGGAATCTATTGCCTCGGAAGTGATCAATAATCATGAATAAAATCCGAAATTCAAACGAAGCTAATACATGATTTTTTTTTTCAATTGCCCTGCAAGATGATTTGTCAGATATGTAAGAACAGAGACACTGGAACGGAGCTATCGAGAGAGAGGGAGAGGGGGACGGAGGAGGGGGTGGGAGAATCACTAGGAGAAACCCACCGACAGACAGACCGTCAGACAGACAGACGGACAGACAGACAGGTGAGGCAAGACAAGTTCCAAATCCATTCTCTTCTTTACTTTCAAACGTTTATCTGTGTGTGTGTGTGTGTGTGTGTGTGTGTGTGTGTGTGTGTGTGTGTTTGTGTGTGTGCGTGTGTGTGCGTGCGTGTTGTGTGTGTGTGTGTGTGTGTGTGTGTGTGTGTGTGTGTGTGTGTGTGTGTGTGTGGTGTGTGGGTGTGTGGCGCGCGTGTTGTGTGCTGCGGCGCGGAGTGGGGGTGGTGTGTTGTGTGGTGTGTGTTGTGGTGCGGTGTGTATGTGCGTGCTGACTTAGTGCAGGTGTTTTGTGGTGCGGTCGAGGTGCGTCCAATCTGTCGTGCTGCTCACCTACATCACAGTGAACATAGCTCGCTGTTTCGCGTGGGCGAGAGGAGAGAGGTGTCCCACTCCAGGATCGCCTGCACTCTGTGATCAAAGAATCGATAGCCTCCCTTTACGTTTTCCTGGCAGATGAGAGCAGGATAAGTGCTCGGTATCTGTGAGTTACAGGAGATGCGGCTTTCACGCAGAGAGTCAAAGATGATCGAGCTCTCTTTTCACTTTCTTGTGATATTGTCGCCAGCAGTTTAGTGTTGTGTTTATTTTGGTTTGTTTTCTGGTGGGGTTTTTCAAAAACCAGGTTGTGTTTTTCTATTTTTCTTGTTGATGTGTTTGTGTGTGTCTGTGTTGTTGTTGTGTTGTTGGGTTTTTTGATGGTGTTTTCCCTGTTGTTCTGTGCGTGCGTGTGTGTGTGGTTGCGTGTGTGTGTGTGGTGTGGTGGTGCGTGCGTGCGTGCGTGCGTGCGTGCGTGCGTGCGTGGTGCGTGCGTGCGTGCGTGCGTGGGGCTGTGTGTGTGTGTGTGTGTGTGTGTGGTGTGTGTGTGCGCGCGCGTAATATTCATATGTCAAAATAAAATACAAAATATACATGTTCTAATGATAAGACGTAGATTACCTCGTCAATTTAGAGTCTGAAAGTAAAACTTAAAAGCAAATAAACAATGTGATAATTGATTCTTTAAAAAAAAAAATTTAAAATAAGAAAAAAAAGATACGAAGTAAAACGAACATACAAACAGCCAGTCACTTTGAATGAAGCTGTGCTCCTAGCCAGTTGAAGAATGATTCTGTTTATGATAACTGCAATGCGATATATGCTCTTCAGATACACGAATGCCTTTCCATCTCCCATCCCACTTCCTCCTTCTGTCCTCGCCCCCCTCCCCCCTCTACACACACACACACACACACACACACACACACACACACACACACACACACACACACACACTTCAATGGGTATATTTTTTTTGTTTGTTTGGTTGTTTTTTTTGTATAAATACATGTTAATTTTCGTCAAGTTCGATTTGTTACACCATTGCAAGTCTCGGAAGTAAA